>CM070662.1:15101047-15701047 GCA_036346575.1 Dendrocalamus sinicus | reverse complement strand
AACTACCATGAATTTTGGACGTTTTTGGCACTGTTGCTACTTGAAAATTCCAGAAATAGCCTCTTCGGAAACGAAATTCCAACTCTAGCCCCCACCTGACCGCACCATTTAACCGCGTCGCGACTGCGTGTCGATGGTGCGGTAGAGCGCACCACACACGAGTGGTGCGGTCCCGACCGCACCACACTCCGGCGTCACATCGGGACCGCACCACTCGGGACCACGTGGCAGCACGGCGGAGTGTGGTGCGGATCGGGACCGCACCACTCGGTGTGGTGCGCTCCGCGCGCACCATGGACACGTGTCGCGACGCGGTTAAATGGTGCGGTCGGTGGGGCTAGAGTTGAATTCGTTCGAGGTTATTTCGGAATTTCGGTCGCAACGATGCAAAAACATCCAAAATTCAACTACCAGCACGTTGTTGCTCCTGATGCAAAGAAAAGATTTTTTATTTGCCTCGGGGTGCGTGCCCCTTTATTGGCTTTGCATGCTGCTTGGTTGATTCGCTGCGATGCCTTTTTCTGTGATGATCTGATCTCTGATCTTTCTCCTGCCACAGCGCGAGACGCTGACTGGCACCGATTCCAATTGCGCTCTCTGATGCCAACTGCTTCTTGAACTCGGATTCGACGAAACGAAGAGACCGACTCGGAAGCAACGTGAACTAGCGAACGCGCGTGACGCGCGGACACCGATTCGGCAAAATTTTTTTTCGATCTCTTTAATCCATAATCTTCTATGCTCTAATCTCCTGTGCTCTGATACCACTTGTTGCAAATAATGCACAGAAAATAAAGAGACAAGAGACACAAATTTTTACGTGGAAAACCCTTGCGGGAAAAAACCACGAGCGCTCGAAGGCAAATCACTATAATGTGGAGAGTTTACAATGGAGCGCTTGCTTTTCCTATGGGCTACCGGGGAATATATTTATAGCGTGAGGGAAAAGAGTCCCACATGGAGAGGAAACCGAATCAGAGTCGGTTGCTACAGATTGACACCACGTCTGATACCATCTGTGTATCTACCTGCCATGCCACGTCTAACATGAGGCGATGAATACGAATTCGGATCAACTTTAACATATCACACAGAGTCGATGGGCTACACACAAAAAGAAAGAAAGAACATATATAATAATATATGATAAAAATAGAGTAGACAGAAGAAAAAAATGGGGGCCTCGCGAATCCGAGGTTCGGCCTACCGCCTAATTCGTCAACGCAAGTATGAGGTGTAGGGGATGGAGTGCGCAAGTCCAAAGTGCGGCCTGTCACCTACTTCATCGATGCAAATCCAAATTGTAGGAGACAGAGCACGTGAGCCTAACGTTGCCCTATCGCCTACTTCGTCGCCTAAAGACCGAAGTGTAGGGGACGGAGTGCACAAATATGAGGTTTCGCCGACCGCCTACTTCATTGCCTGAAGCCCAAAGTATAGGGGACGGAGCACACGAATCTGAGGTTCGGCCTACCGCCTACTTCGTCAATGCATGTCTGAAGTGTAGGGGATGGAGCACTCAAGTCTGAAGTGCGACCTGTCGCCTACTTCATCGACACAAGTCTAAAGTGTAGGGGATGAAGCACGCGAGCCTAACGTCGGCCTACCACCTACTTCGTCGCCTGATGCCCAAAGTGTAGGGGATATAGTGTGTGAATTCGAGGTTCCGCCTAAGCCTACTTCGTCAAGGCAAGTCAAAAGTGTAGGGGATGGTGTGCGTGAGTCTGAAGTGCGGCCTGTCGCCTACTTTGTCTACGCAAGAGTACTAGCCACTAGTAATTGCGTAGGGGGGCATCAGATAATCTCTGCACCACTTCAGAGAAAAGCATGTGCATTATTCTCTCAGGTATTGTTCAATGCGGAAATAGACGCTTTCATGGCTGTTACTGAATACAGTATATTTTAAATAAAAAATTATAATTTAGGACCATAGGAAGATACTATGATATACGCAAACAAAGAAATGATGACTTAACCAGAAAGGGTGTCGAATACAAACAATTGAAGTCATTGATATGTACAGTAAGTACCACAGCTTAGACCTGAACTTTGCTCAATCCTCTGATGGCTCCAACTCATTGGCAGTACAGGAACCAACCTCTTCGTTTCAGTTGATTAATGCCATGGTTTTGTAGGCTGCTGTGCCATTTGTCCTATGACATGCTTGATTCGGGAAAAAACATTAACCATAGCTCTGCAGAATTAATAAAGTCAGCATCTGGTTAGCCAGCATTCTAGTTTTGTTCAAAGGCAGGGTATTCTATCATAAAGAAATTATGCACAACTGTGTAAAACAGAACAAAGAGCCGAATACTACCTTCATTCTTTTTACTTATCGTTTTAGACATGATCTCTATTACACGTCTTAGAACATTAGTTTTTTAATTATATTATAATAAAAGTTGTTACAAATACAATGATATGAAAGTATTTTTTATGATAAATCCAATGATAACATTTCCACGTGACAAATCCAAATACTTCTGTGCATACTAGCAGTTAAAGTGTTGAACAGTTGGCATATTCTAAAATGATGTCTATTTAAAAATGGAGGGAGTATATGTTATTATGTCTTTGAACCTATCATGTATAGACCCACCTTGAGTTTCCTTTACTGTAACTTAATTCCCGTGCTCCCTTTGTCTTTGACAACCACAAAAATCCATTAGTATCAGACTAGTCAGTCTACAGAAACGGAATGAGGAATTGCCAGATGTTGTTTAGGAGTGTTAGTTAATTAATGCATGTGATAGAGATTACCAGGTGATTTTCATATTCAGTTGCCTCGTTCTCTGCTTATTTTTTCCCAAATAAGCATAACAGTGTCCTCTATGAACGAAATGGAAATATGAAAAAAGAGATAATTAATGTGCTAAAAGAAATAAGAAGTATATCGTGGTATAAAGAAAAATTTGGAGGCCGAATTTCGTTATAAGATAGCGTGGTAGTGCACTTACTATATCTTCGATATGGGCGAGCTTCATCTTGTTGTCCTCTGATTCACACCACTTCTTTAGTTCTGGGCTATTCACGATTTTTAGCTTCTTGAGCTTGGTGAGTTGTTGTGTACACTGCGGCAAAGACTTGATGCTTCGGCATCTACTGATTTCGAGGATTTCAAGAGAGGTGAGGTCGGCCAGCCATTCCGGCAGAGCTGATATGCCATCACAACCTTCCAACCCTAGAGATTGGAGGGAGGCAAGGTGCCGCATATTTTCTGGCAAACTCGTCAGTTTATTACAGGTGTCGATTTCCAAATGTTTGAGGGCAGGGAGGTGGTGGAGCAGCCTCCACTCACCCACGGGCACTTCACTGGAGACGCCCAACCTGGTGCCTGGAGTTTCGGAAGGGAATGGCTCACGTGGTCTCCTCACTCCATGACGATATCACCTCGTCACTCTTCCATATTGCCCACCCGCGAAATATAGGTGGACATGGTGTCAACCTCAACTTAGGGCAATCCCATATGTACAATGTATCAAGTTTAGGGAACATGAACTCCTCCATGCCATCCTCTCCGCAGTATGTTGTGTTCCATGCTTCCAGTCGTTCCATATATTCCAAACAGAAGGTTGACAAATGAAGGAATGCTCCTTTCCCACCACAGAAATCTCCGTCAATTTTTGTAATGCAGTGGAGGCTTTTCAGATGCAGCTTTTCTAGGTTTGGTAATTGTCCGAGTGGTGGCAGGTTGTTAGACCACGGCAGATTCTCCAACTTAATTTCAACGAGATTTGGGAGATGACGAGAAATGCCCATGAGCCAGGTAGGAAAGCTTATACTACTATAACCATCTAGCTTCAAGTGCTGCAAACCTCCTGGTGGCACTAGTTCTCCCAAAACATCCTTGTCCTCTAGAGTTCGATCATCATCTGAGGTCCATTCAAGTGTCAACTTTGAAAGACCCTGTCTGTCTAACAATTTAATTTTACGTGCTTCTTCAAGAAACCTTACATCTTCAAGACGAGATATTTGCAACTCATTGAGATTTACGTCCTCAAGCTGATGGAGATTACCGCAAGTGTTGACATCGGAAGACATGAAGAGCTTTAATGAGACTGAATCTTTCTTGGATGAAGAATCTCCCACGGGATCACAATACTTGTAACTCTGCAGAGTTGATAAAGTCAGCAGCTGGTTAGCTAGCATTAATTCTAGTTCTGTTCAGAGACAAGGTAATTTATCATAAACAATTCTGTACCACTCTGAAAAACAGAACAGGGGACGAATATATGTTCCTTTGTGTTTGCACCAATCATAGGATTGATCCACACCTTTGGTTTTCTTTACCTTAACATAATTCATTTATTCTCTTTGTTTTTCACAACTACATTATTCAACTTAGAATAACAATCTCAGACTAGTCCATCTTCAGAAAGCAGCATTATCTGATATTGTTTAGGGGTGTGAATTAATTAATGCGACAGAGACAGCAAGAGATTTGCCTAATCTTCCCCTTAACTTTGTTTTTCAAATTATTAGAATAGATTCCAGTAAGAACGAAATGGAAACAGGGGTACACTAACGGACGTGCACACCGTGTATGCGCCCCAAGCGGAAACAACTCAATGGTAAGATGCCAAAAAATGGTGTGCTGAAAATAAAAAATAATTCTATAGTGGTATAATGGAGAACTTGTAGGCGGAATTCAGATAAGAGATAGCATGGTAGTGCACTTACTACATCTTCGATGTGGGCGATCTTCATCTTGTTCTCATCTGATTCACACCAATTCCTTAGTTCAGGGTTGCGCCAGATTTCTAGCTTCTTGAGCATGGTGAGTTGTTGTACACATTGCGGCAAAAACTTCAAGCTCCCGGATATGCAGTGTATCTTTTCGAGAGAGGTGAGGTCGCCCATCCATTCCGGCAGCACTGAAATGTTGTCGCAACCCACCAATTCTAGCGATCGGAGGGAGGTAAGGTGCCGCATGCTCTCTGGCAAGCTCGCCAGATAATCACATCTGAAGATTTGCAACTCTTGGAGTGTAGGGATGTGGTGAAGCAACCTCCACTTGTCTTTTGGCACTTTGCTGTACCCGACCATCAACTTGGTGGCTGGAGTAGAGGATGGAACGCTGATGTGGCCTCCCTCACCCCAGGAGTATATTACTTTGTCGCTTCTACGTATCCACCATGTAGAAAATATTGGAGGGCATGGTTTTAACCTCAGCGAACGGCAATCCAATGTCCGCAGTGTATCAAGCTTAGGGAACATGAACTCCTCCACGCCATCCTCGCCACTGTATGTTGTGCTCCACTCTTCCAGTCGTTCCATATCTTGCAACAGGAAGGTTGACAACCGACGGAATGCTCCTCTGCCACCACAGAAATCTCCATCGACCTTTGTAATGCTGTTAAGACTTTTCAGATGCAGCTCTTCCAGGTTTGGTAACTGTCCGAGTGGTGGTAGGTGGTTGCACCTCGGCAGATTGTCCAACTTAATTTTAACAAGATTTGGGAGATGACGAGAAATGCCCTTGAGCCAAGTAGGAAAGCATACACCGTTATAACCTCGTAGCCCCAGTTCCTTCAGATCTTTCGGTGGCACTAGTTCCCCTAACACATCCTTGTCATCCAAATAAAGTCGATCAGGACCCAAGGTCCAATCGAACGTCAACTTTGAAAGATTGTGTTTCTCTAATAATTGAACACCGCGCGCTTCCTCCATAGACATTGTATTTTCAAGACAACAAATTTCCAACTCATCACAATTTATGTCCCCGAGCTGATGAAGATTGCTGCAAGTGTTGACATCATTAGCGTGAACCGTGAAGAGTGGTAATGAGACTAAATTCTTGAGCCGATAATGCTTCATGTGTTCGGTCAGTGAGTCTGAGCAGTTCGCCACCAGTAGAAACGTATGAGTTGCACGTATACTTTCTGGTATGGTCTTCAGGCCCCGGCAGCCTGAGACGTCTAATGTATGTAGCCTTTTGAGGTTACCAAGACTTTCAGGTAAATAACGAAGGTGTTTGTTACGAGATAGGTCCAAGTGCTCTAGATTGGTAAGGGCACTGATACATTGAACATATCCCTCTATTTCACTGCGTGTAGATTGCTGCAAGATGCATGACAAGTTCAAATGCTGGAGTTCGGTGAGGTTGCCCAAAACATCTGAGAGCCCTCTGAGATATTTCCCAGCCCATCTCAATCTTGATACGTTCAAATGTTGGAGTTTGTTGAGGCCACTCAATGCCCCCGGCACCCCTTCCACACGGGAGTTTGACAAATCGAGATGCACCAAATTGTGGAGCTTCGAAATGACTCTGGCAATACACCAATTTTACAACCTGATAAGTTCAAATACTGCAGTTCGGTGAGGTTTCCTATAGCTTCCGGTAGCTTTCTAAGACTGAAGCAGTTTGGAAAGTTCAAATATTGGAGTTTGGTGAGGCCGCAAAACGATTTTGGAATCGCCACAACTCTGGAGCAGTCAGATAATTCTAAATGAACCAAGGATTTGAGATTCCCCAATGATTCTGGGAGTTCTGCTAGCATTCTGCAATTTGATAAGTCAAGATGGATCAGACGCTCAATTTTGCCAATTGATTCTGGTAATGCAGAAATTTCCCGAGATCCATGCAGGTTTAGGTACTGTAATCTTGAGAGCCGAGTAACACACTCGGGCAACTTTGGGAGCGGGCATCCGCTTAAATCCAAGACACGCAAGCACTTTGCGAATGAGAATGCATCGTTACGGAGCTCCAGTTCGCTACAATCCAAAAAGTGCAGTGCCCTCACCTGGGCCGGGCAAATAGCTGACAACTTTGTTGGCCCGCTGTAATTTGTGAGCAATGCATAGCGGCAATATTTCTGCTCACAGCTGTTGCTCCCTTTGTTAGAATCGGAAACAAGCAACTCGTTATCCATGACTGATCTTGCAAGGTCATGCACTAGGTCATGCATGGTGAACACCGTTTGCTGTTGGGAAGTCTGAATTTGAAAATACAAGTAATATTAGAAATGTCAAGTCCAGGACTTTTTCTCGTCGCAAAAAAAAAAAGTTCAGGCATCTTATCTATGCAATAAAAGTGGTTTAGAGATCGACATCTTGTTCTTAGGTGGAGTTACAACCCATTGATTTCTTGCTAATATTTCAAGTGCTAATCATGTACCAGCGAATTTTAATTAAGTTGATGTTATTTAAGGAGCAGAGCTGCAGGCCTGCAGCAATTGTGAATAACTGTAAAACTCAGAAATCAGAAAGTAAAATAATTGAAGAGGAGGAAATCTTGCAACTATTTAATGTGCTGTTTTGATTTCATATATTTGTACTATGCCCAAAATTATTATGGGGACTAAGGTGATTAAACCCTTAAGATCAAATTTTATTGTACTAATTTCTCTTCGTACGTGTCAAAAATTTTCCCACCTAGTTTCCATTTCCCCCTCCCCTCACCACCTCCTTTTCCACGCCACTCATCGTTGCCAGTTACCACCTCATCTTCACCACGACCTCTCCCCACCATCGCTAGCTGTCAGCACTGACATGTGTGGAGTGAGAGCAACAGACAAAGGAGGAGAGAGGTTTTCTGCTGCATGTGTTGAATCATCTAATGACTAGGATGCCACATCAGCATTTCAACTAATTTGGAGCCACGTCAGTGGAACCATAGTGGCATTAGGTCAAGAGGTCATTTGCTCCAGTTTCAATAGCCGGCAGGTGCAAGGTAAACGATTTAGGAGTTTAGTGCTGAAACTAGAAAATTTGTAGAGCTCAAGGGAGTAAAACACACCTTTACCCATTGCAAGGTGTTAAAAGGTTATTTTACTTTTTTTAGTCGCTTTTGCTACGTCTTCGACTAACAACATTACCCAAAAAAAAGGTATTTCCAAACAAGGGACATAACAAAATGGTGCAAAAAAGGTATTTTCAAACCGGAAGTGACTACAGAACGCTATAGCATTGCAACGGTATAGCAACAAGTTTCATCAATTTCAGGAAGTTCCATCAAAATATTTGAAATAGTTTCAAGTTCTAGTGAGTTTCGCACATTTCTAGAAGTTTATAGAAAATTCCAGAAAAATTTCAAGACCAAGTTCCAATAAATTTCATATTTTGGAACTCAAGCTTCAAGTTTTAGCAAGTTTCAATAGATTTCATCAAGTTTCTTCCAAAGAGTTTCAAGAAATTTCAATAGGTTTCATCAAGTTTCAATCGAAGAGTTTCAATAGGTTTCATCAAGTTTCAACCGAAGAGTTTTAACAGGTTTCATCAAGTTTCAACCGACGAGTTTCAACAGGTTTCAGCAAGTTTCAATAGGTTTCATCAAGTTTCAACTGATGAGTTTTAAGAAGTTTTAGCAAGTTTCAATAGGGTTCATCGAGTTTTAACTGCAAAGTTTCAAAAATTTTTGACTAGTTTCAACCAAAGAGTTTCAGGAAGTATCACAAAGTCTTTACGTGTTTTGATGAGCTCACTGTTGCTACGACAACGGCGGTGGTGCTTGTGCCCACCTTGACCAATGCCTCATAGGGATGGGACATGGAGAGGAGGATGATCGAGGTGGTTGAAGGTGTCGAAGACTTGCGGAGACCTATCGTGCTGTGGATGGTGTAAGTGGCTCATGTCGACGCTCCTATTCGGCCGAGCCCCTCTCCGGGCATTGCTCCACCCTGCCCATCTGTGCCCACACTACCACGCTCTCCTCGCCACCTACCCTCTTCGGCTATGCCTCTCTCCGGTCGCCATTCCACCCCGCTTGTCTCTAGTCACAATGCCAGATCTGACGTGGTCTTGCCGTGTCGTCATATTCCCCCTCACAGCCAGCTCCTCGGCGGCCACCGCTCGACCCCTGCCACGGTCATGGAGCACCCCCATGATTTCCTCCCCATGCGCCAACTCGCTGGTGATGGAGTGCATAAAGAAAGAGAGATGGAGGATATGAGGTTCTAAATGTTTAGATATGGTAGATGATGAGTGGCGACGTCCATGTCGAACGGTGGAGATGTATCCCGACAGGATAACATTTTCTAGCTTTTCCTTCCAAACAAGGGGCATAATAGAATAGTGCAAAAAAAAAGGTTTTACTTCACCTTTGTTCTTTTTATCAACATTACTTCACCTTAAATATTAGATTTCAAATTCTAAAACATTAAATTACACAAGTTAATTTCATATTTTGAAAATTAAATCTAGTATCTAAATATTTGCAAATAAGGCTTTTTAGTTATAATTCTTAAAACTTTTGATTTTAATGTTATGGAATTAGAGTTGGGAGTTTTAAAATATTATGTGGGTAATTTGGTCATTATTGTAAAATTTGTTAGTTCTTTTAGTGACCTCTAATCACTGAGGATGGACATATATTTAGATTTCTAGAAACCAGTCAAGCTTATTTAATTTATTTGTTAAGCTTAATAATAACAAATCAGGACATGATTGACACCGCCATGAATATTCGTAGTTCACCATTCTTCATGAAAATCTTCGCTGGCAGCTAGGAACATTTGGAACCAAAGAAATAGAAAAAATCATTGACTATGAAGCACCTATCATACATGTTTTTTTGCCAAATAGCTTGGAATTAGATTTTCTCGATTCTGCAGAATTAAGCAATCTTATGTGAAATTCCTGCGTTCCATGACGCATTCCAAACTAACCAACTATACGCTATTAAGCTTTTCAGGCCATATGCTAGATAGGTATATTGTTTCAGGATTTCTCACCCTCTTTCCTAGTGATGTCCTAAGCATCTGTTGCGCTAGCCATCTTGACGACAAGAAGACCGAGCCACCGTTGTGGAGAAGGTGAGCACCGGTTATATCTACATCCTTTTTATCCTATAAAATTCTGTTAGGAAACCTAGATCTGGACCGGAAGTCTTGGCCTATGGTGGGCACCTCATCGATAGACTATAAATAGGAGCCGACGGCAGATTTTGTACACACATGAATCAGAAAAGCAATAAAGAAAGACCATGAGTTCTCTGTACCTCTCTGTGTTTTCAATCTATTATTCTATCTTCTGTGATTGAACTTGTTTCATATTAATTAGAGGAATCGATCGGGCTGGTCGCCAGCGACGGTTCCTCAACACATTATCAGCACGAGTTCGCTCCGGTGAATCGAAGGTAATCATCGAAGCTCTAATAGATTGAATTATCTAGATCGCTATAATTTCGAAGTTTTTGCTTTCTAGATTAATTCTTTATAGTGCAAATCCACTCTAATCTACCACGAGCAGACTTGAAGTCGCTGGCACAATGCCGATCGGTAGATTGCATACAGAGTAGATGTTGATTGCACTGTAAATTGAAGAGAAAAAAGAAAAATATGCATGGACAACCCCGTACGGCCATCGCATGAGAAGCCGTCGCCGGCCTGCCGCCGGCTCGACTCCGGTCGGCCGCTTGGTTGCCGCCCCGCAAGGCCACCGCCGCCCGAGGAAGAGCGCCCAAAGCCGCCTCATCGCACGCGCCGGCCGAGCGCGCGCGCGCGCCGCTCCTCCACCCGTGGTGCCTCGGCTTCCCCGCCCGCATGTGCACCGCCTCAATCGTCGGCCCGCAGCGCACCACCTCGGGCTCCCGCATGCGCACGCAGCCGCTCGAGCCTCGCGCCTACACGCGCCGCCCCAAACGGCGCTTCGGCTTCTCCACTCGCTGCCACACCCGAAGCACGCCACCCCGGGTCGCTCTGGCTCCCGTGTGCGTTGGCCCGCAGCCGTGCCGCCTCGCCTCCTTGTTCGTTCACGCGCCCGCATGGCGCCGCGCGCGCCACCGCCGGCCTAGGCCACGCCGCTCGTCTCGCCGCCAGCGTAGCCACGTCGGCCGGCCTCGGTCGATCGCCGCTCGCCCAAAGCCGCGTCGCCGCCGAAGCTCGAGCATCGCGCCGGCCGCCGCCGCGCGCGCCTCGGCCCCGCCGTGTCCCCGAGCGCCTCCTCGGCCGAAGCCGCGCCCAGCCATCGCCGCTTGAGCTCCGCGCCCAGCCATCGTCGCTCGAGCTCCGCGCCCAGCCACCGCCACTCGAGCCTTGCGCCGCCGCCCAAGCCGGTTTGGACCGCCGCCGCTGCCACTGCGTAATGGGGTAGGGGAAACCCTACCTCGCCTCCTTGTGTCGTGCGGGTGGGCCAAATGGGCCGGTTGGGCCAAATGGGCCAAAAATAGGCCAAAATCGGCCTGGCCGGAGGGGGTAGGAGAAAAATTGCAGAAAAGCCCTCCTATTTTACGTAAATTACAGAAGAGCCCTTGTAAAACGATTTTTGCAGAAAGGCCTTTGTAATTTTGAAAATTACGAATAGGTCCTTAGATTTACGAACAGGTCCCGAATTTTGTAGAAAACCCCTCAGAAAATCAGAAAATTGCGCAAAATTTTTCTCTGAACTGAAAATTTGCATATAAGACCCTTGAAAATTGCAGAATTCACTGAAAATTCATATTCTTGCATAAAAGGGCCTCGGGAATCCGAATTTTGAATTATTTTTAGCATTTGAAGTATGTTTATCTCTGCCATTATTATTTTCTATATTTTCTGTATTTATTTACTGTTTTGGTTAATCGTAATTGTTTAAATTGCCTTTAATCACTGAAATTAAACAGTAAAATTTATAGAAAATGCCTAGAAAATTCTGAAATATTACGAGAGCCTTTTTTACCATTTATTTACCCGAAGTAAATTATTCCATGCATGTTTACCAATAGTAAACATATCATGCACATGTGGATGACTGGCATCACGAACCGAGAGTTCGAGGAGTTGGCCCAGTATAGCCAAAACTATCTGACGTGGGCTTCTGATGTCGAGATAGTGCTTGAGCTAAGAAGCTCCGCAGCTATTGGGATTGGCGGACCGCATCACGCCCAACCCACCCCGAGGAAAATGATCGACACTTCATTTTCTCGTGCACCACCTCTGTTCACTCTCAAGAATGAGTACTTGGCAGAAAAGAGTGCGCTAGCACTCTGGACTGCACTCAAGAAGTGGTACGAGAGACTAAAGTACACCATTCTTCCTTAGGCAGAGCAAGAATGGATCAAACTGAGGTTTGCCGACTTCAAGACAGTCGGGGAATACGATTCTACCTTGCACAGGATTTGTACCAATCTTCAAACTTTGTGGCAAGCAGATCACAGATGAGCAGAAGATTGAGAAAACCCTATCCACCTTCCACCCCACGCAGTACAATTCGCACGCAATTATCGTCAAGATGGCTACAAGGAGTATGCCAAATTGATTGATATGATGCAGGTTGCGATTGATATGATGCAGGTTGCGGAAGCTCAGAACGAAGTTCTCCGCAAGAACTATGTTACTCAGCCACATAGGAGCTCCGCTGGCCGTGAAGCCAATGCCGGGGGCTACAAGGTGCGAAAACCCTTGATGAAGAGAAGGGGAAGGAAGGGTAAGGCTGCAGCCCATAAAGGCAAATCAGATGCTCCACGTGAGAATAAGGCTAGCAAGCCAAAGCAGAATGGCAAAGGGCAGCAAGAATCCCACTTGCATCTGCTAAGGGGGAGAGTGCTGAGCAGCTGCCTACGCTGATGGAGGTTGAAACCATCCAGGTAGCAGCACCCCCTTTGACCTAGAAGCAGCCACCGCCATGATTTCTCTTGAAGAGAATGTCACCCCCAAGAAAATAGCAAAAGAAGTCTTGGATTTCTTAGCAGGTTTGGTCTAGTGCACATAATGCATTTAGACTTTAATTGTCATTTATTTTGTGTGAGAGGACAAGTTAGAAATTGCATGGATGGTACTTTAGCATTTTTATTTTCTCGTGATGGTTGGATGATTTTTGGAATAATTCATTCATTTATTCAATTTATAATGGCATGATATGTTCTGATATTGAAGTATTTTATTTATGTGTTGATTGGCTTCTCATACATATTAATAAAATACCTTATATGCTTAGTCATGAATGCACAACAAATACTATCTTAAGAGAGACAGTATTTTCAGTCGATTCGTAAGAATGCTGGCAGCCTTACGACAATCGTCGGAAGCGATGCATGTATAATTGGTTCAGGAAGAGCCACAATTATACTCCCAATGGGCACAACTTGGTCATTGAAGAAGCCTTATTGTATCCAGAATCGACTAGAATTCTTCTAAGTTTTAAGAATATTTGCACCAATAGTTTCCACATTGAGACTGAAGAAGAGTACGGTAAGGAATACCTGCTCATTACGAAGCGCGAAGAGAATGAAAAAGGGTATTAGAAAAACTTCCTTCACTAGAAACTGGGCTATACTATACCAACATCAAGGCAGCTACAGCCTACACTGCTCTGAAGACAGTGTTTAGAAGCTCTAAACTTTTCTGTCTCTGGCATGACAGATTAGGCCACCCATGTCTTAAGTTGATGAGAAATATAATCAACAATTCCCAGGGTATAATATTAATGTAAAGAATTTCCCAAATCACAAAGATTTTGTGTGCCCTGCATGTGCCACCGGGAAATTAATTACTAGAACCTCCACTCTGAAAGTGAAGGAGGAAGTCCCTGCATTCCTGGAACGCATCTAGGGAGACATTTGCAGTCCCATTCAGCCTCTTTCAAGGCCATTCAAGTATTTCATGGTGCTCATTGATGCTTCCCCGAAATGGTCGTATGTGGGTTTATTGTCCACAAGAAAACATGCTTTCGCAAAGCTGATCTTGCAGATCATTCACATCAGAAATATCTTCCCTGATCATCACATAAAGTCCATCAGAATAGACAACGCCGGAGAATTTACTTCAAAGGCATTTGATGATTATTGCATAGTGATGGGGATTACAGTTGAGTATTCTGTATCTCATGTCCATAACCAGAATGGTTTGGCAGAGGCATTAATAAAGAGAATTAAATTTATTGCCTGACCCCTTTTGCAGAATTGTAATTTGCCAGCTACATGTTGGGGACATGCAGTCCTACATGCAGCGAATCTCATCAACTTTAGACCATCGGCCTACAACATCCATTCACCTATGCAACTGCGCAAGGGTCAGCACCGAGAATTTCTTATCTCAGGAGGTTTGGATGCAAGGTTTATATACCTATACCCCCTCCACAGCGTACTGAAATGAGCCCTCTCCGTAAGACTGGGATATACGTTGGTTATGAGATTGCATCCATAGTAAGGCATTTAAAACCCATGACGGGAGATTGCATACTGCCCGCTTCGCTGATTACATTTTTGATGAGAATAATTTCCCAACATTAGGGGGAGGAAATCAACCCCTTGATGAAAAATGTCGGGAAATTATGTGGCAAGCCACGGGAATCCATGCACATAACCCGCACACTATTGAAGCAAATAAAGATGTCTAGAAGATCATTAACTTGCAAGCATTAGCAAATTAGCTGCCTGATCACTTTAGTGATTTGAAGAGCGTGACTAAGTCGCATGTGCCTGTACGCAATGCACCGGAGAGGATTGAAATACCAAAGAAAGCAGAAGGTATCCCTAATCCTGTCCAGAGGCCTCAGAATAAAAGGACGAGAACTCCAGCTCCTCGAATCCCAAGTAACCGGGGACGCCCGGTGAAGAAGGATAAGGACTTATCACAACCGATCACCGAAGTCCCCCAGAACGAGAAGGGGAGCCAGTTGAGACCTGGCACAAGTATGATACCTTCAGAAAAAGGCATACCAGATCTGAATATCCCCATGGAAGAAGAAATCGGCATGGATGTGTGCGCACACATCGGAGCCAAAAAACTAAGAGACTTGCCGCCGCAATTAGAAGGAGTGATGTGCAAGAAGAAGCTCCAGAAGAAGCAACTCATGAAGAAATAGCTATAAATTATGTGCACACGGGAGAGTCCATGAATAGGACAAAAGCCAATATTGATATCTACTTCGCAAAGAAAATTGCCACAATCATCGATCTTGATCCCGAGCCTGCATCGCTCGTTGAATGTAAGAAAAGATCAAATTGGGAAGATTGGAAGAAGGCAATATCAACTGAATTACTATCTCTAAACAAAAGAGAGGTGTTTGAGCCCGTATGCCGTACACCTCCCCATGTGCACCTTGTAGGGAATAGGTGGGTATTTATTCGAAAGAGAAATGAAAGAAATGTAGTGAGATACAAAGTAAGGTTGGTAGCACAAGGTTTCACTCAACATCCAGAGTTGATTATGAAGAAACCTACTCCCACCATGAGTGCAATTACCTTTAGATATTTGATCTCAATGGCGGTGAACTTGAATTTAGAAATGAAATTGATGGATGTGGTAATCTGCATACATCTATGGAAACTTGATTCAGAGATTTATATAAAGGTCCTGAAGGAATCCTCTCCGAACCAAGACAGAGCAAATAGAAACACATGCAGTGTGAAGCTCAAAAATCATCAGACGGATCAAGCAATCCGCGAGAATGTGGTATAATCGCTTAAATGATTTTCTCTGCAAGAAAGGCTGCACAAACAATGAAGATTATCCCTGTGTGTTTATACGATGATCCCGAATGAATTTTGTATAATCTCGGTGTATGTGGATGATCCGAATATCATCGGACAATGGAAGACATAAAAGAAGCAAGCTCCTACTTGGAGTCGGTATTTAAAATGAAAGATTTGGGCAAAACCAAATTCTGCTTAGGCCTGCAGCTTGAGCATATCCCTGAAGGAATATTAGTACATTAGTCGGCCTACACCCAGAAGGTGTTAGAAAGGTTTGGCTTTGAGAAGGCATACCCATCAAAAGTATCGATGATCAGGAGGTCTTTACAGCAAGAAAAAGATCCTTTCCGACCTAGGGAAGAGGGGGAGGAAGTCCTGGGACAGGAATTCCCATACTTAAGTGCAATATGAGCACTTATGTATTTAGCAAACTGTACTACACCGAACATTGCATTTGCCGTGAACCTGTTAGCAAGGTATAGTGCAGAACCTACCAAAAGGTATTGGCAAGGAATAAAGGACATCTTCCGATACCTCTAAGGAAGCAAGGACCTTGGATGTTCTACAGAAAGAATTAAGATTTGAACTTGATTGGCTATGCAGATGTTGGGTACCTGTCAGACCTGCATACCGCAAGGTCACAAACAGACAATGTATTCCTGTGTGGTGGAACTGCAATTTCCTGAAAATCGTCTAAGCAAAGTCTTGTAACGACTTCGACGAACCACTCAAAAATTATAGCACTGTATGAAGCCGCACGAGAATGCGCTTGGCTCCGACGAATGATTCACCACATCCAGTAGTCATGTGGGATGAATATTGTGCAAACCCCCACAATTATCTATAAAGATAATACAGCTTGCGTTGCATAAGTGCAGACGGGCTATGTGAAGAGTCATCTCACAAAGCACATCAATCCCAAGTTCTTCTATGCTCATGAATTGCAAAAGATGGACGCGATTAAAGTACTGTATACTAAGTCATGTGAAAATCTGGCAGATTTGTTCACTAAGTCACTTCCTGCATCTAGCTTTGAAAGGTGCGTACGAGGAATTGGAATGATGAGACTTAGAGAAGTGCAGAATTCAGGGGGAGAATTCTCTCAAGCCCATTATTAAACCTTGATCATTAAGATCAAGTACCCAAAAGAATAAGTCCTGAAGATTGAATAAAGTTGGGTGAATTGTACTCTTTTTCCCTTGACGAGTTTTCCTGAAGTTTCTCGACCAAGGTTTTTAATGAGGCAATTCGTGCATCGTAGCATAACATGTATCATGTACTCTTTCTCCAAATTTTTTCCACTGGGTTTTTATGGAGTTTTGACGAGGCATGAACGTGTCGGATGAGTGCCCAAGGGGGAGTGTTAGGAAACCTAGGCCTGGGCCGGAAGCCTTGGCCCATAGTGAGCACCTCATCGGTAGACTATAAATAGGGAGTCGTACCGGCAGATTTTGTACACACATGAATCAGAAAAGCAATAAAGAAAGACCAGGAGTTCTCTCTACCTCTATATGTTTTCAATCTATTATTCTGTCTTCTGTGATTGATCTCGTTTCATATTAAGCAGAGGAATCGATCAGACTGGTCACCATCGACGGTTCCTCAACAAATTCCACCGAACATCCATCACGCTTGAGGCTGGAGTTCTCCCAATCAGTTCTCTTCGTTAGAGAAAAGAGCCCTAGGTATGTTAATCTACAATTATAAATTTTCCAGGCATTGTTTGTAAAATGTGGGTTGCCTGACAAAATTTTGTACTGTTTCGGATGAATCCATAGATAGGGTCCAATAGGCCCAAATGCTTTAATTAAAGAAATCCTCCTAATTTTCATTAGCAGGTTAAATTAGGGGATCGAATTGCAAAAAATGTTGAAAGACAGAATTATGTGTCACTGTCAGTAGAAAAAAAAATCAAGGAAAGAACATGGACCATTGCTGAGTTCGCCAATGTCTGTCTTATTTTAATGCTTGGTTTGTCTAAATCAGCTAATATTATTTTAGCTTGCCTTGTTATTCCCTTGTATCATTGAATAGCGTCCAACTCTATAAACGTTACCTCGCAAAAAAAACTATATAAAAGTTAATTTGCAAGCGTGGTCTACAACTATGCATACGCTGCAATGTCACATAATCGATTTGATGAGACACAGGAAGAACAATGATATATAAAATTCAACACGAACAAACTTCCGGATCTACATTGCCTAAATACCACCTTTACATCGAGGTTTGAAGAAAATTAAAATATACAAGCACCACAGAAGATGTGATGACACTATACGCTATTTCCAGCCCGCAGTTCACTTGGTTTGCTCAATTGCGTGCGGAACTGCTCACAGATGAGGCGATGATATATAGCATTGCGGGATCGCATCCACGCCAGGCAAGAAGGACCGCATTGGAGTGTTAGCGATGGACTCGTGTTGTTTCGGAACAGGGTCTTTATCCCTGCAGGATCCGCTCTACAGACACAGTTGCTGACAGAAATACATGGTGCGGGTCATGAAGGGGTTTAGAAGACGTTGCATCGAGTGTGTGCTCACTTTCATACTACTGGATTGCCAAAATTAGTTCAGGAATTTGTGAAAGGCTGTTCGGTATGCCAGTGCAATAAGTCAGAACATCTCCACCCGGCCAGCTTGCTTCTACCATTGGATGCTTCATGCACTATATGAACAGATATCTCCATGGACTTTGTTGAGGGGCTGCCTAAGGTACATGTTAAATCTGTTATCCTAATAGTAGTTGATCAGTTTTCCAAATATGCTCATTTCATTCCGTTGTCGCATCCGTATACGGCGGAGTCGGTTGCTCAAGCTTTCTTTAATGAGATTGTTAGGCTCCAATGGATTCCTTCCTCTATTGTCAGCAACCGGGACCCAATCTTCACTCGTAACTTTTGGCGGGAGCTATTTCGTTTGGCAGGAGTTCAGTTGCATTTGAGTTTAGCTTTTCATCCGCAGTCAGACGGTCTATCGGAGTGGTTAACCATATCATTGTCATGTATCTATGGTGTTTGTATGGTGATCTCCGAAACAATGGGTGCAATGGCTCCCTTGGGCTGAGTATTGTTATAAATCTTCTTATCAAACGGCTCTACATGCGACGCCTTTCCATATAGTTTACGGGCGTGACCCACCGAGCTTACTGTGCTGTGAGTCGGGAGACACTACAGTAGCGCTGTCGAGCAGTAGATGACGGACTGAGACGAGTTCCTACAAGAAATCCATGAGAGGCTTTTACAGGTGCAGTCCTGCATGAAACAATAGTATGATGAGCACCATCGTGATGTTCAGTATGAGGTCAACAATGGATCTGGTTGCGCTTGCATCACCAACCAGCCTCCTCCCTCATGGATCGAGCCGCTACCATGTTGTCGCCTAAATACTATGGTCCTTTTCAGATTACTCAACGATCGGCCTAGTGGCGTATGGATTGCAGCTGCCGCCCGTGCCAAGATTCATGACGTTTTCATGTCGCCTTGCTTAAAAATTTCCATGGTCAGCCTCTAGTTGAAGTTCCTGCTCTTCCCAATTGATTGCATGGACGTGTTGTTGAGAGACCATATGGAAGTGACCCTATGTTTGTGATGAGTAATTGACACTTGGTTTAGAGAGATTGAGTTTGGTTTTTGAGGCTTGTGCGCTTTCTGGAAGGTTTTAAGCCTTTATGACTTGTTCACTAGCAGCTCTTATGACCATGTGGTCGGTAGTAGCCTTTATGGCCACGTTGTCGGCAGCGCAGTGGTTGACAGTGGCATTTACGACCACATTGTCATAGAGGTCACAGTCGATTTTTACGACCACATTATTGTAGTTGATTCTACGACCACGTTGTCGCAGTCGATCTTACGACTTTGTAGTCGTAGCCGGTGTTACGACTTGGTGGTCGTAGCTGGTGTTACGATTTGGTGGTCGTAGGTGTTGTTGCAACTTGGTAGTCGTAGGTGTTGTTACGACTTGGTAGTCGGCAGCCAGTTTTACGACTATGCGGTCGATAGTCGTAGCTTCAACTGGTCGTGATTGATAATCGTAGCTTCGACTGGCCGTGGTCAATAGTCGTAGCGTCGACTGGTCGTGGTCGATAGTCGTAGCTTCGACTAGTCGTGGTCGATAGTCATAGCTTCGACTGATAGTGGTCGATGATCGTAGACTCCACCGGCTGTGAGCGATGGTCGTAGGGTTCTGTCTGAGTGGTCGTAAGTCATAGCGACCAGGTGTGAGAAAATCGTAACCGCTGTGAGCGATAGTCGAGCGCCTACTACGTGGTCGTAACGCCTAGTTTCAAGGTCGTAGTTGCTAGCAATGACCGTAGCATTTGTCTTCGTGTTCATAGCGAGCCGTAGTAGTCGTAACAACTCGCTATGTGGTCGAGGCATCCGGGAAGTCTTCTAGGTTACGTGATGTGTTGCTATAGTCGATTGATGAATCTTGTTTATAGTGTGGTGCTATGTGATGTGTTGTTTGTTTGTGATGGCTGCAGGACTTTAGAGCTAAGTCATGGAGAGGCATGGAAGAACCGGTACTAGACACAAGGAGGTGTTGAGGTCCAGAATGGTTGCGAAGATGCCAAGGATGACTAGGCTTGCGAGGTGGCTGCAAGGTTTGGACAGCAAGGAAACGGGAAGCTTCTAGGAAGGTGCAGAGGGGCATTTTGGAGAAATGTTCAAGACATGCAAAAGAAGGCTTTCTGTTAAAGCTCTCTGACAAAGCACTGCTGTCTGCTTGTGTTAGTGGGTAAAGCGTGCGTGAAAACCTGGTGTTAGATGGGGATTAACGGGTTTCCCCCGGTACCTAGAGGCTATAAATAGGGATGGAGAGCACCAGTCTGAGGCGAGTCTCTTAGTTTTTCTGTTCTTGCGTGAGTTCGTGTGTTCGGTGTTGGAGCATGTGTGCTCCTGGTCCTCCTGATGGAGTGGTGTAAACTCTTCTCCGTAAGCTATATATCATCATGTTGATCTATCCGTGTTTGCTCACGTGTATGGAGTTGAGTTGGTGCTGTTCGCTTGTATTTTTGCCTTCTGGTCTCTGGTATGTTCTTTCCCTGTCTTGATCTGAGACTTTGTTTTCGATCACTCTATTGATAATCTGACTTGCCCGATGTTGGGAAATCATACTCGAAGCCTTCGTGGCCCTTCTATTCCCACTTGCATGGTCAGATTATCCTCTCCTCTTCTCAGTCTCGGTTTTGCGCTCATTTGTTGAAATCTGGTGAAGATCCCTATTGTCTTGATAAGTGAGAGACCATGTGGAGGTAACCCCATATTTGTGATGAGTAATTGACGCTTGCTTTAGAGAGCTTGAGTTTGTTTTGGGTATTCCATGCTTGAGTACCTTCTTCTTATGCTAATGTATGATTATACTGTTTCGAGCGGTGCTATGTGATGTTTTCTTGTCTGTGATGGCTGCAGGACTTTGAAGCTGAGTCGTGGCAAGGTATGGGATGGCCGGACTAGACACAGGCGATGCTGAGGTCAAAGGGGTCGGGAGATGCTGAAGACAGCGAGGATTCGAAGTGGTTGCAGAGTGTGGACAGCAAGAAAAGAGGAAGCTTCCAGGAAGGTGCAGGAGTGGCATTTCGGTAAAATGCGCAAGGCTGCAAAGTGGAAGCGGATTTGGTTGAAGATAACGGGTAAAACACTGAGTTTGCTAGTGCTAATGGGCAAAGCAAATTGAACCCGGTAGTGGAAGGCTATAAATAGAGAGGGTTAGGGTTTGGAGAAGTAGTCTTGGTTCCCTCCTCTCTTTGATGTAAGGGTTTTGGCTCTTTGCCTCATTTTGTATGTGAGTCCGCAAGTGAGTGGGAGTTGGGTTCTTGATTTTCCTCTTTGGTGTGTTGCTCACGATGTGAGAATGGGATGAAAGGCTGTAGCAAAACTCTATGTAATCATTCATGGTACTGAATCTTTTGAGAAGTCTTGTGATGGAAATGTTCGATTGATTTGTCTTTCTTTGTTTTGCTTCTTTTGTTTGCTCAAGGTCTTCTTTTGTCTTCTGTTTATCTCGACTGAAGTTGAATCCTTGGGTAGCCCTGCTCTTGTTCGGCTCAGATGGGAATCGGTCTCAAGCCATTTGGTCAATCCATTCCCAAGAGTAAAAAGCTGAATCAAGAGTCTTCTTCCTCTCAGTCGAATGCCCCGATTTCCTCTGTTCTCAACCATTCTAGGGTTTGGAGGCAGAGCATGTTGATGTTCTTGATTCTCTTTAAAAAGGATGTTTTCAGATTTGTGTTTTCGTGTCCTGAGGCCATTTCCTGTTGTGATTGAAGATCTCTTGATCAAAAGATTCAAAATCCACAAGCTCTTGATTTTTGGTCTCATCTTCTCCTTTTCAGAGATGCAGTCTTCTCTTCTTTGTCTTTTCAGCTTTGGAATGCTTTTGTTCAAAAGCTAGTGTTTCTATTTTGCCTGCTGGTGGATTTCAGTTAAGAAGCCCTAGTCAGTTCTGCTTCTATGCTCTTTGGTTCCTTCAGAAAAGTATTTACTATTTTATCCTTTTCGCATTACGCGATGGCTCTGCCCAATCTCTTTGGTCAATCTCAAGTTGGAAGTGGAGCTCTTAGTCTTAATCGATCTTTTCTCATTTTCCTGGTCTTTGAAGAAAATTTTTGGTTGAGTCTATTGATCTTTGTTTTGTTTTTGGAAATAAGTCTATTTTCTGTTCGGGCTCTTTTCGGTCAGCTATGATCTGTGGCATTTACTGAACGCTCCTCTGTTCCCGGTTAGACCGATGCCTCAATAGAGGTCAGAACGCTCATTCCACGGCAGTCTGACCGGAGTTCCATTGGCGGTCAGACCGGCCTCAAGATTGTGTTGGTTGCTGTTCTCTGATCTGTTCTGATTTTATTGCTCCGTTTTCATGTATGATCTGTGTAGATTTCCAGTGAGGATGAATCTTCTTTCTAGCTATAGGAGAAGAAAATTGTGTGAATACTTGGGGAGGTTTTTGAAGGCACCATTCACCCCATTCTGTTGCCATTTCCGATTCTACAATAAGTTTTCAATTAAAGTCTGGAGCAACCTTCTGAGATTTTATTCTTGTTGTGTGCAATGTCTCTTGGCCAATTGATCTTTAAGTTGAAAGTTGTCTGAAAACTTGGCCGTGTGGTCATGCGTTGTTCTGCCCTCCTCTTTTTTCCAGAGATTGATATGTCCATGTTATGTTGTTCTCAAGTTTCGTTGCTTTCGACCACGTTAGTCGCTCGACCACTTGTTGGCTTATGACTATGTTGATTCGGTCTTCGTGGTTGTTGACCGTAAAAGCTTTACGACCACGTTAGTCGCTCGACCACGCTGGTCCTGGTCTCCATGGTTATTGACTAGATCGACTTTCGACCAAGTAGTCGGTTATTGATCACATATTCGGGTTATGACCACGAGCTCGGTTTTTGACCACATTGTTTTTCCTGCTCGGTTTTCGAGTGAACTTTCAGCCCTAGTCTTCATAGCTCAGTAGCTATTGGAGAAAAAGGGTTAAGTGAATACTTGGGGAGATTTTGCAAGCACCATTCACCCCTCTCTGTTCTGCTCGGTCCTATAGTTGTGCCTGGACCGGAGCAGTGCAGCACGCACGCCCGGGAGGTGTTAGTACATTGGTAGGATCGGCTAGTTTTTGAAGCATCTTTGGTTTCTCTTCAAGAATTTCAAAAGTGTTATCCTGACTTCTAGCTTAAGGACAAACTGTTTTAGTAGGAGGAGGGTAATGTTATAGACTCATATGGGGTAAGTATTATACTAGAAGGGCTCGGTAGGGTTGGGCCTCAGGAGATGGAGCAGCAGAGGCCGGCCGTGGCGTCCAAGGATGGCGCAGGAGCTGCCGACAACGGCTGACAGTCTACAACGGTAGAGTCTCAGCAGAAGAGTTGGTTTCGGAAAAGTAGCAGGTATTAGGAAAGAGTTGGTTTTTGGTCATGAGTCCGGGTTGGTTTAACCTAACCGGTTAGCTAAGGAATAAGAATGTGAATATGAAATATCCTAAATAAAAGTCTTCTGGTGATACAAGAATTGCCCATGCTAATGCACGACTCAGCTCTATTTACAATGTGATGTATTTTGTGTAATGTTTGCATAATCATGTGAATATGCATTATGTACAGATTTACTAAGGAGAGTTCCTTGATGAATTAAGAGAAGAAAAGTGGTTCTGTCATGGATTTATATATTTCCTTCGTTCTTTTTTACTTGATATTTTTTACTTTTTATGTCCTTCAAAATACGATTTTGTCTAAAACTTTTTATAACTTTACACTAAAATACTAATAAAATTATAATACTATGAAAATAGTTTTAATAATAAATCTAATAATATAATTTTCGTATAACCAATCTAGTTAGTTTTAAATCTACTGACGGTCAAGTTTTAAAATTTTGATAGCATTGATTCTACGAAGTCAAGTAAAAAAGAATGAAAGGAGTGGTTACGTAGTAACTCACCGAAGGTGACTTTGAATGCTGCAGGAAGGACATCCCCAAGAGCTGGGTGATATACTGCTCCCCGAACTGACTGGCTGAAAATGTGTTTGACGGTTTGATGAAATCAAGAGCAATCCATTGATGAATCAGATCATATTTAGCTATATTTTGACCTTGTGGAAATATGGCACAATAGGCAAAGCATAATCTCAACTGTAATGGCATACTTTTGTAACTTAACATCAATGATGGAAGCACTTTATTTTGAGGTGAATTTTCATCGTCATGATAAGGGTCATTCCAGATGTGACTGTCTCTCACTGCTAACCATTCCTTAAGATTCATTCCAGATAACATATATCCAAGGGCTTGAGCTGCTAACGCCACACCGCCGCACTTCTTTGCAATGTCCAGTCCTATCTGCTTCAGTTGTTCTTTTTCAGGATTAGATTCGAGGTGACACCTTTTCTTGATTATATCCCAGCACTCGGTATCAACCAAGGGCTTTAGATCGTATGATTTACCGGCCCAAAATTTTCTTGCAATTTCTACCTTGCGTGTAGTTACTATGACATCAATCTTGCTGCCATTCTTGCCAACATTTAGCATATCCTTCAGTTTTTCCAACTCATCGTTGTCTTCCTCCCATAGGTCATCTAAAATAATCAGAATCTTCTTACCATGAATTAACTCATCAAGCCGCTTGTTTATCAACTCTCTATCCTTTAAACTCTCACTTTCTGTATTTGATATTTGAGAAATTATAGAACATCCTATTTTCTTTAGGTCAAACACCTGGGACACATAGACCCACACGCGATGAGCATACTGATCTTTAAATTGATAATCATTGTAAACCAATCTCGCCAATGTTGTCTTGCCTATGCCTCCAAGACCATTAATAGGAAGAATTACGGCCTCTTCTTTGGTGCTGCTTTCCGATAACAAAGCTATGATTTCCTTCTTTTCTTTCTCCCTCCCTACAATGTCCTCTTGGTTAAACTTTGATGTAGTTGTTCTTTTTCCTGTGAAGCAGTAAACTGCTGCTCATTATTAGCACTAGAATCTGGTGAGAACCCAAACTTTTTTGGTCCTCGTCAATCTTCCTCAATTGCTGTCTCATCTTTCTCATCTTATTAGCCAAGGTAATCTTGGGTACAATCGTGAAACATGAAAGCATCCCTGTCTTCTGCAAGAGATTGAAATTTACATGTCAGGTCTGGAAAAGGAAAACATCAATCTGCAGGCCAAATATACTTTTATAAGACAAAACTTGAAATACTTTTACGGAACATAGCACTGAAAGTTATCTCTCAAGAGGATTATGCTACATGCTACTTCCGTGAGGCAGCTCTAACAAATATACCACTTAAACACCGTTATCATACTGCTTAATCACTTTGAACGCAATTAAATATTAGTAATAATCAAGGAACTCCAACGTAAATGAAAGAAAGATTTTTCATGGAGGTGATGGATCGCTAATATTCATTAGTGACAAACGACAAGCACTCGACAAATGGTACACAAGAACAACTGGTAGTACTACTAGCTACATACCGTTCCATCTTGGAACTCGTCGAGCATGTCGCAGATGTCGTAAGCCGCGTTCTTGAGCCGCTTCAGCCACAGCCGCACTTGCTCCTCCCTGACCGAGCGCCTCTCCGCATCCCTGAGCGAAGCCACCATGGATTCCAGCGTCTCCTTCATGCCCTCCAGGTCGTCCTTGAAGCTGCACAGCATCGTGACCTGATCTCCAATGGAAGAGCCCAGCTTAGCAACGGCCAGTTTGAGGACAGCCGAGGCAAGCATTACCGCCATGGCTGCACAGCCCGCTTTAGCTCTCACACTTGTTGGTATGCTCGAAGCTGAGGAAGAAGCTAGTGGAGCTGCGGAGGTGTGGAACTGTGAACTTTAAAGTGGACGAGAGAAAAATGGGAATTGATACGCACCGTGCGTCCGATGCGGGGGGTAGAAATTACGCTACGCCAGCCGTTCCGTATTATTCCACTTCACCCCCACTCGTTCCTGGTCAAAGCAAGCTTTAGGGCCTATTTGCTATAGCTGTAACTTATAATTTTTAGTTAAAATTTTTAAATTTTAGCTGTTTACGACAGAGATCATGAAGAGAGAGATACTCGTTTGTTATTTTAGTTGGGACAGATATTGGGCTTTTAACATGTACTACAATTAACTTGTAGACTCTGTCTTAAGAAAATACTCTATTTGAAAGTTAGTTACTATATCAAAAGTCAAAAATCACTTTTAGAAACCGTAAAAAACATGACCTTATCCTATTAACCCACGCTTGCTCTCTCACACACGCAACCAGAGCTACATGGCGGAGGTCTCTCCTTCGTAGAGGTGTTGTCCTTCGTGCTAGTGAGGCTGTTCATCGAATGGAGAGCTGAGGTATCCTCTCCCAGAGGAGAATTTTAGTGTACCCGGTAGCACAAACTCGTCGTGTCACGAGCCAATCGGGCATTGACACGTGGCAGCAAGTAATTAAAAATTATTTTTACTGTTTTGTACTGTAGCAAATCAATAACAATTATTTTTACTGTTTTCTACTGTAGCAAAATAGTAAAATATTTTTTTATTGATTTGCTACAGTACAAAACAGTAAAAATATTTTTTATTTTTGTTTGCCACGTGTCAATGGCCGGTTGGCTCGTGACACAAACGGGTTTGTGCCACCGGGGTACAATAGAATTTCTCCTCCCAGAGGTGACCATCCGTTGCACTCGAGTGAGGCTACAGTTAAAAGTTACAGTAAATATAAAATTCTAAAACTTAGTATTTTTAGCTAAACCATATTTTTAAAGATTGTAAAAGTATATAATAATAGTAGTGCACGTTTTATCCACCTATTACATGGCTCCCTCTAGCATATGCTAGTTTTTGTTCCTAGGGTTACATTCACCCATTATCATTACTGGGTTACATTCACCTAGGGCAATTCAAATTCAGGGTTACACCCAACCAACAGGTTTTCATTTCACTCATAAGGTTTTAGAAATAGATACTAACTCGAGTAAGTTTCTATGCTCGCCATAGCCATGGGCATGGCTGTTCAACAGCTTTAACCTCTCGTAAAGCTTGTACACTTTACCTACAAGAGATAATCAACTTGTTATTTTTCACATGTTTCCTTAGACACACTACTACGAGATAAGGTCATATCGACACTTCATCACGCACGGTTTTATAGAATCCACAATGTTGAGCTGCAACATAGTTATCTCAAATGGTTTTATTAGCTTGACCGCCTATATTACAATTGATGGTAAGAACCGCCAATGATGACCTACTTATATAACAGATGGTTTTTTTACATGTATCATAGATGGTTCCTAGTAAAAATCATCAGAATGTATGACTTATCACAAACGGTTTTGTGAAAACCGTTGGTGATACATCACGATGGTTTTGTAAAAACCATCCGTGATGACCTCCTTATTACGCACGGGTTGTGAATGGAAGCGCTCGTGATATTCATCAGATTATTAAATACCTCATCCCGATGATATTCTGTCTGTTAGGTGTGACTTTGAGGTGATTTAGTGAAAGGAGACCAGAGATTTAGAAGGGTGCTTGTATATCCATTTGTTCTTGGTGATCTAAGATTAGTAATTGGTACTATATATATAATGAAATACATTATATTCTAGCTATATTTACACTCTTTTAGTTGCAAGGAAAGAGAGATCTAGTTTGCTAGTTTTTGCTTCAATTTAAGAGTGGATCTCACTCCTATCTACTTTAATTCTTGTTGGATTAGTTCAAGAATCATAGTTAGTTATTTTAGATGAAAAAATTATGATGAATGAAAATTATGTATAAGAGTGTACGTACATGTAATGGCTACCTAGAAGAGCATTAATCTAATTTAATATTAATTTGTTATATGCGTAGCATAGATGGATCGAAACTGAATGTACATTGAGAACCATGCATGTGAGTGAAGAATACATCGATGGCGTGCCTGCTTTTAGAAGAGTTGCTAGTAAGATATTTTGAAGAGGGTACTTGAATTGATGTACTATCCATACATTGATTATAATAATCTTAAGATGTTTTCCAATTTAGTGTAGATAGAAGCACACTTGATTCAAGGGGTTTGAAAAAGGGTTGCAAGCCAAAAATACACAAGATTGTCATCCGTGATTGAACTCTCGGTTACAGTGCAAATAATGGTTGCTCGACAAGAGTTTGACAATGTTGTTTTAGATCTTTAACGGACGTGCTTCGGAGGGAAATATTGCCCATAACCACGCACTAAGCTAAGAATGTTCTCTGCCTCTTGAAAATGAAAATATAAAGAATACATGTATGTTCAAAAGCTCAGATATCGTACTATAAAGAGTATGCAAATGTGCATGTATGTTCGGTGTTTAAACCATCCCGATATAAGCGTAAGAATCACTATGTTAATGGTGAGGGTATCGAGGTAAAGTAAGGACCTCCTGCTAAGGTGCTATGATATTGTTGTAGGGGTGGCCCCCACCTAAACCCAAGAGTTCGGTAGAAGGTTATAAGGCCTAGAACAGGCCATGTGTAATGACATAAGTGCCCCCTGAAGGGGATACTCAGATGTAAGGGTACAATTGTAAAAGCACTCCTCATGTATATATATATGAGATACAGACCATGGGGAGACCCAAGGACATTACACTCTACACTCTCCACTACCATCTCTCTCTCTGTTTGGTCTGTAACCACAATAGTTGGCACCGTCCGTGGGGAGGACAGGAGTAAGCCTGAAGTTCGAAGGAGGATGGCACCAAAAAAGGCCTCGTCGGCGGCGGCGAAGGGAAAGAAGACGGTGGGGGCGGAGCGTCGCGTGAGTACCAGGGCGTCGGCATCGGCTGTCGCAGGCATGGGTGACGACGCGGGCGCGGCGGTCGAGGACGTCGACGCTTGCGCTGCAACGACTAACCCCGCCACCAGCGCTGCGACGACCAACCCCGCCACCGGCACTGCGACGACCAACCCCGCCACCGCAGATCGCGACGACCAACCCCACCGCGATCGCGACGACCAACCCTCCACCGCAGATCGCGACGACCAACCCCGCCATTGGCACAGCGATGACCAACCCTGCCACCGGCACTGCGACGACCAACCCCGCCACCGCTGCTACCGACAGTTCGGGAGCCCGCGAGGTGATCGTGACTCGCGCCGACCCGCCCGGCTGGCGACGGCGCCCCGCCACCGCAGAGGTCAGAGCGCCTTGCCGGGCGCCCTCAAGGCGCTCGGCAGAGCTAGGGGACTCGCGTGGGGCTGTCCGAGACATACAAGAGGCTCGAGCCGCAGCCGCACAGCAGCCGCGCAGAGCCCACGCCGAAAGGGCGGACAGCCGTGACACCCCACATCCACCAAGGCTCCGATGCGACGCTGCCGATCCGAGTCCCCTTTGGCGGCAGATCGCAGCAGCGGCGTGGCCCAAGACTTCAAGTTCCCGCTGTCATCGAGCCTTACGAGGTGACATGCACTCGTGAGTTCGTGACGGTGTACGAAACCGCAATAGAGGCCGCGGGCAGAGATGACACCACGAAGGCGAAAGGACTCCCCCTCGCGTTGCAAGGAGTGGCGCTCTCCTGGTTTTTTACCATAGAGCCAAACTCCATCTACGCGTGGGAGCAGCTCTGCGACCGCCTTCACAACAACTTTCAAGGAAACTATGTTGAGCGAGTCGACGCGGACCAGCTCTTCGCCGTGAAGCAGAAGCCTTTAGAGAAGCTCCGAGACTACTTCAAGCGCTTCGCGAAGATACGATGCCAAGTTAAAGACGTTAACGAGACCACCGTTGTCAATGCAGCCATACAGGGCCTTCGCCCCGGCCCGATGGCCGAGTACAACGCACGGAAGCCAATCAAGACAGTGACAAAGCTCTTCGACAAGATGGAGGAATACGCCAGGGCGGAAGAGGACGCACGGCGAAGGCTAGGGGACGACTTCGACTCCAACCAGGCTGGTACCTTGGCGAAAACCGAAGATCCGCCGAAGCACGGTTCTTCAAAGGGAAAACGCAAGCCGGAGTCGTCGAAGGATGTGTCTGAGCGTAAGGACGCCCCGCACAGGGAGCCGTCCGGTAGGCCCAAGCGCGCCGCCAGGTCGCGCGAGGCCGGGCGTGTCTTCGACATCGGCGGTTCAAGAAAACATCCTCACGGTCGGGCGACCGGGCGCCGAGGTCGAGGACATGGCCGTGGCCGAGGCCATGACGATAGAGGCCGTGGAGATTACGATGACCAGCACCAGTGGCTGTGGTGTGAGGTCCACGGTCGCGGCACTCACGACACGCGCACGTGCACCTCTATCGCGGCGCTCCGCTAGAGCGTCACTAGGGACAGGAACCCGGAAGTGCGCACGCCTGTGGTGGCCCACGTACAGCACCCATACGAAGCCCCCATGCATATCCAAACACACGGGATGCAGCCCCACGAGGGCCCCCTGCGGATTCAGGCTCACGTGCAGCAGACTCGCGAGGGCCCTTTGCAGCTGCAGGCTCCGGAGACAGCCCACCACAGGGTCATCAATGTCATCTCCGGAGGCTCCTCGTTGGAGTTCACCTCAGCACGACAGTAGAAGGCCTACGTACAGAGACTACACCACGTAGCGGCGTACCCGGCGCAGGCACCGTCGGAGTGGGCACAGCACGAGATCACGTTCACGCCCGCCGATGCCCGCGGCGTGGATCTTCCTCACCAGGACCCCCTGGTCGTCTGGGTGGGCATAGCAGGGTGCGACGTGGGGCGTGCCCTAGTGGACGGCGGCAGCTCCGCGAACATCCTGTTCGCCGCAGCCTTCGACCAGATGGGGATCCCCGGCCCTCGCCCACCGGAACCCCGCCGCAAGGCTTCGAGGACAACCTGCGGCGCGCCGCCAAATATGCCTTTAGGTCTCTTCGGCCGCGACAACAATATAAGGGCCGAAGATGCCACATTCGATGTGGTCGATCTCCTATACCCCTACAACGCCATATTGGGGCGCCCAATCATCAACTCCTTCGGAGCGGTGCCACACCACGGCTACCTATGCATGAAGATCCCGGGGCCGCGGGCCATCATCACCGTCCGGGGCGACCAGGATATGGCCCGGTGCATTGAGCACGGTAACAGATACCCTCAACATGACGCTCAACGGCACGCGTAGCGTCAGCACCGCAGCACGGAAGCCCACGGCGTCATCCGGTGGCGGCTCGACAAGCCTTACAGATGGCACAGCTACTAGAGGCTTCGGCCGCGCCAAAGACAACCGGTCAGTACCTCCGACCTATGTAATCACTCACCCGCGCAAACGGGAATGTAATAAAGTTCCGTTTGTCGCCAACATCTCGTTATTGTGCAAAAATACGCGGCGAGGGCGCGCGCGGGTTTTGCCTACGCGCGCGCTCCCGGAGTATAAACCAAAGACGCACGTTCGCGTGTGCACTCTCCATAGCCAGTGGTATGGGTATGAGTATAAACGAAGATGCACGTTCGCGTGTGCACTCTCCGTAGCCAGGGGTACGGGTATGAATATAAACGAAGACGCACGTTCGCGTGTGCACTCTCCGTAGCCAGGGGTACGGGTATGAATATAAACGAAGACGCACGTTCGCGTGTGCACTCTCCGTAGCCAGGGGTACGGGTATGAGTATAAACGAAGACGCACGTTCGCGTGTGCACTCTCCGTAGCCAGGGGTACGCGTATGAGTATAAACGAAGACGCACGTTCGCGTGTGCACTCTCCGTAGCCAGGGGTACGCGTATGAGTATAAACGAAGACGCACGTTCTTGTGTGCACTCTCCGTAGCCAGGGGTACGGGTATGAGTATAAACGAAGACGCACGTTCGCGTGTGGACTCTCCGTAGCCAGGGGTACGGGTATGAGTATAAACGCAGACGCACGTTCGCGTGTGGACTCTCCGTAGCCAGGGGTACAGGTATGAGTATAAACGAAGACGCACATTCGCGTGTGCACTCTCCGTAGCCAGGGGTACGGCTATGAGTATAAACCGAAGACGCACGTCCGCGTGTGCACTCTCCGTCAAAGACACGGGCATGAGTATAAACAAAGACGCACGTTCGCGTGTGCACTCTCCGTCAAAGACACGAGCATGAGTATAAATAAGACGCAACGGGGGGACGCCTCCGTGCACACTCTACGGAGTATAAATTAAGTCGTAGCGTCGAGGTCCGCCTCCGCACGCGCCAGTCCACGGACTCTAAATAAGACGTAGCGTCGAGGTCCGCCTCCGCACGCGAGAGTCTACGGACTATAAATTAAGTCGAAGCGTCGAGGTCCGCCTCGCACGCGCCACCCACGGACTCTAAATAAGACGTAGCGTCGAGGTCCGCCTCCGCACGCGAGTCTACGGACTATAAATTAAGTCGTAGCGTCGAGGTCCGCCTCCGCACGCGCTAGTCCACGGACTCTAAATAAGACGTAGCGTCGAGGTCCGCCTCCGCACGCGAGAGTCTACGGACTATAAATTAAGTCGTAGCGTCGAGGTCCGCCTCTGCACGCGCCAGTCCACGGACTCTAAATAAGACGTGGACGCCGACCCCACGCACTCTGCAGAATATAAGACACCAGAGGCTACCCCCACCTCGGGGCAGGGCGGGCGGAGGTCCGCCTTCGCACGCGCTAGTCCACGAGACTTTAAACAAGTCGCAATGGGGAGGTCGGCCTTCGCACGCGCTAGTCCACGAGACTTTAAACAAGTCGCAATGGGGAGGTCGGCCTTCGCATGCGCTAGTCCACGAGACTTTAAACAAGTCGCAATGCGGAGGTCCGCCTTCGCACGCGCTAGTCCACGAGACTTTAAACAAGTCGTAATGCAGAGGTCCGCCTTCGCACGCGCTTGTCCACGAGACTTTAAACAAGTCGCAATGCGGAGGTCCGCCTTCGTACGCGCTAGTCCACGAGACTTTAAACAAGTCGCAATGCGGAGGTCCGCCTTCACGCGCTAGTCCACGATACTTTAAACAAGTCGCAATGCGGAGGTCCGCCTTCGCACGCGCTAGTCCATGAGACTTTAAACAAATCGCAATGCGGGGCCCGCCTTCGTACACGTCAGTCTACGGACTCTAAATAACTCATAGCGTCGAAGTTCGCCTCCGCACGGGAACAAGGCCTACGCGCAACTACCGTCAATAGTACACTTCGAAGGTGGAGGCTCTGCCCCAACACAGCATGACCACCCGACGCACAGTACGCGGCGCATATTCTAATGGCCAGCAGATGTATACGTCGGGAAAAGCTTACAAGTACAAGGCCCACCGCAGCTCGACGCCTAAGTCACTATTCGGCAGCTCGCTTTAACGCGTGCTAAGGTCGGGACCTCGCCCGAAGAGGACCGGCCTGCCCAAAAGTTCAGCGACTCCTCGGCCCTTTTACAGCGTCGAAGGCGCCGCCGGGTTGCAAGGTCGGACGCAAGCAGTCGTCCCCAGCAAGGAAGCTGCTCGAGGCACAGGTCAAATAGTCAGTCCATAGAACAAATGCGCACTTTATTCACAAAGTGGCGGACAGTACAACGCACGCCTACACCTAGCCACCTCGACGCCAAGACTCGCGAAGTCTTGCGCGCCGAGGCCCCAGCGTCACCTCCGCCGCGCCGGGGGACCTCGTCCAGAAATTGGCCAAGGCTCCCCTCCCCGTAAAGGGACTTCCGGAGCTCGACCCGTGCGGCGCCCAACCCAGCATATTCCCAAACCCGCTCGTAGAAGTTCTTGATGGCGCGGCGAACAGTGCGGACGGCACCGGACATTACTCCGGCCCCGCCGGGCATCTCCAGCTGGGGGTCCTCCAGCTCGGCGATGTGCGTGCAGCCACGATGCCGTAGGAGTGCGCACACCATGCAAGACGCCACATAGGCGTAGTGGTTGCCGAATGTTGTCGCGGCGCCATGCGCAGCGTCCGCGGCGTCCTTGATCCAGCGAAGGGTCCGCGATAGCTCCTCTGGGCCAAAGGCGTGGTCCGGCACTTTGGCCACAAGCCCTTCGAGATGGCCTTCCAGCACTTGCATGGCATCCCACGCAATTACTGAAGCCTCGCCAAGCGCCCGGTCGCGCTCCGCTAGAGTCAAGGTGAGTTCGCCTTTTTCCTTCTCCAGCAAGGCGACCTGTTGCAGAAGGCCATCCCGCTCCGCCGCAAACTCCTGCTGTGCAACCTCCGCGGCCGACTCCCGAGCCGACACGGCAAGCCCCTCGGCATGCGCCTTCGCTTCGGCACACTCTGCCTCCAGCTGGCGGATGCGAGCATCCTAGGCAGAGCGGGCTCCCGAGGCTTCACGCAGCTCCTCCTCAGCGGCCCGCAGCCTATCCTCAAGCGCCCTTTGGGCACGAGTATAGGCCGTTTGCAGGGCCTGCCCCAGCACAAGCGTCTGCATAACAGAAAGGCTCAGCAAGCTCAACAGGCTGGGCATTGTCGTATGAGTACTTACCCTCACTCCTGACACCTCAAAGGCGTCCCCGAGACGTCCAATCCCGTAGGTTTGCAGCACCTGCTGGCCGACGCTGGCAGCCGCGTCATCCACAATCCCGCGCCACGCCCTCAGCATCTCCGGGGGAGGCACGAAGTCCGCTGGGTACGCGCGCACGGCGATCCCGTGCTCCGCCGAGGGCTCCTCCTCCGGAATGAGCGACGCTACAGACAAGGATGAAGATGAGCATCGCAAGGCACAGCAAAAAACATACCAGGGTAAGCTAAGGCACCTTACCTTCAGTAGCGGAAGGAGGGCTTCGGGGGCCCGCCCCCCTAGTCCTAGGCGGGGGAGCGGCGGCGTGAGTCCCCGTGGAAGGCAAGGTCCCGCAAGGAACAGAGGACTCCGAGATTGGAGCCGCCACGACCGCTCTCGCGGCGGACGGACAGCGCGCTCGGAGGGCGAGGGGCGGCACCGCAGGGCTTCGCATGCGCATCCGAGTCCCACAAGCTCCCGATGCCCGTCGCCACGACGAATCCCCTCATCGTCCGATGAAGCTCAGGCCGCAGGCATGGCCGCTTGGTTGGAGCAAGCGGCGACGGCGCCACCCCAGCGGACGCCGCCGAGAGGCTCGCGCTCACGCACCCGGGGCGAAGGTCCCGGCAGGTGGCTTCGCGGGGCACTCGGTTCGCCGCCATCGCCGGGCGAAGCGCACGCCTGCGCGCCTTGCGAGGGTGCCTCCGGCACCATAGCGGCCACGGTCAAAGGTTCCACCTCCGCACCGCGGTCCGCATGGTTTCTATCTTGACGACCGCGGCGGGGGACAAGACTTCTCCCCTCCGGCTGCTCGTGGCAAGCCCGGCGTCCAAGGCGCCTGTTGAGGATCCTTCGCCCCCGGCGTCTGCGCCATCCAAGCCCGAATCGGCATACTTCACCGAATCTGACTCCGCGTTTGCCGCTTCCTCGGGAGCACTAGCAGCAGTAGTCGCAGCTGCCGCACCAAGCACGGCAGATGCTCCACCTCGGCTCCTCTTGCGAGATGGCGCCTTCCTCTTCGTTGCGCCGTCGTCTGGAGCAGCAACCCAGCTTCGGCGGTAGCGACCGCGCGCTGATCGTGCTCCCTGCCTGTATACGGCCCCAAGAATACGCGCGCGACCTGCTCCGCATCCTCTAAGCGAATCCCTGAAGCAAAGGAGGAGACACGGCTAAGGTAGCGCATTTCGCGCAAGGAAAGGGGCGGTGTGGTCAAGACTTACGATGACCGGAGGGTGCCGGTAGCGAGCAGATCGACGGCAAAACATTGTCGTCCTGGCGCTTCTCAGCGGCAAGGCGCCAGTCACGAGCGAGCGGCGCCACGCCGTACATCACGTATTCCTCGACGAGGTCACGCATGTTGAGGCGGGCGGCTACTCCCACGAGCCGCCGGGCCCTTCGCCTGTCCTCGTCATCGAGCGTCCGGCCGGGCGAGGTCTTGAACGTGATCGGCCAGCCCGTGCACTCAAGGCCGCTCCCGCTCTCCACACGGTGGTAGAACCACCGCTTCATCCAGTTGGACTCCCACTTCCCGCGAGTGGAGTTCGCGGGGAAGAGTTTGCTACAACCTGACCGAAGAATGAAGGTGACGCTGCCGAAGCTCGACAGCGTCCCGTCCTGCCGCTCCTTGGGCTGGTACCGTGCCTCGTGCAGGTAGGCGAACAATGAAGCGCTGGGCCAGCACGCCCCCAAGCGCAAGGCCCAACTATACACCATGAGTCGAGCCACGCTGCTCGAGTCGCTTGCGCTAGCTCCACCGAAAGTCCGCAAAGACGGCGCCACGATCGCCGCCGCCGAGATGCGGCTCGTCAAAAAGGCGATGAAAACGATCGCCTCCGACTTCTCGGTGCGGTTCGTCTCATCGGCGGCGGCAATCGTATCGCCCCGCGCCGGACACTTCCGCGCAAAGCAGCGTTTGGATTGCCTTCTCGGTCACGAGCGAGGGGCCCAACTCACCGGAGAACATGCCTTCCTTCTCCGCCGCCAGCCACAGCTTGTTCGCCGCCGCCGGGTCACGTTCGCTGAGCGAGTATTTCACCTCGAGCGGTGAAGACCGCTGGCGGATGCCGCAGCCACCAGCCGCCGGACCGCGCTCGCCACCAGATGCCATCGCTTTTCGCGAAAGGAGGATGGCGATGAGAATACGAAAGGGAATATCGGAGGCGATGCAAGCAAGGAGCGGGTGTAGAACTGCGGGGGCGCGGCTACGAGAGCTATTTCAATCCACCTCGCCCCAATGCCGAAGCGTCGTGACGGTCCGTGCACCGGGCGCGACTGCAGTCGTACAGAGGACCGTCCCGCACAATCCCCAATAACTGAAGGCGAAGGGGCGTGACCACAGCGGTAAGAACCGTCAGAGCACGACGCTCTAATGGCCTCCCGACGCGTACCAGCCCCCACGCGAGACGGCCGAAGCGCGCGAGGCCAGGCATCAACGCAACTCCAGCCACCACTAAAAGTGCATTAATGGGCCAGGCGGTTGCAGCGGCTTTGACGCTGCACCACTCCTCGCTTGCCCCGTGTCCACCTTCCTTGGGAAAAGGCGAGTAGCTGCTAACGCGTAGCCGTTCACATCCCGCTGCGCACCAGTGACGAGCCGACGCGTGCCCTACACGCATCATGGTGAGCCACGCGGTACAAGACCCTAGCTCTGGCAAACCGGGGGCCGGCGCGATTCCAGGAACATTAACAACGCATAACCGCATGGCGGAACCGCGATCGCTGCACGCGTGGCGGTGTTCATGGTGCGAAGTTGCAATTGCACCACCGCCGCCGCCACCCGCTCAAGGGTAGGGACGGAGCGCGCGCGCGCATCTACGGCCGGGCGCCGGCCTCCGCCACCCGCTCAAGGGTAGGGGACGGAGCGCGCGCTCATTTCGGCAGGCGCCCGGCCCGCCGCCACCCGCTCAAGGGTAGGGGACGGAGCGCGCGGGGCGGCCGGGCGCGCGCCGCCACCCGCTCAAGGGTAGGGGGCGCGCGCGCGCTCGCCGCCGCCACCCGCGCCAAGGGTAGGGGACGGAGCGCGCTCTACGCGGCTGGGCGCCAGCCCGCCGCCACCCGCTCGAAGGGTAGGGGACGAGCGCGCGCGCTTACTGGCCGGGCGCCAGCCGCCGCCACCCGCTCAAGGGTAGGGGACGGAGCGCGCGCGTTCATTGGCCGGGCGCCACCCGCCGCCACCCGTTTGAAGGGTAGGGGACGGAGCGCGCGCGCGCCTCCTTCGGTTTGGCGCCAATTCTACTGCGTCGGCTTCGGCAGCTTAACGCGGGCGAGCCTCCGCTTTCGCGGAGATACTTTCCCACCCGCCTCGACCCTGCGTCGGGGTATGACGGCAAATCTCCGTGGGTCAGGCAACCTCGGCAGCAGCCTCGACATGACCTCTGCCTCCGTGGGAAAAGGGCACGCAGCTGCTCCGGCGCCAAAACTCGCGCGACAACCTCATGATCCAAACCGTCAAGGACGCAGGCGTCTGGACTACTAGTATTTTGGGAGCGCAACGGCTGATGCGCGGTCAAACCTCGCCACCTTCATGCGGGCGCATGACGGGCGCGTACGAGGCCACCTTCTCGATTGCCGCACCAACCTGGCCGCGGCTTCGGCCTGGACCGTAACTTCAAGAAACGAACCCGCGCGCACGACCTCGCCCGGCGGCGCGAGGGACATGTCCCGCAAAGTTTGCCTCAGTCTTCCTTAACAGACCACCTACAGTGCATCAGCATTTCTTCAAAGCGATGCGGACGAGCTCCATCAGGAACACCGACTGTAGGTAGGTCTGTTAAGAAGAACAAGGCAAGCCTTGCCGTCGTATGAAGAAACGCAGCACGCGGACAGCAAGCGCGATTGGTCACCTATAGCAGACGCTAACCAAGCTCCCAGTAAAAATGGACCACCATCTGTACATCAACATTCCGCTCAGCGTCGCTAGGGAATGTTGATGCACAGAAGGGGCCCATTTTAGGGGAGCAGTTGCTACTCAAGGACGCGATGCAGGAACAAAGTTGCGGCAGCACCGCATATATATACCCCATCAGTGGGGGAGCCAACCGGCGGAAGTCCAACCGGCGAAACTCCAACCGCCGGAAGTCCGTCGCCACATTAAATGGCCACGACGCCTCAAGGCCTGCACCGCGCCAAGCACGCTTCGCCACGTGGACGCCTAGAAGGAGGAGCGTCGCAGCACGGCCGCTACCACTTAATGCGTATGCGGTGACTTGGGCCCGCCACGCCTACCTATGCCGGCGCAGCGCCTCCGGCTCACTTCGGCTGGGCGCCAGCTCTGCTGCCACCCGTTCGAGGGGTAGGGGACGGAGCGCGCGTGCGTCTGCTCCGACTCAGCACCAGCCCGAGACGGAACGCTCGCGCGTCTACCTGAGCGGCAACCCAGGCATCGGCTTCGACCGCGGCCTCGGACCCCGGGACCCGCGGCACATTAAAGCTTCGCAAGTTCGCGGAAGTTCACAGGCCGCAGGGACGGAGGGGGCCAAAGGGCTAGGTAACATGGCTTCGGCCTTGTGAAGCCCTGCACCATGAGAGGCTCCTGTTGTAGGGGTGGCCCCCACCTAAACCCAGCAGGCTTGGTAGAAGGTTATAAGGCCTAGAACAGGCCATGTGTAATGACATAAGTGCCCTTGAAGGGGATACTCATATGTAAGGGTACAATTATAAAAGCACTCCTCATGTATATATATATGAGATACAGACCATGGGGAGACCCAAGGAGATTACACTCTACACTCTCCACTACCATCTCTCTCTCTGTTTGGTCTGTAACCACAACAGATATCTACCTGTAATTCTCTATTTGAAGAGTTTATTTGTGAACCAAAAAGAGCCAATATTGATACGTTCGCACTCGAAGAATGTAAGAAAGGTGAAAGCTAAAACACCCTACTGATTCTACCTAGTGGAGAAACTTTGATATGATGTTTGTAGACTTAAGTGTGCAATTGAGGAAATAAGGTTTGTGTTGAGTACAGATGGAATAAATCCTTTTAGTAACATGAGCAGGAGACATAGCACTTGCCCCGTGAATCTATGTATCTACAACCTTCCTCCATGGCTGTGTATAAACGGAAGTACATTTTGATGTCATTACTTATCCAAGGGCCAAAACAATATGAGAACGATGTTGACGTATACCTAGTACCATTGCACCAATACATGCAGATCGAGAAGATTGCCACGAGACCTTTACAATACTTCACCCCTTCATTATCTTGACCCATGCACCAACTCCACCTCTCCACCATATGAGATGACTCGAAAGTCTGGTAAATTCTTTAGTCAAGTTATACCCATTATAAACTTGTGGTTGCACTAGTTTACATTGGGAGGTCATCACAGAATTTAGTCCTTAAAGTTATCTAGGTGGTTCTACCACAAATTTCACATTCTCGTGCTCCATCCGCACCAACCCCTATTACCATTTGCCTAGATATATAAAGCAATTAGTTTTAGGGTTTCAAGAAGTATAAAATTAAGTTATCTCAACATATTGACCATTTCCCTCCAATGATTGCCTAACACTAGTATCATGTTTTGAATTTGATGTCAGGGCAATTTAATACCCCTATGTGTCTAAGCAGGGCTAAGCATGGCGCTTAGATACAGTTTGTAACTATTATGGTTACCAATAAATTTTTAAGGTGTCAACGATTAAGTATTCAACTGTTCTAAGGGGTGGGGTATGATAGTAGCACGACGATTAATAGGCATGTATATATAATTTTAAGATGAACATAATTTACATAACAAATAAATATTAGTAATAATTAAGGAACTCCAACGTGAATGAACGAAAGACTTTTTCATGGAGGTGAATAGGTGATGGATCACTGATATTCAGTACCGACAAACGACAAGCACTCGACAAATGGTACACAACTAGTTCATACTGTTCCATCTTGGAACTCGTTGAGCAAGTTGCAGATGTCGTAAGCCGCGTTCTTGAGCCGCTTCAACCATAGCTGCACTGAAGACTCCCTAATCGAGCACTTCTCCGCATCCGTGATCGTGGCCACCATGGATTCCAGTGTCTCCTTCATGCCCTCCAGGTCGACCTTGAAGCTGCACAGCATCGTGACCTGATCTCCAATGGCAGAGCCCAGCTTAGCAACGACCAGTTTGAGGACAGCCGAGGCAAGCATCACCGCCATGGCTGCACATCCCGCTTTAGCCCTCACACTTGTTGATATGCTCGAAGCTGAGGAATAAGCTAGTTAGGGATGGGAAATGATAACTATCCGATATTTGTATCGAGAAAATATGAATATGGTAAGTAAAATTCATATTAAAAAAATGTTTGTATTCATATTCGAGAATATTCATTCCTGTATTTGAGAATATTCGTATTCAAGACTATTTGATTCGTATTCAATGTTTCCAATGCGATTCATAATTTTATGATTCAAACTTTGAATTTGGGTGGTTTGAAACCAGTAACCGTTCTGGTAATCGGTCAAAAACTAGCAAAACCATTAGGAATTTGTTCTACCAATATTTATTACAGAAGTTGTAGGAAGATATTCGTATTCGACCGAATTAAGTACATATTCGAATTGAATTCGTACTCATTACGACATTCGATTCGTATTCATGTTCGAGAATATTTGAATTCGTATTCATTTTAAAAATATGGATTCGTATTCGTATCTAAAACTATTCGATCGTATCCAACCTGTTTCCATCCCTAAAGCTAGTGGAGCTGTAGATGTGTGAAGCTGTGAACTTTAAAGTGGGACATGCCGCACAGGTAATCATAAAGATGATTATATCACTTTTATATTTATGATCTTTTAAAAAATATATTATTTTATCATTTGAATAAATGTTATCCGTATTTATATAAATAAAAACAACCGGTGATATTTAAGACACCTCGTTCGTTTTGATGCAAGAAAATCCCATAATAATACAATAAAAGAAAAAAAATTCTACAAATTCTCACAATAATCAAAAGAAAAAAAGAGAAGGATCTCTACCACTTATTTTGGTAGGATCAAATTATAACGATACAGAATAATCATATGTAAATATTAAAGTTATATAACAAATACAATTGTATTTCAATTATAAAAAGTAGAGTTGTGTATCAAAGATAACAGTATCATAATATCTAACTGCGTAGTTGCGTGGGTAAATATGCTAGTTGATCAACAAATATATGACTTGTTCATGGAACTATTTATTCATGTTTTGATGTTATTCTAAATTATCGCTGATTTTATATCATTATGTGAGGTAATTATGATTTATAGATTAGCACATGTATTGATTAATGATCATATTTTACAAATCATAAATATGGAGATATCAAATCTATAATATAGACGCGTGTTAGAAAACATAATGTTGGTTTGACCTACCATAAGATACCAAAGGAATTGTTATATTCTTAAGAATCATTAGTTGATCTCATATATAAAGTATGTAAAATTTTTAGACCTAAGATCATCACGGTTTTCAACCTATATAAGGGTCTTTATCTCTATAAGCAGCCACGTCGAGTAGCCACAGGACGATGTCGAATGCGAACACGATGCGCATGTGAATGGAGTGGGATGTAGTGTTCCAGTCTCACGGGTGTTCAGTTTCCGTTCAGAGTATGTGATAAGAGCCTATTCCACACAGTTTTATCTTTTGCCTATTGAAGTCAGCTTTTCAATGGAGTGACTTCCTAAAATAGTTTCTATAAGCTATTTATAGGAGTCATTGTAAATATCGTTTTAAATAGAGTGATTTCTTAATACGAATATCACTTGTTTCCTTAATCTCTCATCATTAGCTAAAGCCAAAAGCCATACCGCTTTTTAACACAATCTAGGTTTAACGACTTGCTTAGTTGCCACGGCATCCAATGAATTGGATACACCACCGGCAGTAGTGTTCTTCGAGCAGTCCCTGTCCATCACACTATCAGTACTACATTACCAGCTCCGTCCCATGGCTTACTGTATGTTGTACTGTCATCTAGTCCCCATCTAACATGTCTGTCTGATCCGAGACTTTCACTGTCAAATTTTTTACATATGCTTCCCATTTGTAATCGTCAACCGCTAAATATCAGGATTCACTGAACCCTAAAACCTCGGTATGCATAACCACACGTTCTCCGCCCAATATTCCAACGATATCTAAGGTCCGCCACATATCAGGATTCACTGAACCCTAAAACCCCAGTATGCAGAACCACACGTTCTCTGCAGTCCAAATATTCCAACGTTATCTTTCGAACGTTATCCAAGGGTCCACCACTGAACATCGGGATTCACTGAACACTAGAACCTCGGTATGCGTACCACACGCTCACTGCAAGTCCAATATTCCAGCGTTATATAAGGGCCCACCACAAAATATCTGGATTCATTTTTAAGATTGAAACGTTCAAATTTTATATATTCCAAATTAAAATTTTGAATATTTGAGTTTTGGAATTTATATTACCGAGATTTGAAATTCTGACATACAAAACCTAATATTTAAAATTTTAATTTCTATTTAAAAATTTTCAAATTTAAAAATTCGAATTTCTAATATTTATATTCTCGAAATTTGAAATTATTATATTTATTATTTGTAATAAGAGAAGTTTGTAAAAGCAAAAAGAAACTAAACATTTCCCAACTAATCAAGCCTTGGGTTTTTTTTTAGGCTACGATTTTAGCTTTTGGTTTATGGTTTTTGAATTCTAGATGTTTACGAGAGACAGTATGAAGAGAAAAAAAATCGCATGTGATTTTGGTTGGTACAGCTGAACTCAATACAGTGTATACTACAATCTACCTGTAGACCCCGTCTTGGAAAGATGCACCGTTTAAAAGTTAGTTATCAGAGCAATAGAAGTTTAAACCAAACCTAAAGCTAAAGTGGAAAAAACCACCAAAGCTAGTCTAATAGAGATGAAATTTTCTGTATGCACCTGAAGTTCTATATTTGCAGCTAGATCGAAACTATGAAGGAACCTAATATGCAAGAATGCAAACCAAATTTATAAAAAAATGGTGTGCCCACGCATCCATGGCACCAATTTAAGGGCTCGCTCTAAATGGCTTGAGCTTTTGGGCTTCTTAATTTTAACTTTTTGGTCTTTTTGTTTTTCTTTTGTTTTTCTTATTTCTTTGCATTGTCTTAAAAGATATAACAGTATTTTTCTCTTTTTTCTTATTTTTTTGACTCAGGAAAAACTAATAGCTGTTACAATGTATTTGTAGCCAAAAGTCTATAGAAAAAGACCAAAAAAACCATGGCTTACAGCCGTTTGGAGCAGTAGGGGTGCAAATGGATTGGGTTAATCCCGACCGATCCGGTACCGAATCCGGTCGGTACCGGATTCGGGAAGAGAATTTGGTATCCGGTCAGATTCGGATAATTCATATCGGATTCAGATTCGGATTCGGGAGAGTTGTTATCCGATTGAATAGTATCGGTATTCGGATACCGGATAATTATCCGGTCGGATATCCGGTAAGAGCTAAGAATTCACCTTTTATTTTGCTAGTATTTATTTTTTGTCATGTTGGTTGGTTGAGGTGTGCAATGTATAGAAAGTTTTCCTAGATCGTGCAAGCTTAAATTCTCTAAAAGGAATATGATATACAGTTGTGGCAACTATAAATATACAAATACTAAAATAGTGTTTTATTTCAAATTTTGTTGCTTGTGCAATCGGAATCCTAAATTTGCTCATTAAGATCACTCTTCCTAGGTAATGAAATGAAAAGCATGTAACCAGAGTATTATTAAACGATGAACTTTGGCATGCTTCAGTAAATGACAGTAAATTTGCCAAAAGTGTATTATCCACAATTGTCTACTGTCTCTACCTTAATTTAGTAAAATTTCTTTAGCCTAGAAAAAGAAAATGTTGTCCGTCAAAAATAAAGATTCATCTTGAAATGCCACACCTCAATGGGCAATTTTGGGGGAAAAGCCACACCATCTTCAGCTGATGAATTATAATCACTATTATGTACTTATGTCTAACGGTTTGAGGCTTAAGTGATGGTGATATGGTCTAGCATATATTCCTTTCCGTATGCACGTACTATCCATCTATATTATCTGTTTTCGATCCGAAACCGTCAAGTATCCATTCCGGCGGTACCGTATCAAAATTCCAAATACTCCGAATTCGTATTCGTATCCGGTTTTACCGTATCCGACCCCGAATCCGAGAAAAAAATGGGTTAAGATATGGTATGAGCAATATCTGTCCAAATCCGACCCGATTGCACCCCTATGGAGCAGGCACTAGTGCGGACCGTTTGGAGGGATGATACCAAAGCTAGTCTAATAGAGATGATTTTTCAGTATGTTCCTGAAGATCTATATTTTTAGCTAGATCAGAAGCTATGAAGTAACCAAATATGCAAGGATACAAACCAAATTTTCTTTCAAAAATTGGTGTGCCCGCGCATCCATGGCACCAAATTTTATCGGCAGGTGAAATTACGGATTCAAAGTGAATGCTATACACATGGGGTATGTAGGATTTTTAGACCTAAGATCGTCACGGTTTTCTAACTATATAAGGGTCTTTATCTCTATAAGCAGCCACGTCGAGCAGGCACGGGACGATGTCAAATGCGAACACGATGCACATGTGAATGGAGTGGGATGTTGTCGGACCCAGATTTTACAATCTGGAATCCTCTATGATTTACTATACTATTCCCTGGATTAGTAGTGGACTTACATCATGGGCAGGTCAGGCCGAAATCAATAAAAGGCAGTAGCGGAAACGAAGCACACAGGTGGGACCCTCAGGACATGCCCACAGGCAGCCAACTGGGGGTTTACGACTTAGTCCTTGACATCTTCATCTTCTTTACCATCTTGACCAGGTGTGTAGCGATCTGACTCCTGATTCTAGATTGATTGAGTGAGTGAGGGTGAGCACAAATCACCGTGCTCCGTGAGCCAATACACAGGATGCAAATAGATAATATGCATGGCTTATCAAAGGAAGACTCGGGTTATTTTATTTGCCATAAATTGCTTTCGAAATATGATACATAGAAATTCCATGTGACCTAGTAGTTTTAACTAAAACAAAATTTTATCAAGGTATCAAAGAATGAAATAATAATAGCGATCCAAATTCCATCCACCATTACATGGTTTCTGCACCATATGCTAACCTTTCAAAGATTATAACCGCTACCTTAACATCAGGCGACACCTGTGGCAACACAAATCAGGATCTTTCTCTGCTCTCCACTTTTTCAATTCGACCCATAAAGTTTTTGAAATATAACTATATCTGGTTAAGTTCCCATGTCCGCCCTTGATCGTGGGCACGACTATTCGAATAGTTTTTGATTCTGTAGAATTTGCACACTTTACCCACAAGAGATATATCTGCTCGTTTCCCCGCATGATTCCTGCGGTTGAGTAGAATATCACAGGTCTGTTACATTGCATAGTCCTACTTGTGGTTACGTCCACTAAGGTCTATCTTCTGTAGGATGCGTAAGGGTCCCTTGTGAGACATCATGAGCAAAGGCGGGGATGAGACCATCCATCCCTTTGCTCGTGTCCACACCTTCACGTAACCACACTAGGGCAACGCAAATTAGTTAGCCCTGCCTACATTTTGCTAGCTTATGGTTGTACTGCTGTACACTGAGAGGTCATCACAAGATTCGGTCCTTTGGGTTATCTGGGCGGTTCTACCACTATTCCCCCTTGTGTTTTCACGGCACCACACCCCCGAACCGTCCGCCCAGATAATTAAGCAACTTGGGGTTTTTGGGAGCATAAAATATCCATATCAAAATATATCAGTCATTTTCACCATGACTTCCCAAATCAGTTTCTCATGATAAAAGTGATGTTTGGGGCATTTTGGTGCCCCCGAGTATCTAAGCAGTACTAAGCATAGCACATAATTGTAGACTTATTTTTGAAAAGTTACCATTATAATTTTTCCTAAGGTGACAAGGCTCAAATGTTCAAATATTCCAAAGGAGGTGTAATATTAACAAGTCAACTAATGGGTATATAACTAGAATCTTAAAACAAACATATATTTGCATATGAAATAACAACATGCAATTTGATAATTTAAACAAAAGTAAATTTGTAGAAAATGTAGGTTCAACATGATCAAAGTATTGACTCGCCTTGCGTGGTTTACCATGGTCTTGAGCTCACTCAATGCTTTCTCATTCCATGGGCTTGAGCTTCCGATCCTTATCTTCACCTCGAACTTAGCCTCGCTTGATCTATTGATTCTTCAGGACATCCATTTCTAATTACGTGCTAAACAACTAAATCCAAATAAATGTAAATAACTCAAAAGATCCACATAAATCCAAATAAACTCAATTTAGCTTTATTATGAGTTAATGGGTGATTTGAGTTAGGGTGATTGGGCGTGGAGTTTTGACGGGGTTAGGGGTTAAAGGGGTTGGAGCGAGAGGAAGAATGAAGGAGGGAATTATGTCGAGACAGATGTCAAGGAGGGTTTAGGATATAGGAATATTCATAGGAATATTCTGCTTCAGATTTGAGGATGGTTAGGCATAGCCGGTGGTAGAATACGATAACTCGATCTTCTTATTAATAACTTCTTTTATTATTTTTATATTTATTAAAGAAGTTCTATGAGTCAGGTTAGACCTACGAATTAGTGTACGAGGTTAGCGGGACATTATTTTGTCGAGCATTCATATTCAGAGCATATGTTTTAGCTATAATTACGAGTACTCTTTAATTTAAAGCCTTACTTTTATAGTTAAACATAATATCAAATTTTATTTCCACTTTAACTTCGACTTGAATGTTGTTTTAATTAGGATCTTTGTTAAATTTGAATACTTAACCAAAGTCATCTTTTACTAATGCCTTTAATTAATAATTATATTCTAATTAAATGTTCCAAACTACATTAACTACTCAGATATGACAGCTAATCCAAATTTAAATCTTAAATAATCTCATTTACATCCTAGTAATTTATTAGCTTCCCTAGTTTATTTCCTAGTTTTCCTTAATTTTTCTTAATTAAAATGGATTACAAAAAAATAGAATAGAAATGTGAGGAAAAAGTACGGCCAACGGGATTCAAACTTGTGATCTACGGCCTGAGTGTTTAACGCACGCTCGGCTAGCCAACTGGGTGGAAGCCCTGGGCTAACAGAACGGAGGCAACAATCCAAAAGACCTGAGGCATGACTGGGGCCAAAACAGAGGAAGAGGCCGACGCTCGGTGCTGAGCTCACCGGCGGCAGGCGGTGGCCAAGGAGGGGGTGACAATCACTAAAATGGGTTGTGGGGAAGGTGAGAGGGCTCTGGGAGGCGGTGCACTGGTCGGAGCGGCGGCGAGGCGGGCGAGTGACAGCTCGAAGCAGCCGACGGCGAGGTCGGCTTGGGGCGGCAGCGCCGACGGGGAGGAGAAGGGAAATTAAAGCGCGCGTGAGCATTAGGGGGTCTAGGGGAGGCTTACCATGGAGTCTACTGAGCGGGAGAGGAGCCGTGGTGGACTGGCGGCGGTGGCGAGCAGAGAGAGCGCACGGTGTCAGTGAAGGTGAGCTAGAGAGAAGCTCGGGCGAGAGCGGCAGTGGCTTCATGAGGTCCTAAAGGTGCTCTGGCTCGCCGGAATCGATCCGTGGCAGCTCCGATTGACGGCTTGCCCAGTGGTCAGAGTTCGGGAAGATTGGGTTCGCTAGCGAGTTGTGAGGCGCACAAGACAGATTACTCGGGGTGGGAGACAGAACGGAGTGTGGCGGTGTGATTGGAGGTCCGCACGGGGTTTTATAGCCGGCGGGGAGGGCTGGCAACAGGCGCGCGGCCGTTCGGTCGCGTCGGTGTCAGGCGGCGGCGACATTGCAGTGGCTGCGATGGGATTACGGGCGGATTCGAGCGTGACAGCACTGTGCAGAGGCAGCAGGCTTTGCGCCACATGGTCTGAGGCAGATGTGACAGGGTGAGGAACAGTGACGCGGAGTGAGCTCAGCCAGGGAAAAAGAAAAGGGAGAAGAGGAAGGAGAGACAGCGCGGTGTAGAGGAAAGAACGGGGAGAGAAGGAGAAAAGAAAGAGAAAAGAAAGAGAGGGGGAGGAAGAGAGAGAAAAGGTGGGGCCCACATGTAATAGAGAGAAGAAAGTAAATGAAGGAAAAGAAAGAGAGGAAAAAGAGAAAGACTTAAGAGTAATTTTTGGAATTTGGATTTTTAGCTTAAATTTTAATTTACATATGATGTACAAATTTTCAATTTTGCATGATGTTCAAAATTTTGAATTCTCAGTTTAATTATTTAAATGCAAGCTTTCAATATTCTTTTGGCCATTGCTTTTCCTTTGTAAATTAAATTCAAATTTCATTTCCATTATTTTATTGCTATTATTTTTGTTAGCCTCATTACTTGCATTTTGAAATTATTCCCAGTTATTTACTTGGATACTATTTCTCAATATATTTGTTTGCACAAAACTCAAAAGATTTTGAATAAACCTTCAGAAGAAATTTGGATGCCAACAAAATGCAAGTAAAGGTTTTAAAAATTCCATATTTTTGAACTCTTGAAATTTAGGATGTTACAAACCTACCCCCCTTAAATAAATCTCGACCCCGAGATTCCGGTAGAGTGGAAGAAGTAAGTGGGGTTAAACTAGCTAGCAATAGATTCTAGAGTCCTGCTTGACGTGACGTCCTTTTGCTCACAAAGATAGGAAGCGAGTCCACAAAAGAAGGGTTAATGCTTGAAGAAGTTAAAAGAGAAAAAAGGGATTTGTTCTTCCAGATAGATCGTAGACTCTCAAACGCTTGCTCTTTGACATTGTTGTCTTCACGTCTTCGTAAAAAAGGGAATGATCATATCTTCTATTGGACATATGATGGTGGTAAAATTCGTATTGATGGGTGGATATTGATAGCCTATGTCCTAGGGAGTAGACGGCCTTAGGGACGTAGGTATGGTGATGGGTACACCTATATGGTGGTCTTTTGTTCTTACTGGAATTGCTATTTTTATTTCTCAGCTTTGCTAAACACGATGATTTAACTATAGGTGTGGCTTGTAGTCCTCATTACTATAAGATTTCTGGCCTTGCGAATCTTCTTGTACTGGTTTGATTAGCTCTAAGTTCAGGTTGTTGCACCTCCAAAAATATACAACGCAGTAGTTCTTCGACATTTTTGTCTCTTGGTGCTACCCCCCTTAAATAAATGACGATTGTCATTATTCGTCCATTGTACTCCAGGTATCTTGGTCAACAACAGGCGCAAGGAGCAATCCGCATCTATGATCGTGGCCACAGCTGCACTGATGACTCCCTAATCGAGCGCTTCTCCGCATCTGTGATCGTGGCCACCATGGATTCCAGCGTCTCCTTCATGCCCTCCAGGTCGTCCTTGAAGCTGCACAGCATCGTGACCTGAGCTCCAATGGCAGAGCCCAGCTTAGCAACAGCCAGTGTGAGGACAGCCGAGGCAAGCATCACGGCCATGGCTGCACAGCCCGTTTTAGCTCTCACACTTGTTGATATGCTCAAAGCTGAGGAATAAGCTAGTTAGGGATGGGAAACGGTAACCGATAATCTATTTTATCCGATATTTGTATCCGAGAAAACATGAATATGGTAAGTAAAATTCATATTAAAAATGTTTGTATTCATATTCGAGAATATTCATTTCCGTATTTGAGAATATTCGTATTCAAGATTATTTGATTCGTATTCAATATGTTTCCTATGCGATTCAGCATTTTATGATTCGAAATTTAAATTTGGGTAGTTTGAAACTAGTAACCGTTCCAGTAATCGATCAAAAACTGGCAAAACTATTAGGAATTTGTTCTACCAAGGTTTATTACAGAGGTTGTAGTAGGATATTCGTATTCGACCGAATTAAGTACATATTCGAATTGAATTCGTACCCGTTACGACATTCGATTCGTATTCATGTTCAAGAATATTCGAATTCATATTTGTTTTCATTTTAAAAATATGGATTCGTATTCGTATCTGAGACTATTCGCTCGTATCCAATCTGTTTCCATCCCTAAAGCTAGTGGAGCTGTAGATGTGTGAAACTGTGAACTTTAAAGTGGAATATGCTGCAGAGGTAATCATAAAGATGATTATATCACTTTTATATTTATAATCTTTAAAAAATATTTTATTTTATCATTTGAATAAATGTTATCCATATTTATATAAATAAAAACAACTGGTGATATTTAAGACACCTCATTCGTTTTGAGGAAAGAAAATCCCATAATAATACTATAAAAGAAAAAAATTCTAGAAATTCTCGCATTAATCAACAGAAAAAAGAAGGATCTCTACCACTTATTTTGGTAGGATCAAATTATAACGATACAGAATAATCATATGTAAATATTAAAGTTATATAACAAATACAATTGTATTTCAATTATAAAAAGTAGAGTTGTACATCAAAGATAACCGTATCATAATATCTAAATACGTAGTTGCGTGGGTAAATATGCTAGTTGATCAACAAATATATGACTTGTTCATGGAACTATTTATTCATGTTTTGATGTTATTTTAAATTATCGCTGATTTTATATCATTATGTGAGGTAATTATGATTTATAGATTAGCACATGTATTGATTAATGATCATATTTTACAAATCATAAATATGGAGATATCAAATCTATAATATAGACACGTGTTAGAAAACATGATGTTGGTTTGACCTACCATAAGATACCAAAGGAATTGTTATATTCTTAAATATCATTAGTTGATCTCATATATAGGGTATGTAAAATTTTTAGACCTAAGATCATCACGGTTTTCAACCTATATAAGGGTCTTTATCTCTATAAGCAGCCACGTCGAGTAGCCACAGGACGATGTCGAATGCGAACACGATGCGCATGTGAATGGAGTGGGATGTAGTGTTCCAGTCTCACGGGTGTTCAGTTTCCGTTCAGAGTATGTGATAAGAGTCTATTCCAAACAGTTTTATCTTTTGCCTATTGAAGTCAGCTTTTCAATGGAGTGACTTCTTAAAATAGTTTCTATATGCTGTTTATAGGAGTCATTGTAAACGTCGCTTTAAATAGAGTGATTTCTTAATACGAGTGTCACTTGTTTCCTTAATCTCTCTCATCATTAGCTAAAGCCAAAAGCCATACCGCTTTTTAACACAATCTAGGTTTGACGACTTGCTTAGTTGCCACGGCATCCAATGAATTGGATACACCACCGGCAGTAGTGTTCTTCGAGCAGTCCCTGTCCATCACACTATCAGTACTACATTACCAGCTCCGTCCCATGGCTTACTGTATATTGTACTGTCATCTAGTCCCCATCTAACATGTTTGTCTGATCCGAGACTTTCACTGTCAAATTTTTTACATATGCTTCCCATTTGTAATGGTCAACCGCTAAATATCAGGATTCACTGAACCCTAAAACCTCGGTATGCATAACCACACGTTCTCCGCCCAATATTCCAACGATATCTAAGGTCCGCCACATATCAGGATTCACTGAACCCTAAAACCCCGGTATGCAGAACCACACGTTCTCTGCAGTCCAAATATTCCAACGTTATCTTTCGAACGTTATGCAAGGGTCCACCACTGAATAGGGGTGAAAACGGGTCGGGTTTTTCCCGACCGATCCGGTACCGAATCCGGCTGGTAGCAAATTCGGTAAACTAGTTTAGTATCCGGTCGGATTCGGTTTCGGATACGGATATTTGTAAACGGATTCGGTAGCGGATTCGGTATAGCTGATATCCGACCGAATAGGGTCGGTATTCGGTTAATCGGATAATATCCGAATGGAAACCGAATAGGTATCCGAGTCCGACTAGCGTTCGGTGGCTCGGCCGCTCCCGCTCGGCCCATCAGCGAATCAGCCACACGGCCCACCGCCGGTGCTCGCTCTCGCCTCGCCATCTCCTCCCCTCCCCAATCCCCAGTCCCCACCCGAACCCTAGCTCGCTCCCACCCGGCCGCCCCCAAATCCCTCCCCGCCTCTCGATCTCGCCGCCGCCGGCACTCGCTCTCGCCTCGCCATCTCCTCCCCTCCCCAGTCCCCAGTCCCTACCCGAACCCTAGCTCGCTCCCGCCCGGCCGCCCCCAAATCCCTCCCCGCCTCTCGATCTCGCCGCCGCTGGCGCTGCAGCCAAAACCCTGCATCCCCCTCACCGTCGTAGCCGGTAAGACCCTCTCGTTCTCGTCTCCCTGTTCCCTTCCTCGCCGTCGTAGCCGGTAAGTCCCCCCTCCCTTATCCCTCCCTGTTCCCTTCCTCGCCGTCGCAGCCGGTAAGTTCCCCCTCCCTTATCCCTCTCTGTGTCGATCTGCGGGCACGGAGGAATGCGACCGCTCGGGGGAGCGGCGGGCGGCGCGCCGCCGCGGAATTTCGGGGTGGGCGTGGGCGGTGTGGGCATGTGGCGCCAGGGAGCTTTCTGGGTTGCCTTTGTCAAATTTAATCACATTTATGAACTTCTTATGCTGCATATCAACTTCTCTTGAACATTATAGCTTATGTGTAGTTGTTATTTGAATTGTGGTATGCTTGGCTTTGATGATGGAAATATTGGGCTGTTCACAGAAGCAAATTAAGTTATTTGCTTTTGGTGGATTTAGCAAATCATTAATCATAAGTCTGTAACAATTTGTAGATATCAAATATGCCACTGTTTTCTTATCCAAGAAACATAACCTTGAGTTTTAGCAGTGAATACCACAACATTGACCAAAGGATGCCCTGAATATTTCTCTTTGTGCAAAGCAGTGCTAATTTTCCTTCTCAGGTTCTAACTCTACCAATGCATAGCATGCTGCATGTATTTCACTTGGTCTGACAAAACTTATTTGCATCAATTAAACAGTCCTAGTGTACTTATCTGAAAAGCTAACTACAATGGTACGGCGAGATGCAGCATTGTTCTTGATCCATCACTTCTCCTGATAACTGACATGGTATATTTACTGAATTAAGCAGACTACTTTATTGGTGTTGGCTTTACTATAAACTCTAATTATTTTCCCATGCAGTTGATGAGGCTCTGCATCACCCATACTTGGCCTCTCTTCATGACATCAATGAAGAACCCATTTGCCCTTCACATTTCAGCTTTGATTTTGAACAACCATCCTTTACAGAAGAACAAATAAAAGAACTCATCTGGAGGGAATCATTAGGATTCAACCCAGATCCTGCCTACTAAGAGCTAAGGTTTGTATGCTTTTTGTTGAGAATGGTTTGTTCTAAAGAACCAATTATCTAAGAACGTAATGTGTTGTAGAGGACTGATCTAGATCCTGGTATCCCGCGAACATTTTTACAAACTTTTTATTGAGAGTTTTCAGTTTTCTGCAATGTTTCCAGCTTGACTAATTCAAATCCTGGGAGATTGTTTTTCTTTTTTGAATGTCTGGATAGATTGTATGCTCGTAACATACCATGGTGTAAAATTCTGTTCATAACTCGTCTGTGTGACAGAAGGCTATTTTGTGTTTTGTTTGCCATGAATTTCTTGTTTGTTAATTCTTCATTGTCTCACTTCATTTTGAATGTTAGTTTATTTGGTTTTAAGACCTCTAAGTGCACGTACCAGTGATCCGTCTGCTTGGATCAAACACCAGCATTCTCTCTAAAAGATCGACTGCACCAGGAGACATGTTGCGGAAGCGCAAGCGGAAGTCCTGCCTTGGGTACTGCGGAAGTTGTTTATATGCCTATCTGTTCATTTTTGTGGATGTGCACATGCTTTTTACTCATGATGAGTATTGGTCCTATAATTAGCTTACAAAGTTTCTTGATGAGTATTGGTTTCACATTTTATATAAAACCAAGAGGCCGTTGTAACTTTGTAAGCTTTTGGAACTAAAGTATAAGCTTTTAGAACTGTAATCATCCGTATTATCCGCCTATATTATCCGTTTCCGAGCCGAATCCGTTACATATCCGTCCCGACGGTACCGTATTCGAAACTCCGAATATTCCGAATTCGTATTCGTATCCGGTCTTACCGTATTCGACTCTGAATCCGGAGAAAAAATATGGGTTAGGATACGGTTTAAACAATATCCGTCCGAATCCGATCCATTTTCACCCCTACCACTGAACATCGGGATTCACTGAACACTAGAACCTCGGTATGCGTACCACACGCTCACTGCAAGTCCAATATTCCAGCGTTATATAAGGGCCCACCACAAAATATCTGGATTCATTTTTACGATTGAAACGTTCAAATTTTATATATTCCAAAATAAAATTTTGAATATTTGAGTTTTGGAATTTATATTACCGAGATTTGAAATTCTGACATACAAAACCTAATATTTAAATTTTTATTTTTTTAATTTCTATTTAAAAATTTTCAAATTTAAAAATTCGAATTTCTAATATTTATATTCTCGAAATTTGAAATTATTATATTTATTATTTGTAATAAGAGAAGTTTGTAAAAGCAAAAAGAAACTAAACATTTCCCAACTAATCAAGCCTTGGATTTTTTTTAGGCTACGATTTTAGCTTTTGGTTTATGGTTTTTGAATTCTGGATGTTTACGAGAGACAGTATGAAGAGAAAAAAATCGCATGCGATTTTGGTCGGTACAGCTGAACTCAATACAGTGTATACTACAATCTACCTGTAGACCCCGTCTTGAAAAGATGCACCGTTTAAAAGTTAGTTACTGTAGCAATAGAAGCCGAAACCAAACCTAAAGCTAAAGTGGAAAAAAAACCACCAAAGCTAGTCTAATAGAGATGAAATTTTATGTATGCACCTGAAGTTCTATATTTGCAGCTAGATCAGAAACTATGAAGGAACCTAATATGCAAGAATGCAAACCAAATTTATAAAAAATGGTGTGCCCACGCATCCATGGCACCAATTTAAGGGCTTGCTCTAAATGGCTTGAGCTTTTGGGCTTCTTAATTTTAACTTTTTGAGCTTTCGGGGTAGTCACTGGAGTAGTTTATGCAACCCCAGTAACGCATACATAGGCTGATGCGGTGCTTAGACTTGAAGAACTTGCACGCATCCCTGCACCAACATAGGGGGGTGTCTCCCCCTCAAGTGGGAGTTGTGGCAAACGCTCGGTGGGGATGTTTGGGATGGGGTTGTTGCTACGCGGCCGCTCATTGCGGGGAGCTGTCCTCGTAGTACGCTGGGCTTGTTCTACCCGGGCCGCAATAGCCCTTATTTTCTCATCGCGGGCGGCAGTTGACCGTGCTGGTTACGGGTCTCCTCCCATTCCTTCACCATCTTGTTCCACTGCTTCTTCTGGCTTTTTCCATCTGGTGGGGTGAAGGAAGCGCGGTGTAGTGTGGGGTTTGGAAGTGCAGTGTTCCCTGCGAAATGGAATGCACACCAATTTATAGAGTCCATTTTCTCTCTACTCCTACGTGTAAAGCTGGTCGGCGTGGTCATCTCACTGAGTAAAGCTAGGCGTGCTGCCATATCACTACGAAAAGGCTGCGTCGTCATGCCATGTGACTGAGCAAAGCTGCCCCGTTTTGTCATCTCACTACAGAGCTGGCCTCTTTTATCATCTCACTGAGCAAAGCTGCCCTGTTTTGTCATGTCACTGCGCAAAGCTGCACCCTTTTGTCATCTCACTGAGCAAAGCTGGCCTCTTTTGTCATCTCACTGAGCAAAGTTGCCCCGTTTTGTCATGTCACTGCGCAAAGCTGCACTCTCTTTGTCATCTCACTGAGCAAAGCTAGCCTCTTTTGTCACGTCACTGAGCAAAGCTGGCCTCTTTTGTCATCTCACTGAGCAAAGCTGGCCTCTTTTGTCATCTCACTGAGCAAAGCTGGCCTCTTTTGTCATCTCACTGAGCAAAGCTGCACTCTTTTGTCATCTCACTGAGCAAAGCTGGCCTCTTTTGTCATGTCACTGCGCAAAGCTGCACTCTTTTGTCATCTCACTGAGCAAAGCTGGTCTCTTTCGTCATGTCACTGCGCAAAGCTGTACTCTTTTGTCATCTCACTGAGCAAAGCTAGTCTCTTTTATCATGTCACTACGCAAAGCTGCACTCTTTTGTCATCTCACTGAGCAAAGCTGGTCTCTTTTGTCATGTCACTGCACAAAGCTGGTCTCTTTCGTCATCTCACTGAGCAAAGCTGTACTCTTTTGTCATCTCACTGAGCAAAGCTAGTCTCTTTTATCATGTCACTACGCAAAGCTGCACTCTTTTGTCATCTCACTGAGCAAAGCTGGTCTCTTTTGTCATGTCACTGCACAAAGCTGCACTCTTTTGTCATCTCACTGAGCAAAGCTGACCTCTTTTGTCAGCAATACTGTATTGCAGTAAGTTCTCTCGTTCTATATAAAGAGCAATACTCCATGAAAGTGAATCGAACCCTGTAAATCGAACGAAGAAGTACCTTCTTCGTCATGCTGATATATACCATGGCGGACGCCGAGGGGCCAGTTGGAGCGGGGTCACCCAAAGAAGACCTTCCCTTGCAAAGGAGGGAGAACTTCGGTCCTAACTGCCGCTTGAAACCCAGGAGGCGTGCTCAACCAGTGTGGTCAAAATGCAAACACAATAAGTACGCGGTCATCTAGGTCGTTGAAGGCCATTTCGATGGCGGGCGACGTTTCTTCCGATGCCCACACTCCGGGGTACAAGTGCTACTAGTGCATTTTTCGTTATTGCTTATATAGCCTCTTTGTTTACCGTCTTTTCCCGCAGATGGCAAAATGCGATTTCACCCGCTGGATCGACCCTCCTCATGAACCGTATATTGTCAACTATGTGGATACATTATGGAATCGAATCTTTGAGTTGGAGGAGCGACTCGACACTCTCAATTAGGAGAAAAACGACCTCCGCCAACAGATGCAACGGGAGAGGGGCAACGAGGAGGTTGTCAATATAGGAAGCTCGTACGATCTGACATGTTGCTATGCAAACCTTAGTTGCATATGTGCGTGCCACTACAACGATGGCCAGCCGCGTCCGAGGCATCCCTCTCAGCAATTCTCCATGTGGGTGCCACGAGGCTCATTTGGCATATAGGCAACGAGGTGTATGGTTGTACCGTAGTATGTAGGAGTATTGATCGAAATAATATGCAATGTTGTTAAGCATGTCATGAATTGGTTGTTATCTTCGTGCGGTTGCTATCATGAGCCATAACAAAATCGCATTTTAACGAACAGCAAATACAAAACAAACTACATTACAGAGCAATACTGTGCTACCAGCACAACACAAACTACATTACACAAAACGGATGTAACATACAATTTTTACAAATGGTACATGAAATTTAGCTGTAGTCTCCAACAACTACTGATCAGGACATGCATTGCATTATCTAACTGTGTGCCCTCCTGACCGCATCGCCCACAACGTACACCAGATGTTCCAGCTTGTGATTCGTCCATGTCATTTCTAATACGCCAGCTTTGTCGCCGACCCTTCCCACCCTTCAGCAAGTTAACATCTGGAACCCAGGTCCTCGCTGCAATGTCCAAGGTGGCAAAGTTTCCGACCACCCTGAACCCTCGGAGCTCCCCACACCAAGCCTGGAGTATCCTCTCCTTAAAGAAGTACTCCGACATGAAATTCGAAGGATCCATGCCCACGATCCCGCATGCAGCAAGGACATGAGAGCATGGCTTGTGTAACAATTTAAGCGTGTTGCACGTGCAGCTAGGTTCGTTTGCATGATCTCCAAGGCATATCTCGTGGGTAACAAAGGAACGAGCCATCCCAAATCCGGCTCTATCACGGAGTATCACGTCAAAACGATGCTCCCTGTTGCCCATGACCTACACTGTGTGCAATTGACCCTTCTATGCCTTCGACTCCATGTACGCCATAATTTTCGACGAATATAGGGCTCGGGGATTTGCCACATGAAGTGCGGCACTCGCGTGCCTCTCCCTAAAGTAGCGGATTATGCTGTGAAGATCTCCTTCCACGATGGTGACAAGGGGCTGAGAATGGGGGCCCCTAAGAACCCAATTGTACACCTCGGCAAGGTTAGTTGTCATTATGCCGTACCTTACGCCATCCGTGTCATGCAACAGTGACCACTTCTCCAATGGTTTCCCCTCAATCCACTGCAAAAATCACTTGATGTTTTGTGAGCCCCTCCTCTTGGACCAGCTGGGTTAGGCTCATCAAGTGCTGGCAAGCATTGCGGTTGTGCCGCCCCAAGAGTGACCGGCCCCTTGCTCCTCTCTTCGACGTTCTTCCTGGTGTGCTCATCCAACAACCCCCCACAAAGCATCAATTTTCTACACTGGTTCTGCCTTGCCAGCTTCTTGAATAGCTTCATCAAAGATTGCTTTGGGAATTGCTTGAAAAAGTTGGCCCCTAAATGACGAATGCACCATCTGTTCCTCATGTCCGGCCAAGAAAAGGGCTCCTTGGGGTCTTCCTGCAGTTTTCTTATCGCCTTTATAATCTCGGCATGGCGATCATGGATTACGCACACACCAGGACGAGTGCCGATAACTCCAACCCTGACATGTCTGAGAAACCACAGCCAGTTGTCATAATTTTCACTTTCCGCAAATGCAATGGCCAACGGCAATATTTGGTTGTTGCCGTCAATGTCTATGGTCGTCAGGATCTGCCCCTTATATTTGCCTATCAGGAAAGTCCCGTCAATTGAGATCACTGGCAGCATGTTCCTGAATGCCTCAATGCAAGCACCAAATGCTAAGAAGGCTCTCTGCAACACCGCATATCCTGTGGACTTGTGGACGGCTTGTCTTGCACAGCGATATACGTTCCCGGGTTCCTTTCCTGCAACACCTCAAGCATACGAGGAAGATTGTCATACGCCGCCTGGAAAGACCCGAAACGTTTTTCCAACGCCTTCTGCTTGGCACGCCACGCCTACATGTAGCTAATCTTGTACATGAATTTATTCTCGATAGCTACCACGATATGTATGGCCTCCATGTCTTTCTTCTCAACAATTTCTCCATACATCAAATTGTCTATAAAGGTGGACGTTAGGTTACGATGCCTCGCCAAAACACTTTTGAGAATGCAAGAGTGCGGCTCCACCTTTGACACAATCTAGTAAGTCTCATACTTGGGTCTCCGTGCGTGCACCCTCCAAGGACAACCAGCCTGCTCGCACTTAACAGTGTACTGCTTCTGGCTTGATTTCACGACATGAAATATCCGCTGCATTGAAAGGGCCCACAGCTTGATGGCATCCTGCAGTGCTTCCTTGTCAGCAAACATAGAATGCAACCGAACCTCTGTTTCATCATACTCCCATGCTGATTCATGCTCATCATGCGTGGAAACACCCTCAACGTTAAACCGGTTCCATTCCTGCAGGATAGGAACTTCATCCTCATTCGAACTGTCCTTCTTATCGTCCTGTATAGCTTCCTCTTCAGCCCATGCCCTCTGGTCATCACAGTCCATCTGCTGCATAATGTACTCAACATGCTCCCATTTGTCGGCTTGTCCAGTTCCCTCTATATGGCTTGACCATTACACCTCTCCTCCATGTACCGCATCGGCTTCAACACGAGCAACTTGATCATCTTCGCCAACATGCGGCCCGCCCGAGCTGCTAGCACCTCTCGAAACAAGGGCATCCGCATGAGCTTGCGCAGCTGCATGTAGTGAGCATGATTGCACGAGTAGGACACATTCGTATCCACGGCGCCGGCACCCTTGCACAAAGCCCTTCCATGAAGCAGTGCGCACCAATATCTTTAGCTCCCATCTGATGTTCGTGGGAGACCGGCTCCAAAGCCCTTGCACGACAAGGCTGCACATAGGGGTGGATATCGGCTCGGCTCGGCTCGGCTCGTGAAGGCTCGTTAGAGAGGAGGCTCGGCTCGGCTCGGCTCATTAAACTAACGAGCTAAAAGAGAAGCTCGGCTCGGCTCGTTAGGCTTGTTTGGCTCGTTAGGTGTAATATGCAAATTGATTTTTCTGAAAAGGTCGAGCTCGGCTCGTTAGGCTCGTTAGGTGGAATATGCAAATTGACTTTTCTGAAAAGCTCGAGCTCGGCTCGTTAGGCTCGTTTTGACTTTTGAGTGTCTTTAACCTTTCTTTTTATGTTTCAGATTTGTTTTTCTGAATGATAAGTTCTATGGTTTCCTTTCCATATGTGAAATTAACAGAGAAAAGAGTAACGTGTACTTTAATAATACCTCTCAGTGACAAAAGAGGTGCGAAAATTGGTATGCATACATACATACTACTACTATTGTACTGAGCCGTTCACACGTGATGGGCCGAAGACGCTGTCGAGCTGGGCCGACCGAGCCTATCGAGCCTAACGAGCGGCTTGCGAGCCGGCTCGGCTCGGCTCGTTAACAGACCGAGCTAAAACCTTGGCTCGGCTCGGTTCGTTTGTGCCACGAGCTGAGCCGAACCGAGCCGAGCCGAGCCTACAACGAGCCGAGCTAGCTCACGAGCCTCGAGCTTTTTTTCCACCCCTAGCTGCACACCTCGGGGTCCATTGAAAAACTCCAGGTCAGCCAATGCAGCACATTTGCGATCTGAGCATTCTCGCCATCCGGAAGTACGAGAGTGACTTGCGGAAAGCCGCCCAAATCCACACCATTCGGACATTCACGAATGGTTCCAACATCGTAATGCACTCTCAATGTAGTGGCTACTGCCATTGATGATGTCAGCCTGCATATACGTTTCAATTTTGCAACATGTCACATAACATCGCACAATACTAAACTTTCTATACTAAAAATTGTACTACAATTTCTATACTACAAAATGTTCCATACTAAAAAAATGTATACTATAACTTTTCTATACTAAAAATGTACTAAATTTTTTACATTTACAACTTTTACTAACACTAACATTTCATAAAAATAATACTGTAAAATACAAAATAATCAAAACATACCGCAAAATACTAAATAGATGGAATAGTTTCCACTCCTTCCTCCCTCACCTCCTCCTCTCCTGCCTCACCTCCTGTCCTCCTCTCCCTCTCCTCCTCTCCCTCTTCTCCCTCTCCTCCTCTCCCCCTCCTCTTCTCCTCCTCCTTTTCTTCCCCTCCTTCCTCTCCTCTTTTTTTCTCTTCTTCTCTCCTTTCTTCTCTCTTTTCTTCTCTGCGCGCAGAATGAGTGAAAAATGCGTAAAGCAGTGGCGGCGGTCAAGTGTAAGGGCCAGAAGGGCCCCCCTGTTGCTTTGGCGTTGGGCGACTGCAACTATAGTTGCCCAACCGTACAGCGACTACAATGCAGTCGCCCAACGCTCGGGAGACAACAATAATTCGCCCAACTGTTGGCATATTTCCAACGTGTTGCCTCTCGGTTGGGCGATCGGCTCCAGTCGCCCAATGGGGGGATGGGCGACTGGAGCCTATTTTTGTAAAAAAAATTCCCCGCGGGTATATTTCTGTAATTTCGAATAAAAATAGATTATTTGTACAAAAATTTCTTCAATTCGTCGTCTCTCAACTTCCATTGGATACAATATTGTAGCAAAGGACAACAGGACCCAGGCAGCTAGAAAGAGACTCGTCCCTAGCACATCGATCGACATTAATCAATCGGTTCCCTGCTCATTTCAACTTCAGCTTCTGGCTTATTTTTTACTATTCATAAATTTCATCTTTTTCTGAACTTTTAGCTTTTTTTTATTTTTTTGCCGGTTCTTTTTCCCCGTATTCGTTCATGTTGTCCGTAATGAGCTAACATATTTTTCTTATTTTTAAAATTTTTTGAATTAATTACGCTAAGTAAGCAATTTTCAGCTATAATAAAATTTTAGCCGCTGTAGTGCAATTTCAGCCATAAGCCACAGCTTTTCAGCCCAATCGAGCGGGGCCCTGACAACCGATAGGTTTTCAGCTCCGTTCGGAAGTGCTTATGCTTAGGGCATGTTCTTTTAACTTGTCTTATAATTTTTAGCTGCGATTTATAACTTTTATGTTATTTATAAAAGAAAATATAGAGTAATAGAAACTCATGCGCAGTTTTGACCGATATAAATAAGTATATTTAAATTCAACAACAAAAGATAAAACTCTGAAAAATTTACGCAATCATTAACTCTATGCCAGGAGAATTCGTAAAGATTTTTATAATATTTCGAGCACACCAGATGAGTCTAATAAATGCCCAAGCCTCTCAGCTCACCTCATCTGCATCCCTCTCCCTTCCGTGTAGGGCCCGATCGTGTCTGCGCTAGCTTCGTGATGGTCGTGGCTCGAGCAGCCCTTGGTTTCAGACGTTGCGCCCGTAGTTTTTCCTCTACTGCTGCTAACTCCACCTACCTGTCGCCTCAAACACAACGTATATCTTCCCCTTGTCCCCTTCCGCGCTTTGCGTTCCACGGCGAGTTTTCGACCGCGCTGCTCGGTTGCGCTCATGAGAACTCATGCTCTGCCCTCAGCCATTCCGTGCCTATAAAAGTCCACTGACCATGCCAGTGCTCTTAAGCTCGCCTTCTCAGTTTCTTACGCACAATCCTTGAGCACTTCGCTCTTCGGAACATTAAGAAAACAAAGTCATACACGATGTTAGCGAGCACACCACTGTATGCTAGCTACTCTAGTGAGCTTCTCTCCTCTCCATCACAACGCACATACCCTTTTGTAGCTTCTCTTTGTTGGATATCATTGTCGCTCAGACCCCTCCAGTGCTAATGAGGTCTCCGATGATAGCTTCTTTCGCTCTTTCTCGTGAGCCATTATCGTCTTCGGGGAGATCCTCCTCTCTCCTAGAGTACTTGAAGTTGAAAAGAAAACTATAATCAAAATTGAAAAGTGAACTAAAGTAATAGAAATAAAAAGGAGAACTAAAGTAGTCAAAGTTGAGAAGAGAACCATAGCAGTCGAAGTCAAAATTTGGCACTTGTCGAGATCTTCGACTGCTGTCGTTGTCGAGATCTTCGACCACAGCCGGTCCGACATCTTTGACCACTATCATTGTCGAGATCTTCGCCCACAATCAGAGTTGAGATCTTTGACCACTGCTATGTCAAGATCTTTGACCGTTGCCGTGTTGAGGTGTTTGACCACGGTTGTAGTCAAAATCTTCGATCGCACCAAATCTCCAAGTGTCGAAATATTCGACCGCTACCATAGTCAAAATCTTTAACCTAATCTAGGTGTCAAAACCTTCGACTGCTGTCGTAGTCGAAATCTTCGACTACTGCCGTTGTCGAGATTTCTAACCACAGACATAGTTGAGATTTCTGACCACAGACGTAGTCGAAATCTTCGACGCTGCCATTGTCAAAATCTTCAACCACAGCCATAGTCGAAATCTTCGACCGCTGTCGTGTCAAAATCTTCGACCACAACCGTTGTCGAAATCTTTGATCGCTACTATTGTCGAGATTACCGACTGCAGCCGTTGTCAAAATCTTCCATCATTGCGATCGTCAAAATTTTCGATCGTAGTTAGAATTGTAAATCTTCAACCGCTGACCATAGTCATAGATTGCAGAGCCTAGTCGGTAGTCAAAACCTACAGAATGTAGTCGGTGCGACAGTGCCTGCTCGATGCTTGGAAGACCTATATGGTCGAAGACTGGTAGTACCAGCTCTATGTGAGCGGTACGACCAGAGTTACGGTGAGACAGACCTAGTCGGTAGTTATAGGCTACAGTACCCAGTCAGTAGTCAAAAACTACAAATCCTTGTCAGTAGTTATAGGCTACAGTATCCGGTCGATAGTCAAAAACTATATTTCCTAGTTGGTAGTCACAGACTGTAGTACCCGGTCGGTAGTTGAAAACTACAGATCCTAGGCAGTAGTCGATAGTCAGCTCGGCTGAGTACGGTAGCGCCGGAGAACTATAGTAGTCGTAAAGAGTGCTGTACCAACTGGAAGAGGTAATTCAAACCGAGCCCAAAACTCAAACGCTTATAACTTTTGCATATGAACTCAAAATTTAGTGATCTTTGATTCTAAATTTTTCTAAAATCATGATCTCTCTAAATATACAAAAATATTTAGTCTTGTTTGTGTTTATATTTATTTGGATCTTTTTTGCATTTATCTAGGTTTTATTGAATAGACGACTCAGCACAGACTACTCTGAGAACGCATCTGAAACATTCTTTGAGCAACAAGAGCAAGACAAGCACCCCTTTTAATCTTGTTAATCTCAGTATTTTAATTATTGTATATTATTTGTAAAATTTATTATGCATCCTTGTATATTTTGTTAAAACCACTATACTATGGGTAATGTTAGTTACGACCACTCGTATGCATTGAACCTCCTTAAAAATTTGATACTTTCACTATTGTAACCTCTAGGATATGGTTTAGATAATATATACTATCAAATTGGAAATGCTACATTGATATATGATCTAGATGCTTAGCCATGCATTAGTTTTCTGCTAAGTTTGAACTTTCGAACAAGTTTCACATGGGCATGATGGTTTCAAAATATTGAACCAGAGGAGGAACCTCTGTTAGTTTGGTATAAAAATAAAATAAAAAATCTAGTTTTTAGACGCGGATGAGTTATATGATAAGCTGTCAAACGAGAGGCTGAACCTCGTATGTAGATAGGGGAGATTTTCGCCTGGGTCAATTAAGGACCAAACGTTATTGCTACACATCTAAGTCACACTGTACAACCATATGTACTATATGGGTTCTGGCATTTAGCTGATTAAGTTGCCTAGGTCTAGCTTTGCATTGTGGTATACGCAAAAGTAGTACGAGCATTCTGCGTAATGGTCTGGCTCGTAGGGGCTCCCTTCACCAAAGTGTTGGGACTAAAATATGCTAATACAATGGTGAATGTCTTACCAAAGGGACATAATCCACTGAGGTAGGTGTTTGTCATACAGCTCACTTGGTGCACCCAAGTGAGGGCTTGTCCATTCATCGGGCTGGTGCAAGATTAGGACTAGATGACCTAAAGGCTATATAATAATCACTTTGTAAGCGTGTAATGGCCGATAGTGTATTTGATTATTTCATGTGGATAAAGCTATATAATTTCTGTTGAGTGTTAAAAAGTATTTAAATAACCGTGCTCGCGGTTATGAGCATGTTTGGATGAACCCATAATGGGTATAGTCTTCGTTTTCAAAATTGTTTCACTGAACATATGGGATGGTATGAACATCTAATCATGTGCCATGCCCATGGGTGGGTTTTGCGCGATGATCACAGCCAAGGAGGGTTACAAATGGATGTGATTTACTGTTATTGAAGTTATATAAATGATATTTCATTACATGTCAAATGCTCTTTATAATTCTATTGCAAATTATTACTTATCGATATTGCAAATAAAAATTACTTCATGCTGAAAATAACTTAGCATATAGTCTCATCCATTGATAGCCTTGCATATATGCACAATTTTGCGATTCACTACAAGTCTGAGTACACAATGCACTTAACCTTACTTAAATTATTGTTGATTAGAGAATGAAGATTTCATGCTCGACGATGTGTATTTCGCCCCCAGCACCGGGGATTTTGACGAGGGGTCTTTCTAGGGCTTAACTCCAGTCGGTTGCCTGTAGGTTATGAAGGCAAAGCACTGGATGTTTGTGTTTATTTATTAGAGTTCCACTGCATTTTGTTCCAAACTATGTTTATTTGGCCAATCGGCAATGTGTGTACAAACTCTTCTAAGCATCGCTGATATATATCACCCTTTTGTTGTAATATATTAATGTGCAATGCGTATAGATGTGAGCTTAATGATATGAATATGTGTACTAGCTATTGATCATGGGATTAGTACAAAACATATGCGGCAACTACGTGTGTCACTGCACCCAGGGTCCCCACAAATATACTTTAGTTTCTTTAGGATACCCCACAAAGAATCATTTATCTGATTTGATCGTCAGTTTGTCAGACATCAAATGTTTTACATATGTCTCATATTCTCATATTTTGAGAAAGATAGATCGGGATGCTTCCTACTTCATATCTCATATGGTGTTTTTTTTATAACTTTTGATCGAACACTATTAATGTGAACACAACTGTTTATAAAGCATACCCAAAAAGACAATGGTGGATCATATTAGCTTACCATGGACCAAACCTTACCTAACAAAGTCCTGTTTCATTGTTCAGACACTCTATTACTCTATTCCATTGATATATTCCTAGCAAACTTAGCTGTGGATATTCACTTAGCTTACCAAGTTGATTATGTATCCCATTCGCGCGTATGGGCGGGATCCGCGTGAATACTCGGCAAGGAGACAAGAGAAGTGTGAAGGCACTACGGGGAAGAAGATAATAGGGAAGATGATACAATTCCGAAGTAATGGAGGCCCTGAGATCCATTGTTGCGATTCCGATAGTTGCAATCACGCAGATGATAGATGGGACGTCTACGAGCGCATCGGCAGGATAGTTATCCTGTAGACATCCGTGAAATAGCACTCTCACCGCATAGTTACTTGCATGATTAGGCAAGTGTATTAGTCTTTTATAAAAAAACTGCAAGTGTACAAATTAACATAAATAAATACCATGGACTCTCCTCTGCCTACTTGTCCAGCTAGAGGCCACGCTGGATGGGGTTCAACTTTGCCAATTGTATTGGCTAATTCCTATGATTTTCTTTTTTAAAAAATGGTACAAAATCTTCACCAGAATGGGCCCTCTTTAGGAGCTTCAGCGTAACGTAAAGTATTAAAGCGACGGCCGAAATCTCAACTTTGGAAGGAGTAGAATGGGCCCACCAAAACGAGTCACAAGGCTTGCCATAGTGAGAAAGCGAGGGAGGGCCAAGTATGAGTCGGAAACTTAGGGGGGTGTTTGGGACTGCTCCACTCCACGTTTTTCAGCTCCGCTTCACGTTTTTTAGCCAAACAGGTTCAGCTCCACGTACTCTGTTCGAGGAAAAAAAGGTGGAGTTGTGAGAGCACCTAAAGGGGTGCTCCACAAACTCCAGGTTTTTTGTGGAGCTGCTCCACGGTAGAATTCGTGGAGCAGAGTTTGTGGAGCAGTCCCAAACACCCCCTTAGATCAGAAGCTATGAACGGAGTTGGAAAACGGACTAGAGGGAGAAAAAAAGGGGAGTTCGGTTCGGCTCATGACTGAGACGGTCATGGAGGGGGATGTGGACCAGGTCTTATATGGAAAGGAGGGAGAATTAGGGGAAATTACCCAACCCTAGCTGCCACCCCCACCCACACACCCATCGCGCCCTGTCAAGCCAGTGCGCCGCGTGTCGTCGCTCGCCGCGCCAGCCATGGCTGCTGTCGGCTAAAGAAAGGGGAAGGAGGCGGCCAGCCACGAAAGGAAGGGGGAAGGGAAAGAAGAGGAAGAAGGGGAGTTCCACACTTGTGCCAGCTTCATACCGTCAAAGCGTTGAGTTGTAGACAAAAATTGCCTCAAATCTTATCTCTCTGGTTTAGGCCATGGTAGATTAATTTGGAGGTCATACTAGTTCTGGTTAGGAAAGAAGGTAGGCGTTGGAGATGAGTTTTGAGTACTGTTGTTCGTTACGATTTGTTGTTCTATCTTGTGGCAGATTTTTGGGATAGCTACATTTTGTTTCATAACTTTGACATAATATGGATATTATAGAAAATTGCTTAAGGTTTCCATTGAGTGAAGAACATGAGATTTGGCCGAGTGGTTAAGAAGTTACGGCCTTGAGTTTCCTGCTGTCGAAAATTTGGTTGTTGTTGGAGACTGTCGTGGTAATCTACAGTTTGGGCCGAGTAGATAGCTGAATTAAATTATGAGAATAACTAAAGATAGCAGAACCCTAACCTCATGCACGCACACACTTGGGCCTAAGGCCGAGTTCAATTTGGTATATGAGTCATAAAGCAATTTGGAATTGAATACATGGTTGAATTAAACAATCTTAGCCTATCATTGGCACGCAGGCCCACAAACTCCTCAATTATCTCGTTGGTCGTGTGGCGTATGGGCCTCTTCTAGAGTCTTGGGCTGTGTGGAGCTTCCCCTCCTTTTGACAAGTGACCGCATAGGCCTCCTCTATTGTGGTCGCATGGCTTTCTTTCTCCTTGGAGCTAGCTAGTTGGTCCTTCCTTCCTTGTTCTTCTATTGCTTCAAATCTAAGAACACACAATGTATTTGCATGAGGTAGTATACCATTCTCATCTAAAGCAATAGGAAACTCTCTAAGAAACAAAAGCACATGTTATTGTTGCAGCTTAGCTCTTGCTCTTGTCATGGGACCTGTTGGAGCCTCATTACTAATTTTATCATGCACCCTGGGAGTGGAAGGTGAATGCGTAGTAGAGATGTTCTCATCATCCTCCCCCTCTTGAAAAGGAGTCGACCTCGACTCTGTACAATCTTGTTCAAAGAAGGATGATAAATCAACAACATTAAATATGGAACTTACCCCATAGTCATCTCTTGAAAGCTCAATCTTATATGCATTGTCATTGATCTTGGCAAAAAAATACCATCACGACGAGGTATCAATTTGGATCTACGCTTCTCCAGAAAGCGTTCTTTACGAAGGTGTACCCACACTAAATCATTTGGTTCAAAATGCATTTTTTCTAGACTTGTTAGCTTTGAAAGCATAAGCACGTACCTTCTTTTCAATTACCTTTTTGGTTGTGGCATGGAGCTTTTTCACAAAATCAGCATGTTTAGAAGCCTCCATATTAGCGCGTTATTGCAGTGGGAGTGGAAGTAAATCAAGTGGCGTGATTGGTTTGAAACCATACACCACCTCGAATGGACTCAATTGAATTGTAGAATGTACCGCTCTATTATATCTAAACTCCACATGTGGTAGACAATCTTCCCACTCTTTCAAGTTCTTCTTTATTATGGTACGTAGCAATGTTGAAAGTGTGCAGTTCACCACCATTGTTTGTCCATCTGTTTGTGGGTAACAAGTCATTGAAAACAACAACTTTGTCCCAAGATTGACACACAAAGTCTTCCAAAAGTAGCTCATGAACTTGACGTCGCGATATGAAACAATGGTTCTTGATATTCCATACAATTTCACAATCTCCTTGAAAAATAAGTCAGCTACATACAACGCATCGTCACTCTTATGACAAGGAATAAAATGTGCCATTTTAGAAAACCTATCCACGATAACAAGGACTGAATCCCTCCCCCTCTTGGTCCTAGGCAGTCCTAACACAAAATCCATTCTAATATATTCCTAAGGAGCTCTAGGAACCGGAAGTGGAATATACAAACCATGTGGATTGAGTTTTGACTTCGCTTTATGGCATGTAATGCATCTTTGAACAAACCTCTCGATGTCTCGCCTCATCTTCGACCTATAAAAGTGATCAGCTAACATCATGTAAGTCTTCTCTCTCCCAAAATGCCGCATCAATCCTCCTGCATGAGATTCCTGCAACAATAACAAACGCATGGAAGACTCTGGAACACATGGCTTATTCATGCGAAAGAGAAAACTATCATGAATATGAAACTTATCCCACCCTTCTCTCTGGCTGACATGTGGACATCCAGGATGCGCCCACGTCGCCTCTGGCCTCATCTAACTACCCCAGCTCATCCCGCCTTCCCTCTCTTGTTGTGCGATGCGTGTTCGGCCCGGATCATGCCATGTCGCCACTAGCCTCATCCCTTCCGCCTGATGCCCCTTTACTTTCTTGGCTATCCTATCCTTTTCCGTCGCCCGTGCATCTTCCCTCTCTTCTCTCTCTGCCAGTGGGACCCGCTTGTCAGACTCGTCGTCCCCGAACTGTCTCCTTCCTTTCTTCTTTCCCCCTTTCCTTTTTCCCGGCCGACGACCGAATCCCTCGTTGCCACCACTTTCCTTCTTCGTGCCTGCCCGATTTTGGAAACCGCACGATGCTGGGACCGAATCCCCGTGATCTCGCGCTCCTTCTTTCCTTTCTCACCCCACATTTCCTTTTTCCCATCACCTTCCTTCTTCCGGCCACCATCAACGGCGAGCAATCCCCGTAGCCCTGCTCCAACACCACACCTATAAATAGCCCTCTCAGCCTCGCCTCTCCTCACACCAACACCCACCGCCTCCAATTCACCCTGAGGAGCAGCCCAAGGCCCCAGCCCCGAGCTTTCCCCTTTGCCGAGCTTCGAAGAAACTCTAGCGAGCAATCCCGACCGTTCTGACCACCCTCAAGGAGCGTCACCACCTCCGTTAGCTTCCCCGAGCCTCGGCGAAGCTCGTCGATCCATCTGTCGCCTGTGATCACCGCCGGAGCACGATCACCACCATTGCCCGAGCGCACACCACTGCCTCTCTCGCTGCCGACCATCTTCCGACCATTTTCGGTAAGATCTGAGCCCGCCTCCGTGTTCCCTGTAGCTTCCTCTCTCTCGTGCACCTTTCTTCGGCCACCGCCACTCGTCGGAGCGCCGGCGACCATTGGTCCCCGAGCTCGGCCATTGCCAGCGAGCCATGTCAGCACACTAGGGAGACATGGCTGCCACATGGTGCCCGGGTGGCATGCCACCTCAGCCGGGCGGTGCCACACCAGCGCCCTGCCGCCTGGTCAGCAGCCGCATTAGCCACCCGCCCACGTGGCACACACGTGGATGACACCTCAGCAGTCTTGGCCCAGTCACCCGCCACCTGGAAGCCACATCAAATTCAGTGCTGATGTTATAATTCCAATTTCCTTTAGAAAAATATTTTCAAAAATTCAATTTATTCTTTTTCTCTCATTTTAAACTTCCGAGAGCTCGTTCTCCTTCATCCTAACTCCAATTTAGTCCATTCAAATTTCTAAATTCATCAAAAATTCCCCTCTATACATTTTTGCCACAATTTAAATATTTGGAGTTCATTTGAATTTATTTGAATTTTATTTGAGTTTGGTGGGTTATTTTCACGTGTAGGCTACGACGAATCCGGAGAATTCTTCGACGACGAATCACACCCACTTGAGGAGCAAGGCAAGTCACACACCATGATCATGTTGATCCCAGTTTACAAAATAAAATTATGTTGTTTTAAATTAATCCTGCATGCATATTTTTATTCACTGTACTTCAATTCAGTTTTAAATTTAGTTAATACCTGTTTGTTATTACCTTCTTTGACATTGCAAACCCTTAAACCTTGTCACCCTAGAATCAAACTCTAGTTTGTACACTAGTAATGGCTAGAGAATTTTTCATCAAATGCTTAGACCTGCTTAGATATAATCTTGGTTTTGGGATACCTTTTCACATAAAATGATAAGCTTTTGAAATGTATTCTTGACTTTGGAGAGTCAAGAAGGATGATAAAATATTTTGCAACAAAATATAAAATCTGGTTTAGACTTAGGCTAATGGTTAGGTGGTGGGTGCAGGCATGCATTGTTGTTCGGGGATACAGTGTTGATTGTCAGGCATAGGGGGCATGTGGTTGAGCCTAAGTCAATTAAGGACCGGTCTGTGAGCTATTATCGCAAAGTCCTATCGTACTACCACAAGGCTAGTATGGAATAGTCCTAACTGATTAATTTGCGGGTCCCAACCTGAGTCATGTCGTAGGTTGAAAGTGAGTGTGGCGTAGGTCATGAGAAGCCTCACTCGGCTCAAAAGGGGGTACTGGTCTAGTGGATTCCTTACTGGGGTGAAACCTTAGTGTTGGTTTGGCCAGGTTGAAGGCTTTGCATTGTAAAGGCCTTGTTATGATCTCCTCGCCTCACACCAAAGGAAGTTTGTTAATCGCGTGGCAATATGGGATGATTATGTCTTGTGGGTAAAGCTGTACAACCTCTGCAGAGTGTATAATCTATCGTGGATAGCCGTGCCCACGGTCATGGGCAAGCTGAGTAAAGTTTTTCATGGATTAGATTTTGTTTTTCAAAATGATTTGTGCAAACAGTATGGACGGATTACATATGATGACTTTGGGAAAAAGATGGTCAGGGTAGGATGCTCGTGGATAAGTTAGTGTTTGGTCGAGCCTGCACTAACAATAATAATTTCAATTACAGTTAATTTTTTACTTATTGTATTAAATTCAGCAGTTTCAATCTACTTACTGTATTTCTCAATATTATTGCTTTTCGCTCAACTAACCCTATACGCCTTCCTTTTGTTGCCCCTAATATTATGTTGTATTTTTCCATGTGACTTGCAGAGTACAATTTGTACTCTGCTGATAACTTTGTATGGCCTTTGTTAGCCTTGTTGATCGTAGAAAGCAAACTTCTCAAAAAAGAAAAGCAATCATTACTCCTGCAGTCCTAAGTTATTATACGCTTATTTTCTTACATTAAATTTATCATACGTTCTTCTTGAGATAACTAGGCGGGCATTTCCTTTTTGGCCCAAACAGGTGAGCGTTTCAACCATTGAGGGAAAACAGAGTTTTTAGGCTGATAATTTTATATCTTAGTAAAGAAAGGGATCATCTTTTCATTTATTGCCATTTTCAATTCATCTATTCTCCATTCATGTTTTAAGAAGTTGTATAAAAACATAGAAAGTACAACCTCTTCTCTGAAAAAAAATATTTTTTTTGGAAAAAAGTACACTTTTTCAACCCTGACTCTGCCGTTGATTCATTTTTCTACCACGAACTCTGAAACCGTTTAAAGGGAAACCTCAAACTAACGAAATCGTCTACTTTACTTCTTTCGACCCAAACCATAATGTTCTTGGCCGAAGTGGTGCCTACGTGAACAAAATTTTAGTGATGTGGATGCCATTAGTGGCGGACTTACCGCGGGATCAAGAGGGGCTGGCGCCCACCCTACGCCCGGCCATGGCCGCCACCCTCCGGCCTGAAGCTCGTCGCACGACAGTCGACAGAGTGTGTCTGTGTCGTGTGAGGAAGACCGAAGACACATAATCTCATATTGACATGCATGCTGGGCCGCCATGCGCCATGCAAATCACCAGACTGAGACACCTGAAGAGCGGCAAAGCCAAGAAGAAAATGGCAAATACCAAAGTACAAAGAGGCAAAGCCCAATAACTCACTAAGCCAGTTGACAAACCAACAATAGCAACTGCAACTCTGCAACTCTGCAAGCCAGCACTGCCTTGCCTAGCCCTCCTTAGCCGAATGGCCCCAATCGAATCATCCCTCGTCCCTGTGAGTGGCGACGGCATTGGCAGAGGGGACTCAGGGGAGGTGGAGCCGGAGAACCTCTGCAGCCTGCAGGAGACGGTGTGTCGATTCGCCGGTGGGGCGCCGTCGCGGGCTCGCGCCGAGCCGCCAACCACGAGTCCACGACCAGGCGGCAGGCGCCCAGGCAAGGCGGCGGCCGGGCGGCGCGGCGCCTAGCGCCAGGGAGGGGAGGGGTCTGCTCATCTGCATCTGCTCAAGCCTCAAGGCCTCAAGCTTATCTAGTCATCTGGACTGCGGTCTGCGGATCTGCCTGAATCCTGATAAATTTGTTGCACAGCGCCACAGGCCCACAGCCGAGGACTTGAGGGCCGAGGTGAATCAGTGAATGACTGAATGTGATTATGTATTTATGTTATGTATGTGAAATTAATCCCCTGGTAGTCTGGTACTTCAGGCAGATTCAGATATTAGACGAACTTTCCTGTTTGTGTTAGAAAGATGTATGTTTCTTTGAAATTTTAACCAAGATTTAACCCTTTCCCTTGGTGCAGACGTGCAGTGGTGCTTCCTTCATTTGATTTTGCTGCGAGTGCGGGCCTGCTAGCTGCTACTTTTAGTTTTAGCCTGCTGCCCTGCTTCCCTCATCATCGCTGTGCAGCCGAGTGAGCCGAGGACCCGAGGTGAACCTCTTCGTGACTTGGTTTTTTTATAACTCCATTGTTTACCGATTACCACTAAGAGAGAACAGAGGGTTCAATAGTTTTAAATTTGTGTAGTTGTGATTGATTTGGTAATTTAGTTTTATGTATTGTTATTTATCGATTCGTAGAGTTGTAAAAAATAGAGAAACGATTGCATAAATATTTTTCAAGTAATATAAGTAGTACCCCTCATACTAATATTAATGAGAGTCAAGTAAAGAAGGTTCGAGTGGAGTTTAGTCTCGATGAAATCATCGCTGATCTGGTGAATTGTATACCTATTAATAAGTATCACAATGTAATTAGAGATCAAGTGAGGATGACGTAGTTGTTGAGAGGTCCAACTCAACTAAAAGGCTATAATTTTCCTCACAAAATGCAGAATGATTGTCCACAGGCATTTCATTAATCTTGGTACAATAAATATGATTGGTTGGAATATAGTATGAAAAAGGATGTGACCTTTTGTTTTTATTGTTTTCTTTTCAAGAAGCCCCGAAAAATTTGGTAATAGTGTATTGACAACAATAGGGTATTTCAATTGGAAGAAACATTTAGGAACATTTGATAAACATATTGGTGGACCTACTATTTATCACAACATTGCAGGGGGCACTACGAGGATTTTAGAAATCAAAAGACAAGTGTGACTTAAAGATTTTCTGATCATGGCCGAGAGTCAGAAATTGCATATAAAATTCATTTGACTACTTCTTTAGATTGTGCAAGATTTTTCCTAATGCAAGGTGATGTTTTCCAAGGACACGATGAATCTTCAATTTCCATCAGCAAAGGAAATTTTAGAGAATTAGTTGAGTGGTACAAAGATAAAAATGAGGAAATGAAGAAAGCGTTTGATCAAGCTCCCTTATATTATATGATGATTTCTCCAAAAATTCAAAAGGATCTTATGAAATCTTGTGCGCAAGAGGTCATGAAGGTGATTATGGAGGAGATTGGAGATAGAAATTTCTTCGTGCTTATTAATGAGTCACAAGTTATATTAATAAAGGAGCAAATGATTGTGATTTTGAGGTAGTTTATTTTACGTTTTTACATTGTACTATCTATTCATGAAATCATGTGGTTGTGTTTTAACTTAGTATAACCTGTAGCATGTAGATTTGTGAATGATTAAGAGAAGGTTTTTGAAAGATTTCTTAGTATTAAACATGTGACAAATTGTACCTCTACTATATTGAAGGAAGCTTTAATTGCTTTGCTTGGAGAGCACCAATTACTAATTTGTAGGCTATGAGGAAAGGGTTATGATGGAGCTTCAAATATAAGAAATGTATTTCATGGTTTGCAAAAGCAGATCGGAGGTAATAATCCATATGCTTTTTATGTCTAGTGCTTTGCCCATTGGTTATAGTTAGTGGTTGTGACTGTTGCAAATGTAGTAGAGCTATTGCCAATTACTTCAACTATGTTCTCTTGATAGTGACCACTGTGAGTGCATCTTGCAACAAAATGGATGTATTGCTTGCAAAGCATTAAGATGTCTTGTTGGAGAAGATAGAGAATAGTAAGGCTGTCATTGGCACAAGGTTGCATCAAGAAATGCACCTAACTAGATGTTGTGATACTAAATGGGGCTCTCATCTAAAAGTCTTACTGCGTATTTACCAAATATGGGAGTCAGTGTTAGAGGTACTAGTGATCGTGCAAAACTGCACACCCGCAAGTGCACGGGCTGCCGCTAAGATAGCAGCGAGATGTCGTGTTCTCCACAGGGACTAGAGTACCGGTGACATGACACTAAACCAAATCTAAATCACAAGAACAAGGAATTTGACACTAACTGCAGAACCTAAACAACTAAAGACCAGAAAGCAAACTGCAAAAAGAGTAGAAGTAATAGAAGGGAAGAGCTGAAGGTGCTGTGAATAAGAGTGTCTGACTGAAGAAGAGAAAAGAGAAGGACCTGAGAATGTAACTCCACTGAGAGAAAGAGAGAAAGAAAGAAGACTAGCCAGAAATAACAGAAGGGAAGCTAAGGGGAAAGAGAGATAGAGAGAGAGAGAGAAAGGCTAGGAGTAGGCTGGAACTAACAGATTAGATGAATAGAAGAAGACTACTAGAGGAGAGTTTAAAAACCTAGAATAGAGAAGGATAGAGAGTTAACTCGAGAGGAAAGGAGACAAAGAACTAGAAGGAAAGAGAGAAGAGAAGTGAAAATATCAGAGAGCTACTTCTACCAAGAGAGAAGATCTAAAAGAAAGAGAGGGGAATCAGAGGTAAGAAGAAGAGCAGACTAAATAAGAAATAAAACTAACAGAAGAACACTAGAGAAGAGAAAGGAGCTAAGAAAAGAGACTAAAAGCTAGACTGGAAGGAAGAAATGAGAAAGGGAAGGAGAACTCGCACTGAAGAGAAGAAAGGGATAAGAGAAGAGGAATTTGCTAGACAGAAGGGAGATCTACAGAGAGAGTATAGATTTAAGGGGTAGGGAAGACTCGGTAAAGAGACTAGGAGATGAGGTAGAATGCGACTGCAATATCTAATCACTTTACCACAATAAAAAGACAGAACACAGACAGTAAAATAATCAAGCACTGCATCTATTATGTAAACTAGACTACTGCAAGGAGCAAGAAAATATATCTAACACATTAACAATCAGCAAATAATACATGAAGACTATATATATATATATTTTACTTTTCTACTAACGAATCCTAACATTACAGCAAGCACAAAATTAATCCTAACTTTAAGAAAGATTCTAAAAGACAAATAACATCATCATCCAAGCAAGAAATTTAAACTACTAGCAGAATTAAGAACTTATGTAAAAACTGCTAGAGCAATCAGGTGCGATTCACAGATCTAAACCAGCAAATATCCTCCACATAATAATCTCGGATGAACAAGAACATGAATAGCATATCTTAGCATCCAGATCCACAAAGACACACGTGCACATAAACAGATCCATCACATAAGCATCTCAAAAATGCATTCACAGTACTAGAGTTAAAGATCGGAATGGGTACAACCCAGAATAAAAGCTGATGCAGATTCTCCGTAGAGGAAGCCGTGAAGAGGTAGCAGATCCGTGCGTGGGAGAACAGATCCGACCTTGGGGAAGCAGATCCGGCCGTGGGAGATCAGCAGTGAAGCTGGTGCCGTGTAGAAGTAGTAGATCAGCCGAAGAGGACGTAGATGTAGCAGATCTGGAGAAGACGCCGTAGAGGATGCAGGCAGGGGTAGCATATGGACCGGATGAAGATCCAACCGAAGAAAGCACAGGGGCTCAGATCCGGTCGTGGGAGGTTGCAGGTGCGCAGATCTGGTCGGCAGCAAGGGGATTCAGCAGAGGGGGCTAGGGTGGTTGCATGGTGGACATGAGGAAAGATGGTGCTCTGGATGAGGCGTATGGGAGATGGCAGGAGAATGGAGGGGGTCCGAGAGGTGCGGTCTCGGTGGTGGAGTTCTGTGAGGGGAGGCGAGCAAAAATGGGGGTCTGGCTAATGGAGGTGATGGAGTGGGGCGGCCGGGTCTTGGAGATGGAAGAGGATGGGTGGCGGCTGGTTGTGGTGGAGAAGGAGAAACGGCAGGGTCGATCGGTTTTTCACCAAGGGCAAAATGCGGCTAGGGTTTTGAAGTGTGGTCACCCCTGGGTCAAGAAGTGCTCACCCCTTTTATACTTGCGGCGCCCCTAGGGTTTCCAGTGCGGCAAAGTTTAGGGTTTCTTGCGCATTTGCATTTTGGTCCCTCCCCTTGTGCTGTTTAGCAACCCTAGCTCCTTCCTACTGCTGATTCTCTATGAAGTTTGCGCCTGGTTCGCGCCGACCTACAAGCAATTCATAAAACCAGGTAAACAGTCCAAAGAAGAGGCATATATATATAAGATCAGTGATATTATGGCCAATATTCGCTACTAACAGCAGGAATATGATATGGAATTATACTTCAAATATGATGCACATCAACTAGAGATTGTGAGTAAAGATACATATCAACCATCAAGTCATGGTGGGGCATCAGGTTTGATACAGAAAATGGAAAATTTTGAATGTGTTTTCATCTTGCATTTATTAATAGAGTTGCTAAGCATTACAAGTGAGTTATCACTTACTTTGCAAAAGAAGGATCAAGATATTGTTGAAGTCATAGGTTTTCTTGTAGATGTGAAAGTGCGCTTGCAGGACATGCGAGACAATGGGTGGGAGTCTTTATTCCAGCAAGTGAAAAACTTTTGTGAAGCAAATGAGATTCATGTGCCAAATATAGAAGAACTCATTCCAGTTAGAGGTATGTCTACACGTAGGAAGCAAACAGTGACTTACTTTCACTATTATCATGTTGAGATTTTCATTACTGCTATTGATGCCATTACATCAGAGATGAACCATCGGTTCAATAAGTTTCTTCAAAGTTACTGGTATGCATGTCTTGTCTTGATCCAAGAGACTCTTTCTCTAAGTTTGATGTAAATAAGGTTGTTTGATTTGCTGAGATTTATGCTGATGATTTCGACATAGCTGACCATTTGTTGTTAAGAAATCAGCTTCAAACCTTTGTTCTCAATGTCAGGAGAAGTATAGAATTCTATAGATGTAGTGATATTGCAAATGTAGCACAAAAGATGGCTAAAACAGGGGGGAAATAGAACATTCCTATTGGTTTATCTTCCCATTGAGCTAATACTGATCCTTCCAGTGGCAACGGCATCGGTTGAAAAAGTCTTTTCGGCAATGAATATTATCAACACAGATTTGCCAATAGAGTAGCGGATAAGTGGTTCGATGACTTATGGTGTGCTACACTGAGCGAGATATTTTTAGAAGTCTTGATGATGATAGAATTAGAAAACGTTTTTGTCGGTGTTTTAATATTAATCTTACATATGATTGTTTGTTTTGGGGGTCTCTCAAAAAGGTTGGCAAAATAGAGAAGTGATACGGGAAGTTTTATAAAAGTTCAGGCCTTCTATGTAGAGAATAATAACTCTACTCCTGTGTGACTGTATTGAATGTACTGATTACAATCAAGAGAATGACTAATGCTTCAAGCCTAATGCTTCTTGATCCTTCTCTCCGTCTGTCTTCTAATCCATCCCCCTCCACTTTGGCGTATCCCTTTATATAGCATATAAAGGGGTGGCAGTTTGTTCCATGCCAAGAGACGTCTCATCGTCAGAAGGTATCTCAACACAAAGAGGTGCCTCCACGTTCTGATTAAGGAACCATATGGTGGTTATTGTTAGAGATGTGATGTTTCTTCTGTTGCCTAGTGGTTGTCTGCCAGAGTAAGGAGAGCACCAACTGTGCGGTTATTCCAAGAAATAACTGCACGAATTAGATCTACGACTCATCAGGTTGTCGTAGATGGCTTGGTCGAAGTTATCTAGTCAATAGAAGATTCTACAACCAGGAGGTGCTTGCAGTATGACTTATGACTAGGACATATTCGTGGAAAGGTTTACGAGCACTATGTAGTCATGGAAAAGCTCATGACTACTATGTGATCGTAAAAAGACTCACAATCATTATGTGAGCGTAGAAAGGGTCTACGACCGCATAGATAAATGTCTCCCTTAAGTATTTAAGGGGTATATTTAAGACTATGATGGTGTCATAATACTAAATACAAATAAATAGTAAAATGAGGATTGTTATATCCTCGTCAGCGTGTATATTATAAGTACTAGCTACTAGTAATTGCTTAGGGGGGCATCAGATAATCTCTGCACCATATTTCAGGGAAAAGCATGTGCATTATTCTCTCAGGTATTGTTCAATGCGAAAATAGACGCTTTCATGACTGTTACTGAATACACTATAGTTTTTTTAAAATAAAAAAAATATAATTTAGGACCATAGGAAATACTATGATATACGCAAACAAAGAAACGATGACTTAACCAAAAAGGGTGCCGAATACAAGCAATGTAAGTCATTGATATGTACACTACTACCACAGCTTAGACCTGAACTTCGCTCAATCCTCAGACAGCTCCTTCAACTCCATGAAGATTGCATTGGCGGAACAGGAACCGACCCCTTCGTTTCAGTTGATTAATGCCATGGTTTTGTAGTATGCTGTGCCATTTGTCCTATGACATGCTTGCTTCGGAAAAACTAACCATAATTATACTTCTGCAGAATTGATAAAGTCAGCATCTGGTTAGCAAGCATTCTAGTTTTGTTCAAAGGCAGGGTATTCTGCCAGAAAGAAATTATGCACAACCGTGTAAAATAGAACAAAAAGCCGAATACTACTTCCGTTTTTATCTACTTGTCGTTTTAGATATTGATACGGCTTCTAATACATATCTTTAACCGTTAGTATTTTAGTTATACGATAATAAAAATTATTAAAAATACAATGATATGAAAGTATTTTTTATGACAAATCTAGTTATAACATTTCCACTTGACAAATACAAATAGTTTTGTGCATAATAGCAGTCAAAAGTTTTAAACAGTTGACATATTCTAAAACGATGTCTATTTAAGAACGGAGTGAGTATATGTTATTATGTCTTTCAACCTACCATGGGATAGACCCACCTTGAGTTTCCTTTACTGTAACGTAATTCTCTTATTCCCTTTGTTTTTGACAACCACAGAAGTCCTTTAGTATCAGACTAGTCCGTCTTCAGAAACGGAATGCGGAAATGCCATATGTTATCTAGGCGTGTTAGTTAATTAATGCATGCGATAGAAATTACCGGGTGATTTTCGTATTCAGTTGCCTTGTTCTTCGCTCATTTTTTTGTTTTCCAAATAAGCATAACAGTGTCCTTTATGAACGAAATGGAAATATGAAAAGAAGAAAATTAATGTGCTGAATAGAAAGAAGTATATAGTGGTATAAAGAAAAACTTGGGGACCGAATTTAGATAAGATAGCTTGGTAGTGCACTTACTATATCTTCGATGTGGGCGAGCTTCATCTTGTTGTCCTCTGATTCACACCACTTCTTTAGTGCTGGGCTGTCCACGATTATTAGCTCCTTGAGCTTGGTGAGTTGTTTTATACACAGCGGCAAAGACTTGATTCTCCAGCATCTGTGTATCTCGAGTCTTTTGAGAGAGGTGAGGTGGCCCAGCCATCTGGTAGCGCTGATATGCCATCACAATCACTCAATTCTAGCGATTGGAGGGAGACAAGGTGCTGCATATTCTCTGGCAAAGACTTGATGTAACACCCCGTCCACTCACTGGGCCAAGATGCTACCACCTCTACTCTTACCATTTCACCAACACAGGAGAATTTAAACCAACATTAAATTTATTTATTTTGCTACGTTCAGATACATCATAGCAGTTCTAATGATTACTCTAGCCTAACAAAGCTAAAGTACATTGACAAAAGTGATACATGAGTGCTGCTGGTTCGTGCCAGTTATCCATGTGCTACTCTCGCCCGTGCCTGACGTCTTCAACGGTCACCTAAAAACATCAACAAAGCAAGGCTGAGTCCACCAACTCAGCAAGTACAAAGCAAAACAGCAAATAACAGGTTCATTCATTAGACCATTATCATTCCATTTTCATTAACCACTTTTCCCTGTTAACCTCTTTCCCCTTTAACCACTTTACGATCGATGACCTGTTCATCACGCTTACGCACATGCACTACTCCTCATCGCTTTAGCCTATACTACAAATCGGTTATCACTACCCACCTATGTGAGCTATACCCCACTATCTCTGTAACTATTCTACCGCCATCACTTCCCAGTTTTGTGACCTACTCCTCACTATCTCTGTAAAATTCTATAATCACCCCTTCCCATTTCTGTGAGCTATTCCTCACTGTCTCTGTACTGTTCTACTATTAGCACTCCCAATTTCTGTGAGCTATACATCACTGTTTCTGTAGCTACTTCACTATTACCACATTCCATCTCTATAAAATACACATCACTATCTCTGTAACTAACTTACTGTTATCACCTCCCATCTCTGTGAACTATACGATACTATCTCTGTATCTGTTTCATCATTAACTCTTTATGCAATACAATGCATCTGTAACTGTATCACTGTTCAGTTCTGTTTCCACGCAATGCAATGCAATGCAACTGTAATGCGTCTGTAACTGTAGCTTATACCGGCAAAGCGGAGTGCTCACCCGTCGATGAGCCACTCAATCCCCGTCCTCTTTCATACGGGGTTCCAAGCTCCACTCCCGTGGAGTACCTACCGAAGTAGGTAATACTCAAGAGCACTCCGGATTAGTCAACTAGCTCCACTCGTAGCTAGGGATTTTCTCACCGCCCTCACTCTTGAGTGCACATAATGCAAATGCATATGCCACATGCAACATGCTTTCACTGTTAGCACTTAATCATAAGCAACACTCATCAAAGTATGATTATCCCGAAATCATAAATCATTGTAGAACATGTCACAGAAGACATAAAAATTCCAATCATTCGCCCTTTCTCAATTTGCACCCGGAATAGGTAAACTTACCCCAAATTATTCAATTTTAACCGAAATCACTACCCGAATTCACCGCTTTACAATGTACTTGCCTGGTTAGCCTCGGGGATGACGCGTGGACAGCTCCGTCCCGGGACCTCCACTTGCGCACACATCAACCCGACTCAACGGCAAAACAAAATAGAGCTGGAACGAGGAACAACGACTCTAAGCGTAAATCCCACTCTGGCGTAAACGCCCGGGTTTTGAGGGACCTGTCATGCAGGTGCCGAACCCCCTTTTTTCTCTCTTTCTTTTTCTCCTCTTTTCTTTTCTTTTTCTCCTCTTTCCTTTTCTCTTTTTTTTCCTTCTCTTCTCTTTTCTTTCCTTTCTTCTTTTTTTTATTTCCTTCTCTCTCCTTCCCATTTCTCTTGGCCGAATGGGCCTTAACCCCTTCCAGGCTTCCTCTCACTCACTACTCTCTCTCTCTCCCCTCATACACAAGCCGGCCGAATGGCCTGCTCCTCCTCTCTCTCGCCGGGGTGGCGCGGCCGGCCAGCGGCGGCGCCGGCGCCCCCGGCGCCCCTTCCTCTCCTCCTCCCCACTCTTCACTTGGCCGAACGGCCTACTCCTCCCGCGGCCTCGCTCACAGGCGCGACGGCGCAGGGCGGCTGGGTCGCGGCCTCCTACTGGCGGCGCGGCGCACAGCCCCTCCGCCGCCGACCCTCCATACTCCCCCTTTCTCTCTTGTGTGCGGGACCGGGCGGTGCGGCGGCGCGGCGGCACGGTGGCGCCGGCCGTGGCCGCCGCCGGCGGCTCCGCCGGCCTCCCGCCTTCCTTCCCTGCTCCTCCTCTCGCGCACGGGAACCCCCCAAGCCCCCCTTTCTCTCTCTTGCGCGGCCTCCCATGCGGGTCCTCCTTCGGCGGCGCCGGCCCAAGGCCCGCCGCCGGTGGCTCTGCCAGCCCCCTCCTCCTCTTCCCTCCTTGCCTTTCCACCACGTGGGCTCGGCCGAGCAGCTGGCTCCTCCCAGGCGGCGCACGGCGCACGGGCGCGCCGGCCCCCTTGGGCTCACCGCCGGCTGTCCCCTGCTCGCCTCCCCGTGGGTGCGGCTGCGAGGCGCGGCCGTCGGCCATCGATCTCCTGACTGGCCGGCCGCCTCCCCCCTACGCCACTCCACCTCCCTCGGCTCACCAGCCATGTTTGTAGCTCCGGCCGACCATGGTCATGCCCATGGCCGCCGAGCACCGCTTCGGCCCTCTCCCACTATGTGCTTGTGTTGCCAAGGGTGTGAGCTAAGGGTAAGGCAGAGAGGACCTACCGGTGTACCAGCTAGAAAAGAGAAGTGGTAGTCGAGGAAGGCTCTGTGTCGGAGGCTGACGCCTTGATGCCTTCGTCCTCACGCACCTCTCTTCAGGCTTCTCCTCCCCTAGCTCTTGTTTTGCTGACTTACCTTGGTTGAGGAAGGAGGTAGTGGTTCTGTTGGTTTGGCTCTTACCTTGGCCGAAAGTGAGGAGATGGGTAATGGGGCTTGGCTGCATGGGGCTTAGCTTTAAGGAGCAAGGTTGGGGCTGCCTTGCGATTGTGAAATGACCGGAATGCCCTCCCGTGCCCCTCTCATATACTTGACTGCCCAAGGGCATTTTGGTCCACGGCTGTTGGTTTCTACTGCAATGGTAAGACGGTAAAAGGCAAGGTAAGAATTTGCCGGATGATGAACACCCGAAACGCTAGACGGTGCCGACTGTCCCTAGGCGGTCCGGGAACCTCTGGGAGCGCTAAATATACGGCTCTCTAGACGGTGCCGGCCGTCCTGGGATGGTCTGGGAACCTCTGCGCGTGAAACTAAATCGACACCCTAACAGGTCGATGGGTCTGACGGCAAACTTCGCTCTTTAAACGTTATCATTTTCCCTTATGCAGATTTGGGGTATTACACTTGATGTTTCGGCATTTGCGTATCTCGAGACTTTCGAGAGAGGTGAGGTGGCCCAGCTATTCTGGGAATTTTTTGTACAGATAATCCATTTTTTATTCGAAATTACATAAATATACCCGCGGGAAATTTTTTTACAAAAATAGGCTCCAGTCGCCTAATGGTTGGGCGATCGGAGCCTTCGCCAACCAGCATCGCGACAATTTGTAGAATCTACCAACCGTTTGGCGATTACTGCAGTCGCCCCACCGTTGGGCGACTCTTATCTGCGCCAACCGTTGGCGACTCTTATCTGATCGCCAACCGTTGGCGACTCTTATGCGATCGCCCAACCGTTGGGCATGATCGATCTCGATCGCCCAACGGTTGGGCGACTATGGGTGGGATTTAAACCGCGCTCGCCCAGACGCAGCGACGCACTTCTTCTCGGCCGCGCAGCGCAGAAAAGAGAGGGGGAGAAGGAGAAAGAAGGAGAGGGAGAGGAGGAGAAGAGGAGGGGGAGAGAAAGAGGGAGAGGAGGAGAAGGGGAGGGGGAGAGAAAGAGAGGGAGAGGATGAGAAGAGGAGGGGGAGAGAAAGAGAGGGAGAGGAGGAGAAGAGGAGAGGGAGTGCGCGATTTTCAGGTAATTTTTTGTTATATTTTTTGTTAGTGTAGAAAATTAGTTTAGAAAATGTAGTATAGAAAATTAGTTTAGAAAATGTAGTGTAGAAAATTAGTTTAGAAATATAGTTTAGAAAATTAGTTTAGAAATTTACTTTAGAAAATGTAGTGTAGAAAATTAGTTTAGAAATATAGTTTAGAAAATGTAGTTTAGAAATTTAGTTTAGAAATTAAATTTAGAAATCTAATTTAAAATTTAATTTTCAAATTAGTTTAATAAATATAGTTTAGTAATTTAGTTTAGAAAATTAGTTTACAAAATTAGTTTAGAAAATTTAGTTTAGTAAATATAGTTTAGAAATTAAGTTTAGAAATTTAGTTTAGAAAATTAGTTTCGAAAATGTAGTTTAGAAATTTAGTTTAGAAATTTTAGAAATCTAATTTAGAAATTTAATTTTCAAATGTAGTTTAGTAAATGTAGTTTAGTAAATATAGTTTAGTAATTTAGTTTAGAAGATTAGTTTAGAAAATTAGTTTAGAAAATGTAGTTTAGTAAATATAGTTTAGAAATTAAGTTTAGAAAATTAGTTTAGAAAATGTAGTTTAGAAATTTAGTTTAGAAATTAAATTTAGAAATCAAATTTAGAAATTTAATTTTCAAATGTAGTTTAGTAAATTTAGTTTAGTAATTTAGTTTAGAAAATTAGTTTAGAAAATTAGTTTAGTAAATATAGTTTACTAATTTAGTTTAGAAAATGTAGTTTAGTAAATATAGTTTAGAAATTAAGTTTAGAAATTTAGTTTAGAAAAATTAGTTTAGAAAATGTAGTTTAGAAATTTAGTTTAGAAATCTAATTTAGAAATTTAATTTTCAAATGTAGTTTAGTAAATGTAGTTTAGTAAATATAGTTTAGTAATTTAGTTTAGAAAATTAGTTTAGAAAATGTAGTTTAGTAAATATAGTTTAGAAATTAAGTTTATAAATTTTGTATACCATTTATAATGCATTATTGTACAAAATATAGTATTTAAATGTACATGTACAAAATTTAATGTTGAAATTATTGTACAAATTTAGATGTAGAAAATTTAGTGTTGAAATTTAGATGTAGAAAAATTAATGTTGAAATTATTGTACAAATTTTGCAGGTATGACTCGTGATGGACGTGACTCGGAGTGGCGGTTCGCGCTGTTGGACGAGCACGTGGACCGCTCTCATCGCGCTTCCTGTCTAGTGCCGCCACCGAGGAGCACGGACAATGAGCCGCCTTAGCTGGGAGTGGTCCGGACACGCACACCTCGCGTGGCCTGGGGACTCGACCCTCGTTGGACTGCCAGGTTTGCACTACTCCAGCATTTAGTGCGACCGTAAGTTCGTTCCGTGCTGACCTTCACTTTGTTTGCAGTGCGGGATGCCGGGCTACTCCTCTTGCCCGGATGGTGCAGGCCACGACGAGGATGGATACCGGCGGACGAGGGCGGGACGAGGCGCGAGGAGCGATCACGACGCTTCCGCTCGACCGTTCCTCGCCGACGGCTTTGGTGGACCGTTGGCGGCCCGAGACGCACACTTTCCACCTCCCATTCGGGGAGATGACGCCGACCTTGCAGGATGTGTCCCTGCTCCTTGGGCTTCCGATTGCGGGAGAAGCGCTTCCTACCGAGGCCCCGATCGTGCGCGACCGCTGGCGATTCGAGGGTGTCGTTCCACCGGGCGATGACCACCACGTGTTCGGAGAGGAGCAGACCCATGGGCCGACGCTGAGGTGGCTTAGACAGTACCGGGTACGTGGTTTTTACATTCGATCGTGTCGTCGAAGGTCTTATTTGTGGTATTACGTACTAATAACAACTTGTTTGCATTCAGGTGGAGCGCATGGTTCCACAGGCAGACGATCACCAGGTGTCGCGCCACCTAGAGGCGTACGTGCTGTGGCTGTTTGGTTGGGTGCTTTTCACCACCAGCCACGGCAACTCGGTGGATGCGCGCCTTATCACTTATGCGAGGGCGATCGCTGACGGCGAGCCCCACTAGGTCAGCTGGGGATCGGCCGTACTTACCGCGACGTACCGGGCGCTGTGTGATGCGTGCAGGAGGATCAAGGCGAACTCAATCCTCACGGGCTGTCCCCTTCTACTGCAGTTGTGGTCGTTCGAGCGCTTAAGCCTCGGACGACCTGTGCTAGACGACATGGGTCCGTACGGGCCCGAGATGTATCCAAGGGGAGACATCGACCGGCCGACGATGGGTTCTATCTGGTGCTGTCGTCGAGTAAGTATTATCACAGTCAACTATTTCTTTCTTATTAACGATCGTCATTTTAAACAACTTGTCTTTCTTGCAGGTACAGTTCGCGCACGTGCAGGTCACGCGGGCGTACCGGGTCTTTGTGGAGCAGCTCGACCGCATCACAGCCGACGACGTGCGCTGGGAGCCGTACGCTGATACGGCAGTGCAGGCCCGTGCTCCTGGCGGTCTGTCCTCACTTTGCTGGCGTGACCGGGCTTTCTGGCTCACCCACCGGAAGCTCGTGTACCTCATCTACGTGGAGGACTACGCACCCCATGGGTGATGCGCGATTCGGGCACGGCGGCGGTTCTCGTACTCGGTCGGACCATCGCTTCGCGCGCACGCACGGTAAGTGATAGTTTGTGCTAAATATGTACATACTTACCATGCGTTCGCAAGTATCTCACATTACGTAATGGTTCTATACAGCTGCGAAGGGAGTGAAAAGAGGCACGGACTGGTCGTTGAGGATGCAGCCCTGGGTCGAGCAGTGGGAGGGTGCGCTCGACGACCGCATCGAGGAGGACCGCTCAGACGATGCAGGGGAGTACGCGAGTACCTGCGCTGGTACCACCCAGCACCGCACTGAGCTCGTATATGTGGTAGACCCGCCTGCCACACATGTCGCCGCTCCGACGGACACGCATTCTCGCAGACCGCGCGCGACGCTCACCTCACGGTACGTTACATGTCATTTCAAAGATTCCCAAATGGTAATGTCGTTTCGATAATTGACCATTTCATGTCTTTGTGTCCAGCTGACGTCGGTTCTGCCCTATGCGCCGAGTCCGGTACACTACTGGAGAGGCTCGCCAGTGGTGCGCAATGACCCATGAGGCGTCGGCTTTGCGCGTCGGATGCACGAGGGTGTAGACGTATCGTTAGCCTCATCGTCCCGCACGAGGCTACCGCGGTCTCCACGCCCACCGCTCCGATCGCTCGTCCACCTGCTGCCACCCGACCGGCGTGGCACTACTCGTGCACCTACGTGGATACGCCCTCCACCACCTCACCCGGAGCAGCCTGGGGTTCACTGGCGGGGCCTCCTACGCACACCCCTGTCTTCCCCACGCAGGGGGTGTATGCCCCTCCTCCTACCTCGATGGCGCCAGCTACGGGTACGTAGAGGTTCTTATATCGTGTTTATGCAAAGACGACATGCAACAAACTAACGATATTAATATTGCGGTAATTACCAGCAGCACGATGTCTCCCTGTGCCCGGACGAGGTGGACCAGTTTTTCATGGAGTGGCTCAGGCGTTCTCGGACGCAAAGACTGAGGTTCTCTCGGCAAGGTGCCCTCCCGGTGCACCGAGGGCACACACCAGAGGTGCACTGACTCCACCACCAGCAGGGGCGGGATAGACACCCTCCCGCTCGTTTTACTTTTCGGATCGCCCTAACCCGTTGCACTGAGGAGGCCAAGCGAGGCCGTATGGGAGGACGCGCGCGCGGTGACCGGCACACAGTGGTGACGAGTGAGGCATGCTGCAGATGCTATATATATTATGCATGTAATGAAAAAACATGCGGCATATTACTCGCAGTTATATTATGAAGTTTATTAACATTTACATAAGTCTATCATCTCTTCTTCGCATATAAACTATCTCACTTAACAGTGTATGTATCGATCGTTCTCTACTCAATCTTTCACAAAAAAAAATTTTTAAACTTTTTACACACCTACAATATACAATGAACATAAACTTTTATTACAACTTCACCGTATTTTTTACCGGTTCAACGTTACAAAATTCACAAAATCTAAAACAATCACGGGGGCTACATGCGGCATATTACTCGCAGTTATATTATGAAGTTTATTTACATTTACATAAGTCTATCATCTCTTCTTCGCACATAAACTATCTCACTTAACAGTGTATGTATCGATCGTTCTCTACTCAATCTTTCACAAAAAAAAATTTTAAAACTTTTTACACACCTATAATATACAATGAACATAAACTTTTATTACAACTTCACCATATTTTTTACCGGTTCAACGTTACAAAATTCACAAAATCTAAAACAATCACGGGGGCTACATGCGGCATATTACTCGCAGTTATATTATGAAGTTTATTTACATTTACATAAGTCTATCATCTCTTCTTCGCACATAAACTATCTCACTTAACAGTGTATGTATCGATCGTTCTCTACTCAATCTTTTATTAAAAAAAATTTTTAAAACTTTTTACACACCTACAATATACAATGAACATAAACTTTTATTACAACTTCGCTGTATTTTTTACCGGTTCAACGTTACAAAATTCACAAAATCTAAAACAATCACGGGGGCTACATGCAGTCGCCTAACAGGATGGCGACTGCATGTTAGTCGCTTATCGGGATGGCGACTACACTTAAGTCGCCGTACGGAAGAGCGATCGGATGCGATCGCTTCATCAGGTAACGAGACATATTGTGCCGTTCTGTTGGGTAAAGGCTCCAGTCGCCCAACCATTAGGTGACTGGAGCCTATTTTTGTAAAAAAAATTTCCCGCGGGTATATTTATGTAATTTCGAATAAAAATGGATTATCCGTACAAAAAATTCGCCATTCTGGTAGCGCTGATATGCCAGCACAATCAATCAAGTCTAGCGATTGGAGGGAGGCAAGGTGCTAAATATTCTCTGGCAAACACGTCAGTTTATGACAATCGGTGATCTTCAACTTTTGGAGCGTAGAGAAGTGGTGGAGCAGCCTCCACTCACCAACGGGCACTTTGCTGGACCAAACCATCAACATGGTGCCTGGAGTATCGGAAGGGGAATGGCTCACGTGGTGTCCCTTGCTCCAGGATGATATCACCTCGTCACTCTTATGTATTTTCCACAAGCGAAAGATAGGGGGACGTGGTGTCAACCTCAACTTTGGGCAATCCGCTATGCGCAAAACATCAAGTTTAGGGAACATGAACTCCTCCACGCCATCCTCTCCGCTGTATGTTGTGTTCCACTCTTTCAAGTTCTCCATATCATCCAAGTCAAGTGTTGACAACCAAAGGAATGCTCCTTTGCCACCACAGAAATCTCCATCGATTTTTGTAATGCTATGCAGTCTTCTCAGATGCAGCCTTTCCAGGTTTGGTAATTGCCCGAGTGGTGGCAGGTTGTTGCAGCGTGGCAGATTCTTCAGCTTAATGTCAACGAGATTTGGGAGATACTGAGAAATGCCCATGAGCCAGGTAGGAAAGCTTATACTACTATAACCATGTAGCTTCAACCGCTGCAAACCTCCTGGTGGCACTAGATCTCCCAAAACATCCTTGTCCTCCAGAATTCGATCATCATCCAAAGTCCATTTAAGGGTCAACCTTGAAATATTTTGTCTGTCTAACAATTTAATTTTACGCGCTTCTTCAAGAGACCTTACATCTTCAAGACAAGATATTTGCAACTCATTGAGATATACGTCCTCAAGCTGATGGAGATTACTGCAAGTGTTGACATCGGAAAACATGAAGAGCTGTAATATGTCTGTATCATACTTGCACGAAGAATCCCCCACGGGATCACAATCGCTGTAACTCTGCAGAGTTTATCAAGTCAGCAGCTGGTTAGCTAGCATTAATTCTAGTTTTGTTCAGAGGCAAGGTAATTTATCATAAACAATTCTGTACCACTCTGAAAAACAGAACAGGGGGACGAATATTTTTCCTTTGTGTTTGCACCAATCATAGGATCGATCCACACCTTGAGTTTTCTTTACCCTAACATAATTCCCGTATTCTCTTTGCTTTCACAACTACATTATTTATCTTAGAATAATAATCTTAGACTAGTCCGTCTTCAGAAAGCAGCATTATCTGATATTATTTAGGTGTGTGAGTTAATTAATGCATGTGACAGAGACAACAAGAGATTTGCGTAATCTTCCTCGTAATGCTTTTCAAATAACTAGAATAGATTCCAGTAACAAAACAAGGGTACACTCCGCACGTCCACATCCCGCACGTCCGCTAGTGGTGCACGCCGTGTCAACAGTTTGATCTACTTAAGCTGGGCTGCTGCAGGCATCCAATTGTTTGTGTCAAAAGCGATAGCTTCATTTTTTTTTCGGTCGTTTGAGATGGTCAATTTTAAGGCACCACCCGATGGAGTTCGTCGAGCTAGTACGGTACCATAATTTTGTCCATCCGTTTTCGATTCAGCGCTTATTATCCATTCGTATCTGGCATGCAGGTGAAGTGTTCTGTTACGAAAGAGATCCCAATAGAACTCTATTCATCGTAGGCAGCTTCTTCTGCCTTCGATCAAGCTTGCATCACTACCTCCAAATTGAACAAGACTGGTAACTGCTTCTAGCTGTGATCAGACTGACACTGACATACTAATGATTTGTTTTTCATGTTTATGATTTTGTTTAGTTGTGGATCATGGGAACCTACTTTGTTCAGTGAGCCCATAAGTATATTCCCTCTGTGCAGTATTCGGAAATATTAAAGTACTAGCTAGTAGTAATTGCTTAGGGGGAATCAGATAATCTCTGCACCATTTCAGATAAAAGCATGTGCATTATTCTCTCAGGTATTGTTCAATGCGAAAATAGACGCTTTCGTGATTGTTACTGAATACATTATAGTTTTTTTAAATAAAATAAATATAATTTAGGACCATAGGAAATACTATGATATACGCAAACAAAGAAACGATCGATGACTTAACCAAAAAGGGTGCCGAATACAAACCAAAAAGGGTGCCGAATACAAACAATTTAAGTCATTGATATGCACAGTAGTACCAGAGCTTAGACCTGAACTTTGCTCAATCCTCAGACAGCTCCTTCAAATCCATGAAGATTGCACTGGCAGAACAGGAACCGACCTCTTCGTTTCAGTTGATTAATGCCATGGTTTTGTAGTCTGCTGTGCCATTTGTCCTATGGCATGCTTGCTTCGGAAAAAACTAATCATAACTAATTAACTATACACCTGCAGAATGGATAATATCAGCATCTGGTCAGTAAGCATTCTAGTTTTGTTCAAAGGCAGGGTATTCTACCAGAAAGAAATTATGCACAACTGTGTAAAACAGAACAAAAGGCTGAATGCTACCTCCGTTTTTTTTCTACTTATCGTTGTAGACATTGGCATGGTCTCCAATATATATCTTTGACCATTAGTACTTTAGTTACATAATAATAAAAATTATTAAAAATACAATGATATGAAAATATTTTTGATGAAAAATATAGTGATAACATTTCCACATGACAAATCCAAATACTTTTGTGCATACTAGAAATCAAAGTTTTAAACGGTTGACACGTTCTAAAACGACATCTATTTGAGAACGGAGGGAGAATATGTTATTATGTCTTTGAACCTATCGTGGGATAGACCCACCTTGAGTTTCCTTTATTGTAACTTAATTCCCGTATTCCCTTTGTTTTGACAACCAGAAAAGTCCTTCGGTATCAGACTGATCCGTCTTCAGAAACGGAATGCGCGCGGAATCGCCAGATGTTGTTTAGCGTGTTAGTTAATTAATGCATGCTATAGAAATTACCGAGTGATTTTCGTATTCAGTTGCCTCGTTCTCCGCTTATTTTTTTGTTTTCCAAATAAGCATTAAAGTGTCCTTTATGAACGAAATGGAAATATGAAAAGAAGAAAATTAATGTGCTGAATAGAAATAAGTATATAGTGGTATAAAGAAAAACTTGGAGACCGAATTTAGATAAGATAGCTTGGTAGTGCACTTACTATATCTTCGATGTGGGCGAGCTTCATCTTGTTGTCCTCTGATTCACACCACTTCTTTAAGTGCTGGGCTGTCCACGATTCTTAGCTTCTTGAGCTTGGTGAGTTGTTTTATACACTGCGGCAAAGACTTCATGCTACAGCATCTGTGTATCTCGAGGCTTTGAAGAGAGGTGAGGTGGCCCAACCATTCTGGCAGCGCTAATATGCCACCACAACTAATCAATTCTAGCGATTGGAGGAAGGCAAGGTGCTGAATATTCTCTGGCAAACTCGTCAGATTATCACAATCTAAGATATCCAACTTTTGGAGCGTAGGGAGGTGGTGGAGCAGCCTCCACTCACCCACGGGCACTTTGCTGTACCAAACCATCAACAAGGAGTCTGGAGTATCGGAAGGGGAAGGGCTCACGTGGTCTCCCTCACCCCAGGATGATATCACCTCGTCACTCTTCGATATTTTCCACAAGCGAAAGATAGGTGGACGTGGTGTCAACCTCAACTTTGGGCAATCCTTTATGTACAATTGATGAAGTTGAGGGAACATGAACTCCTCTATGCCATCCTCTCCGCAGTATGTTGTGTTCCACTCTTTCAACTTCTCCATATCATGCAAGTCAAGATATGACAACCGAAGGAATGCTCCTTTCCCACCACAGAAATCTCCGTCGATTTTTGTAATGTTGTGTAGCCTTCTCAGATACAGCCCTTCTAGGTTTGGTAGTTGTCCGAGTGGTGGCAGGTTGTTGCACCGCGGCAGATTCTCCAGCTCAATTTCAACGAGATTTGGGAGATACTGAGAAATGCCCATGAACCAGGTAGGAAAGCTTATACTACTATAACCATCTAGCTTCAAGTGCTGCAAACCTCCTGGTGGCACTAGTTCTCCCAAAACATCCTCGTCCTCCAGAATTCGATCATCATCCGATGTCCATTCAAGTGTCAACCTTGAAAGACTTTGTCTGTCTAACAATTTAATTTTACGTGCTTCTTCAAGAAACCTTACATCTTCAAGACAAGATATTTGCAACTCATTGAGATTTACGTCCTCAAGCTGATGGAGATTACTGGAAGTGTTGACACCGGAAAACATGAAGAGCTGTAATGAGACTGAATCATTCTTGGGCGAAGAATCCCCCACGGAATCACAACCGCTTGAATCATTCTTGGGCGAAGAATCCCCCACGGAATCACAACCGCTGTAACTCTGCAGAGTTGATAAAGTCAGCAGCTGGTTAGCTAGCATTAATTCTAGTTCTGTTCAGAGGCAAGGTAATTTATCAGAAACAATTCTGTACCACTCTGAAAAACAGAACAGGGGGACGAATATTTTTCCTTTGTGTTTGCACCAATCATAGGATTGATCCACACCTTGAGTTTTCTTTACCTTAACATAATTCCCGTATTCTCTTTGTTTTCACAACTACATTATTTATGTTAGAATAATAATCTCAGACTAGTCCGTCTTCAGAAAGCAGCATTATCTGATATTGCTTAGGTGTGTTGAGTTAATTAATGCATGTGACAGAGAAAGCAAGAGATTTGCGTAATCTTCCCCTTAGCTTTGCTTTTCAAATAACTAGAATAGATTCCAGTAAGAACAAAATGGAAACAGGGGTACACTAACGGACGTGCACACCGTGTATGCGCCCCAAGCGGAGGTGTGCTGAAAATAAATAAGAATTCTATAGTTGTATAGTGCACTTACTATATCTTCGATGTGGGCAAGTTTTATCTTGTTCTCATCTGATTCACACCACTTCCTTAGTTCATAGTTGCTCCCAATTCTTAGCTTCTTGAGCATGGTGAGTTGCTGTACACATTGCGGCAAAGACTTCAATCTCTGGCATCGTATGTCGAGGCTTTCGAGAGAGGTGAGGTCGCCCATCCATTCTGGCAGCACTGAAATGCTGTCGCAAAAACTCAATTCTAGCGATCGGAGGGAGGTAAGGTGCCGCATGCTGTCTGGCAAGCTCGCCAGATGATTGCATTCTTGGAGTTCCAACTCTTGGAGTGTAGGGATGTGGTGAAGCAACCTCCACTTGACTTTTTTCACTTTGCTGTCGTGGACCATCAACGTGGTGGCTGGAGTAGAGGATGGAACGCTGATGTGGCCTCCCTCACCCCAAGAGGATATTACCTTGTCGCATCCTCGTATCCACCATGTAGAAAATATTGGAGGGCATGGTTTTAACCTCAGCGAATGGCACTCCAACGTCTTCAGTACCTCAAGCTTAGGGAACATGAACTCCTCCACGCCATCCTCGCCACTGTATGTTGTTCTCCACTCTTCCAGTCGTTCCATGTCGACCAACCAGAAGGTTGACAACCGACGGAATGCTCCTCTGCCACCACAGAAACCTCCATCGACCTTTGTAATGCTGTGCAGCCTTCTGAGATCCAGCTCTTCTAGGTTTGGTAACTGTCCGAGCGGTGGTAGCTTGTTGCACCTCGGCAGATTCTCCAACATAATTTTAACAAGATTTGGGAGATGATGAGAAATGTCCATGAGCCAGGTAGGAAAGCATAGACCGTTATAACCTCGTAGCCCCAGTTTCTTCAGATCTTTTGGTGGCACTAGTGCCCCTAACACATCCGTGTCATCCAGATAAAGTCGATCAGGACCCAAGGTCCAATCGAACGTCAATTTTGACAGATTTTGTTTCTCTGATAATTGAACACCGCGCGCTTCCTCCATAGACATTATATTTTCAAGACAACAAATTTCCAATTTATTAGGATTTATGCCATTGAGCAGATGAAGATTGCTGCAAGTATTGACTTCATTAGTGTGAACCGGGAAGAGTGGTAATGAGACTGAATTGTTGAGCCGATAATGATTCATGTGTTCGGTCAGTGAGGACAAGCAGCCAGCCACCAGTACAAACTTCAGCGTATGAATTGCAAATATACTTTCTGGTAGGGCCTCTAGCCTCCAGCAGCCTGAGACGTCTAATGCATGTAGCGTTTTGAGGTTACCAAGACTTTCAGGTAAATAATCAAGATGTTTGTTACGAGATAGGTCCAAGTGCTCTAGATTGGTAAGGGCACTGATACATTCAACATATCCGCCTCTGTCACTGCGTGGTAAGTCTGCAAGGATTGGATCCAAGCTTTCTGACAAGTTCAAATAATGGAGTTCGGTGAGGTTGCCCAAAGCTCCCGGTATCCCTTTCACACCACAGCAACTTGACAAATCGAGATGCACCAAATTGTGGAGCTTCCGAAATGACTCTGGCAATACACCAATTTTACGACAACCTGATAAGTTTAAATATTGCAGTTCAGTGAGGCTTCCTATAGCTTCCGGTAGCTTTTCAAGATTGGAGCAGTTTGACAAGTCAAGATGGATCAGACGCTCAATTTTGCCAATTGATTCCGGTAATGCAGAAATTTCCCGAGATCCATGCAGGTTTAGGTACTGTAATCTTGAGAGCCGAGTAACACACTCGGGCAACTTTGAGAGCGAGCATCCGCTTAAATCCAAGACACGCAAGCACTTTGCGAATGTGCATGCATCTTTACGGAGCTCCAGTTTGCTACAATCCAAAAAGTGCAGTGCCCTCACCTTGGACGGGAAAATAGCTGACAACTTTGTTGGCCCGCTGTAATTTGTGAGCAATGCATAGCGGCAATATTTCTTCTCACAGCTGTTGCTCCCTTTGTTAGAATCGGAAACAAGCAACTCGTCACCCATGACTGATCTTGCAACGTCATGCACTAGGTCGTGCATGGTGAACACCGCTTGCTGTTGGGAAGTCTGAATTTGAAAATACAACAAGTTATATTAGAAATGTAAGTCCAGGACTTTTTTTCTCGCAAAAAAAGAAAAGTCCAGGCATCTTATCTATGCATATAAAAGTTGTTTAGAGATCGACATCTTGTTCTTAGGTGGAGTTACAACCCATTGATTTATTGCTAATATTTCAAGAGCTAATAATGTACCAGCCAATTTTAATTAAGTTGATGTTATTTAAGAAACAGAGCTACAGGCCTGCAGCAAATGTGAATTGACTCTAGAACTCAGAAATCAGAAAATAAAATAACTAAAGAGGAGGAAATCTTGCAACTATTTAATGTGCTATTTTGATTTCATATATTTGTATTACGCCCTAAATTAATATGGGGACTAACGCATAAACCATTGTACAACTTTCTCTTCCTCCGTGTGAAAAATTTTCCCACCTAGTTTCCATTTTCCCCTCCCCTCACCACCTCCTTTTCCACGCCACTCATCGTTGCCAGTTACCACCTCATCTGCACCACTGCCTCTCCCCACCATCGCTAGCTGTCAGCACTGACATGTGTGGAGTGACAGCAACAGAGAAAGGAGAGAGGTTTTCTGCTGCATGTGCTGAATCATCTAATGACTAGGATGCCACATCAGCATTTCAACTGATTTGGATGTCATGTCAGTGAAAACCATAGTGGCATTGGGCCAAGAGGTTATTTGCTCCGGTTTCAATAGCTGACGGGTGCAAGGTAAATGATTTAGTGGTGAAACTAGAAAATTTGTAGAGCTAAGGGAGTAAAACACCCCTTTCCCATTGCATGGTGTTTCAAAGGTTATTTTACTTTTTTTAGTTGCTTTCGTTACGTCTTCGACTAACAACATTAAGAAAAAAAGATATTTTGAAACAAGGGGCATAATAAACAGTACAAAAAAGGTGTTTCCAAACAAGAGGTGACTAGATAACGCTATAGCTTTGCAATGGTATAGCAACAAGATTCGTCAAGTTTCAATAAGTTTCATCAAAATATTTGAAAAGTTTTAAGTTCCAACGAGCTATGCGCATTTCTAGAAGTTGCTAAAAAGTTTCAAGACCAAGTTCCAACAAGTTTTAGATTTTAGAACTCAAACTTCAAGTTTCAGCAAGTTTCAACAGGTTTCATCAAATTTCATCCAAAGAGTTTCAAGAAGTTTCAGCAAGTTTCAATAAATTTTATCAAGTTTCTACACGTTTCATCAAGTTTCAATTGAAAAGTTTCAAGAAGTTTCAACAGGTTTCATCAAATTTCAACCGAAGAGTTTTTAGAAGTTTTAGCAGGGTTCACCAAGTTTCAACCGAAAAGTTTTAAGAAGTTTCGACTAGTTTCAACCAAAAAAGTTTCAAGAAGTACCACAAGCCTCAACGGGTCTTGATGAGCTCACCGTTGCTATGAAACGGCGGAAGCGAAGGTGCTTGCGCCCACCTTGGCCAGTGTCGTGCAGGGACGGGACATGGAGAGGAGGGTGATCAAGGCAATCAAAGGTGTCGAGGCGCGCGGAGACCTATCGTTGCTGCAGATGGTGTGAGTGGCCCATGTCGACTCTTTAGCCGAGCCCCTCTCCGGGCGCTGCTCCATCCTACCCATCTGTGCCACTCTGCCATGCTCCCCCTGCCGCCCGCCCACTTCGGCTACACATCTCTTTGGTCACCGTTCCACCCCGATCGTCTTCGGCCGTGACGTCAGATCCGATGTGGTCTTGGCACGCCATTGTGTTCCCCTTACCGCCCGCCCCTCGGCATCCACCGCTCGGCCCTTGCCATCGGCCATGGAGCACCTGCTTGAGGCTCGACCCACGCACTAACTAGCTGGTGATGGAGTGCACAAAGAGAGAGAGAGAGAGAGAGAGAGAGAGAGAGAGAGATGGAGGATATGAGTTTCTCAATGTTTGGATAAGGTAAATGATGAGTGTCTAGGAGAACTGGATAGATGAGTAGCAACATCTATGTCGAACAGTGGAGATGTATCCTGATGGGATAGCGTTTTCTAGCTTTTTCCCTCCCAAACAAGGGGCATAACAGAACAATGCAAAAAAAAAGGTTTTACTTCACCTTTTTTGTTTTTATCAACATTACTTCACCTTAAATGTTAGATTTCAAATTCTAAAATATTAAATTACACAAGTTAATTTCATATTTTGGAAATTAAATTTAGTACCTAAATATTTGCAAATAAGGTTTTTTAGTTATGATTCTTAAAACTTTTGATTTTAAAGTTATGGAATTATAGTTGGGAATTTTAAAATATTATGTGTGTAATCTGCTCATTATTGTAAAATTTGTTAGTTCTTTTAATTGACCTCTATCTCCCGATGATGGACATTTATTTAGATTTATACAAATTAGTGAAGCTTATTTAATTTATTTGTTAATCTTAATAATAAAAAAAATGGGACATGATTGACACAGCCATGAATATTCTTAGTTCACCATTCTTCATGAAAATCTTTGCTGCCAGCTTGGAACATTTGGGAACAAAGAAATAGAAAAAAAATCATTGGCCATGAAGCCTATGATGCATGGACATAGAAGTGAAGCACCGAGATGGTGTTAAACACAGACACAACTCGGACACGTATTTACTACGTGTCTCAATATTCCCATGAGAGAAAAAAATTTGTATTTGAAATATGTATTAGATACGACGTAGACATGTATGGGCTCATTTAAAGGACATGGCCCCAGCCCACATCCGCGCTATTAAGTCGATGTTGTTAAGTGATAACCCTAGTGCCTCTATTTCTAGTGCTCGCCACTGCTGCTAGTCATCGACCTCTGTGCTTGGCTTGCTCGTCTTCTCTTGGCTTTGCTCACCTCTTAAGTAAAGCCTTCTGTGCCTGCTCCCTGGCCGACGCCACATGCGCCTCCTCCCCTGGCCGGCTTGGCTTCTCCTATGCCTGGCCACCTCCTACGCCCTGCTCTCCTCCTCTATTGTGCCTGGCTGCCTCCCCTACGCCCGGTCGCCACCTCACTTGTGCCTGGTCGCCTCTCTTGTGCCTGGCTGCCTCCCCTCTGCCCGGTCACCACTGGCCGGATCTGGCCTTAAGCACTCCAAATTTGCTGCCGGCCGTCAAGCTCCCCTTCTACTAATAACTTCTCCTTCCTATTTACTTCTAGTTCATGGTTGTTGCTTGCTTTATTTTGTGATTTGAGTTATTTTTGAGTATGGATGGGTGAAGATGGTGATGGTTATGCAATTATGGCTTTCCATGGTGGGGCTTGAAGCTTTCCACACGCTTGGGAGTGTGGTAGCCGTCGAGTGTGCATGGTGGCCGGCGGTGGCACGCCGTCGCCACGGTGATCTCTCCTTCCGTATACTACTCCCTTCCCTACTCTCTTTCTTTTCTATGTTAGCTCTATGGATTGCTACGGTTTTGGATGCAATGCTTGTGAATAGTGATGCCCGAGGTGTGGTCCCATGATATAATGCTTGTGAATGGTGATGCCCAAGGTATAACACCTCAGTTTGACTGTTATTTTCTTTATTGTGGGATTTAGTAGTTTGCCATTGCTGGTGTTATGACTTTCTGCTGGTGTTATGACTTATGACACATACCAACACTTTGAAGAAGGGGAGGCTGGATGATAATAGATACATGAAGGTAAATTGTGAATGGTGATGCCCGAGGTATAACACCTCAGTTTGACTGTTATTTTCTTTATTGTGGGATTTAGTAGTTTGCCATTGCTGGTGTTATGACTTTTTGCTGGTGTTATGACTTATGACACATACCAACATTTTGAAGAAGGTTGTGACCGTGCTTATCTTGTTATATTTATATATGTAATAATATATATATATATATATATATATATATATATATATATATATATATATATATATATATATATATATATTGGTGCCTAGGCACCATGGTGCATGAAACACTGTCTATATATATATATATATATATATATATATATATATATATATATATATATATATATATATATATATATATATATATATATATATATATATATATATATATATATATATATATATATATAGTGTTCTAGTGTCGGTATTTTGGGAAAATGACAAAACCCAATGCCTATGTCGTGTCGCGTCGGACAACATAGCATGAAGCACCTAACATACATGTTTTTGGCCAAATAGCTTGGAATTAGATTGTTCTCACCTTCTTTCCTAGTGATGTTAAGCTTTTCAAGCTAAGCTTTTCAGGCTATATCCTAGATAGGTATATTGTTTCAGGATTTCTCATCCTTTTTCCTAGTGATGTCCTAAACATCTTGACGACAAGAAGACTGAGCCACCGTTGACGGAGAAGGTGAGCCATCACGCTTGAGGCTGGAGTTCTCCCAATCAGTTCTCTTTGTCATCGAGAACTGATCGGGAGCACCGTCCGTTAATCTACAGCGATGCACGCTAAGGCCGTCCTTTATCCAGCGCAAGGAACGCTGCCACCATCCTTTATCCAGCGCCAGGAGCAACTCATCCTTTGCCGCCAACTCCAAAGAAGAAAGCAGAAAGGAGCAGTGGAGGCCTTTCTCGACGGGAAATTACCACGTCGTCGAGTGCAGTCAACCCTCTTAGACATCACAGTAGAGCCCCGCGGAGTCACCTGTGGCCGACCGCCGACACACGCTACTGCCATCAGACGCAGAGAGTTCCAAGGGCTTAGATACAGTTATAAATTTTCCAGGCTTTGTTTGTTAAATGTGGGTTGCCTGAAAAACTTTTGTACTATTTCGGATGAATCCGTAGATAGGGTCCAATAGGGCCCAAATGCTTTAAAGAAATCCTTCTGATTTTCAATAGCAGGTTAAATTAAGAGATCGAATTGCAAAAAAAAAAAAAGTTGAAACAGGCAGAATTATGTGTCACTGTCAGTAGAAAAAATCAAGGAAAGAACATGGAGCATTGTTGAGTTCGTCACTGTCCCGTCTTTTCTTAATGCTTGATTTGTCTAAATCAGCCAATATTATTTTAGCTTGCCTCGTTATTCCCTTGTATCATTGAATGGTGTCCAGCTCTATAAATGCTACCATGCAAAAACAAACTCTATAAAAGTTAATGTGAAGCGTGGCCTACTATGCATACACGCAATGTCATAGAATCGATTTGATGAGACCCAGGAAGAACAATGACATATAAAATACGACATGAACAAACTTCCGGATCTACATGGCCTAAATACCACCTTTTACATAGAGGTATGAACAAAATTAAAATATACAAGCAGCACAGGAAGTAATTTTGAAACTACTTAAAATACAGCTAAACATACTGCATTTGAAAGAAATCAACATATGAAATACTCAAAGTCTTCTGCTAATACAAGAATTGCCATGCTAATGGACGACTCAGCTCTATTTACAATGTGATGTATTTTGTGTAACGTGTGCATAATCTGTGAATATGCATTATGTACAGATTTACTAAGGAGAGTTCATTGATGATATGAGTTAAGAGAAGAAAAGTTGTTCTGTCATGGAGGTATATAGTTACTTAGTAACTCACCGAAGGCAACTCTGAATGCTGAAGGAAGGACATCCCCAAGAGCTGGCGGATATACTTCTCCCCGAGCTGACTGGCGGGAGATATATTTGACGGTTTGATGAAATCAAGAGCAATCCATTGATGAATCAGATCATCCTTAGCTATATTTTGACCTTTTTGAAATATGGCACAATAGGCAAAGCATAATCTCAACTCTGATGGCATACTTTTGTAACTTAACATCAATGATGGAATCACACTATTTTCAGGTGAATTTTCATCATCATGACAAGGGTCATTCCAGATGTAACTCTCTCTCACTGCTAACCATTCCTCAAGATTCATTTCAGATAACATATATCCAAGGGCTTGAGCTGCTAACGCCACACCGCCGCACTTCTTTGCAATGTCCAGTCCTATTTGCCTATGCCTCCAAGACCATGGATAGGAAGAATTATGGTCTCTTCTTTGGTGCTGCTTTCCGATAGCAAAGCTACGATTTCCTTCTTTTCTTTCTCCCTCCCTACAATGTCCTCTTGGTTAAACTTTGATGTAGTTGATCTTGTTTCTTGTGAAGCAGTAAACTGCTGCTCATTGTTAGCACTAGAATCTGGTGAGAACCCGAACATCTTATGGTCCTCGTCAATCTTCCTCAGTTGCTCTCTCATCTTTCTCATCTTATTAGCCAAGGTAATCTTGGGTACAATCGTGAAACTTGAAAGCAGCCCTGTCTTCTGTAAGAAATTGAAATTTACATATCAGGTCTGGAAAAAGGAAAAAAACATCTGCAGGCCAAATATACTTTTTATAAAACAAAACTTGAAATACTTCTACGGAATATAGCACTGCAAGTTCTCTCTCAATAGGATTATGCTATATGTCACTTCCGTGAGGCAGGTCTAACAAATATACCACTTAAACACTGTTATCATCCTGCTTATCACTTTTATTAAACATCATTCGGATGTTTTCTTCCTAATTATCTAATTATCATCCAGATTTAGGACTATTGAATTAGAGATCTAATGGCCATGAATTCTTCCTCTCCCCTTTGAATTCTACCTTTTTCTCTTTGAAAAAAATCTCCCCCTTAAAAAAACAAGGGATATTTTGATCTCTAATCTAAAGGTCATAAATTTAGATGATAATTAGAAAAAAAAAACATCTAGATGATATCTAGACACTCCCAACCCATTAAATATTAGTAATAATCCAGGAACTCCAACGTGAATGAAAGAAAGATTTTTCATGGAGGTGATGGATCACTAATATTCAGTCTTGACAAACGACAAGCACTTGACAAATGGTACACAAGAACAACTGGTAGTACTACTAGCTACATACCGTTCCATCTTGGAACTCGTCGAGCATGTCGCAGATGTCGTAAGCCGCGTTCTTGAGCCGCTTCAGCCACAGCCGCACTGACGAATCCCTGACCGAGCGCCTCTCCGCGTCCGTGAGCGCGGCCACCATGGATTCCAGCGTCTCCTTCATGCCCTCCAGGTCGTCCTTGAAGCTGATAAGCATCGTGACCTGATCTCCAATGGCAGAGCCCAGCTTAGCGCCGGCCAGTTCGAGGACAGCCGACGCAAGCATCCCCGCCATGGCTGCACCGTCCGCTTTCGCTCTCACACTTGTTGGTATGCTCGAAGCTGAGGAAGAAGCTAGTGGAGCTGTGGAGGTGTGAAACTGTGAACTTTAAAGTGGACAACAGAAAAATGTACGAGCACACACTGCTTCAGTTTTGTTGATGAAAGATCTATTTGTTATCTGCAGGGTTCACCGTACCGGCCGAAAATCACAATTACCGGCACCTCTGATCATAATACAAACGTTCTTAAATATTTTAACCCAATTCAAATTTACACCGATTTACTCCGATTGTCACCCATTTACCTTAATTTAGACCCATTTTTTGCCGATTTTATTTCGAAATTCAAATTTAGATTTGAAATTTTTGACCAATTGTTTTTTTATTTTTGGTGCTAAACACTGGTTATCTGCATCGACGGCACGGCCATTGCACATGGGAATGGGGATGGGGCGCTCTACTTTCGGTGGCGTTCAGCTCAGTTCAGCGCATGTGAACGCGATACACGACATGAAGACCGGGACAGTTCATTGCCAGTTGCCACGGCATGAAGCTAGTGCTGTTCGAGCGGTCCTTCACTCCCTGTCCACCTAGTACTATGGCTTTAATAACTCTGGTTGGCCCTTAACTCCTTTCACATTTCCAGCTCATGTATTCGTCTCTCGCTTCCGCTCGGTGATCCCATGACTGATTAAGCTACTTATGAAAAGATAAACAGTTTATATTCACACAGTTTATGACTTGCTGACTGTACGTAAATACTGCTCATCGTATTGTCACATAATCCGTATCTAATTGTGTATACTATATTAAGTACTAAGATGTTTGTGCATTACAACGAGGTTCCAAAAGAAAATGATGTATATCATCAAACGTGATCTAAATCATACAATAAACATTAAAAAGAGGGAGACATCTTATCGTCAAGAGTACCGTCAATGTGGCTAGATCCACCGTTACTGAGATTGCCGCTCTGGATTGCGGTTCTTCTTTACCTCCGATGGTGTACACCTCGTCTGACCTAGTGTATTCCATATCCCTGTTTGTTGTCCATGTCAGTATACTCCACATCCTGGTCGTCAACCTCGGCGGTATACACTTCTATTCCATCGCCATTCTCAGTGGTGTACACCAACGCCTCCTCATCCGCATTGGTGTGCTCCTTTTCTTCTAGAACAAACAAAAAAAATCCATTGTCACAATATAAATCCATTTTGTTGGTAGCTTCATTTCACAATGTAAGTTCATTGAGAAATCAAGTATAGTTTTTATATGTCCATTATGTACCCATGCTCTGATGCTGTAAAAGAGACAATGGGAGACAAGGCTAAGTCATCCATCTCCGTCTTGATAGCTTGGTAAACTAAGATGTCGTTTGGTTGAGCTGAAATAAGCTAACTTATAGCTGAAATTGTATTGTAGCTATCTGAAATTACACGGTAGCTGATGGTGGCTTATTTAGCATAACTAAATTTTTTTAAAAAAATAAAAAACATGTTAGCCCACATGGACAATGCAAACGAATATGTGAAAAAGAATCGGCAAAAAAGCTCAAAAAACTAAAAAACTAGAAAAAGACGAAATTTATAAATAGTAAAAAATAAGCCAGAAGTTAGGAGTTCGAGCCAAAATGAGCGAAGCCTAAAAATCCTGTTTAACTTCGTAAACTAAGAATCCTGTTTGGGGTATATAAATATTTTTTTAAAAAAATAAGGAAAAGACTAGAGTAATTAAATTACAATCCTGTTTGGGGTGCACCTTAATTTCTTTGATAGCTTGGTAAACTAAAAATTAAATATTACTTGCTTTCGGAGTACAAATCAAACTCATGTTCACGTGATTGGTATGTGTGTGTACAACTTGAACTTGTGTTTACGTGAATTTGGAGGTTGAATCTCTAAGCCGCGGATAGCACAGCTGCCAACCGAGTCACACGAGACCATTGAGTCGTGCATTACCCAGTCCAACCATGCAACTCAAGACCCCAGATTGAATCAAACTAGGGGTTAGTTTGTTAAATTTTTTTTAATATAATCCATATCTCATGTGTTGAAGTGTACTTAACATATTATAATGTTTGAATTTAGATCTGAAACACTAAAAACAATTATGGCATATAAATATATATAACTTGGAAAATAAAATCCTAAAGTTATGAAATATGCATATATATTAATTAGTAACTAAATATATATTATTACATTCATTCTCACATTATTTGCTAGTATTCTTATACCATTGCAGTTTACTCTCTTCGACCTTTTTTTGTGTTCGGTGTGGGCTGCACGTAACACTACCACTGTCTGTCTGCAGAACCTTGACAGGCACTACTACAGACATTGCTCTAATCAAACACGTATCTCGGGACGACGCGGCAAATATATGGGTGCACGTACGAGTGTTATCACAACATTGGTTAGTAATTCTGAGTCGCACATTAGTTCTAATAATTAACTTATTGCTGCTTTGAAAAAAAGGTAGACTTAGTCGAGAGTTTTTATTACTCTATAATATCTTATATAAATAATTTAAAAGTCATAAGGTACAACTAAAAACTATAAATTTCAGCAAAAAAAAAAAAGAACAAGCTCTTAATCGCGAGGGTGCATGGAAAGGGTGGCCACGGAGGAAGAGGAACAATGTTCGCTATTTCTAGACAGTGGACGAGGTGCAGTCGAGTCTGTTGCATTTTGATGATGCTCACGTAGAGGGCAGCCCGATCTTTTATGTGATGCAACCGTAGGATGTTTTTCTATCTAGAACCTGTACTGTAGTCCAGTAAATACTCGAATCGATCCGTCTGCGAGCCACAATTGGTGCTCCTGTCGTGTCGATGATGTGCTAGGCATGCAGTACTAGGGTGAGCGGGACGAGTCTCTTTGTGGGGTGATCGGTTCGGCTGAAAAGCTCATAACTTATGGCTGAAAATATCAGAATCGATCAAAAACAACAGAATGACAGAGGCTTATTTAGCATAATTAAATTTTAAAAAATTTAAAAATATAAAGAATATGTTAGCCCATTACGTATAATACAAACAAATACGGGAAAAAAAGAACCGGCAAAAAAGCTCAACAAAAAGCCAAAAATTCAGAAAAAGACAAAACTTATTAATAGTGTCAAATAAGCCTGCAGCACTGTAGCGCAGCCATGTTGATCGCGCCTGCCGAGTTGGCTGTCGTCCTTTGCTACAATATCACAAGCGATACAAAAGCCGGGGGACTTCGCGCGAGGAGAGACGCCCCACGTCACCCCCCAGCGCTGCGTCGCCCGGCGCGTGGCCACGCGATTTCTGTACGGCCGGGGAGGCATTTTCCCTGAGTTTTTCGAAAATTACGTAAAGATCTTTTTTTCTCGCGAAAAGGTCCCTGCAAGTTTTGTTTTTTTAAAAAAAATTTTGATAGCGCCCCACGAGTTTTCGAAATTACATATAGGTCCTTATTTACTTACGTACAAGTCCTTACAAGTCCTCAGTTTTTTACGAAAAAACTTTTGGTTTTCCCGAAATTACGTATGTGTCCTCGAATTTTTTTACGAAACTCCCTGCGAATTATCGTCTCTTTTATTTTATTCCATACGGTAGCTAGCGCGGCGTGCGCCGTGCTTAGGGCAGTCCCAATGGTGTATTGATGATGGTTTCTATCCTCATTAAATGACTTACCATGTAGGCAAAATGCTGACATGGCAACGTAATTAATGATGAAAGAGAGCACAAATCCTAGAAACGGTTTCCTCATGAAGAAATCAGGTCTTCACTCCACCCAATGCACCAAAAAACTATGAAATCGCCATTGGGAAGAAACCACCAGTTTCTAGGGGGCTCGTGGCACACTCTCATTGGAGGAAGAAGATAGAGTTGGGAGAGAGAAAGAGAAAATAATTATTACTCGAAGACACCTCCACTGTGGAAGATAGTTTCTATAGATGATTTCTTGTGCTATGGAAATCGTGTCAGTTTCTTCCATTGGGACTGCCCTTATGCAGCTAGTTGCATTTAATGGATGCCGGGAGGAATCACACAGAGACGAACTAAACGCCAGTGAATGTAGAGCACCCATGTGCATAGCATTCGCATTGAATCCCTAATTTCACCAGCCGATAAAAATTGGTGCCATGGATGCGTGGCCGGACCAATTTTCTTTTAAAAAAAATTGGTTTGTATCCTTCCATATTAGGTTACTCTTCTGATCTCGCTACAAATATAGAAGTTCAGGTGCATTCAGAAAAATTCATCTCTATTAGGCTTGGGTATCCTCCCTCCCTCCCTCTCTCTCCAAGGCTTGATTGGTTGGGAAATGTTTAGTTTCTTTTTGCTTACACAAATTTCTTTTATTACAAATAATCCATAAATTACCAAAATATTTGATTCTCAATCTGGCTGCACCGTTGAAACTTTTGTAATGGACATAGTCATTAAAAACCAATATTGAGCTTATTTCAAAGCACACTTGATTACACATGCAAAAGTTAAGATAACATGTTATTCTTGGTTACTCTATGCATTTGGCTAGTGGAATCGAGAATTACTAGAATCATTAGTAATTCTAGAGGATTACCTTGTTTGATAAAACAACCATAAATCCAAGATTACTTTGCAAACCATATTGTCATCAATTTTAGGAATCTATTTCACATAGAAAAGAGTGTCGATCTTAGATTGTCGAGGGAAAGGAATATTTGCAGATGTCTTTTCTATCATTCGTTTTAATCTTTCACAGTTAAAATTCGACTTTCACAATTCAAAATCCAAATTATGATTTATTTTCATAATTGAATTATCGAATTATGAAATTATTTCTTAAAAATTCAAAAATGTGAATATTGAAATCAAAATGTGAGCCATGAAATTAGAATTTCAAATCCATAGAATTCAAAATTAAACATTTTCAAACTTTGAATTTAGAAAATCCATTATCAAAATTTAAATATTCAACATTAAAATTTCGAATTCTAGATTTAATAATTTCAAAATTCGAGAATATAAATATTAGAAATGAGAATTTTTAATTTAGAAAATCCAAATTTTAATTTTCAAAATTAAATTTTAAAATTTAAATCTTGGGTTTTGTATTTCATAATTTCAAATCTCGAGAAATTAAATCCCAAAACTCAAATATTTTAAAAATAATTTGGAATATCGAAAATTTGAACTTTCAATCTTAGAGATGAAATTTTGAACTTTGGAATTTTAAATTCCAAGAATTAAAATTCAAAATTTTTATTGTAAAATTTGTAAATGTTAACATTCAAGCTTTGAAATTTCAAATGATGTAATTTAAATTTGTGTTGTTTAATTTATGAATTATTTGAACTATTAGAAAGATTATTTTATGGCTTGTTCGAACCAAACAAATGTTGGAATCTTCGATTTACCGATAATTATGTGTACCGAGGTTTTAGGGTTCAATGAATCATGGTATTTAGTGGTGGTGATGGAGACGAGGTGCCCAATCTTTCGATAAGATTGATAACTATCGATTTTGTTGGAGGTGACTCTCACGATCGGACTACAACCGTACGACGACGCTTGCGCCTTAGCAATCGCTGAATCAACTCCGAAGTGTTATTGACCTCGCTGGAGGCGCGATCAACCTGAACACGCAAGCAATCGAAGAACTAGCAAGAATAAGATGTAGGCAATCTGATATTGCGAATATGAATGAAGCATAGATTGTATTGCGAATAACAAAGTTGGGATCCCGAAGCTGTCTTGACAGGTGGTCGTCCGACACAACTGAAGAACAGAAGTTTGCACAATGGCTAAACCTAAACTCAACGAAATCCAAGTCCTACCTAGAGAGGCAGCGGCTCCTATATGGGGAAACGACCAAGGGTGGCGGCCAGGGATGTGGGCACACGCCCCTAGGGTTACAAGGCCCATGGGCCTAAGTGGAAGTGGCGCAGCACCTTTTCTGACTCGGATTTAGAAACCAACGTGGATTGTTTTGATGACTGTGGCCGCCTCGGATGGAATTTGAAGATGAGATTGGATCCGTTGGAAAGTAGACTTGATAAGCTTTCCATGAAGTACAAGAATGTCCCAAACGGAGTCCGTATGAGGAAGTTATGCCCGTTTGAACTTGGCACCATCGCAACAGTCCGAATCTGATTCTAGAACGAGTCCAACTCGAGTTCTTGCTTGTCTTGGTCACAAAGTGATGTGGTGACCTCCATTATTCCTTCCATGCATGTCCATGACTCCACGTCCCTTTCCTTCATCCTTTCCCAGGTTCCTAAGCATAATTAAATCACTTGCATTAGGTAGCGGTATATTCTCAGTAATATATGAACTTAGAAATAAATTCACCTGGTAATTAAGTTGACGAGCACAAGCTCGAGTAAATGGTCCTTGTAATACTTACTATGGATAAGTTATATCCATAGAAGGGATATCCTCATCAGGTGGACCCATACAGATGGGATGCATATGTAAATACAATTTGACAGACATATTAGATGCAGAGTAGATGACAGAACAATGAGCATCATGCACGGTAAATCATGGGACGGAGCTGGTAACGTAGTACCAGTTGGAGTGATGGGACAGTGACCGCTCGAAGAGCATTTCAATGGATGCCGTGGTAACTGACAAGTCCTCGGACCCTATCATATGATGCTCTGAACGGGACTGAACATCGGTGAAAGGGGAACGCCACATTCCACTCTAATAGCATGCGCATCGTGTTCGCATCCGACGTCGCCCCGTGCCTGCTGAGCGTGGCTGCAGATAGAGATAGAGACCCCAAGAGAGAATAGTTGGCAAACGAGGCACTGTAGCAATTTTTTTAAAAAAAATTTAGCCTCCTCGAGGTACAAAATTTTAATTTTGGCAATCCATTCGTGCTCAAAAACAACAGCAGATATACATATCATCTCTCAAACTCCCACGTTACGGCAGGCTGGACACACCGTAGCAATCTTAGACTTGACAACATATACATAAATATCACAAAAATCTCTGAAGTGACATCTCTTCAACATTTAATTGGCGAAGTTGAACTCCATCCAGCATGGCCTCTAGCTGGACAAGTAAGCAGAGGAGAGTCTACGGTATTTATTTTATGTTAATTCTTACCGTTATAGTTTTTTTTTTATAAAAGATTCATACACTTGCTCAATCATGCATGCATGAGCTGTTGCTATGCAAGTAACTATGCGGTGAGAATGCTACTTCGCGGACGTCCGCCTGCAGGGTAACTATCCTGCCGATGTGCTCGTAGGTGTCCCATCTTATCCTCTGCTGATTGCAGTTATCGGAATCGCGACAATGGATCTCAGGGCTTCCGTTACTTCGGGATTGTATCATCTTTCATATCCTCCCCCGTTATCTTCTTCCCCATCGAGCCTCCACCCTTCTCTTATCTCCTTGCTGAGTACTCGCGCAGATCCCGCCCATCGAATGAACCACTGCGCTTCAGACTGAAAGTTTTCAAATTCAAGTTGAAAGTTCTTTCAATTACAATTGAAAGCTTCAAATCCAGTTGAAAATTTCCAAAATAGTTAAAATGTTAAATTCGAGTTGAATTTGTTTTAATTTCCAGCTAAAAGTTTCTACTAAGAATTCCCATTCAAAGGTCTATGACTCTGTGGTCAAGTAAAACATTATCATTGACATGTAAAAGACAATACAAAACTAGATGTAAAGAAATTTATATCGACAATATGAAAGTAACGTTGGATGGTTTTTTTTTGAAAGGAATATTTCTAACTATGACGTTACGACAGTTTTACTGATTCTTACAAACATTTCCACGGTAAAAAAGACGGCCAAAATCTCAACTCTGAAAGGAGTAGACGAGATAGTAATGAAAGGAGTCATTGTCATGTCGATCGATGAGGTAGGCAATTAGGCATGCAGTACTAGGGAGAGAGGGACGAGTGAATGTGGAGCACCCCCATGTGCATAGCTTTCGCATTGAACAGAACTAATTTCACCTGCCGATAAAAATTTGTGCCATGGAGAGTGGGCACACCATTTATTTTTGAAAATTTGGTTTGTATCCTTTCATATTAGGTTACTTCATAGCTTCTGATCGACCTAAAATATATAACATCAGGTGCATCCCGAAATTTTCATTGTCTCATTCTAAACGGTTTCGACTTCTAAATTTTTGTAGCTTTCAGCTTATTTAAATTAGAAGTTGCTTAAAACGTATTGATTTCTTTTTCGGCTTATTTGATTTTTTGAGCCTTTTTCTTTTTTCTTTTTCCCTCTTATTTCGGTTTCTCCAAGGCTTGATTGGTTGGGAAATGTTTAGTTTCTCTTTGCTTACACAATCTTCTCTTGTTACAAATAATTCATAAATTACTAAAATAATTGATCGTCGATTTTTCCACACCGTTGGAACTTTTGTAACAGACAGTCATTAAAAACCAATACTGAGCATATTTCAAAGCACACTTGATTATACTTGCAAAAGTTAAGATAACATGTTATTCTTAGTTACTCTGGTTGACGGAATCCTCTGATAATAACTAGAACAGCTCAATAATTCTAGAGGATTATCTTTTTTTTTAATAAAACAACCATGAATCCAAGATTATTTTGAAAATTATATTATCATTAATTTTAAGAATCTATTTTACGTAGAAAAGGGTGTGATCTTAAATTGCCGAGGGAACGGAATATTTGTTGATGCGTTTTCTGCCATTGCACGTGAGACACGGAGCAACCTCGGAATATAAATATATTAATTAGTAATTTTTTTAGATAAAAGATATAAAATCTGGCCTCTATATCCACACGGGATATACACAGCCAAAAGATACACGAGCTCTTAGGCTCAAATCCTCAAAACTGAGGAGCTAAAAACAACAAAAAAGATCTCTTAAGGACTATGAAAAAAGCTAGAAAGACTAAGCTTCAGAACTTCTTCACCGTCCTTGCTCTCAAACAAGTCCCTATCCCCAACCGACTGCGCCATCCAAACTTCGGTCTACTTTGCGTGGAGAAGGACCTCCGAGGCGACGCCTCCAAGTAGGCGACTAGGATCGCCGATGCCGCCCGCCTCACCGAGGCAAGGCTTTCACCCGGAGATCAACATACATGAGGGCTATGGAGTGCCATGACAACTCCTTCAGGAAGGAAAATGGCGCCCTAAGGCGTCATCGTTGTCGAAACAGGTAAGAACACCGGTAAGGCTTTCGCCAGCACTTCCACAGCACCCCACGTATTACCCACACACAAAAAAGACCTCCACCAACACACCGGGGTCCTGCACGCCTCAAGGCCATGGCAAATCCACCCAAGAACTCCACAATGAGCCGCTTCCTGCAATGCTCGCCTTCGAAGAAACCACTACTTGGCGCCTACGCGCCACCACTGAGCAGATCTAAGAGCACGAACCACGGAACAATCCTATATCAATCACAATGCGACAACGTCGCGCCATGGCCTCCTGCTCGAGCTAACGCCACACCATGGCTCGAGGACTAAACGCTGCAACGCCGACTCCAAAGACCAATGCGGCCGCCTACTCGGCGCCGCGGATGCCTCAGAACCCAACGGTCGAACCGCTGCGCGCGGCAGACAAGCATCAAACGTCACGCAGAGGAAGCGCGCCAACAAGGCGACCACCGCGACGCCGCAGCCAATCGAAGACACGCCACGCCGCCGCCGGCCTTCCCACGCGACGCCGCACCGGCACCAACGGAGCCGCCGGCCACCGCCGACCACTCGCCGCACCGCCGCAACGGCACCGAGCGCGCGCTTACCGCCGTGGCGACCGGTTGCCCGCCAACCCAACCCACTGCGCGCGCGCGCCGATGCCGCCATCGCCGCCTCCGCTCGGCCTATCCTCCAAGGGCGCCAACACGCACGAACCACCAAGACACCGCAGACGCGCCGAGGCCGCCTCGCGCGCTGCGCTTCTAGGAGCTCGCCTCGGCATTCACAGCCAAGACAAGCCCGAGCCGCCCGCCTCTCCACCCCGCAGGCCCGGGCCGAGACGCCCGATCCGCCACCAGCCGCCGGATCCGCCGCCGGCGAGGGAGCGCCGCCGAGGCGCCCGGCGACGGCGAGGCGGATCCGGAAAGCGGGAGCTGCCCTCTGCCGACTGAGGGGAGTGGCCCGAGAGGGGAAAAAAGTCCCGCCGCCGCCCTCCTTGCGGCCACCGGCGACCGGTGGCGCGCTCCGGCGACGGCGAGAAGGCGAGATTCCGGACGGGGGGTGGGAAGAGAAGGGACGGGGGGTGGGAGGAGAAGGGACGGGGGGGTGGGAGGAGAAGGGACGGGGGGTGGGAAGTCTTCCTTGGTAACTTTCACTCAGTTCATATTAATTAGTAATTAAAAACAGCTAAAGCAAATTAAATAGTATATCTATAATTTTTTTTGAAATTTTTTATGTTGATTTGATGCCTATGTAGAAAGCAATAAGAACTACATTCATTCTCACATTATTTCCTAGTATCCTTATACCATTGCAGTTTACTCTCTTCGGCTTTTCTTTTGTGTTCGGTGATGGGCCGCACGTAACAGTAGGACTGTCTGTCTTTCTGCAGAACCTCGATAGGCACTACCGAAAATTTCTGTGCGCACAGTTCACAGACATTGCTCTAATCAAACAGCAGGGGCGAAGCCAGACGGCAGGAGCATTGAGGTCACCTTCATTGCACGATGATGTCCCCTCTGTTGAAAATATAAGCACATGTAGGTTCAATTTATTCCATAAATAAATCATGACATCATGTACGCAAAATAACAGAACCATCACAGGCATAAAAGATCTAGACATGTAAACCAGAAAAATATACATGAACATATCTAATACAGAGAACATGACTGTTACGTACCGATGATTCTGTTCTGACCAGTTTGGCGATGTTGACGCTGCAGGCACGGTGTGGATGACACGAGGTCGATGACGATTCGCCGAAACCGAACGACGAGGAAGACGAGCCAGAGCTACAGCAAGCAGTCGCGCAGAGCGCTTCCCAAAACCTTATTCGCCTCTCCGGTGCAGGACTTGGCGACGGCCGGAGACTCGCTCTCCCAAACGACGGTGCACGCCGCGGACGGGACGGAGTAGACTACGTGGGACGCGCGAAGACGATGGAGGAGGCAAAACCTAGATTGATTCGCGATATCGTATGGAGGCGGCGACTCAAGATTTATAGGAAAACAGACGCGTAATCAAGACGTCGCACGTTCTCCATAACTCAGAATCAAAGCAGATTAGTCACGCGTAATCGATCCGGATTCACCGCCACTCAAAACAGCAAAAATAAAGCGCAAAGGAAGCCGCGTCTGCGCTAGCACTGAGCCGATTTTGGCGGACCATTCACGCAGTGCCGTGCGCGCGCGCGCGCCCGCCCGGCCGGCCCGGCCGGGCGAGGCGAGCGAGCGAGCGCGCGTGTGATCCTCTAGTTCTCTCCCACACATGCCTTAAGTGGCTAGGAGTGCACCATCCCTTTTAAGGTGGTCTTCCTCTCCTAGAACTAGCAATATGGTACTAAAGTTCACATGCATTGATCCTTTGCATGAGTGGGCCTTTGAGATTTAGGAATTATTCTTATGGGTTTGGCCCACATAATTCAACAATCCCCACCGAGATCTCAAAGTCCCACAGAGATTTGCTCAATTCCAGTGTCTTGTTTATATATCGTTGTTTCGATGGAGACCGATTAAGGTTGAACATCCACCTAGAACTCCAAGTTACACTTACTCACAACTTGAACAATGGACTACGCCTTGAATTGCAAGTTTGGTGCAAGCAAGCTTCACTTAAAGACTTAACTGATACTAGGCCGCCAGTAGGCTACCCCTCGGTTGGAGCGTATAAGTCATACTCCTTGGTCTCTTCATGAGCTTAGTAGGAGATTTTCCCAAGATCTCCATAGATCGCGCTAACGATCGGGCTCATATAGGTATGTTCTTTCAAGAACGTCAGAGGATAACGTCTTCGCTCAAAGCCAATGGAACACATTAAGGCCTTAACCAACTCGCCTTGTAGTTTCTGAGAGTATTGCATCTTTACATAGAGAGGGTTGAAATTACTCTCCTCCAGTTAACTAATGACTTGTTTTTCCCAGATCCTAATTCACGGGATCTCCGATCACATAGGTTGGGTTACTACCATAGATAACTCACATGGGTCTCATACCCATCTCCTTCGATGCACTATCTATCACATTCCGTGATAGTCCCTCCGTAAAGGGATCTGCGTGTTTTTATCTGCTTGGATGTAATCCAAGGTTATAACTCGAGTTTCTCAATTTCTGATGCACTTCAATCGTCTCTTGATATGCCTAGACGATTTCATATTATCCTTAGAATCTGTTCACTTTAGCGATAACGGTTTGATTATCACGATTCATAAGGATAGCCGGCATCGCTTTTCCACCGTAGGTAGATCCATCAATAGATCCCGTAGCCATTCGCCTCAATAGTAGCGGTGTCTTGTGCCGCAAGCTCGCTTCCATGGTTGACCTCGTCAAAATGGTCTGCTTGCAAGACCTCCATGAAACAAAGACCACCACCAATAGTGAAAACATATCCACTAGTGGCTTTGATCTCATCAAAGATCGAGATCCGCTTGGAATCACTATAACCCTCCAAAGACCGACGGGTACCCAAAGATAGTGAAGTCCAAAGTTCGAGGTACCTTCGAGATAGCGCAACACTCGCTCAAGCGCCTTCGGTGATCATCTCACGGGTTAGATGTAAACCGGCTTAACTTGCTCATAGCAAAGGAGATGTCTGGCCTTGTTGCACTAGCTAGGTACATAAGTGAGCCAATTATCTGAGAATATTCCAGCTGATTCCTAACAATTTTCTTATTCTTACGAAGTAACACGCTAGGATCATAAGGTGTTGGAGAAGGCTTGCTATCAGAAAAACCAAAACGGCTCAAGACTTTTTCCACATAATGAGATTGCAAAAGTGTAATCCCATCCTCACCTCTAACCAATTTAATGTTTAGAATAACATCAGCCACTCCCAGATCTTTCATATCAAAGTTTTGAGACAAGAATGATTTGACCTCATTTATCACATTGATGTTTGTCACAAAAATCAGGATGTCATCCACATACAAACATAGAATAACTCCCTCACCCCCACCATAGAAATAGTATACACATTGATCTGCCTCATTGACAGCAAAGCCTGCAGATGTCAGTGTTCTATTGAACTTCTCATGCCACTGCTTAGGGGCTTGTTTCAGACCATACAAAGATTTCAACAGTTTTAACACCTTGCCTTCTTGACCTTCTACTACAAATCCATCAGGCTGTTCCATGTAAATTTCCTCATCCAGCTCTCCGTTAAGAAAAGCTGTCTTAACGTCCATTTGATGAACGAGAAGACCATGTGAGGCAGCCAAAGCAAGTAGTACTCGAATTGTGGTCAGTCTAGCAACAGGTGAGTAAGTGTCAAAGAAATCTTCGCCTTCTTTCTGAGTATAGCCCTTGGCAACAAGCCAAGCCTTGTACTTTTCAATAGTACCATCAGGCCTAAGCTTCTTTTTGAACACCCACTTGCACCCTACAGGTTTGCACCCATAAGGTTTATCTGTCAGCTCCCAGGTTCCATTAGCGATAATGGAATCCATTTCACTACTGATGACCTCCTTCCGAAGAGTCCGCATCGGGGATGCATACGCTTCCGAAATAGACTTGGGAGTGTCGTCCACAAGGTACACAGTGAAATCATCACCAAAGGATTTGAATATCCTTTGTCTCTTGCTCCTTCTAGGAGCTCTACTGTCATCCTCCTCATTGACAAGTTCATGTGTATGTTCAAAAGGTTCAGGTGATGTGATTGAACTGGGAATTATTTCAGAAGGTTGACTAGTAGTGTTATGTGTATCCTTCATTGGAAAAATATTCTCAAAGAATGTTGCATCTCGAGACTCCATAATTGTACCAACATGCATGTCAGGTACCTCAGTTTTAACTATCAAAAATCTATAGGCAATGCTATGATTAGTATATCCCAGAAAGACACAGTCCACAGTTTTAGGTCCAAGCTTGCGTTTCTTAGTTATTGGCACATTAACTTTCGCCAAGCACCCCCATGTACGCAAGTAAGAAAGTGATGGTTTTCTCCCAATCCATACCTCGTATGGTGTTTTGTCCTTATTTTTGTTAGGAACTCTATTTAATACATGATTAGACGCTAGCAAAGCCTCCCCCACCATGCCTTAGGTAAGCCCGCAGTGTCTAACATGGCATTCACCAAGTCAGTCAACGTGCGATTTTTCCTTTCGGCAATCCCATTTGACTCGGGAGAATAAGGAAGCGTCCTCTCATGTATAATGCCATGTTCCTCACAAAATAAGTCAAATTCGTTTGAGAAATACTCTCCACCACGATCTGACCAAAGTCTTTTTATCTTTTTATTTAACTGGTTTTCAACTTCTGCCTTATAGATTTTAAAATAGTCTGAAGCCTCATCTTTCGTTTTCAATAAATACACATAACAGAACCTAGTTGCATCATCAATCAAAGTCATGAAATATCGTTTTCCACCCTTCGTCAACACGCATTCATTTCAGAAAGATCTGAATGCAGGAGTTCTAGTGGTGCCAAGTTTCTCTCCTCGGCAGCCTTGTGAGGCTTACGAGGTTGCTTTGATTGCACACAGCTATGGCATTTAGAACCTTTGGTGATGGAAACGTTTGGAATTAAATTCATAATGGAAAGCCGAGACATCAAACCAAAATTAATATGACATAGACATGAGTGCCAAACATTAGCCTCATCATCCACACTGCCACAAATATGATTCACAGTCATATTGCAGAAATCTGAAAGGGAAAAGCGGAACAAACCTCCGCACTCATAGCCTTTACCAATAAAATATTCATATTTAGACACGACTACTTTATTAGACTCAAATACCAACTTAAGCCCGTCTCTACATAGACGGGAGCCACTAACGAGATTCTTGTCTATAGAAGGGACATGCTGCACGTTCTTCAGCTGCACGATCTTTCCCGAAGTAAGCTTCAGATCTACCGTGCCAACACCATGAACAGTAGCATGTGACCCATTCCCCATTAGGACGGAGGAATCCCGGGTGACCTGATAAGAAGAAAACAACGAAATATCACCACACACATGTACATTAGCTTCTGTATCAATCCACCAATTGGTAGATTGACTAACTGAAAGAACAGTAGGTAAATTACCATACCCAATCCCATCTCCAGTCTTGCCAATGGTCACGTTGACAGACTTAGAAGTCTGTCCTACAGGTGCCTTCTTTCCTTTGCGTTGTGGGCACTTCTTGGCCATGTGACCAGCCTCACCGCACACAAAGTAAGTTCTATCATCCTGATTGTTGTTGTTCTTCTTCTTCTTGAAATTGGTTGTCTGTTGGGCTTTGACAAATTTCCCTTTGTTCTTGCTTGAGGGTTTCTGTACCACATTGGCACTAGACTGCCCTCCATCACCCTTAGACACAACGTCCTTTTCCCGAGCTTTCTCCTCAATTTCAAGAGACCCAATCAGACTCTCAACAGAGTACTCTTGTCTCTTGTGTTTGAGTGCTGTTCAGAAATTCCTCCATGACGAAGGTAATTTCGCAATAATACATCCAGCCACAAACTTGTCGGGTAAGGCACACTTCAGGAGTTCGAGTTCCTTGGCAATGGCTCGTATCTTATGAGCCCGATCTACTCTGAACGCTTATCAACCATCTTGTAGTCATGAAATTGCTCCATGACATACATGTCATTCTTTGGCATCAATAGCACCGTATTTGGAATTGTGCATCCCATAACTCCTTCAAGCGTCTGTCATGTGCATATACACCTCGCATGCACGGTCAGCAAGAACACTAAGAATACATCCAACAAAGAGAGTAGTGGCAGTCTCGAATTCTTTCTGCTTTTCAGCATCAAGAACACCTTCAGGCTTGCCATTACTAACCCATAGCAGTAAGCCGAAGAGTGACCTTGATCTGCCATCTCTTAAAGTGCACACCGGAGAACTTATCCGGCCTCAGTGCATCGGCAAATCCAACCATAGTAAAACCAAAGTGCCTACAATAAGGTTTTTGGATTGTTGAAAATATAAGCACATGTAGGTTCAATTTATTCCATAAATAAATCATGACATCATGCACGCAAAATAACAGAACCATCACAGGCATAAAAGATCTAGACATGTAAACCAGGAAAATATACATGAACAGATCTAATACGGAGAACATGACCATTACGCATCGATGATTACATTACGGCCGGTTTGGCGATGTTGACGCTGCAGACGCGGTGTGGATGACACGAGGTCGATGACGATTCGCCAAACCGAACGACGAGGAAGACGAGCCAGAGCTACAGCAAGCAGTCGCGCAGAGCGCTTCGCAAAAACCTTATTCGCCCTCTCCCGGTGCAGGACTTCGAAGGCGGCGGTTCCAGACTGCTCTCTCGAGCGAGCGGTGCACGCCGGCGGACGGGACGGAGTAGACTACGTGGGCCGGCACAGCACGATGGAGGAGGCAAAACCCTAGATTGATTCGCGTATACTGTATGGAGGCGGCGACTCAGTATTTATAGGAAAAACAGGACGCGTAATCAAGACGTCTGCACATTCTCCATAACTCGTAACCGAAACGGATTAGTCACGCGTAACCGATCCGGATTCACCGCCACTCAAAACAGCAAAAATAAAACTGCAAAAGGAAGCCGCGTCTGCGCTAGCACCTGGAGCCGATTTTGGCGGACCATTCACGCAAATGCCGTGCGCCCGCGCCCCCTCGCCCTGCCCCGCCCGGCGAGCGAGCGCGCGCGTGTGATCCTCTAGTTCTCCCACACATGACTCAAGTGGCTAGGAGTGCACCATCCCTTTTAAGGTGGTTTTCCTCTCCTAGAAGTAGCAATATGGTACTAAAGTTCACATGCATTGCTCCTTTGCATAAGTGGGCCTTTGAGATTTAGGAATTATTCTTATGGGCTTGGCCCACATAATTCAACACCCTCCAGTCCTCCACTGATGAACAGTAATAAATAGTAATTTTTTATAAAATTTGCTAAATTTTATTAAGGTCACTGGACCTCAATGCTTATATGCTGCCTTCGCCCCTGTCAAACAGTATGTCGTGACGACGTGTGGACCGACGGCAACGTTATGGGTGCAGCTACGCGTATGCTCAGCTGGGCTGATACGCCCCAAGTGCTATCTCAACCTTGGTTAGTAATTCTGAGGTGCGCATTAGTTCTAATAATTAACTTGTTGCTGCTTTGAAATAAAAACGAAGAAAGAGGACTTAGGTTACTTTGAAATAAAAACGAAGAAAGAGGACATAGGTTACTGGGCTGATACACACCATTTTTGTTGTTTTAAAATTTGGTTTGTATCCTTGCATTAGGTTACTTCATAGCTTCTGATCTAGCTACAAATATAGAACTTCAGGTGCATATAGAGAATTCATCTCTTTTAGACTAACTTGGGTATCCTCCCTCCCTCCGTCCCTCTCTCCAAGGCTTGATTGGTTGGAAAAATGTTTGATTTCTTTTTGCTTACACAAACTTCTTTTATTACAAATAATCCATAAATTACCAAAATATTTGATTCTCAATCTGTCTGCACCATTGAAACTTCTGCAACGGACATGGTCATTAAAAACCAATATTGAGCTTATTTCAAAGCACACTTGATTATACTTGCAAAAGTTAAGATAACATCTTATTCTTCGTAGCTCCACGCGTTTGGTTAACGAAATCCTTTGAGAATTACTAGAATCGTTCAATAATTCTAGGGGATTACCTTACTTGATAAAACAATCACAAATCCAAAGTTACCTTGCAAACCATATTACCATCAATTTTAAGAATATATTTCACGTAGGAAATGACGTCCATCTTATATTGCTAAGGGAAAGGAATATTTGTTGATGAGTGTTCTATCATTCGTTTTAATTTTTCACAGTTAAAATTCAACTTTCATAATTCAAAATCCAAATTATGATTTATTTAATATTTGAATTATGAAATTATTTTTTAAGAATTCAAAAAAGTGAATAACGAAATCAAAATTTGAGGCCTAAAATTAGGATTTCAAATCCATAGAATTCGACATTAAAATTTGAAAATTTGAATTTAGAAAATCCATTATCAAAATTTGAATCTTCAACATTAAAAATTTGAATTCTAGATTTAACAATTTCAAAATTTGAGAATATAAATATTGGATATTACGATTTTAATTTAGAAAATCCAAATTTTGAATTTTTAAAATTGAAATTTAAAATTTTTAAAACTTAAATCTTGGGTTTTGTATTTCAGAATTTAAAATATCAACAAATTAAATCCCAAAACTCAAATATTTAAATATTTTAATTTGGAATATTCAAATGTCGAACGTTTCAATCTTACAAATGAAAATTTGAACTTTGGAATTTTAAATTGCGAGAATTAAAATTCAAAATTTCTATTGCAAAATTTATAAATGTTAACATTGAAGCTTTGAAATTTCAAATGATGTAATTCAAAATTGTGTTGTGTGATTTATGAATTATGTGAACTATTAGAAAGACTATTTTATGGAGGCATGCTTGAAGCATACTTCTTTTCATTTTATGCACTTTTTTGTGCCCCTTTTTTGTTTACCATGGCATGCTTGGAGCATACATCTTTTCAAATGTCTATTTCTTTTTTTGTTTTTTTATAATATGCCAAATTGAATAATCATAAAAAGATTGCAATATGAAACATGTGAGCCTCATAGCCTAGATTTAAAATAAGACTCACAATTAAGCTAAACCTTTTTTATGAACATCGTAAAGTATTATTTATAATCAATCTAGTCAAAATATTCCGCCATGTCATATTTTAGTTCAAATGCATCAAATTAATTATAACTAGTCATGATCAAAGCTACACAGCATATGAATAAATATGATAAATATAGCTCCACAACTCATTTAAATTTGATGGCTTGGACTTGTTAATTTAATTGACAAGTATAATAAACAAAACTTCCTAAATTCTTAAACATCAAGCTCCCCCTCAGAATAATCTCATAGGATGCAACATGCCCAACCCACTTCGCAAAAGAGCAAAATAAGAGGAATCAAGTGGTTTTGAAAGAATATCATTAACAAGAGAATTCAACTCAATAGGGTGTAAGACTACATCACCTTTTCCACATGATCTCTCAAAAGTGAAATCTCTTACAAGTCATTAAACGAGTGAAAAACCATCAAGTGTTCCAATCAAGCGATGATGAAAAAGACCGGAACCCAATTTAGCTCATGTTCTCCATCCTTGTTAGCTGTTTTTACATCACAGGAAACATCGGTCTCACAGTACTGGGGTTAGTGAAATAAGATCTAGGAATCCAGTACTGTGACACACAACGAACAGGAGCAACAAAGGTACAACCAAAATTACGTGCATGTGGATGATCAAAATCCCAATTTAGCATGTGAAGCAGATTTAAAACCATCATAAAAGTTCTCTAAAAACATAGCTTTCGCATTTGATCTAGGAACAAAAGACAATGCACATTTTTGTCTTAAAGCATTTAACCTTTCCTTCCTTTCTTTCTTAGCCCGCCTAAAACAAAATTCATGCAAGTGTCCATCTCTTCCACAGTAAGTGCAATGAAATTTAACATAACCAGAATTCTTTTGAGATGATAAGCTAGCATCTACATTATTATTCGATAAATTTTGCACTAAGTTAGCAGATTTAAACACAATTTGTTTTGGTTCAGATTTTACTTCAATCTTTCTAGGTTCAAGAATCTTAACAATCTTAGGAGGATTATTCTTGGCATGCTCAATAAAATTAAATCCTAGACCACGATTTTCACACTTATTTTTGACTTATCTAGGATCATATTTAGATTTTTCTTGCCAAAAGAAAATCTCTCCAAAGTGTCCTTAAAATACTCATTTTCTTTAGCCAACGAAGAACAAGATGTGCACTTAACCAGTTGATTTGTTAAATTCTTGGAAGCACTAGATTGAGCCAATCTTTCTTTTTCAACGAAATCATTCAATTGCCTAGTCAAAGTATCAATTTTAATATTTAACTTAGGACAATTTGAGCAAGACATGTTTTCATGATAAAGCATTTGTTGAATAGATTCCTGAGATAAATTCAATCTAGCTTCTAGCAATTCACAATTAGAGCAAGTCTTAGATTGAGCATTTGAAGTACTTAACTTTAAACATGTAGAAGAACTAGATTTGAGCTTGTCAATTTCATCATTTGCATGTTTCAATTTTTCATCACAAGAGTCATGTGTCAATTTTAATTCATCAAATTTATCAATTACATCTCTAAGTTGAACCAGGTTTGATGCACTAATAGATCTAACAGCCTCCAACTCAAAATGTAAAACTTGGCAAGACTCACATGATTCATCATCAGGAATTAAAGCTAGAATTTAGGTTTTCAACAACACAATTATTTTTTTTCAATTTCTATTTTGTCTTTTTTAATTCAATAGCAAGTTTAATTAAACCATCTTCAAGCTCATCATATGAAGGTCTTACCTTGTCGGGATCACTATCGCCATCATCACTGTTGTTGCCTGTCATGAAACACATGCCCGTGAAGTCATCGTTGTTCTTCTTCTTGCCTTTAGCATCATTATTGTCGTGGTCATCGTCGTCGCAGCTCTCATATTCCACATCGCTCAAATCAAGACGCTCAATAACCGATATGATCTTTTTAGCAAACTTGCGACGGAAATTGCCACTCTTGGTGTTGTTGTTCTTAGATGGCCGACGACGATAATTCTTCTCTTCCTTCACCACCTTTCCCTTGAGTTTGGGACAATCCATCTTAATATGGCTCGGCTCGCCACATTCAAAGCATCTAATCGGACCTGACACACCACCTTGCTTCCTCATCCTCACATTGTTGAGTGCCTTGTATGCTCGTGAAGAGATTAACACCAAGTCATCTTCAGGAAGTTGCTCGAACTGTTCCTCTGAAAAAGAAGACAAGGCAGACAAAGAAACACAAGACAAAGCACTCGACGAAACAGCCTGCACGGGGTAGTCACAAGTGCTAAAGATGAAGATTTATTAATCTTAGATGGCAAAGCTTCCATCTCATAGGTTTTCAATCTAGAATAAAGATCATCCATAGTTAAAGTATCTAGATCGACAGTTTGATTAATAGTTGTGACAACCATCAACCAACCTAAAGATCTCAAAATTTTAGTTGCATTATCTTCATCAGCAGGAATAACACCAACACCGCGCAGATCACTCAATATTTTCTCAAACCGAGCAAAGAGATCATCAATGGATTCACCAGGTTTCATAGCAAAATCAGAATATTCTTTTTGATAAAGATTTTTATGCACCTTGATTTTAGTGGTTCCTTCATGATAATCGCAAAGAGTTTTCCAAATTAAATGGGCAGAATTAATATGAGCTACACGATCAAATTCTTTGCGAGAAATCCTTGAAATAGCAAGTTCTGAGCTTGAGCATTTAAATCAACATCCGCTTTATTTAAATTAGTAATGATGTGAGGAACCTCATATGGTGTAGAAACTTTATTCCAAACATCACTGCCTTAAGCCTCAATATAAGCTTGCATCCGACACTTTCAAAAAGCAAAATCAGTACCATCTAGCATGGGGGACGATTCACATATCTCTCTGACGCCATAGCAATCTGCTCTGATACCACTTGTAGGATTGTCGATGGCAATCAGAGAGGTGTGAATGATTGCAGCGCACAGTAAAAACTTTTCCTCAAAATTTATTATTATTATTTGCAAAAAACCAAAAATATCCAACCAAATGCATGCAAACAATAATATATATATATATATATATATATATATATATATATATATATATATATATATATAATATATATATATATATATATATATATATATATATATATATATATATATATATATATATATACACACACACACACACACAAAATTAAACAACAAAAGTAAAACGTAATCACCTTTTCTCACCTAATCATCTTTTCTCTACTCAGTCACGGTCACGTATGCATGTATGTATACCAATCATCTGATCAAACACCACTGCATGCGAGCGGCATTAGAAATCACAAGCCGACGTCGACAACTATTTTATTTCTCCATCAACTAGTCTCGGCTGATGCCTACATCTTCCATCAACAAGCATGCGAGCAATTTTTTTCTATCGATACGACACAGCCGTCGCTCACAAATTTTTTAATCCAGCGCTCGATCCTCTCTTCGATTGATGCACGTAATCGACACGGCTACCGCACCAAAAAATTTCCAGCGAAACTCCCGGTCGCCGCTCGCCTTTTTTTTTTCCGATCAAAACGAGCCGCCGATCACAAACTCCATTAGGCAGCTCACGTATTCATGCATGCAGATGTAGCATTAGAAATCACACTTACGTTAGCCGAGGACGCCTACGACGCTCGTGATTTCTTTCCGCGTGATGGAGTCGACGATGCCTCGGGGAAGCAAAGGAAACCAGACGTGTCGCCTGTAGAAATTTTTTCTCCAAAAACCTCGGCCGCTCTCCAAAAGCAGCGCGCAGCCAAAATTTTTTCCTTTCGCTCAATCCCCTACCGCACCAGCGTATTTTCTTTTACTAGTATAGTACCCGTACTAACGCCGCAGCGGCATTTCAGGGATGCACATGAAAACAACCAAATGAGGATATTTTTTTTTTCATAGTTTAAGTTTCACGTAATTGTATATCACCATATATATAATCTGGAAAACAATCAATGAATGAGGTCGTAACTCGTAGGAACAGCCTAGCTACAAAAGTGCATAAAAATTCCGTATACGAATTACAACAAACGCTTGCGTAAGTGCCCAATGCCAGAACTACGTCGCTCTTCATCGGCCAAAAAGAACCCGAGATACACTGGCATGGCGTCGTCAAATGAAGGCCCATCCAACGGCATGGATGGAAGATTCACGACTATCTTCTTCTACAAATTTGATATTTTGTACCATCCTTCCAAAAATAAAGGCCGTATGATTAGTCCGATCTTGGCATGGAGTTCTTGTAAGGTGTCTTGTACAGCGGCAGAGTGATCGGTCGCCACGTTTCCTTTACCAAAACAACGCCAAGAAAGTATCTGAAACGATAGCAATATGGCAATGGGAATCGCCCATCTATGCAAAGCATTGCTTGTTAGAAAGGAAAGCAAGACGGTGAACTGATAATATGCTATTACATGGGAGTTGAGAGATACTGTCGTGTCGAGAACAGTATGTATACAATAGCCTCCGGGAAGAAACAATGATGTGCCAGTGGATTGTAGTACAATGATTCTGTGACCAAAACATTCTCGTGTATGTCTCCGTGAAGATAAACATCACCGTGCAACGATTTGAGTAAAAACTTGATGACGGTTACCCGACTACGACCATGAATAGGAGAATGTCACCAACCAATTGAAGAGCTTGTTATTGTACTCCTTGATGAAAAGAGCACGAGACTTGGCAAGCATCCGGATGCAATATCAAATTGGAATTTAGTTGCATATAATCATAACGAGTTTCAAAGATTTGAAGCGGATGTAGATTGACAACAAAAGGCGAAGACATCAATTTGCAGAATCTGTAATGTGCACTCGCTCTCCGACTTTGAAGTATGGCATATCAAAAGTAATATTAACATGTCATGGATAAATGAGAGATGAAAAGAGCTGAAGCATGACTTTTTTGGGAAGTTTCAAGCCTTTAAAGTCTATGCATTAGTTCATCAGTTCACATGATTCTTTTGTTATTCACAAATCGGGACAAGGGTTTAGTGGCACTATCAGTTGCTAAAGAAGATTAGCCTTCCACGGACTAAATTCAAACTATCAAATACATCATACATGTCAATAATAACCACATCAAGTATTTCACTGCTGCAGAAGGACACAAATTCCTTCCCATTTAGAGTTCTCCTGCACAATTTTTGGTTTTATGATGGATGCAACGACTGCTTCAATTGCTCCGTCTTTGTACATATAAGGGCTCAAGCTCTCTGTCCTCCATGTCACACAACTTTGTTCTTTGCGATGAATTTGTAAAAATGAAAATCGGAACCATGATGCTTTTTGGGTATACAAAGCAATAGACGGAAGCATCAACATTAATCAAGATCATACATGACATATGTAATGCTTGGTATCATTTACATAACTACATAACGGCAATGTTAAACACTCAAAAGTGCTACCGTTGAGCATCCAATGATAATGTAAATATACTGCAAAGAAGTCATCGAAATGCACAGGGCAAGCTAAAAGCGATCTTGTTGCCCATAATCGCCAAGAATCTCGATTTGATTGACCTAAAAACACACAGAAAACAAATTCATGAGCGAGTTTGGATCTTGTATCTTTGGGTCAAAAGTGCAGACTTCATAAGTAATCATACCTCATCAATATATTTGTCCCTGCAAAAATATATACAAAAAGCACATCAGTTCAAGTATGCATAAGACATCTATAGATGCTCAAATATCCAACACCTAACAAATAGTCAATGAGGTCGCTTGAACTAACCACTATCATTAGGCACCATTGGAGGGCCTCATTGACCATTTGTTGAACAGATTTTCCTTACGCACACAAGGTTAAAGCATTCTCAGAGGAAATTTGCATATATCAACATGAGCAAATACAGACAAATGCAAAAATAGGGACATAACTTTAGTAAAGGAAATACTTACTGTTTAGAACCAAATATCATGACCCATGCTATGGTTCAAGTCGAATTATGTCAGTCCTAAGCCCTAAATACTTATGTAATAGGCATCACATCCACAGAACAAGTACTATGCGAAATAATGAATATCACTGCTATGACATAGAAGGCATCGCCATCGATGAAAAGCCCATTCATTCAACAAGCCATCGTGGGGAAAAGTTGAACTTTATTAAAGGACAGGCAATTGCACTTGCCCCATCAATTAGATTAAATGCTAAGTATAAGGAATATTACACGCTCACCACAATAGAGCAATAGCTATTTTGACCAACATTAGTACTACATCATCTAATAAGCAGTAGAAATATTAACAGACTAAATTCAAACTATCGGATACCGCAAAGCGGTGTCAAATGAAAGGAAAAAGACAAATTATAATGTCACAATTTTTTCAATGAAAGAAAGGACAAGATAGGCATTTTTAAGAGTTGGCTCCATTTAGCTTTTATAATCCCACACCAAAGTCAAGTAAAATGAGCCATATATTCAAATTAAGTTTTCATTTCATAAAAAGCCAAGTTGTTGGGAATGGAGTGGTTTTAATGGTACGTGATCATGCAATAAGCGAGGTGGCACGGATTACGCTTCTTCTGGTTGCTTATGTCATAAATTAGTACAACACACATTGAAATCCAAAAAGAACGGTCATATACTCATCTGCGATTTATTACATGCGAGTGGATACCAATCACCAAAAATCATATCTAGGTTAAATTCATACGCTAGTCTGAACTTTTGTATAAACAAAATGACAACATGCAGTCCAAGGAAGTGCAATGACACATAATTTCTTGATTCTTATAGTATACAAGGTAATATTCAGTGGCTTTAAGTTCTGCAGTCAATTTGTTTTGGCATGCATCAGAATCTAGTTCAAGACATTATCTTAAAAAAATTCAAGAAGGAACAGTAGAACTATTTGGGTGACTTCATGTTTGGAAAATATTACTTACCACTCATCACCAGTTCAACACATCTTTATATACAATATTTTTGGTGCTCTTCCCTGTAGAATCCAGTTCCTTGTTTGGTTTTGACAAAATTCTGGTCGTTTCCCTTGAAACTCCCCTTGACAAAGCCACATAAAGCTGTCCATGTGAGAACACAGGTTCTGGAAGGTAGATGCCAACATTTGGGATGGTTTGCCCCTGCGCTTTGTTTATGGTCATTGCAAAACTTAGGCGAATCGGGAATTGTTCCCTTCTCATCTTGAAAGGCAGTGAAATATCATCGGACGGAGACATTGGAATCCTAGGTAGGAACACCCCTATGCCTGCATGCTGCCCACCAACAATTTCAGCATCAATTGCGTTGTCCTGGAAGGCTCTAACCATTAACCTTGTTCCATTGCACAATCCATTGTTTGGATCAAGATTGCGGAGAAGGATCACAGGGCAGTTGTTCCATTAACCTTGTTGGTTATCAATGTGACCTGCATCATCGTAAGGTCCTAATGTACTACTACCTCTGTTACTAAACCACTTTATGTCATTGTTGGTAATTCTCAACAATGTCATCACAGGAGCAGGACATACAAGTGCCATTGATTAGTGGGCTCTTGGTAAGCAATAACAACCTGATAAATATTATTTATTTTGTTATTATATGAAGTTATGAACTCACTGATGTACCAGTGTAGTAACACATGGGTTAAAAGCAGTTAAGTTTGTTTCTTCTCTCTTCTTAGTAGGAGTTATAGCAAATTAGCAATTAGCTGAAAGGTGTAGCAGCTAACATGTTTAAGGTTCTACTAAATCTTTGAAGAAAATAGTCATGATAATCCATGTACCATTTTGAATGAGACTTGAAACATGAGTTTCCACCCAGTGAACCACCGATATTACCATTTTGACTGTAAACAAATTAGTGGTTCAGTTGATTGTTTACTGCTACACTGCTACGTTGACATGTCCTGTACCGGAACGCAAGGCATAGTCATGGAACACGGGAGGCTTCGGCCTAGGGCTTCTGCCAGGAGCCGTGGTTTGGTATTCGGTAGAGAAAGAATGCGCAAGGGAAGGATGCGCCAGGGTAGAAGAGAAGCACAGGATAGAAGAAGATAGAAGAAGACTGACCTGGCGGACTGGCGCCCTGGCCTGATGGCCGGCGGCCGGCCTGGATTGCCGGCGGACTCGCCTGGTGGCCGAGTCCGCGCCCTGGTGGCCTGCCCTGATGATCGAGGATCGCCGCGCCCTGCCCTGGGGTTCCTCTGTGGGGGGAGGAGTCACGCGCGGGGTGGGGAGGATGGCCGCCGCGTGGATGGCGCCGCGCCGCCGCCGGGAGAGGGAGTCGCGCGGGGTGGGAGGATCGTCGTCGCGCCGCCGCCGGGGAGAGGGGAGTCGACGCGGGTGGGAGGATCGCCGCCGCACCGCCGCCGGGGGAGAGGAGTCGCGCGGGGTGGGGAGGATCGCCGCCGCCGCGCCTGCTGGTGTGGTGGCGCCGCGCCGCCGCCGGGGAGAGGGGAGTCGCGCGGTGGGGAGGATCGCGCCGCGCGCCGCCCAGTGGGAGATGGGGCGTCGGGAGTCGCGCGCGGTGGGGAGGTCGCCGCCGTGCCACAGGGCTCTGCGCGCGAGAGGAGAGGAGGAGTCGGCGTGTGGGAGATGGGGCGTTGGGGGAGTCGCGCCTCGCTCGCGGGGTGGGCGCAGGATGGGGTGGGCGTAGGATGGGAGATGCGCGCGGGGTGGGCGTAGGTATGATCCAAACAACCTGGGCCATTGGATTTGAGTGAGTAAGAGAAAGGAGAGGCTACAGTGGATATCGTCCCTTCGTTTATAAGGTTCGCTGGTTCTGGGAACAGTTGGTTGGTGCATCTAGGAGAGGCCTTGACTGCGGGGGACATTTGTTGGGGTAAGCTGTAGAAAAGTTTACAACTGGTGGTTTTTTAGTGGTAGAGATACACTTGATTCTCTCCTATTCAATCTCTACTCAAAATCCTAATCCAACTCCAACTAAATTTGGGCCTTTTTACCTCAACTAGCCTTTTGGCCCACTAATTTTCAAGGGGCCCGAAACTCTTCCTAACACGGGTTTTTTCACACTTCCGACTTTTCAACACATCGCGTGTCGAAGCCTCCAGTACCGCACCTCCTGTATCTTCTCCACGCATCATCCAGCTTTGATCTCCATGTACTCCAGCGTGAGCCCGACCACCTCGTGACATCCTCGACCGCCTGAACCTCAGATTTCCCCTCCTAGTCCCGGTCTTCCTCGTCACCGACCATGACCGTCTCCACGCCCAACCTGCACATGCAAAGACCAAAGAGCATTTTTTCCGGCACAAGTTCTCACCAACTTGACCGATATTAGTCCACACACACACACGCACACGCCTCGAATAAAAATACTAAGCCATGTTGTCAATTATTCATCATCATAAAAATTCTAGACCTAGCCACATGGTCTAACAGATTCCGTGGCAATGCCGCTAGACAGGTCATCAGACCCTATCACATGATGTGCTGAACAGAACTGAACACCGTGAAAGTGGAACGCCACATCACACTATTCGCATGTGCATCGTGTTCGCATCCGACGTCTCCCCACGCCTGCTCAGCGTGGCTGCAGATAGAGAGACCCCAGAGAGAATCGCAGGCATACGAGGTAACGTAGCAATATTTTTAGGTGGTGATTATTTGGGTTTTTTTGATAGCTTATGGCTGAAAAATACTTTAGCTGGCAGCTAGCTGAAATAACACTGTAGCTGCCATATGCTTATTTAGCATAATTAAATTTAAAAAAAATAAAAAATATAAAAAATGTTAGCCCATTACATATAATACAAACAAATACGGGAAAAAAGGGCAAAAAACTCAATAAAAAGCCAAAAGTTCAAAAAAAGACGAAATTTATGAATAGTGCAAAATAAGCCGGAAGCTAAAAACTGAAATCAAAACAATCACAGTCTAATAATCTATCTCCTCAGCATACAGAATTTTAATTTTGACGTCCCTCTGCGACCAAAAAACAACAGTTTACCATACGTGCCACCTACTGAGGTCCCATGTCGCGGTAGGCTAGACGTATCGCGGCAGCGAGGTCTAACTCAGTAGCTAGAGACCTGTCATGCTGGTTAGTCTTGACCACCTGCCGTAGTAGACGTCCGCGGTAGGAGGATGTAACTCGTCCATGCTTAAGTTAAACAACATTACAATGATGTACCGCCGAGTGTTGGTGCCGCAGCAGCTAACTGCTGAGGTCAACAGGTAGTGCCATGGTGCCCTTATCTATGATGACGTGGAAGCTCTACAAATGGCGTAAGTTAGTTATCGCTGCTTTCGAGGTAATGGAGAGGGCCAAAATTAAAAGTTTGTGCGTTAGGACGTCAGGATTTTTTTATAAATTTTGTTTGCTAAAGTGCCTCTGCCCAACAAAACTGACGCAATGGGGGAAGAACTGGCGATCCATCTATCCTCTGCGTGATTGCAGCTATCGGAATCGCGACGGATCTCAGGGCCTCCGCTACATCGGGATTCTATCATCTCCTCCCCCATTATCTTCTTCCCCATTGCGCTTCCACCGTTCTCTTGTCTCTTTGCTGAGTATTTGCCCAGATCCCGCCCATCGAATTAAGCACCGTGGCTCAAATTGAAAGTTTTCAAATTCAAGCTGAAAGTTCTTTCAATTACATTTGAAAGCTTCAAATCCAATTGAAAATTTCCAAATTCTAGTTAAAAATGTTAAATTCGAGTTGAAAATTTTTAATTTCCAGCTAAAAGTTTCTGCTACTGTTTTCTAAAAGTTCGTTTATAGAAGAACTCCCATTCAAAGGTTTATGGCACTGGGGTCAAGTAAAACATTACCATTGACATATGTAAAAAACAATATGTTGAAGAAAATAGATGTAAAAAATTTATATCGACCGCACGAAAATAATGTTGGATAGATTTTTTTCAAAAGGAATACTTTTAATTATGACGTTACGACAGTTTTACTTGATTCTTACGAACATTTCCACGGTGAAAAAAGACGTCCAAAATCTCAACTCTGAAAGGAGTAGACGAGAGTAAGGCCCCATTTGGCACAGCTCAGCTTCACTAGTGAAGCTGTTTTTTTTAGATTCAGCTTCACGAGCAGCTTCACTGGTGAAGCTAAAGCTGTTTTAGAAAACTATTTGGCAAAACAACTTCACCAATGACTTCATGCATGGTGAGAGAGGTCAATTGTCCAAGATGCCTGTCTACCGACTTGTTCTAACATTTGGAGTTGTATATTTGTATATGGTCATATGAATTAAAAATAATATATTTGAATGAGTATGAATTAAAAATTAAAATAATAAAAATTAAAATACGTGAGCGGGAGAGAGCGGTGCGTCTGTGAAAGAAAAAGTGAACGGGATTTTTGTGAATTGAGCGGTGCGTGCGCTGAGGAGAGAGTGACAAATACGTGTAAATTTTTGTGAACTAGAGGGCATTCGCTTCCTTGGAATATGGGCCGAGGAGAGAGCTGTGAAAAGCTACTTTTTCAGCTTCACCTCTCCTGTTCCTTTGTGAGAGCACAAAAAAAGGAGCTTTATGGGTGAAGCTATTTGCAAAAAGGGTGTTTGGCAAAAAACAGCTCACAACAGCTCATGAAGTTGTTGGTAAAACTGTGCCAAACAGGACCTAATAAACGAGTCATTGTGTCGATGGATGTGATAGGCATGCAGTATAGGGGCAGACATTCAATGGATGCCGGAAGGAATCACACACGACCAACTGAACGCTAGTGAACGTGGAGCATCCCATGTGCATAGCATTCGCATTGAATCCTTCGTTCCACCCGCCGATAAAAATTCGTGCCATGGATGCGTGGGCCCACCAATTTTTTTTCCCGAAAATTTGGGTTGTATCCTTTGAATTTTTCGTACGGATAATCTATTTTTTATTCAAAATTACAGAAATATACCCGCAAAAATTTTTTTTACAAGAATAGGCTCCAGTCGCCTAATGATTGGGCGATGGAGCTTTCTTCATAACCATTGGGCGACTTTAATCTAGTCGCTCTACCCTCGGCGATCGCATCGATCGCCCAACCATTGGCGACTTAAATGCGATCGTCCAATGGTTGGGCAATCGCACTCAAGTCCCCGTGAATATTTTAAATTTTTTCAATTTTGTAGTTTTAAACGGTAAAAATCTCTGGAGTTTTAATAAAAGTTTATGTTAATTGTATATTATAGGTGTGTAAAAATTTTGGGAAATTTTTTAGGAACGATTGACCGTAGAACGATCGGTACATACGATGGTAAGTGATATTTTAATGTTATTGAGAATTCGTGTCTCTGGGCTAGGATTGGGTTGAGGAGGATCGACGAGCCAGTGATGTCGATTATCACAGACGGTTCTACATACAAACCGTCTGTAATACTCTCTATCACAAGTTTTATATACCGATGCAATATAAACAACTAGTCTGAAAAGATAAAGTAGCAAAGTTGTATATAGCTTATATATACTCATTAAAAAGGTTTCGACGAGATCTACAACTTTCCAGTTGAAGCAAAATCCAAATTCCGAAAGGAAGACCAAGAAAAAGGGCAAAAACAGAAACCAAAAACTTACGACGCAGGTTTAGGTCCAAAGATGGCCGATTTTCGGGGTCTTGGAGGGTGACTAGTGCAAGCAGGTCATTTTTATTGGATCGGGCTCGTCGTTAGCTTTCCAACGAGTACAAGAACGTCGAAAACGGACGCCGTATGCAAAAGTTATGCCCGTTTTACTGAAGGTGTGTCGAAAACAGACTGAAACTGCTATAACTTTTGATCCCGTGGCCGAAATTGCTCAAATTTTTTTCTAGAGGCTGTTGGATGTATGAAGAACAGCTCCACCAATTTTCACTTTTTTTGGCGAAGGTTTGATGCACTTTCCAAATTCTCGATAAATCAAAATATTACTTATCATCGTATGTACCAATTGTTCTATGGTCATTTGTTCCTAAAAAAAGTTTCCCAAAATTTTTTACACACCTACAACTTCAGCAGATTTTTTACCAGTTTAAAACTATAAAATTGAAAAAATTTAAAACATTCACGGGGTGCTGAGTGCAGTCGCCCAACTATTGGGCGACTACATGAAAGTCGCCCAATGGTTGGGCGACTGGATGCAGTCGCCCGAGGGTAGAGCGACTGGATTAAAGTCACCCAATGGTTGGGCGAAAAGCTCCAATCGCCGAACCATTAGGCGATTGGAGCCTATTCTTGTAAAAAATTTTCCCGCGGGTATATTTCTGTAATTTCGAATAAAAAATGGATTATCCGTACAAAAAATTCTGTATCCTTTCGTATTTGGTTACTTTTATAGCTTCTGATCGACCTACAAATATAGAACTTCTGGTGCATACCAAAATTTTCATCTCTATTAGACTAACCTTTGGTATCCTCCCGGCCTCTCCAAGGCTTGATTGGTTGGGAAATGTTTAGTTTCTTTTGGCTTACACAAACTTCTCTTGTTACAAGTAATTCATAAATTACTAAAATATTTGATCCACACCATTGAAACTTTTGTAACGGAAAGTCATTAAAAATCAATATTGAGCATATTTTAAAGCACACTTGATTATACTTGCAAAAATTAAGATAACATGTTATTCTTGGTTACTCCGTACGTTTGGTTGGCGGAATCCTCCGAGAATTACTAGAATTGTTCAGTAATTTAAAGGATTATCTTCTTTAGGCTCTACTTCATTAGACTTTAGCTTTTAACTTCTAGCTTATAATTTCTAACTTTTTAATTTCGTTTTTTTACTTTTGGGCTTTTTGTCTTTTCTTTTTTACTTATTCCTTCGTATTATCTGTGATGATATAATATTTTTCTTTTTCATTTAATTGCGCTAAAAAAAGCTAACAGCAGATACAATGCAAAAATAAACCTCAAATAATGTCAAACAGAAAAAAGCTTAAGTCCAATAGAGCATAACCTTAGTTAAACAACCATGAATCCAATATAATCTTGAAAATCATATTACCATGAATCCGATGGAAAGGAATATTTGTTAGTAAAACAACCGTGAATCCAAGATAATCTTGAAAATCATATTACCATGAATCCGAGGGAAAGGAATATTTGTTGAAACGTTTTCTGCCATTGCACGTGAGACACGGAGCAACATCGGATGCGAGCGCGATGCACATGGGAATGGGGACGAGAGGCTCCACTTCGCTGGCATTCAGCTCAGTTCAGCGCACGTGATAGGGCCTGACGACTTGTCGGTTGCCACGGCATCCATTGAATGCGATGCACCACATGAAGGACAGGCAGCTAGTACTGTATGACTGACTCTGGCAGTCTGGTTGGGCCTACTCCTTTCGCATTTCCAGCTCATGTCTTATCTCGCTTCCTCTCGGTTCCGTGACTGATTAAGCGTCTGCTCGTTTCCATTTTACCTCCTGACTTCTATTTTTTAATTTACTAAGTTTTAATTTTATCTTTTTGTTTTTTAGTTTTTTGACTTTTTTATTTTTTAATACTCATTTGTATTATTCGTGATGGATTAATTGTTTTTTATTTTTAAAATTTTAAATCTAATTACATCAAAATACCACTAATACACAGTGTAAAATAAGACAATTAAATAAGATAATTACAATAAAAAAACAAAAACCAACTTATTTCAGTCGAATTGCGCGCCCCATGAGCTTCATGACTTGCTGACTGTATATACCGCTCATTGCACTATCATCTAATCCGTATCTACCTTGTCTAATACAATATTAATTAGAGCTTCTGCTATAAAGACGTGTGTAACTTTAGGTACAAGCAGGAGCTAAGCCGGAGAGAGTCCATAGAATCGGCACCAGCCTTGCACCATACGGGTGCCAAGCAAAAAATTGTTGGTGCCGGATCATGTACGTAAAATTTTTGCTTTTTATCCTAAAATTTGAAAGTTTTTTAATATATGGATTGCTGGAGAAAAGATTTACAAAAATAGACTCTAACCACGGCACCAAAGCATATGGCGCCCAGAGTACACGATACGGCACCATATGCTTTAACGCCGTGCGTGGCCACGTAGGATCCACGGTGGCATACCACGGCGCCAAAGCTCATGGCGCCGAGCTATGCAAAAACAGCGCTAACGGATGTGACGCCATGCTCTGGGACTTAGCCCGAAATAGTTTTGGTGCAAGGCTACATATCACGGTGCCAAACAGTCTGGCGCCGTATGTGCCTCATGCGGTGCCAGACGCTTTGGCGCCGAGCCTTCTATATACGGCGTCAGCAGATTTGGCGCCGTGCTGGCTACACCAGAAAAAACAGTAAGTTTTGCTTTTTTTTTTGCAAAACATATGCACATACATATACAAAACAACAAACATATACATTCACACATAAAACATCTGAAAACGCAAATGACAACATCGCATAATTATCAATAGTCTCAAAATATCACATAACATCACATAAGCATCAAAAGTCTCAAAATATCACATAATTGTCAAAAGTCTGAAAACATCAATAAGTCACTGCCTCTTGGCCTTTCCCTTGCCTTTGGCCAGGGCATCAGACCCTGGAGTGTACGTGCTCGGGGGACGGGCCGAACGATGAGGCCGCTGCGAAGCCTGAGTAGATGATGCGTCGGGCATCTGCGACATCCCAATCTTGTCGTGGGTAGATGCCTCCCTCGTTCTCGTGCTCCTCCTCGTCGTCCTCGTGCTCCTCCTCGTCGTCATCCTGCTCCGCCTCATCGTCGTCGTCGTCATCGTCATCGCCCTGACTGAAAGTCGGAGTGCGTGATGAGCTCCTCGTGGACTGGCGCCTGCCGGCGTGTGATGACGAGGCTGCAGCGGCTGAGGCACCCGAGCGCTGGGAGGCCGCCGGTATGATCACATCCGAGTGTGCGCGGCAACCACAACGACCTGCCGCCCGACTGAACTGACGTCGAAGTCTCTGCAAGTAATGATATGTCATAATTGCATACATGTTGAATGGATCTAACTTAACGAATTATCTTCGTACCTACAGGAAGTCCCTTAGGGGGTGCCTCTCGCTGTCTAGGTGACTGAGAGCCTCGTCGATCTCATGCACCGAGGTTTGAAGAGAAGTCCCCTAATGAAATAAGTAACCATAAGTGCGAGATAAACATATGGAACCAGAGTGTTGCAAATATCATGCTTTCCGTACCACTCGATCGAGAATCGGAGCGGCCTCGACAACTGTGCCCTCCCTCACACGCCTGTCGTACGCAGTGTCCTCGTCCTCGGAGGAAGCGAGGTCTGCGTAGTCGACATCAGTCCACTGCTGCCTCAGCCTGTAGCGGGTGGCAGTGGGTACTAGGACAAGTACTCCCGGAAGCTGACGTTGTTGTGGGGGGTAATGTCCTGCTCACAGTTGTCCTCTATCCTCCTCCACCACTGGACGTAGTCTCGGTGGTGGTGAGCGAAGTCCGTCACCTTTCGTTGGCGGACCCTGTTGAACCTGTACATACAGCAGATGTCAACAATAGGTGTTAGAGTACGAACCAACAAAATTTTAAATAAAGCAAAAATTGTAACTTACTTGTGCAACTGAACAGAAGTCGACACCTCCTCGGGGGGTAGAACTGCACGAGGCCAAACTGCTACGCAACTCTGTGGGGGAGGTGAATCTCTACTGCGTAGAAGCAGTGGGGTATAGCGGTCGTCGTATCGCATCAAGTGGAACCCATCATGGGTTCGACAACGAAGTATGTGAATTTCCTGAAAATTGCTATAAAAGTTAGCTGCGTGATGAAAACACATGTATATTTCGACAACACACGTACCTGGCCGTCCTCCATGAGCCTACCGCAGTGCTCCCTCTCGTAGAACTCGTCTAGCAGCCGGTACCTCGCCATCCTGTGCATTCAAAAATACGTTAATGATAAGAATAACAAAAAACCGTAAAAACATATGTATTTCTAAATATTCATCAATCTCGCTCAAATCAAACCCTAAAAACATATGTATTTCTCAACATTCATCAATCTATCTCAAATCAAACCCTAAAAACATATGTATTTCTAAATCAAACCCTAAATTTAAACTTTCATCAATCTCGCTCAAATCAAACCCTAAAAACATATGTATTTCTAAATCAAACCCTAAAAACATATGTATTTCTAAATCAAACCATAAAAACATATGTATTTCTAAAATGGACCCTAAAAACATATATATTTCTAAAATAGACCCTAAAAATATATGTATTTCTAAACATTCATCAATCTCGCTTAAATCAAACCCTAAAAACATGTGTATTTCTAAATCAAACCCTAAATCTAAACATTCATCAATCTCGCTCAAATCAAACCCTAAAAACATATGTATTTCTAAATCAAACCCTAAAAACATATGTATTTCTAAAAATCAAACCCTAAAAACGAATCTATACACATTACTACTTTTACATTATGCATATCTATTGAAAATCCAACCTAAAACTGAGCCAAAGTGAACTAATTTCATCTAGGGTTTGAAATATTGCCCCACGAAATGTAGCTCAAATAATCCATATTTATTGCAAAAAATCAACGGAGGGGAGGGAGTTCACCTTGGTTGCTCGGTTTGGAAGCAAAATAGTAAGAAAAACGGATGGAATGGAGTGGATTTGGAGGGGGAAGGAGAGGGGCGGCGGCGGCGGTCTGTTTGAACAGGCAAGGGAAGTGAGGGGGTGGGGGGCCGGGGGCTACGTTCGAGCTTAAGTCCCAGAGCACGGCACCACGGCCGTTAACGCCGTTGTTGCACAGCACGACGCCATAGGCTTTGGCGCCGTGCTATGCCACCGTGGATCCTACGTGGCAACGCACGGCGTTAAAGCATATGGCGCTGTGTCGTGTACCCTGGGCGCCATATGCTTTGGCGTCGTGATTATGATCCATTTTTGCAAATCTTTTCTCCAGAAGTTCATGTGTAAAAAACTTTCAAATTTTGGGCTAAAAAGCAAAATTTTAACATCATGTACCAGGCTCGGCTCTAAGACAGGAGAGAGAGTGAAGAGAATCAGAGGAAGAGGAAAACAAACTAAGCACTTAGCTGATGTGACAGTGATATATCATTTCTAGCTCTTTCCATACTCTATATGTCTTAAGCTCCCGTGTTAATCATAAGAAATAAAAAGCTACAAATAACTATAATAATCAGAGAAAAAAGCTAAAAATTCTCAAAGAAAAAATAGCATGCATATGTCTTATAGCCTAAATCCACAATCTACGTGTGCATGCAAGTATGTATCAATCCTAGATGATTGCAAATAGGGGCGTAGGCAGCCCGAGGCCCAACCTTGGGCTTAGCCCACTGCAAAGCCCAGTGCAAAGAAAAAATCAAAATCTTTACTGTTTATTGCTACAGTAAAATAAATTGAATTTCTTAGTTGGGCCTTGGGCGAATGGCCTAGCGGCTCGAGGCCCAGCTCCGCCTCTGATTGCAAATTGTAATGGAATCATGATAAGAAAAGGTATTTTGGAAATTATAATAGCTGTCGGAACCAAACTTGTCCTTACTTTTGAGCTTATTTTTGGTGGCTTATGGCTGAAAATACTGTAGCTGGCTGAAAAAACATTGTAGCTGACAGAGCCTTATTTAGCATAATTAAATTTAAAAAAACATAAAAAATATGTTAACCCATTACATATAATACAAACAAATATGGAAAAAAAATCGGCAAAAAAACTCAACAAAAGCCAAAAGTTAAAAAAAATGAAATTTATAAATAGTAAAAAATAAGTCGGAAGCTAAAAGCTGAAGCCCGACCGATCATCTCCTGAGAATCCTGATTGGCAACAAAAAAAAAAAAATCAATCGGTAGCTCAAAGTCCGAAACTGCCCACCCACGTGCAAAGAGATGACGCCTTAATGCAAACTGTGCTAGGTAAAGTTTTTTTTAAGATCAATCCTAGGTAAAGATTATTACCATACCTTTCTCTTCACATGTCGCACATCAGGTTTTCCCTCTTTATGATCATAATTACATATGACACTATAGACTTGCATTTCGTTGGTTGCTAAAATACTATAATTCTTATATTTACCAGGTAAGGCAAAAATGTAGTAATATGACAAGAAATACCTGCAAAAGAATACGACGAGAAATAAATCTTCTAGAACAACAGGAGAAACGAAAACTAATCCATTTTCACAATATAAATCCATGTTGTTGGCAATATTCATTTCACAATGTAAGTTCATTGAGACTCAAGTGTAGTGTTTATAATATGTCCATTCTCTACCCGTGCTCTGATGCTGTAACAGAGAGAATAGGAGACAAGGCTCAGTAATCCATCTCCGTCTTGACAGCTTAGCAAACTAAGAATCCTGTTTGGGGTATATAAATAATTTTTTTAAATAAGTAAAAGACTAGAGTAATTAAATTACAATCCTGTTTAGGGTGCACCTTATTTTTTTGATAGCTTGGTAAACTAATAATTCAAATTACCTGCTTCCGGAGTACAAATCAAACTCTGCCACTACTACAAACAGGCCCGCACCGTTGAAACTTTTGCAATGGACATAGTCATTAAAAAACCAATATTGAGCATATTTCAAAGCACACTTAATTATACTTGCAAAAGTTAAGATAACATGTTATTTTTGGTTACTCGGTACGTTAGGTTAGCGGAATCCGCCGAGAATTACTAGAATACTTCAGTAATTCTAGAGGCTGACCTCCTTTGGTAAAACACTACGAATCCAAGATTATTTTAAAAACCATATTACCATCAATTTTAAGAATCTATTTAACATATAGAAGGATGTGATCTTAAATTGCCGAGGGAGAGGAATATTTATTGATGCGTTTTCTGCCATCGCACGTGGGACACAGAGCAACCTCGGATGCGAGCGCGATACACATGGGAATGGGGATGGGGCCTGGCGATCCACTTTCACTGGCGTTCAGCTCAGTTCAGCACATCTGATGGGGCCTGATTGATGTGCTAGGGACGAGTCTCTTTCTAGCTGCCTGGTTGGCTGTCGCCCTTTGCTGCAACACTGCATTCAATGGATGCCAGGAGGAATCACCACGGCGAACTAAACGCCAGTGAATGTGGAGCACCCCTTGTGCGAATTTTGTAGGAATAATTTATTTTTTATTTGAAATAATAGGAATATACTAGACCGAAAGTTTTTTTTTTATAAAAATAGACTTCAGTTGTCTAACCATCGAATGACTAGAGCTTATCACCCAATAACCGCGCGACAAACAAGCAATCCGCTAGCCGTTGGACGAATTGATTTCAATCACCGAACGGTTGGACGACTGTTTCCAGTCACCCATCGGTTGGATAACTGCGCTTCCAGTCGTCAAATGGTTGAGCGACTGGAAGTGCAAATAAAAGGACCGCACAACTGAGTAGGCTTGCCCGCACAATGAGCAGACACAGTAGGAAAGGAGAGGGGAGGGGAGAAAGGAGAGAGAGAGAGAGAGAGAGAGGAAGGAGAGGGAAGAAAAGAAAAGAAAGGAGAGAAAATGAGAGGAGAGGAGAGGAAGAGGAAGAGGAAGAGGAAGGAGAGGAGAGGAGAGATTTTTGTGATACTTGTGAGGTAATTTTTTTGTATTTTAAATTTTATATAAGAAGTAGATAGTTTATTTGGTGTTAATATAAGTAGAAAATTATAGACGTAGACAAAAATAGTATAACTTTGGTATAGAAAATTTAGTCAATGTAGTTTTAGAAAATTAGCAGTCGTAGTAGCCTGTAGTGGTGTAAAATTTAGTGAACATTGTTGTAGAAAATTAGTATCGTTAGCAAATTGGTATGTGTACAAAATTATAGTAGTAGAAAATTCAGTCAACGTTACGTAGAAATTAATCATCCATAGACATTTGTAGTTATTCAAAATTTAGTCAATATTGTTGTAACAATTTCATAATTTACTTTGTATAAAATAATAATACGTAATATTTATGATTAATTACGAATGAATGGAATGTCGTCATTACGTTGGAAAAACATATGTACCATTGTAACTGGTGTATAGGCATTTAAATCAATATGCTATGTAAATTATCGAAACCATTAGGAATTATTTGTAGTAGGGGATAGCTCGAGTAGTGAGAAAAGAGCGGCGTTGGTGTGCGCTCTGCTGATAGGAAGTTAATACTATGAGGTTAGTGTAGTTGGTTACGACAGGCGAACGGTCGGTGAAATGCAAATTACAGTACATCAGTACTTCCGTAATGTGCGATACGATTTGACTAGTTGCAAAATTAAAAATATATACAGTCATTAAAAACCAATACTGAGCATATTTTAAAGCACACTTGATTATACTTGCAAGAGTTAAGATAACATGTTATTCTTTGTTACTCTATACGTTTGGTTTACGGAATCCTTCGAGAATTACTAAATTACTAGCTGCGTAAGCGGCGTCACGCCGCGCTAGCTACCGTGTGATGAGTATTTGACTTTTAGTTAAGAGAGTTTGCAGAGTTTGAGTTTGGTTTGTGTGAATTTATAATTTTTCAGTTACTTTATGTTGCTAGCAGTTTGACTGGCCTAGGGTTGGTGGTCAAACTGGCTGTGGAAGGCGGCGATCAGACTGGCCTTTGGTTGTGGTCTGAATGACAAAGGAGCTATTGGAACATGCATTTGTTTGAGCTGAATTATTTGAGTGTGGTCACGGTATGGGTACCGTTACTTGTGCGCATATGGGTTTGTTATTTGGTTCTAGGTTTAGGATCAATGATTTGGTTGCATACATTTTGCATGGTGCATTTTATGGATTAATTATGTCAATTAATCACTTTGTATATTGTGCAGTTCTATATGATAGTTTACTTATTTGTGTTAGCTGTAGGATTCTAGAGCTATGTCATGGTGAGGTGGATAAGGCCAGGATTAAGCTAGGAGAGTTTAGGTCCAAAGTGACTACGCTTAGAAAGAGCCAATGTCCAGATGATGAATGAGTCGTCGAAGATGACCGAGGCTTGCGGCGTGGTTACAAGATAGGACGACGATGAATGGGAGTGGAGCTACTAGTAGTGGACATGATGGGTAGTGACAAGTTGGATTGGGACTAAACTCAGGGAGGAGCTAAGATCCAGAGCAGTCAAGGAAGCTGGGTGCCATCGTATGCAAGGAGAAGCATATGATACACCTAGTAACTTGGATCATTTGCAAGTGAGGATGTTTCGGTGGGATCCGAACGCATGAGAGGCTTGGCGGCATGTCATTAGGGCCACATGGAAGATAGTAAAGCATGGGCGATACTTTACGGCAAAAAAGCGGGAAACTTTGTGGAAGGTGATGGAGGGGTATTTTGATAAATTACCCAATACAAAAAAGTGGTTGTGTGCGAAATCGCGGCGTTGGACTAAGTGGTTTATGTCTTGTGTGTGCTGAAAATGTGAAGTGGATCAAATGTTGATTTACTAATGGGTTAATAAGTGTAGCGTTTTGAGAAATGTGCATGTGTACGTGATGTGTTGTAATTGTAGGTAAGGAAAAGTGTTGGCAGAACCCTAAGTAGATATGAGTGAGTGGAGAAAGTTAATCTTAACCCTTGAGGTGATCTAAGAGTTGAGTTTGATCACAAAGGGGTATAAATAGAGAGGTGGAGATATGTCTCCACCATCAATTATTTGAGATGGATTTAGGGTTTTTCTTATGCTTGTTTGAGCTTTGTCCACTAGGAAGTGTGGCTTTAAAATTCTTCCTCTCAAAGCAATGAACATTCCAAGTTTATACATATTCTGAAATTTGTTTATTTTTTTGAAATTTCTAGCGTTTCTTTGTTGCAACTTGAGTTTTTCTTCCCCTCCTACTTGCTGTACTTATGTTGGATTTAGGATATGTAAGAGGTTGAGGAGTTCATTAGAAATATGTCCCAGTCCAACAAAATTCATTAGAACTTATTCTTGCTCATGTTGTATTTTGTATTAGCCATGTTCTTGAGTTGAAATTGCTGATTTTGGTGCAGCTTGAATCATTACCATAAGATCATTTTCTAGCTATGGTTCAAGTTTTATCAATTTTGGTTAAATAGATTTTGAGTTTTTGAGGTTTCTTGATAGCCAAGTTGCTGAAATTTCTGTTTTAATGCAATGTGGATTTTGGGCAAGAAAGGTCTATCTCTTAGGTTTTATTTTGTATTTCCTTTTGGAATCATGACCCTAAGGATCTTATCTTGCTATGATTCAAGTTTTATCAATTTTGGTTGAGTAAATTTTGAGTTCTTGAGGTCTCTTAACAGTCAAGCTGCTGAAATTTCTGTTTGGATGCAACATGAATTTGAGCAAGAAAAGTCTATCTCTTGGGTTTTATTTTGTAATTCCTTTTAAAATCATGACTCTAAGGACCTTATCTTACTATAGTTCAATTTTTATCAATTTTGGTTAAGTTTATATGGAGCTCTTGAGATTTTTTGATAATTAAATTGTTGAAATTCTTCTTTAGTTCACTATGTTCATAGTGTACTCTTGGTGTTTTTTAACTTCATGTCTTTCTAATAGAACTAGAGTTTAAGAGAGTAAATACTCAAGTAGAAAACATTTAATTTGCGTCTATTCATCTCTCTCTAGTCGCCGTATTGGATCCTTCAAATTTATACCGATTTTGTAAACACTGGTCATCTACATCTACGCAGAGCGCGGCATGGCCATTGCACGTGAGACATGGAGCAACCTCGGATGCGTTCACGATGCCATAGGAATGGGGATGGGGCGCTCCACTTTCGCGGGCGTTTAGCTCAGTCCAGCGTATGTGATAAGGCCCAATGACTTTCCATTTGCCACGGCATCTATTGTACGCCTTACTTAAACAATCGTGACTGGCAACCAAAAAAAAAAAAATCAATCGGTAGCTCAAAGTCCGAAACTTCCCAAGTGCTAGGTAATTTCTTTTAGATCAATCCTAGGTAAAGATTATTGCCATACGTTTCTCTTCACATGTTACACATCAGGTTTTCCCTCTTAATATCATAATTACATATGACACTATAGACTTGCATTTCGTTGGTTGCTAAAATACTATAATTCTTATATTTACCAGGTAAAGCACAAATGTAGTAATAAGACAAGAAATACCTGTAAAAGAATATGACAAGAAATAAATTTTCTAGAACAATAGGCGAAACGAAAAATAATCCATTTTCACAATATAAATCCATTTTGTTGGTAAGCTTCATTTCACAATATAAGTTCATTGAGAAATCAGAAGTTTTGGTAATATGTCCATACTCTACCCGTGCTCTGATGTTATAAAAGAGACAGCAGGGGACAAGACTAAGTCATCCATCTCCGTCTTGATAGCTTGGTAAACTATGAATCCTGTTTGGGGTGTATAAATAATTTTTAAAAATAGGTAGAAGACTAGAGTAATTAAATTACAATGCTGTTTGAGGTGCACCTTAATTTCTTTGATAGCTTGGTAAAGTAAGAATTAAATATTCTTGCTTTCGGAGTACAAATCAAACTCATGTTCACGTGATTGGTATGTGTGTGTACAACTTGAACGTTTACGTGAATTTGGAGGTTGAATTCTTAAGCCCTGGATAGCACAGCTGCCAACCTGACTAACCAAGTAACACGACACTAGTGAGTCGTGCACTCGTGCACGTAAGAATCCAAGTCCAACCATGCAACTCGTGTGTGGGCATGTAATGGAGTTCACATGGGAGATATCAACACTCCAGACTGAATCAAACTAGGGGTTAGTTTGTTAAAATTTTTAATATAATCCACATCTCATGTGCTGAGGTGTACTTAACATATCATAATGTTTGAATTTAGATCTGAAACTCCAAAAACAATTATGGCGTATAAATATATATATAACTTGGAAACAAAACTCCCAAAGTTATGGAATACCAATATTTAATTAGTAGTTAAAAATAGGTAGAGTAAATTGAAAAGTATATATAGAATTTTTTTTTGAAATTTTTCGTGTTGATTTGATGCCTATACAAAGCAATTATACGAGTGTACCATAGAACGAATGTACTACTGCTAGCTATAAGAACTACAATCACTCTCACATTATTTCCTAGCATTCTTGATGGAGACGAGGTGCCCGATCTTTCGACGAGATTGATAACTATCGATTTTTGGTGGAGGTGACCCTGGCGATCCGACTACAAACGCACGACATCGCTTGCGCCTTAGCAATCGCTGAACCAACTTCGAGATGTTATTGATCTCGCTGGAGGCGCGATCAACCTGAACACGAAGTTGAATCCCTGCGAGCAATCGAAGAACTAGCAAGAATAAGATGTAGGCAAGTTGATATTGAGAATATGAATGAAGCACAAATTGTATTGCGAATCACAAAGTTGGGATTCCGAAGATGTCTTGACAGGTGGTCGTCTGACACAACTGAAAAATAAAAGTTTGCACAATGACTAAACCTAAACTCAACGAAATCTAAGTCCTAGCAATAGAGGTGGCGGCTCCTATATAGGAGAACAACCAGGGGTGGCGTCCAAGTGCACGCCCTAGGGTTACAAGGCCCATGGGCCCAAGTGGTGGTAGCGCAGCACCCTTTTTGACTCGGACTCAGAAACTAACGTACACTCTTTTGACGATTGTGGTTGGTTCGGAGGAATTTAAAGATCGGGTTGGATCCGTTGGAAAGTAGACTTCATAAGCTTTCCATGAAGTACAAGAACGTCCCAAACGGAATCTGTATGAGAAAATTATGCCCGTTTGAACTTGGTACCAACGCAGTAGTCCGAATCTGATTCCAGAACGTGTCCAACTCGAATTCGTGCTTGACTTGGTCCCGAAGTGACGTGGTGACTTCCATTATTCCTTCCATGCATGTCCATGACTCCATGTCCCTTTCCTTCATCCTTTCCTAGGTTCCTAATCACAATTAAATCACTTGTATTAGGTAGCGGACTATTCTCAGTAATATATGAACCTAGGAATGAATTCACCTGGTAATTAAGTTGACGAGTACGAGCTCGAGTAAGTGGTCCTTGTTGTGGATGAGTTGTATCCAAGGAAGGGATGTCCTCATCATCCTCCCCTTGTTGCATTTGAGTCGTCCTCGACTCAAGTTCATCTTCTTCTCCCAATATGGCTTCAAATCTGCAATATTAAATGTGGAGCTAACCCGAGTTCTGCAGGAAGATCCAGCTTATATGCATTATCATTAATCTTAGCTAACACCTTGAATGGACCATCAGCTCTAGGCATCAACTTAGACTTTCGCAAATCAGGAAATCTTTCTTTACGCAAATGCAACCATACTAGATCACCAGGTTCAAAAGTTAAACTCTTTCTACCCTGACTACCAGCAATCTTATACTTAGCATTCATGCGCTCTATGTTTTCTTTAGTTGTTTCATGCAATTTAAGGACAAATTCAGCACACTTCTTAGCATCTAAATTCACTTTTTCAAAAATGGGGATAGGCAATAAATCAATAGGAGCATGAGGATTAAAGCCATATACTATCTGAAAAGGGCTCATCTTTGTGGTGGAGTGCAACGCTCTATTGTAAGCAAACTCTACATGAGGTAGACATTATTCCCACACCTTCAAGTTTTTCTTCAAGATAGCCCTCAACATAGTTGATAGCGTGCGGTTGACAACTTCAGTTTGTCCATCTGTTTGGGGGTGACAAGTAGTAGAAAACAACAGCTTGGTACCCAATTTCGCCCACAATGTGCGCCAAAAGTGACTCAAAAACTTCGCACCCCGATCTGAAATAATGGTATTGGGTACTCCATGTAGTCGAACAATCTCTCTGAAAAACAAATCAGCAACATTTGTAGCATCATCGCTCTTATGACAAGGTATAAAATGTGCCATTTTAGATAAATCTATCGACCACAACAAAAACACTATCTCTCCCCTTCTTTGTTCGAGGTAATCCTAAAACAAAGTCCATTGAAATATCCTCCCAAGGAATGTTAGGTACAGGAAGAGGCATATATAAACCATGTGGATTAAGTCGGGACTTAGCTTTATTGCAAGTAGTGCAGCGAGATACATAGCGCTCAACGTCGCACCTCATCCTTGGCCAATAGAAGTGTTCAGTGAGGATGTCCTCCGTCTTTTTGACGCCAAAATGACCCATTAGTCCTCCCCCATGTGCCTCCTGTAATAACAAAAGACGAACAGAGCTAGCTGGAACGCATAGTTTGTTAGCTCTAAATAAAAATGCATTATTGAAAACAAATTTATTCCAACATCTTCCATCTTTGCAATTGGATAGGGCATCTTTAAACTCATCATCAGAAGAGTATAGTTTTTTTTATTGTCTTGAAGCCAAAAATTCTACAATCAAGTTGAGACAACATTGTATGCCGTCTAGACAAGGCATCAGCAATCACATTTTTCTTCCCTTTCTTGTGTTTTATGACATAAGGAAAAGGTTAGTGACAGCAGGTGGCAAAGAAGAAGATATATCCTCAAATGAAAACAAAGCTTCTTTGCAAAGTAATGCATAGCAAACAGAGTTACTAGCATGCAGTTCAGTCATATCAGATTTAGTAGCAAGGAAACAAGCACCTTTCAATTTAATTTCTATATTCTAGTCATGAATAGATTTAGGTTCTTTTTTTATGTTGCTCAAGCTCTTTTGCTACAATCTGATTTTCGCTCTCAGTGTTCTCCTGACTTTTCTCTCTTCAAGCTCTAGCAAGGTCTTTAACAATTTGTTCACGAGTCATAGGATGCAGCACAATTTTCTTTCCCTTGAACATGAGAGAGTATTGATTATTCCTACCATGATGTATACATTCAGTATCATATTGCCAAGGTGATACAGGGTCGCCCGATCTTCTCGACGTAGGATGGATACTCACAGGAGTCTTGATGAATCACAATGATCCTCAAATGCCATTGCAAGGGACGAACACTCTTTAATCCGCCAAAACACACTCGTGTTGATTTCGCCGACCACCAAGTGAAGATCTATCTTGCACCCAATTCCCAGCAGAAAGGCTGAATGATCTTGATTGAAGAAGATACTCCTAATTCCATAAGGAATTTCAGCAGCAATGCTAAACTCGAAAACTTTAGTAGATTGATTTTTCTTAAACGTGGTCTGTCCCCTAAAGGCTGCCAATACAAGGCTTATATAGCCCCTTGGGACGTCGATATGGTCCCCAAACCAAGTACAACTCAACCCTATATGGTTTTAGATACAAACTCTCATAAAAAGGAAACTATATTTTTCACCTATCATATTGTTTTGGTCATAACTTTGTATACATGACGAATTTTAAGGTGGGACTAAATCCATTGCGTATCCCTTGAAATTATCTTTCCAACGAGTACAAGAACACCTGAATCGGACTCCGTTTGTGAAAGTTATGGCCTTTTTAGTAACTGCCTGTCAGGCTGTCCCGAACCGAATCCGAATTGAATTCTGAGTTGAATCCGAGTTTGAATTGGGTTGAGCACGTGAGAAGTTTGAAATTGGCTTGAAAATCTTATCAAAACTTGTGGATTAAGTCCTTGGGCTCCTCCCTTTTTACTCTCCCACTGCATGGGCTTCTTTCCTTCTCGATTAACTGCATGGGCTGCTTGTCTTTGTCCTTTCCATCTCCATGGGTTTTGAGTTTTTTTGTTCTTGGTAGCAAATATAATTACCCTCCTTGTGCTTCTCCATTGCTTTGGCCTCGGAATCATCATAATATTCAAAACTAGTAATAAACAAGAATTGGGTATAAGGTAGCATATCGTTCCCACGAATAGAAAGAAATTCCTTAAGAAACAAATTCACCTGACAATATTTAATGTGGCTCAATACTTCTTTCCAGTGAAATAATGTATTTGATTGATAAGTGCTAAGCATATGCGTATCCGCATCATCCTCCCCTTCTTCAAGAAAAGCCGCCCTCGGCTTTTGGTAGCCTGAAATTTTACTAAGCAAAGAATACAACGTATATGCATGGTATAGATATTTGTCATCAACACTTCTTTTGCTTAGCATATCAAGAACATCTGAAGGCGTAGTAGATAAAAGGAACAACACATATGCATGGTATATGTATGAATCAATTATTGTGTCATTCTCATTCTCACTATTTTGCACAAACCAATTGATACTATAACAGCTATCAAATGCATACATTGCAATGTTTTCATTCACACCATTCTCCCTCCCATAAGAAAAAGTTTTCCTCGACTTTGAGAAGTACATGGACAAGTCATTAATGGGCAAAACCAGATCAAACGGTACAAATATAGAAGAGAAAATTTTAAGTGCCTTCCATGCTTCAACTGCGCTACTTTGATTATTTGTACATGATTGTTCATCGAAAGAGGAACAAGTAGGCACAAGAACTTTTTGTAAACAACAAGCACTATTGTTAAACCTCATCTCCTTGTGATCATGATATGGTATAAAAGTTTGTTTATCCAAAATATGCAATTTCAATTCAACAAGTTTATCACATGTAATGCATATTCGGTAAACATAAAACTTATCATCTATACCATAATTTTCAATCAAATTGAACTTATATGTATATGCATAGGTACTAACTAGTGATTTTAAATATGAAATGTCAGCAATATTCTCAATCACACTAGATAGCTCTCTAGGATCATCAAACATGATATAGCACAAAGAATCAATATTCGAGTAAAAACTTCCTTATGAGTAATCAATTCCATATTATGTAAATTGAGCAAAGAAATTTTAGAACATGGAATTTTCATTCGCACATATGAGTTCTCATAAGTACTCACCTTTTCACAATCAATTTCAGCACCAATATTGTTACCTTTGTTGTTCTCCTCAGTTGATGTAGGTGTTGTAGGTATTAAATCATCATGATGTAACAACGGAACAGCAAGTACTTCCTCTTCAATCGTAGTTATCTCCTCATCTTTGATTTCTAATGATGCCGGTTGTTGAATGTTTAATTCCTCATCTTCAATTTCAATCTGCACAATGTGAGAAACAACACTAGAAGTAGACATTAATGTGTTAGTTTCAAAATCAATCTCACTTTGACCATCATCTGCCTCTTTCTTCTCTTTTGGTGTATCTCTCACACTCTCAATTTGGATGCTCTCAAACTCACATATGGTGGGATCACACAGCTCACTCTTTTAACACTCTCTCAATTTGGCTATGTGGCTCTCATTCTCACATGGGTTTTGATGCATCTCAATTGTTGTATGTGTCATTGGGGCAGCACAAGATGTCTCCTTTACTGAAGGGAAAGTCTCATGCTCGGTCATCTTCTCACATGACACACCAGTAGCGGCATAAGAATTGAATGATGGATTGGATAGAACTGTGGTGTATGCCTCTCCAAAAGTCTCTTCTCCTGCTCAATAGCGCAATTCACAAGGTCATGCATGCTACTAAAATATTTACCTTGAAGTGCAGTGGCAATCTCAGAATTCAAGCCTTCTTTGAAATATGCCTTCTCCCTTAATGCACTTGTGACACCGGCACGACGCAATGCATGCTTCAACTCATAATAGTAATCTTGAACATCATTACTCCCTTAGGTGATATTCTCCAAATGGTGAAGCAACTCCTATGCATAACAGGATGGCACAAACTCGCTTCTCATGAACGCCTTCAAATCTGACCAAGATTTAATGAATTGTTTTCCAATTAGTTGTTGCCACCAACTATAAGCATAGTTTTCAAACTCCCTCGTGGCACGCATCACCTCTTGGTCTTTGGAAAGTTTCTGAAATCTAAACACTTTCTCCATTTGCCATTCCTATTCAAGATACTCCTCTGGATCATCACTGCTATAGAAAGGAACAAAGCTATCTTCTTCTTGTTGTGAATGAAGTGCTTGCACAATATCATTCACGATGTTTTTGTGTAACACCTTCATTTGTTGATTGAGCTCATTACAGAAATCCTGTTTATCCGCCTTAAGTTGTACATGTTTAGCAGTGGTGCCTGATTGGAGCTCTTGTTGCAATGTACTTTTTGATGCCTGATGTTGAAAGCGAGTCACCGGGGTATTAAGATTAACTCCCTCTCCCATGTTGTCGTCTCCACCTGACATAGTTAGTAGCAAAAGAAGACACAAAAAGCCACAAATATATGGGTAATATATGGAGTTCACCCAATCTCACTTTTCTTCTCTCAAGTAAAGTTCTTACCTTTATGAAGTGAATTGAGGCCAAAAGAAACTTATACTTGGTGGTGGCTACAATAATAAGTGATGATCAAGCGGATTTAAAAGTGACTCACAATTGCACGGTAAAGGATATTTTGTGGAGCTTGGTTAGGAAGTATTTATCCTACACGATCTGAATTTCACGATGTTGTAAAATTAAGTAATAATCCAAGCTAAAAAATATTGCCTATGTGCTGATCCAATAGATATAAGTGAAGTGTATGAATGCACACGCAAAGATCAATGTAAGTCAATGCAACAAAGGAATGAGCTAGATGGAAACAATTAGGAAAATTAGCTCATTTTCATCAAGTACTAGGAGAGACGCTAGCCAATTACAATAATACGGAAATAAGGGCACAAGATTGCTTAAGAATTTTAGTCACTCAAACTGAAATTATGAACTAGAACCACTCACCCAATCAGCCTTCTCTTTTTTTCCTCTCTTTTTTTCACCTCTTTTTTTGCTACCTTGCCAATCACCCAAATATGTTCAACTCACTGTTCTAAGTCTATTAAGGTATCTGGATCACAAACTTTTGAGGAAGGTAGGGATATCTCTCTCTAAACTTTGAATATTTTTTTTGATTGTTCGGGATGAGTGATGTACAAGCCCAATGATCAGCTAGGAGTATCAGGAGCAACCCTCAATGCAATATCAATGACTAGTCTCAAGTATTCAAAGGATATAAGTGAGGCACGTATGTGTGGTGTTCGGCCGTATGGTGTTCAAGGAAGCCAACGCGGACACTAACATCTCCCCAGAGTTGGTTTCGGATGGCAACTTCCAAACGCATTCGGAAGTGGACAGCAAGCCAAACCGACTTGGATTCTAAGGTTGTACTCGGATTGATCTGGGAAGAGTTATGGATACGGACCCAACTTCAAGAGTAAATTGAATCTACTTTTTTTTGTTTTATGGGAACACAAGATCAAGTTACACAAAGGAACACAAAGATCAGCATGTAAACAAAATTTCTAATGGATCAAGACTTAATAAAACTCATGAAAATAGCAGATGCGAAACTAGGGTTTGGATTTTTTTTGTGTTTTCGGTTTATGGACTATAGGACAGAAAGTAATAAACTGAAATTTAAATGGATAAGATCCTACCGAGTAAACCGCGCTCTAATACCAAGATGATACAGGGTCGCCCGATCTTCTCGACGTAGGATGGATACTCACGGGAGTCTTGATGAATCGCAATGATCCTCCAATGCCATTGCAAGGACAAACACTCTTTAATCCGCCAAAACACACTCGTGTTGATTTCGCCGACCACCAAGCGAAGATATATCATGCATCCAATTCCCAGCGGAAAGGCTGAACGATCTTGATTGAAGAAGATACTCCTAATTCCATAAGGAATTTCAGCAGCAATGCTAAACTCGAAAACTTTAGTAGATTGATTTTTCTTAAACGTGGTCTGTCCCCTAAAGTCTGCCAATACAAGGCTTATATAGCCTCTTGGGACGTCCATATGGTCCCCAAACCAAGTACAACTCAACCCTATATGGTTTTAGATACAAACTCTCACAAAAAGGAAACTATATTTTTCACCTGTCATATTGTTTTGGTCATAACTTTGTATACATGACGAATTTGAAGGTTGGATTAGATCCATTGCGTATCCCTTGAAATTATCTTTCCAACGAGTACAAGAACACCTGAATCGGACTCCGTTTGTGAAAGTTATGGCCTTTTTAGTAACTGCCTGTCAGGCTGTCCCGAACCGAATCCGAATTGAATTCTGAGTTGAATCCGAGTTTGAATTGGGTTGAGCACGTGAGAAGTTTGAAATTGGCTTAAAAATCTTATCCAAAGCTTGTGTATTAAGTCCTTGGGCTCCTCCCTTTTTACTCTCCTACTGCATGGGCTTCTTTCCTCCTCGATTAGTTGCATGGGCTGATTGGCTTTATCCTTTCCATCTCCATGGGTGTTGTAGGGGTGGCCCCCACCTAAGCCCAGTAGGCCTGTTAGGAGGTTATAAGAACCAGAGTAACATGTGTAATGACATAAGTGCCCCTTATGGGGATGTACGGATGTAAGGGCATAACTGTAAAAGCATACTCCATGTGAATATATATATCAGGATGAGGGGGAGGGTGAGGACACACTTCCACCTCTCCACTACCATCTCTCTCTTTATTTGGTCTGTAACCACAACAGTTGGCACCGTCCGTGGGGAGGACAGGACAAGCCTGAAGACCGAAGAAGAAGGATGACACCGAAAAAAGCTTCATCAGCGACGGCGAAGAGAAAGAAGATGGCTGGGTCGGAGCGGCGCGTGAATACCAGGGCTTTGGCATCGGCCGCCGAAGGAGCTGGCGGCGGCGTAGACGCAGTGGTCGTGGGCGTCGACGCTCGCGCTACATCAACCGACCCCGCCAGCGCTGCTACAACGACATCCAACCCGTCGGCGCACCGCAACAACAGCCCCACCACCCCGACAGCAGCAGCAGACCAAGCGGCGGGGTAGCGCAACGAAGCATCCGGCGGATCCGAGATCGTGGCGATGGTCCCTGCACCGACCGTCGCTGGGTGTTCGGCGGCCCGGCGGCACTGCGGTGGAAAGCGCCTACTAGCAGCCCTCAACGCGGTCCAGCGGGAACTAGGGGACCTTCGCGGAGCCGTCCGAGATATACAAGAGGCTCGGAGCCAGCGGGCCGCGCCAGTAATCGTGCCCGAGCCCGCGCCGGAGAGGGCGGACAGCCGCGAAGCCCCCACGTCTAGCCGCGTGCGGCCGAGGCGCCAGATCCGAGTCCCGCTTTGGCGGGGCTGCAGCAGGCGGCGTGGCCCGAAGACTTCAAGTTCCCTAGCGTCATCGACCCGTACAAAGGCGACACGGATCCCCGCGAGTTCGCGCTGCGTATACGAAACCGCGATCGAGGCCGCGGGCGGAGACGATACTACGAAGGCGAAGGGGCTCCCCCTCGCGCTGCAAGGAGTGGCGCTCTCTTGGTTTTTTACCATAAAGCCGGGCTCCATCTACGCGTGGGAGCAGCTCCGCGACCGCCTTCACAACAACTTCCAAGGAAGCTATGTCGAGCGAGTCGATGCGGACCAACTCTTATTTGTAAAGCAAAGACCCTCGAGAAGCTGCGGGACTACTTCAGCGCCGCCAAGATTCGATGCCAGGTGAAAGACGTTAATGAAACCACCGTCGTTAATGCAGCCATACAGGGCCTTCGTCCGGGCCCAATGGCCGAGTACAACGCGCGGAGGCCAATCACGACAGTTGCCAAGCTCTTCGACAAAATGGGCGAGTATGCGCGGCGGAGGAGGATGCGCGAAGACGCAGCGTTACCGCCTCGACCTCGCCATGAGGAGCGCCCCGCGCGAAGTGGGGCGGGTGGTCCCCTCGAGCGGGGCGCGGCGAGAGCCCGAGGAGGTCCTCCCGAGACGGTGATCTTTGGGGTGCAGGACGACTCTTCAAGGAGCGAGCATAAACCTCGGCGCCTTGGGCACAGGGCACAAGCGGCCCATCATGTCCTCGACACCGAGAGCGCCCGCCAAGAATCCGACCCTGCCTCAGGGAGGGGAGACCGAGGGTCGGAAGGCGGACTTGGTTGCGGCGGCCAGCCCCACGCAGAACAAGAGCTCCTACACTATGGTAGGTGGTGCGAGGTACACGGCTACGGTGATCATTACACAAAGGCATGCACCGCAGTTATGGAGCTGCGGAGGGTGACGGCCGGGCCTCGGGCTCTGCCTGCTCGGCCCCTCGCCGGAGCCCACGCGGGGCACCTAAGGGGTGGCCCCATACGAGCCACCGCAAAGGAGGGCGCGCAGCATCGCACCGTCAGCGTCATCACCGGAGGCTCCTCCTCAAGGGTTCCCGGGGAGCAGCCGCAATTGTGGATGCCGCCCCGCAACATCACCTTCGACTTGAGCAGCGCCGGTGTGGAGTACCCTCACCAAGACCCTCTAGTCATCCAGCCCACATAGCACGCCGTGGCGTCAGCGCGTCCTTGTCGACGGAAGCTCCGCGAATATCTTGTTCGCAGAGGCCCTCGACCGCATGGGGATCCCCGGTCGGCTAGAGCAGCCAGAGCTCCACTTCAAGGCCGGGGTCAACGCTGCAGCCTTGGGGCACGTGTCCCTCCGGTCACTTTCCGTCGGGGAGGGCAACAAGGGTAACATCCGGACCGAGCATGTCATCTTCGGCGTCATAGATATCCCACATCCCTACAACGCCATATTGGGGCGACCGCCATCAACTCTTTCGAGGTGATCCCACACCACGCGCTTTTGTGTGTGAAGCTCCCGGCCGAGAGGGTGTTATCACCGTCTTCGCGATCGGGACTGGCGGGCGTGTCGAGGTCGGCGGCCGCGCCCCGCATCGCCGGTGCATGCCCTCTCCGCGACGCTCGGCGATGGGCCCTCCGCCTCGGTGGGCGCCCAAGCCTCGCCCGAGGGCGAGTCAGAAGATGCCGCTCGAGCGGAGCGGCGGTTCGTGTCCATCGGCGAGGGCTCCGCCGGGTCGAGCAGGATCTGCTCCAAGTGCTTGAACAGCGTTGACATTTCGCATGGTCCCGGAGGACATCAAGGGCATAGACCGAGCGTGTCGAGCATCGCTTAGCGGTCCGCCCGACGCCAAGCCGGTCAAGCAAAGGCTTCGGCGTATGTCGATGGATCGGCAGCAGCGGCTAAAACAAGGTGGCGAAGCTTCTTGGCGGGGTCATCGCGAGGTCCACCATCGAGAATGGCTCGCTAACCGGTGCTAGTCAAAAAGGCGGCGGGGCACGGCGTATGTGCATCGACTTCACGGCACTCAACAAGGCGTGCCCAAGGACAATTACCCCTTGCCGCGCATCGATCGGTGGTCGGCGCCACGGCGGGTGCGAACTCATGAGTTTCTGGACGCCTATTCGGTTACCACCGGTATACATGGCCGAAGACGACGAGGAGAAGACCAGTTTTATCACACCACTTGGGACGTTCTGCTTCGTCAGAATGCCCTTTGGCTTGAAGAACGTGGGCGCTACCTTTACCCGCCTCATCGCTATTGCCCTAGATGCCCAGCTCGGGAGGAACGTCGAAGCTTACGTCGATGACGTGGTGGTCAAAACCCGGCAGCTTGCTCTGCATGGCCGGGACCTCCTGGAGACCTTCGACAACCTCCGGAAGGCGGGCATTAAGCTCAACCCCGACAAATGTGTCTTCGGGGTGTAGGCGGGCAAACTCCTAGGCTTCCTCGTGTCCGGACGGGGCATCCAGGCGAACCCCGACAAAGTAGACGCTATCCTAGGTATGGAGCCGCCCAAGACAACGAGGGAGGTCCAAAGGCTGGCGGGCCGCATGGCAGCACTAAGCCGCTTCCTATCCAGGGCGGCGGAGCGGGGCTTGCCATTTTTCAAGACACTCCGCGGGTGCGATGGATACCGTTGGGACGGAGATTGCGCGAAGGCCTTCAACGAGCTCAAGGAGCACCTGGCCAGCCTTCCCACTCTGGTCGCCCCAGCACCAGAGGCTCCCCTCCTGCTCTATTTAGCCGCGTCAGCCACCGCGGTCAGTGCCGTCCTCGTCTTAGATGAAGGCGCCGTACAGCGGCCCGTATACTTTGTCTCTGAAGCCCTCCAAGGTGCCAAGACAAGATACACGGAGCTTGAGAAGCTCGCCACTGCGCTGGTCATGGCCTCCAGAAGCTTCGCATTATTTTCGCCCACCCGATCACGGTGCCTTCCTCATTCCCCCAGCGAAATGTTGCACAACAAGGAGTCCACAGGCGCATCGGCAAATGGGTGCCGAGCTCGCTCCCTTCTCCCGACGTATGCTTCACGAACGGCAATCAAATCCCAAGTCTCGCGGATTTTCTCGCCGAATGGACCCCGCCGCCCAACCCGTCGGGACGCACGATAACCCGTCGGGCGCTCACCATCGGCGAGCTTACGTCGCGGCGCGGCGTAGGTGCGATGATAAATCACGCCCGAGGACAGCGTTTGCTATACCGCGCGCCTTGCCTTCCCACCACCAACAAAACGGCTGAATACGAGGCGCTGCTCTTTGGCCTGGCGAAGTTCAAGGCAGTCGGCGCAAGACGGGTGCTAGTCCGCACCGACTCGCGTTTGGTGGCTGGTCATGTGGACAAGTCATATCAAGCCAAGGACCCTGAGTTGGCTAAGTACCCCGCGGCTGTGAGGGTGAGGGAGAGGCACTTTTTGGGCGTCACCGTCAAGGCCATCCCCCGCATGGAGAACGAGCAGGCAGACGCCCTCGCTAAGGCGGCCAGCCAGCAGCTGCCCCCCTGATGGGGCGTTTTACGAGATATTAGTGCAGGCGGCCATCGCGCAGGACAACCGGGACGCGGCACTTGTCCACCACATTGACCGGCCAGGTGATTGGCGGGAGCCCATCTTCAATTTCTTGCAAGGCATCGCCGAGCCGGAGGACCCCGCCGAGCTTCGGCGTTTGCAGCACCGCGCAAGGTCCTTCCAGGTGTTCGAAGGGATACTCTACAAGAAAGGGGTTTGCGCACCGCTCCTGCGCTGCCTCTCGACTGAGGGGGGAAAGGAGCTCCTCGCGGAGATCCACGCGGGTGCGTGCGGATCCCACCTGGCACCGAGGTCACTAGTCGGCAAGGCGTTCAGGCAAGGCTTCTACTGGCCAACTGCCATCACCGATGCCCAGGACCTCGTCCGTCGGTGCCAAGGGTGCCAGTGGATGGCGCGCATCATCCGCGAGCCCCGGCGAGCCTCAACCCCATTCCTCGGTGTGGCCTGGCGTATTTTGGGCGTCGACATAGTAGGACCACTTCCCGAGCTCGTGGGACCTCCGGTTTGTGGTCGTCGCGCTGGAGTATTTCTCGGATGGCGAAAGCAATCGCCCAGTAAAGTAACCTGCGCCATCTGGCGCTTCCTCGGCAAAACATCATATGTCGCCGGCGTGCCCGGGAGCTCACGGTTGACAATGGCATGCGGTTCGGCGCCACCCTCTTCAAAGACTATTGCGGCGGCATGGGCATCACCCTCCGATTCACCTCGGTAGGGCACCCGACCCAATGGGGCGGTCGAGCAGGCGAATGGCGCCATCTCGCTGCCATCAAAAGCGCTTGGTCGGATTGCGAAGGGCAAGTGGCCAGCGAGCTCCTGGCGTTCTTTGGTCGCCGCAACGGTAATGTCGTCCAACGGGATTCACGCCGTTCAAGCTCCTTTTCGGCGACGAAGCCGTGATGCCCGAGGAAATCAAGGTCGGCTCGCGGAGGGTCCTCGTCCAAGCACCCGAAGAGGAGCGCAGTGTGTCCTTGGACCTCCTCGACGGGCTGCGGGCAGATGCAGCCCACCATGTCGAGAAGTATGCGCGGCAGGCAATGCGTACTCGGGACCGCTCTATATTCCGCGGGATTCAAGCGGGATTCCAGTGGCGCTCGGCGGAGACCGCTGGCAAGCTAGAGTCAAGTGGGAAGGCCCGTACATCGTGATGGAGGCATTGCCAAAGGGGGCGTACCGGCTCGCCACGCTCGAAGGACAAGCCCTCCGGCACACATGGAATGCGGACAGGTTGCAGCGATACTACGCCTAGAAGTAGGATGACAAGTGTAGCGCCGCCAACCCCTTATACGATGCTCGCCCGCGCAAACGGGACTTCAATAAAGGTTGCTGTTCCCAGAGCATTGTCTGTCCGCGCTGAGAAGAACAAAGTCTGCGGACTATAAATAAGACGTAGTGTTGAGCTCAGCTTCCGCACGCGAGAGTCTGCGGACTATAAATAAGACGTAGCGTTGAGCTCAGCTTCCGCGCGCGAGTCGCGGACTATAAATAAGGCGAGTGTTGAGCTCGGCTTCCGCGCGCGAGTCTGCGGACTATAAATAAGGCGTGGCGTTGAGCTCGGCTTCCGCCGCGAGTCTGCGGACTATAAATAAGGCGTAGCGTTGAGCTCGGCCGCGGCGAGTCTGCGGACTTTAAATAAGGCGTGGCGTTGAGCTCGGCTTCGCGCGCGCGAGTGCGGACTATAAATAAGGCGTAGCGTTGAGCTCAGCTTCCGCACGCGAGAGTCTGCGGACTATAAATAAGATGTAGCGTCGAGGTCCGCCTCCGCACGCACCAGTCTGCGGACTATAAATAAGGCGTGGCGTTGAGCTCGGCTTCCGCACGCGAGTCTGCGGACTATAAATAAGACATAGCGTCGAGGTCGCCTCGCACGCACGATCTACGGACTCTAAATAAGGCGTGAGCATCGAGGTTCGCCTCCGCGCGCGATCTACGGACTCTAAATAAGGCGTGGCGTCGAGGTCCGCCTGCACACACCGATCACGGACTCTAAATAAGGCGAGCGTCGAGGCGCCTCCTCACGCACGATCCCACGGACTCTAAATAAGGCGCAGCGGGGACACCTCGCGCGCACGATCTCGGGCTATAAAGAAAGTCGAAGCGTCGAGGTTCGCCTCGCACGCGCACGATCCACGGACTCTAAATAAGGCGTAGCGGTGAGGTCCGTCTCGCGCGCGAGTCTCGGACTATAAAGAAAGTCGTAGCGTCGAGGTTCGCCTCCGCGCGCCGATCCACGGACTCTAAATAAGGCGTAGCGTCGACGTCGCCTCGCACGCGCGAGTCTCGGACTATAAAGAAAGTCGTAGCGTCGAGGTTCGCCTCCGCACGCGCCAGTCCACGGACTCTAAATAAGACGAAGCGTCGAGGTCCGCCTCCGCACGCGCGAGTCTCCGGACTATAAAGAAAGTCGTAGCGTCGAGGTTCGCCTCCGCACGCGCCAGTCCACGGACTCTAAATAAGATGTAGCGCCGAGGTCCGCCTCCGCACGCGTGAGTCTCCGGACTATAAAGTCGTAGCGTTGCGGTTCGCCTCCGCACGCGCTAGTCTACGGACTCTAAACAAAACACAGTGGGGGACGCCCTCGCGCCCGCTAAAGGCGGAGGACTTCCCCTCGCACTTGGCGACGGTAACACGAGAATAAAGTGCAACTTGATTTCATTGCAAAAGCAAGGGGGGTTATGTGGTTACAAGCATAAGAACCAATGCATCATCCCCCCCGTCATACCCGACCAACAGCTCAGTCTTGGCGCGGGGCGGGCAAGCCCGTGCCGACGCCGTCGTGGTGTTGGAGGATTCCTTCGAGCCACCCTCGCTGCATCTTCCCCGAAGCGGCCCCAAACCCGTTGGTGGAAGTTCTGCAGGCTGGGCCCGATAGAGCGAATGGCGTCCGACATAACCTCTGGTCGGTCGGGAAGATCCAGTTGAGGGTTCGCCAGCTCATGGGTATGTCTACACCCATGAGTGTGAAGCATGGCGAGAGCGAAGCACGCACCAACATAGCCGCAGTGCTTGCCAAAGGTCCTGGCCCCACGAAGAGCAACGCCTGCCCCCTCCTCGATCGACCCGAGCGTCTCTGACAGGTCCTCCGGCCCGTGCATAGGGTCCGGCACCATGACGCACAGACCTCGGAGGTCCTGGTTCAGGGACTCCATGGCCCGCCACGCCGACGTGGACGCATTTTCCAAGACACGGCTGTTCCCTGCAGCGGACTCCGCCAGCTGGGCTTTCTCCGTTTCTAGGACGACGATCTGCTGCAGGAAGGCGGCGCGCTCCTTGGCTGCGGCGCATTTGGCTTCCGTGGCCTCGAGTTGCGCGGCCGCCATGGCGCCCCCCAGCGCGCGAAGCTCTTCATCCTTCATCGCGAGTGCATCGTTCGCTTCGCGAAGGCTGGCTTCCAGAACCCTCCGCTCTTGAACACGGGCCTCGTCAAAGGCCCGGCTGAGGGCAAGCGTCTGGCAAAAACAACAAGTCAGCAGGCGCCCAGAAGTACCCTAGAAACTGAAGCACACATACTTACCCTCATCTCGGAGGCCTGCAGCGCGAGCGCTAGCAGTTCCCCTTTGCACGACGACAATGCCTCTCGGTCAAGGCCGTTGTCGGCACGCTCCACGGCTGTGGTTAGGACGCGAAGTATCTCCAGGCGCGGGAGAAAGTCTGAGCGAGCGAGCCCCGGACCCAACGCGCCAGGATTCACCGGGGCCTCGGCCACGTCAACAGCAACGGACACCGGTGGGGCATCCTGCACAAGCCCTTCGACTTCGCGCATACCCCCGTTGCTCGATCCTTCGCCACGTCGGGGAGACTTCGTCTCGCCTGACAGAACGAGCGAGCAGATCGGAGAGAGCCTCGCGAAGTCATGGGAAGAAAGGGACTCACGCCTACCTCCTACGCCTCTCGCCGCGGTAGGAAGTGGTGCCGGTGTGACCGCCAAGTGGGATGCGGGCACCTCGGTGGCCGGCGAGGAGGTCCTCTCGGCCGCGTCAGACGCTATAATCCCGCGACAAGGCCCGCAGCGTCGCACCAGGCCCCTCGCGCGGCGTGGGACCGAGTCGGCGTTTCGCTGCGGCGGCACAAGCGATTCTTCCGCGGCAACCCCAGATGCGGTTCCCATCGCCCCCACGGCTCCCTCCACAAGGAGCGCGCTCTCGGTGGCCGCAAGCATGGGTTCGTTGGCATCGGCGGTTGGTGCCGGAGGATCCGAGATGGCGCGCTCCTCCGGCGAGTGTGGCGAGCCCACCGCCGATCGCAACGCCCGTCTCAGCCCGTGCGGTGCCAAGGGCTCTTGGGTCGCGGCCGCCAAGGGCGGGCGGCATCGCGAAGGTAACACCCCCGCAGGGCTATCACCGTCCTGACCGCCCGGAGTCCCGGCGGGAAGCTCCCCTGGCATCACTCGCTCGGGCACAGTAATGCCCAGAGCCTCGCATGCGCGGTTTACCCGCCCTTGCTTAGCCGCCTTGACCGCCGCCTCGCGAGCCTGGTGCTCCTCAAGCGTGTACGGGCCGAGGAGCGCCGCGACCGCGTGCTCCGCATCTTCTAGCCGAGCCATTGCGCACATCACATCAGTCAGGCGGAGGCTAAAACAGATACAATAACGCGCGTAAAACACGCTGGGTGACTTACAAGGAGCGGAGGGCGGGAGCAGGCGAGATACGGATGGGCTGAACCCGTCCTCGCGGGGCCGCCCTGTTCAGCGCACTTCCCCCGGGAGGAGAGTGGCGCCACCCCATACATTGTAAATTCCTCGGCTAGGTCGCGCAGGCTTATTCGGCGGGCGACACCGACAAGGCTCCGTAGCCTCTGCGTGTCATCAATCTCCGCCTTCAGACTCGGCGTGCTGATAAATGAGATCGGCCCACCCCGACATTGCATTCCGCTCTTGTCGGTCACGGAGTAATAGAACCACTGCCGAGTCCAGCCGGACTCCCATCGCCTCGGCGAGCCCGGCACGGGGAACAACGTCGCGCACGACGCCCGTAGCACGAAGTCCACACCGCCGAAGTTGGACACCGCCCCTTCAACTTTTCTGTGTCGGCAGCGTGCGTCGTGCAGCGTGGCGAATAAGCTCGCGCTGGGACGCCGCCCCTCTGTCCGCATCGCCCACGTGAAAATAGCTAGGTGGAGTATTGCGTGGGGCGTCAGTTGGGCTAGCTCCAACTTGTTGGCCCGCAGACTTCGCCCACAAACAACGTGGAGGGCATTTGAAGGCCGGCGTCGAAAAAAGTGGCAAAAACAATCGCCTCCATTGCGGGGCCGGCTCGTCTCGCCCCGACGGGGTGGCGAGCCCCATCGCGTCCTCGATCTTCCTCTCTGCACGAGTCGCTGCAGCGTCCCGCCGATCGCGGCTCCTCCCAACGCACGGGAGCAGCGGCCCCCTGAGTGCTCCATGGCGTCCCACCACCTGTTGGCGCGCGAGCCCCCCCGCGGCACCAGCTCGTACTCCACGGAAGGATGGGGCACCCCGCCCTGGCTGGGCAAGGAACTGCTGCGGGGATGGTAGGAGGCGTCGTCATGGCTAGCCATCGCTCGCATGTCGAGGAGCAAGAAGCGGGAAAGGAGCAAGCTGCGTTGCGATTAGCACGCGAAGCAAAGCGGCAGATCGAGAAACAAAAAGGGTGCCTCCACCTCAACACTGGCACCTTATAAAGGCCGCTCGCCTCTCATATGGCTCGAAGCGCGGGCAGATTACGGCGGCGCGATTCGGTGCCACGATTTGGAAAGAAGAACCGCCAGGGCTTAGAGGGTCGTGCCCGGTAGGTGAACAAACAGCGCACAATGCCTCTGCGCCCCCAACACGCGTCCAACTTCCCTGGGGAAGAGGCGAACGGCGCGATCACGCAAGCGCTCACATCCCACGACGCGATGCGTGAGTCGCGCGTGTCCCACACGGGATGGCGATCGCACAACGCGACGGCTGACCCTGCCGGGCGGCGCGGCGTGATTCGGCCGCCATTAAAGCGCACTACGGACCGCAAGCCCACAACGACCTCAATCTTAGCGCAGGGCGGCGCGCGCGTGTCTCGCCGACCGGCGCGGCCTCCGCGCCACCCGTTCGAAGGGTAGGGGCGGGGCGCGCGCGCTACGCCGACTTAGGCGCCCGGCCTCGCGCCACCGTTCGAAGGTAGGGGCGGGAGCGCGCGCCTCGCCGACAGGTGCCGCCTCGCGCCACCCGTTCGAAGGGTAGGGACGGAGCGCGCCTCGGCCGACTTAGGCGCCGGCCTTCGCCGCCACCGTTCGAAGGGTAGGGGGCGGGCGCGCGCCTCGGCCGACTTAGGCGCCGGCCTCGCGCCACCCGTTCGAAGGGTAGGCTCGCGCCACCGTTCAAAGGGTAGGGAGCGCGCGCGCGCGTCGCCGCGCGCCGGCCTCGCCGCCACCGCGCCCGGCCGCCGCCACCGTTCGAAGGGTAGCGCCACTCGTTGAAGGCGGGCGGGCGCGCCTCGGCCCGACAGCGCCGGCCGCCAGCGCCACCCGTTCGAAGGTAGGGGCGGGGCGCGTTCGGCCGCGCTCGCGCGGCCGACTGAAGCGTAGGCGCCGCGCCACCCGTTCGAAGGGTAGGGGAAGCTGAGCGCGCGCGCGCCGCCTCGCGCCCGATCCCGACTTAAGCGCCGCCGCCTCCGGCCTCGCCACCCGTTCAAGGGTAGGGGCGGAGCGCGCGCCGCGCTTCGACGCCGAGGCGCCGGCCTCGCGCCACCCATTCGAAGGGTAGGGGCGGAGCGCGACAGCGCCCGACCGCGCCACCGTTTGAAGGGTCCGTCTGCTCGATAAGGCGCAAGATCGGATATACTCCGACATCACCCTCCATCCCACACCTCGAGCTCCCCAACCGCAAGTTTGGAAAAATTCACAGGCCGCAGGGGACGGGACGGAGGGGCCCAAAGGACTCGGCGACATGGCTTCGGCCCTGTGAAGCCCTTCACCATGAGAGGCTCCTGTTGTAGGGGTGGCCCCCACCTAAGCCCAGCAGGCCTGTTAGGAGGTTATAAGAACCAGAGTAACATGTGTAATGACATAAGTGCCCCTTATGGGGATGTACGGATGTAAGGGCATAACTGTAAAAGCATACTCCATGTGAATATATATATCAGGATGAGGGGGAGGGTGAGGACACACTTCCACCTCTCCACTACCATCTCTCTCTCTGTTTGGTCTGTAACCACAACAATGGGCTTTGAGCTTTTTGTTCTTGGTAGCAAATATAATTACCCTCCTTGTGCTTCTCCATTGCTTTGGCCTTGGAATCATCATAATATTCAAACCTAATAATAAACAAGAATTGGGCATAAGATAGCATATTGTTCCCATGAATAGAAGGACATTCGTTAAGAAACAAATTCACCTTACAATATTTAATGCGGCTCAATACTTCTTTTCAGTGAAATAATGTATTTGATTGACAAGTGCTAAGCATGTGCGTATCCGCATCACAAGGTCTTCCTAATAATAATGAACAAGCTTGCATAGGAACAACGTCGCAATCAACATAATCATGGTATCAACCCATAGAAAAATGTACTCTCACCATCTGTGTTACCTTCAACTTACCACTGTTGTTGAACCACTGAATATGGTATGGGTGGGGATGAGGTTTAGTCGGCAAAGCAAGCTTCTCCACCATATCCATACTCGCCAAATTGTTGCAACTCCCACCATCAACAATTATGTGAATCGAGCGTTCCTTTACAACGCCCATGATTTGGAACAAATTATGGCACTGGTTTTGCTCGATATGAGACACTTGAGCACTTAGTACGCGTTGCACTATAATGCTCAAATACTTGTCGGCATCTTCGGTGCCAACATGTTCCTCCTCATGTTCAGATCCATCATCATGTCCTGCATGATTATTTGCAAGCATAGCATATGTTTCATCATCAAAATCACTAGCAGAGGAATACCCACCATCATCGCGTATAATCAATACATGCTTGCTTGGACAGTCCCGCATCATGTGTCCATAGCCTTTGCAACAATGGCATTGAACGTCCCTCATTCGTCCTGTCGAAGCAACTGAAGAGGAGGTTTTTGCAGAAAGTTGTGGTGCTATTTGTGTGCTTTGGAAACTCGTGGCGCCGAATTTGACGTAGTAGGGCGCTGCTTGTTGTTGGAGGGTAATGATTGGGGCTCCACAGTGGATGAGGTAGAAGGGGTGCGCGGCATCCATGAATTTATGCGACCTGCAGAAGAGTTAGTTCGCATTCTCATTGGCGCCCCTGCAACTCACGTTCAGCTTTGCAAGCAAGATGAAACAATCTAGTAATAGAGTTGTAATCTTTGTAATCAAGGATGTCTTGAATTTCTCGATTCAACTCTCCCAAAAACCTAGCCATTGATGCCTCCTCATTCTCAACTAACCCACAGCGCAACATACCAATTTGTAATTTCTGATAGTATTCTTCCACAGATTTTGCACCTTGTTGTAAGCGTTGCAGTTTATTTAACAAATCACGTGCATAGTATGAGGGAATAAATCGATGGCGCGTAAGCACTTTTAAAGCCTCCCAAGTGTTAGGTATGTTGTTGGGTTGTTGACGACAATGTTCTTTCCACCAAATAGAAGCAAAGTCGGTAAATTCACTAGTAGCAGCCCTAACTCATCTATTCTCAGGAAAATCATGGCAAGCAAATTTTTGATCAACAGCTAGTTCCCAATCAAGATAACCATTAGGATCATATTTACCATTAAAAGAGGGCATATTGAATTTAACCTTAGCAAAAGCATCATCGTGGTCACGTACATCACGTCGTGAGGGTTCTCTTCGCATACCTTGTCGGTTAAAACGCAATTGTCGATGAGCTCGATCGTTGTTGTGGTTAGCCCTGCCATCTGCCTCGGAATCACCCACATAGTCAAATTCATCTTGTCCCTCTACCGTCGCAGTAGGGGGAACAACAGCCGAAGCTTGGGCAATCTCCTCAAGGCACGCCATAATATCTGCCAAAGAAGTATTAGTGATACCTTGTGCTCTCTCCATCGTAGTGAGAGTTGCGTTTGTCTCAATCTGGGCGCCCTCGAGTTGAGCAAGTCGCTCATTTGTGACTCTGACATCCTCCTCAAGGCCCTCCGTACGAAGATTCATTTCGCGCGTGAAATGTTGTATGATTCCCTTCGTACGAGGACTATGAGATGTATCCTGATCTGTAAACTCTCCAGAACCTGCCATTGTTAGTAAAAACACAAGAATGTCCCTAACATGTACTAGGGTATGGTTGTTCAAAAGTCGCTCGCACTCAAACCTTCTATCAAATTCTTACCAATTCTTACTAAGCACACAAGGGCGATCGGCAACCAGTGATGACAATATATCTGCGAAGATTGGATGGAGCGATTGCCAGGTGAAGCTCAGCCTGTACGGTGTAGAAAAGGTGTAGCTGAGAAGGCTCAAGTTTGGTAGCAAGGAGTAGCAATAATCAATTCAGAAAATTCAAGCTGAAAAATCGTTCAACACCGATTAATGCTGGTCCTAGACTAGACCTTACTAGAGACGCGAGCCTAGAACACCAACGAATACATCGTGTAGAAGGAAACTAGATGACGTTGCACAAGGAGTTCAGGAGCTTGAAAAAAGGATGTCGTCTGCATGGGGAACCTTAGAATCACTGATAAAAGGCTCCTGTCAATTTTGTGCAAATTCTGAGAAAGTTGATTTTTCCTTGGTTTGCGGGCCCGTTTTGAGGCCCTAAACGACGTTTTTTGGGGTCGAAGTTGCTGCGCGTGTGCCTGGAGACTTACGCGAATCTAAAATCTCTAGATTTCGCAGACTTCTTTTTTTCCATGTATCTTCTCATTTCCTTTCCAACGGATCAAGAATCGCCTCAATCGGAGGTCGTGTGCAAAAGTTACAAATTTGTTTTCTTTTTCTCTCTTTTTTTTCTTTTTTTCACACAGACGACGCTTTCCTGGTTGAATCCGAAACCTCCTTGGCCGAAATCGTGTCCTACTCCGAAACCAACTAGGGTAAAGCCTCCCTAGAAACCGAGTTCTCTTCCTTTTTCTTCCCTCAATGTGGCAGTTCGAATCCAACCGCTACGGTGAAACCGAAACGTGAACAGAACTCGAAACTCTAGAGGTGCATCCTCGTTGATGGTATCATTGGCGACCAAGCGTGGGTCCACGAAACCAATTGGTGATTTTGATAATCTAGCTTCGATCAGCATGAATATATATATAGACACACACACACACAGAAAAGCAACAAATTGTGACATATATCGGTATTACATGAACAGAGACTGTGATTGTACAGACTTACAGCGTCTAGCATCGAATGAGTGAGACGTCGAGAGCGTTGAGCGTGAAAAGACCAAATATATCGTCAAAGGTCACCGCGAAGACACATTCACGAAATTCGTGCTTTGAAAATGATCCCTTTGAATTTGTGATGATACCGTGGCGCGTTACGCCTCGGCTTATTGGACTATTCCATATACCAAGAGTGTAATGTTTGGCAACCAAGTCCTAGAGTTACGAGGTGCTCTTCCGGGATTATCATTGGCTCGCCTAACACGAATTTGCGGGCCAATGGCAGTGCACGGATATCATCATCATCCTTCGTCTTTGATTTGCCCTCGCCTTTGCCTCGATCGTAGGTCGACTTTTATGGTAATCGATAATGGTAGCACGGTGCAAGTTGCTTTGGCGAGAATAGCACCGTGGAGATAGCACCGGTGCGAGTAGCTCAGTTCGCTTGCCCTTGTGGAGATAGCACCGGTGCATTTAGCTCGTTGTGGCTGCCCTTACGGTCCAGCCACCGGTGCAGAAGCCTCCAGGGAGATGTCACTTTTGGGCCACTGGATGAATATTCCAATGGCCTGCCCTAGAGTCATGATCTCGTCGTTGAGGGGCTTCGGTAGCGGGACTATCTCAAAATTGACATGCACACCATCCACATTAACTTTTGCGTAGCCTGGCGCTAAAACATGACTGTGCACCATGGCCCTGATAGCAGACGGATATGCCTGGCTCCAAGCAGCGTACAGGGGAACGGAGGCATATCTCGCTTGGAGCCTGCACTTCGTAGACTCCTACGTAACCATACAAAATTAGCTACTCCAATAGGCCTATCTATGGAGCAAACATTTGAGAGATAATAATTATTACCTGGACAGAGTGTAACACGCAGGGGGAAGGTACGTTCGTCCATTATCAGTGCATGTCGGTGCTAACTCAGGCCTGATATCCATATCAGCCAAGTCAAGCCGTGCGTTGACGCCGTCCTTTGTTTTATCACGAATGTTCAGTAAGAGACTAATCAAGCTGTCGTATACATTCTTTTCTACGTGCATGACGTCGATGCAGTGTCGAATATCTAGGTACTCCCAATAAGGTAAGTCCCAAAATATTGATCTTTTCTTCCAAGTGTTCTTCTCATGAGCCCTCAATTTACGTCCTTTTCCGAGCACAAAATCTAAATCCTTAACCATATCATAAACCTCGTGTCCTCTTAAATGCCTTGGAGCTGAACCGTCTTCCTTCTCTCCGTCAAATTGTTTCTTCATCTTGCGGTATGGGTGAGCCCTCCGAAGGAACCGGCGGTGACGCATGTAGACGGTTTTGCGTGAGTGTTTCAGCCACATACTTTCGGTACCATCTAAACAGTGAGTACAAGCTTTGGCACCTTTTGTACTATGGCCCGATAGGTTACCAAGGGCAGAATAATCATTTATGGTGTAGAACAATAAGGAGCGCAGAGTGAAGTTCTCTCGTTTGTATGCATCCCATACTGCACCTCTCGTTCCACAAGATTTTTAGATCTTCCACCAACGGTTGCTAGGAACACATCAATATCATTCCCAGTTGTTCGGCCCTTGGATAAGTATCGACAACAAAATATACTTTCGCTTCATACACAACCAAGGAGGAAGGTTATAGATGCAGAGAGTCACGGGCCATGTGCTATGTCTACTGTTCATGCTATGAAAGGATTCATTCCATCATGTTAGTCGAAACCTTATATTCCTTGGTTCTTTGCACCGAACTCTACAAAACTCCTATCGATGTTTCTCCACTGCGCGGAATGAGCAAGGTGTCTCAGCATTCCATCCTTCTTGCACTTCTCCGAGTACCAACGCAGCAGTTTTGCCTCCTTTGGATTTGCAAAAAACCTTTTCAAACAGGTAATTATTGGAAAATACCATGCCACCTTAGCAGGAGGTCCTTTCTTCGCCTCTGTTCCCTCGCCATCATCTGATTGATTGTTACATTTGTATCGGGATGCGTTGCACACCGCACATACATGCATGTTTGCATACTCTTTACGGTAGAGGATACAGTCGTTCGGACATGTATGTATTCTTTCTACTTCCATTCCCAACGGACAAAGAACCTTCTTGGCTTTATACGTGGTTTTAGGCAACTCATTTCCCTCCGAAGCATGTCCGCTAAAAGACCTAGCGGCGTCGTGAAACTCTTGTTGGATCAACCGTTGGCATCGCGAAGCATCGATCCAGTTATCATCGTGCAACCTATCGAATCGAACCACAATCGACATCATCCGTGGCATGTCATTCACTTCACCGGCGATGTCATCCGTGCGCATATCATTCACTTCACCGGCGATGTCATCCGGCGGCATATGATCATTCACTTCGCCATGGTGGTCCAACACGTATAACCCTTTTGAAACCCTCTCGAATCAAGTGCACTTCAATTTGCCTCGGTTCTTAAACATCTTTAAATTCTCGATCGATTGCATGGGCGGTACATATATTCCACCCCTTATTCAACATATCCTCCTCGCGACTCTTGTAAGCGAGACACGCCATTAATGTACTCTTCACTCACACGGCTCGCGTCATACATCCAAACCGGTCCTACATTACGTACATATATAACAATTTAGTATTAAAAATTAGATTAACTAATTATTACTATATATATACCGGCCACATTTATTATATTGAGGCTTAATTTGCTAGCTCAATTCATATTATAAACACAACAGCTATTATATAACCAACAATTTTGCAAATTAACCATCTTCAATAACACTTACCAATTACTTAGATCTAAATTGTAATGCAATTAAAGAAAAAATAAATTTCATTACTAACCATATCTAGAGCAACCAGGAAAGTATGAATCTTCAAAGCTCAATCTTTGCCTCTTCCCACCAAATTAACTGGCCTGAAATCGCCTAGCTTGCCTCCTGAGTGAAAGAGTGCGTAGCAGTGGATAGATCTGGATCGAAATGAAGACAGATGCGGTCTGAGTAGCACAATAAATGGCTAGTGTCATTATCACAGACGGTTTTTAATTAAAAACCGTCTGTGAATTATCACAGATGGTTCATCGGTACGAACCATCTGTGATACTCCTTTTCTCCGACGCCGCTAACACAGACGGTGTCCAAATTAAAACCGTCTATGTTAGTGTCGGTCACAGACGGTTTTGTCAAACCATCTATGATTGGCCATCTAGTATTAAGCTTTCTGTAGTAGTGTTTGTTTTTAACGATTATGTCCATTACAAAAGTTTCAATGGTGCAGACAGATCGCGAATCAAACATTTTGGTAATTTATGAATTATTTGTTATAAGAGAAGTTCGTATAATCAAGTGTGCCCACGCATCCATGGCAGGTGAAATGAAGGATGCAATGCAAGCGCTATTGCACATGGGGTGCTCCGCATTGACTGGCGTTCAGTTCGTGGGGTGTGAATGTGTGATTCCTCAGTGCATCCGTTGAATGCAAAATTGCCGCAGACAGCCAACCAGGCACCTAGATAATCTCGTCCCTCTCTCCCTACTACTTCATGCCTAACACATCCATGGACGCGACGATGAATAGAGATAGTTTTTTTAAGATGGTTTATAGTCTATGGTTTAAATATTTAAATTTTAATTGTTCGTGGAGACAGTATATAAAGAGAAATAATTATATATAATTTTGGCCAATATAGCTAAACTCAGTATATTTTTTACTATAATTTTTCTATTAATCTTGTTTTAAAAACATATCATTCAAAAACTAATTAGTATAGACAGTATAAATATAAACTAACTCTAAACCTAAAAAACCAGCCTAGACTTTCAACTCTGTTTGGGAGCCAGAGCTTCTCTTAGGGTCTGTTTGGTTACCTGCATGTATCTTGGCTTTGCATGAGCGCATGCAATGGGCATGTGTTTGGTTGCCTGATTGGCTCTTGGAGCCAGGCTCATCTCATGCAAATTTCTCTCCTGAGCCAGGCTCGAGGGAAACGAAGAGAGGTCCTTCGCTCCTCGGCTGGCCGTCGGATGCAGCGCCACGGCGCCCTGGGAAGGAAGGAGAGCGGAAGAGGCGGCGACTCCGCTCGGGTCGGCCGGATCGGGCGGAGGCGAGGAGGCCGGAGGAGGCGCCACGATGAGCGCCGGCCGGATCGGACCGGCGGCGCACTCCGCTCCACGGGCCGCCGTGCCGCGCGCGAGAGAGAGAGAGAGAGTGCGTCGGCGGAGGGACGGCGACGGAGAGCCCGAGGTCGGCGGAGGGGAGCCCAAGGTCGGCAAGCTGAGCCACCCGCGCGCCGTCGTGCCGCCGGAGGTGAGCCCGAGTGCCGGGGGGGGAGAGGTAGGTGGCAGAGGGAAGGTGAGGGGGAGGAGGCCGGTCGGCCGAAATGAGTGGAGGAGAGAGAGAGACGGGCCGGGCAACCAAACACCATCTTTACTCATACAGCTTCAACGGATACAGGCAACCAAACAAGTATATTTGCATGTGTCTAGCCAGGATGAGACTAGTCAGGATGAGCCATACAAGCTGGGTTGAGAAGATATGGGCAACCAAACAGGCCCTTAAGTTTTCAACTCATACTTCGTCCAACCCTCGCACGTGTCATTATTGCAAGCCTTGTGTGGTTTACTCTCTCGTCTGCTCCTTCCAAAGTTGAGCTCGGTAGGCGAGGCCTTCCAGGAGATGAGCCTGACCGGCCTGCGCTGGCTGGGCTCGGCACCACCAGCCTCGCGGAGCGGTGACGAGCTGGCACATACTAGCTACATTTCCACGAAGATAATTATGTCGTGCGGAAAGACTAATAATCATTTATTTATTCAATGCTAGTTTGGAGTCTAGCGAGGCGAGAAACAGGTGAGGAAGACAGCCCGTACATAGCGTACTACTCAACTTCTGAGTGTGATACTAAGCTAATTAATTACGTATTGCTGAGCTCTCGTGTTTGTTTTCTTCTTAAGAAAATGTTGACGCCATAAGCTAGAAGTCACTTCTATGAAAAACAAGGTTTAATTAAGTGTTTCTCTCCTGCATTGATTTAAAGGGCAATTATGTCGTGAGGTAGAGACTGGTTGATGGTTTGTTTATTGAACGATATTTTGGACTTTAGTGGAGGGTGAGGGAGGACCGCCTCTACGTACTAGCTCAGTTGAGTATGGTACTAAGTTAATTAATCCTATTTTAGTGGGCTCTTGTGTTCTACAAATTAATACGAATGAGCTTATTAAACGATATTTTGGACTTCAGTGGGGGCAAGGGAGGACCGCCTCTGTATAGTGTACTAGCTCAGTTGACTATGGTACTAAATTAATTAATTCTATTTTAGTGAGCTCTCGTGTTTTACAAATACGAACGAGCTGTCCTACCAAGGCTTGCTACTACTGTAGCCAAATGCCAAGCTTGATCAGCATGGCAGGCTTGTGGGCCCATTCCTGCCACGTCCGTTTCTCACCTACCGAGCTAGTGGGAGATGCTAACGTGGGAGCTTGACAGGTGACATACATCACAAATCGCTGCTTTCGCTATTGTGGAGGGGTCTAAAATTAAAAATTCGTACATCGACCATATTTGAAAACAAATTTTGCTACAAAAGGGCCGCTCTAACCGGCTAATAGATTCGGCTTACGGCTACGGCTTTTTGGCTTAACATTGAAATTACACTGTAGCAGCTGTTAGTCTTTTCTGAGTTATTAAATTAAAGAAAAACAAAGAAAAATAAGAAAAAAAAACACAGTTATATCTCCACAGACAATAGAAAATAAAAGGCAAAAAAATGCTAAAATTAGAAACTAATATATTTTAAGTGACTTTTTATTTAAATAAACTAAAATAACAAAATAGAAGCTAAATTTGTTTAGAACAAAACAAATCGACTCCCTGTCAGCAGCCATTGAACGCAATATTGTAGCCAAGGCCGACAGCCAACCAGGCAGCTAGAAAGAGACTCGTGCCTCAGCCCTACTACCGCATGCCTAGCACATCAATTGACTAGACAACGAATAGGCTTTCGACTCTACATGTTGCCCCTTTCCTCTTAAGTTTGCAACCCATACTTTGTCCGAATTTTTTGTACGGATAATCCATTTTTTATTCGAAATTACATAAATATACCTGTGAGAAATTTTTTTGCAAAAATAGGCTCCAGTCGCCTAATGGTTGGGCGGCGGAGACTTCGCCAACCGACGCGGCGGTGGAGAGTCTGACGGTTGGCGATTAATTGCGATCGCCCAACCGTTGGCGCCTTCAATGTAGTCGCCGAACGGTTCGGCGATCGCGATCGATCGCCCAACGGTTCGCGGCGAAGGTGGGATATAAGGTCGCTTCGGCGACGACGAAGCGCCGCACTGTTCTTCCGTTCGGCCAGCGCAGAGAAGAGAGGGGAAAGAGAAGAGGGAGAGGAGAAGAGAAGGGGGAGGAGGAGAAGGAGTGCGCGTTTTTCAGGTAAGTTTTTGGTGTTATATTTTTTTGTTAGTGTAGAAGATTAGTTTAGAAAATGTAGTGTAGAAAATTAGTTTAGAAATATAGTTTAGAAAATGTAGTCCAGAAAATTAGTTTAGAAAATTAGTTTAGAAAATATAGTTTAGAAAATTAGTTTAGAAAATGTAGTCTAGAAAATTAGTTTAGAAATATAGTTTAGAAAATTAGTTTAGAAAATATAGTCTAGAAAATTAGTTTAGAAAATGTAGTCTAGAAAATTAGTTTAGAAAATGTAGTCTAGAAAATTAGTTTAGAAATATAGTTTAGAAAATTAGTTTAGAAAATGTAGTCTAGAAAATTAGTTTAGAAAATGTAGTTTAGAAATTTAGTTTACAAATTTAATTTTCAAATTTTGTTTAGTAAATATAGTTTAGAAATTTAGTTTACAAAATGTATAAACTAAATTTTGTATACCATTTATAATGCATTATTGTACAAAAAATAGTATTTAAATGTACATGTACAAAATTTAATGTTGCAATTATTGTACAAATTTAGATGTAGAAAATTTAGTGTTGAAATTTACATGTAGAAAATGTAATGTTGAAATTATTGTACAAATTTAGATGTAGAAAATTTAGTGTTGAAATTTAGATGTAGAAAATTTAATGTTGCAATTCTTATACAAATTTAGATGTAGAACATTGAATGTTGAAATTATTGTACAAATTTTCCAGGTATGACTCGTGCTGGACGTGACTCGGAGTGGCGGTTCGCGCTGTTGGACGAGCACGTGGACCGCTCTCATCGCGCTTCCCGTCTAGTCCCGCCACCGGGGAGCACGGACGACCCGCCTCAGCTGGGAGTGGTCCGGACACGCACACCTCGCGTGGCCTGGGGACTCGACCCTCGTTGGACCGCCAGGTTTGCACTACTCCAGCGTTTAGTGCGACCGTAAGTTCGTTCCGTGCTGACCTTCACTTTGTTTGCAGTGCGGGATGCGGGCTACTCCCTCTTGCCGGATGGTGCAGGCCACGGGCGAGATGGAGGGCGGGCGCACGGCGGCGGACGAGGCGGGCGGGAGCGATCACGGCGCTTCGTTCGGCCGTTCCTGGCGGCGGCTTTGGTGGACCGTTGGCGGCCCGAGCGCACACTTTCCACCTCCCATTCGGGAGATGGCGCCGACCTTGCGGGATGTGTCCACGCTCCTTGGGCTTCGATCGCGGAGACGCCGCCTTCCTACCGAGGCCCGCCCTCGGCGCGCCGACACGCTCGCGCGATTCGAGTGTCGTTCCACCGGCGATGACCACCACGTGTTCGGAGAGGAGCAAACCCATGGGCCGACACGAGGTGGCTCGAGCGATCTGCAGCACGTGGTATATAAAATCGATCGTGTCTTGAAGCTCTTATTTGTGGTATTACGTACTAATAACAACTTTTTGCATTCAGTGGGGCGCATGGTTCCGCAGTGACGATCACGGTCTCGCGACACCTAGAGGCGTCGTCTTTGTGGTTGTTTGGTTGAGTGCTTTTCACCACCAGCCACGGCAACTCGGTGGATGCGCGCCTCATCGCTTATGCGAGGGCGTCTGGGTCTTTGTGGAGCGGCTCGACCGCATCACATCCGGCGACGTCTTGTTGGGAGCCATCTGCGTCTGGCGGTGCGCAGCCCGTGCTCTGCCGGTCTGTCCTCACTTTCTTTGGCGTGGCAGGCTTTACGCTCACCGCGGAAGCTTCGTGTACCTCATCTACGTGGAGGACTACGCACCCGGTGGTGATGCGGCGATTCGGACTACGGCTCGGCATAGTACTTGAGAGGCTCACGGTGGTAGTGACCTATTGTTCGCTTTGCGCGTCGGATGCGCGAGGGTGTAGGCGTATTGTTAGCCTCTGTCACGCGCGGGCTACGGCGGTCTCCACGCGCGCCGCTGCTCGTCCACGGTGCCACCCGACCAGCGTGGCACTACTGCGTGCACCGGCGTGAACACGTCCTCCACCGCCTCACCGGGCGGCCGGGGGTTCAGCACTGGCGGGGCCTCCTACACCGGTTCACTTCACGCCTCCTACGCACACCTGTCTTCCCCACACGGGGTGTACGCCTCCTCCATGGCGCCCGGCTACGGTACGCAGAGGGTCTTATATCGTGTTTATCCGAAGGCGACATGCAACGAACTAACGATATTAATATTGCGGTACTTACAGCAAGACGGCGTCTCCCAGGCCGGGCGATGTGGACCGATTTTTGCGGAGTGGCGGGCGGTTCTCGACGCAGCACCGGAGGTTCTCTGTCGATGCCCTCCCGGTGCCGGAGGGCACACACGGCAGAGTGCGGTGACTCCACCAGCGCGAGGCGGGATAGACACCCTCTGCTCGTTTTACTTTTGGATCGTCCTAACCCGTTGCACCGGAGGAGGGCAAGCGAGCCGTATGGGAGGACGCGGGCGCGGTGACGGGCACACCGAGGTGACCAGTGAGGCGTGTTGCGGATGCTATATATGTTATGCATGTAATGAAAAAACATGCGGCATGTTACTCTCAGTTATATTATGAAGTTTATTTAAATTTACATAGTCTATCATCTCTCTCCGCACATAAACTATCTCACTTAACAGTGTATGTATCGATCGTTTTCTACTCAATCTTTCATAAAAAAAAATTAAAAACTTTTTACATATCTACAATATACAATGAACATAAACTTTTATTACAACTTCACCGTATTTTTTACCGGTTCAACGTTACAAAATTCACAAAATTTAAAACAATCACGGGGGTTACATGCAGTCGCCTAACGGGATGGCGACTGCATTCTAGTCGCCTAACGGGATGGCGACTACCCTTAAGTCGCCGAACGGAAGAGCGACTTAATGCAGTCGCTCTACTATGCAGCGAGATATATTGTGTCGCGGTCTGGTTGGGCGAAAGTCTCCAGTCGCCCAACCATTAGGCGACTGGAGCCTATTTTTGCAAAAAATTTCCGTGGGTATATTTATGTAATTTCGAATAAAATAGATTATCCGTACAAAAAATTACTTTGTCCTCCATCGCATTTCTCATTTTGGCCATCGCTTTCACCCTAGAAATGTTTGTTACTAGTAAAAATGTCGTAACGTCATAATTGCAAGTATTTCTTTTGAAAAAATCCACCAACATTATTGTCTTATACATATGTCGATGGTAATGTTTTACTTGACCACAAAGCCATAAAACTGTAGTAGAAACTTTTAGTTGGAAATTAAAAAATTGCAACTCGAATTTGACATTTTTAACTAGAATTTAGAAGTTTTCAATTGGATTTGAAGTTTTCAATTGGAATTGAAAGAACTTCCAACTTGAATTTGAAAACTTTCATTATGAGGCGTTGTGGTTTATTCAACGACAAGGTGGCGGATGGGTGGGATCTGCGTGAATACTATCGGCCTTGATCAACTCGGCTTCGGCTTCTGGCTTATTTTTTTACTATTTATAAGTTTCGTCTTTTTCTGAACTTTTAGCTTTTTGTTGAGCTTTTTTGCCGATTCTTTTTTTCCCGTATTTGTTTGTATTATACGTAATGGGCTAACATATTTTTTTATTTTTAAATTTTTTAAATTTAATTATGCTAAATAAGTCTCTGTCGATTCTGATTGCTTTTTTAGCCATCTGATGTTTTTACCATAAGTCACGAGCTTTTCAGCCGAACCGATCACCACCAAGAGAAGGGTGGAGACACGACAGCGAAGATAACGGGCGAGAAGATGATACAACCCCGAAGTAATGGATGCTCTGGGTATATTCTTTTCAGTTTATTTTAGCTTATGTTTTATGACTTTCTTCGAATAAATAAATAATATAATTTTTTCACCATTGTTTTGAAGCTGTTTATCAGGATAGCCCTTTAAAAATAACTTATCAGATTTCAATTAATCTATATGAACAATGTACTAAAACAAAAAAAAAACCATAACTTACCGTCTAAAATAACAGACCCATAGTCGCGATTCCGGTAGCTGCAATCACGCAGTGGATATATGGGATGCCTCCGAGCGCATCGGCAGGACAGTTATCCTGCGGATATCGGCGAAGGAGCATTCTCTCTGCATGGGTACTTGCGTAACAATAGCTTATGCATGCATGATTTGACAAGTGCATGAATCTTTCGTAAAAAACTGCAAGTGTACGAATTAACATAAATAAATACCGTGGACTCTCCTCTGCTTACGTGTCCAACTAGAGGCCAGGCTGGATGGGGTTCAACTTGCCAATTGAGTGTTGGAGAGACATCACTTCAGAGATTTTTGCGATGTTTATGTTATCTCGTGTTGTCAAGTCTAAGATTGCTACTAGCTAACTCCTCCTGTTATTACAATTTTTTAAAATGGTACAAAATCTTCACCAGAATGGGCCCTCTTTTGGAGCTTCGGTGCAAGGTAAAGTCTTGGTCCCGTTGTAAACAGCGTTAGCTTCTGATTTTTAGAGGGTAAAAATCGTTTAATTTGTAACAAGTTTCTGATTTTTAGAGGGTAAAAATCGTTTAATTTGTAACAAGTTGGGGTTTTAATCTATTTTTTATTTTTAAATTATCTATAGAGATATAATAGTGTTTTTATTTTCTTATTTTCTTTTAATTGAATACCTCAAAAAAGATAACAACTACTTTAATACTACAACATCTTGGTACAGGGCCTTAAGCTCTCTCAAATGACCTGGTGCCATTTGAGCTTCTCAAGGAGTCGAAGCCCACTTTAAGCCCTGCTTAGCTAGGCTTCAACTCTAGCTCTAGCTAGCTTGTCTACGGTAGAAGTTAATTTTGGGAAAGATTCATGCACTTGCAGAGAGACTACATTAACACAAATTAAAATTTCTATCATGTAAATCAGGAAGTCTTACGAGTAAGATATCATGAATCATTACCAGTAGACGCGTAATGCAGCGTAAGAAGAGTTGAAATAGTCCGGTTCAACGTAGCTTGTGCCCGTGTAATGAAAGTGATCGATCGTTCGACGTCTTTGGAAAGTGGTCCTCTAAAGCCGATCACCCTCTAGCGGTGGTTGATCTCCATAAGCCGATTATCTTCACGCCTACTCATCTCGATTAGCATCGTAGTCGCAACAACGTTTCTACCAAAATCCACACCTCTAAGGATGGAACGCCGTGCGCTAGTGTGCTAGCACCAACACACACAGCTGAGCCTTTCGAAGGCGACAACTAGAGTTTTGATGGGTGTAATGTCTCTCTCTCTCTATGTTTCCTAACACAGCACACCTCTTTATATAGAGCATCCGACCAGATAGTATTCAATATGAATAGAGATCGTATTTCACTTGGAGTCTATCATCTAATCCTTATTGTTCCAACCCTTAAGTGTTTGACACTATAGTTTCATGTATACTTAGTTGTAAATCGAAAACATATTTCCATTCACTTGTCGCTAGCAGTTCCTAATAGGACATATCGATTCCCAAATGTACACAAAGATCAAACTAGACGAAACTTATGTAATATGATAACAACCAGGTCTTAGTTACTTACGATCAGTTCATAACTCCTTACGACCAGTTCGTATCTAGTTATGACCCATACTCATATGACCAGTTGATAGATCTATATGTGATATGTTCATCCAGCTTATGACCAATCAGTATACCCATACAATCAGTTCATATCTGGTCGGCCTAAATGACCTGTTTACGTATTCTTCTTTTGTGTCATGATACTCGATCGAAATCCAAGTGAGAAATGTGTCATCCATGGATTGTTTAATCTTTTTTGGATATAGTGATAGATAACTTAATGTGGTTGACTCTTCGATCACTCATGCCATAGACATGTATTTCCTTTACCCGACCACATCGAGTAGCCCAGAGATATCTCTCCTATTATGTAGCAGGGGTAAATCACATATCCAATCATATTTCTCCGCATGCTTCATAGCATACTCGAAAGCTATCTTTATAACTGCCTAGTTATGGAGTAGCATTTGGCAATCCCTAAGTATAAAACTATGCTCATATCAGGTATAAAGATTATACATCATCATTACTTGAGACCAATTGATGACATATAAAATATAACAATCTCAACAATGTCTCAAGATGGATAAATTTAACACTATATTATCTAACATGTGTCCATATTATTGATTCAATATCTACGTATCCATGATTCGTGAAATATGATCATCAATTAATATGTGGGCTGATCTATAAATCATAATTTTCTATATAATGATATAAGATCAAGAATAATTAAGAATAACATTAAAATATGAATAAAGAGTTCTATGAACAAGTTACATACTTGTTGATCAATATGAAATATATTTATTCAAGAGACAAAACAACATATTATTCAAAAGATCATAAACATAGAAGTGATACAATCATCTCCATAATTTGCTAAGAGTATATCACTGACAGCTAAAGCTGAGCCCAAAATTTGGAGCTAACAAAAGTGTTTGGCTAGCATTCTGGCTTCTCCAAATAAACAAATTTGTACTTTGGTAGCAGCAATTGAGGTGAATTAAGTATTTTATGAGGTGGTACCCAATGTAATATTTATAAACTTCATTACATATATGAAATATTTAATACATTGATGGTTCCAAGTTTGGAGCATCCCACGGTTCGACTATGACTCATTGGTAACTCCAGATTAAGCCCACTTGTGGAGCCAGAGTGCTTGGCGTAGCTACTTGATCCAGCTTGAACCTATAAACTTAGATCTAAAGGCCACGTTTTTTCGGATTTTGGTTTCTCCGAAAATCAAAATAAATAAGGTATCTTTTTAAAGCGAATTTTTAAACAGCTTTCTGAGTTTAAAACCGTGTATGTCGTTTTTTACCATCTAAAAAAACACAGACAAAAGCTATCAATTACATCTAAAATTCACCATAGCAAAAAAAAAAAAAAAAGGAAAAAAGAAAGGAATAGAGCCAAGAAGATGAAGCTACTATCCATTGGGTTCTCAAATAAACGAGCTTCTTGACAAAGCTAACCCTAAATATGTCCCTAGTTTTTAGGAAAAAGTCAATGTACCCCTCTGAAAGAGTTTTTTGCTATTATGGTACCCTCTAAGTTAGGCTTTGACGAAATGGTATCTACGTCGTGGGTTTCTCTAAAATAGTACTCTTGTACTTAAGACTTCTCTCAAATAGTATTCTCAGGGATTTTAACTCAAATAATTTGATTTTCGAATTTGTACTCCCCCAATTGACTGAACTACCTCTGCTCATTTTGTTTAATCCTAATCTCCGCTAGGCAAGGGGGGACACGATGGTTTGTTTCTTCCATATTTGCAGGCTCAGATCAAAAAACTCCGCTAGGCAAGGGGGGCACGATGGTTTGTTTCTTCCACATTTGCAGGCTCAGATCAATACAACCAAATTGAATGCATCGCCGTCGTCCTCTCCTGGTTCGCTTTCTCTCTTTGTCCTCGTGGCGCAGAAGGAACAAAACAAAAGGGTGACAGCGCCAACAACAGCTCAACAGGCAGGCCGCGTGGTGGCGAACGTCCATGCAAAGCTGTGCGGGGGTCCTCGCTGTGGCGCTCCCTTCGCCGTAACCAGCGCACAAAAAAGCAGGCGGCGGCAAGAAACTGACAGCAAGCATGTCCAGTAGATTGACTGCGCCATGGGCGGAGGAAGACACCACCTCCAATTAACCAGTAAGTTTTGATTTTTTTTTTCTCTGGGAGTTGATTTGTATTGTTCCGTTTGGATTGAATTTGGGGTTGGAATTGGCTATTTTCTTGTAGCAAAGAAAGGTTGGATATACGAACGGGCGATCCAGTGGTTTGGGAAAGATGGATTTAGTTGAAAATGTATCATATTGGTATTTCTAATTGGGGAATTCTGCCCTGCAAATCAAATAGAATTGGTTTAGTAGATGAGAGTAAATTGGTATAATCCGAATTGGGGAATTGACCATGTTTGTTGCAGTTACGGGATGTGGGTGATGCAAAATGAGCAGGGGCAGTTCAGTCAATTGGGGAGTACAAATTCGAAAATCAAATTATTTGAGTTAAAATCCCTGAAAATACTATTTGAGAGAAGTCTTAAGTACAAGAGTACTATTTAGAGAAGCCCATGACGTAGATACCATTTCATCGAAGCCCAACTTAGATGATACCATAATAGCAAAAAACTCCCTCTGAAGTTCCCTCCAAAGTCTGTCTAATACTGCAAACATGCATTGAAATGGTCGGTTACTGGGCACCCTAAATTTTCTAATCCAATTCACCTAACCCCTAAGGTGGTTTTGTAGAGTGGTATTGCCTTCATGGCATCATGATTAGACGGTTTTGCCACACAAGGTGACTAGTTGGCGAAAATTTCATCTATTTTCTACATTTTTTTTATGTTGGAATGCAACAATTATACTCATGAAGCATATAAAATTCCACAACACAAGATGGACTACAAAATCCATCAAATTTATTTGGTCCAACTTCTCCATCTAGTTAGGCGGTATGGCAAATCTGTCTAGTCATGATGCCACGGTGACAATACCATCCTGCGAAACCACATTGAGGGTTAAGCGAACTAGACTAGAAAGTGTGAATTAGATTAGACAGTTTAGGTGTTCAGTAATTGGTTTTAAAGTTTAAGATGTTTGATGAACTTTTGAGCAAAGTTTAGACGGTCTATAGACTTTTTTTTATGGGCACTATGTATCGACACACTAGCCTATAATATGCTGGTGCACGGATTTAATATTTGTCTCCAACAGAGAGCAGCGAATAAGAGTGCAGTTCTTATCGTGTGATACCGAACGGAGCCTTAAAGAATGTAACAGCAGGCCAGCAACCTGCCTCCCTTGCTTCTATAAAATGCATCATGCACCTAGCATGGAGGACAAGCAGATCGAAACCACCGTACGAGCAGCTCTCTGAAATCTGTATTCAGCAGTGACTCGGAGGGGGAGAGAGAGCTCAAGGATGGCGGAGGCCATCGTGGGGCCGCTGGTGGGGAAGCTCCAGGAGCTGGCGCTGAGCGAGGCGAAGGCGCTGGTGGCGGTGAACGACGACATCCGGGGTCTCCGGGACCGGCTCATGTGGACGCAGGCCTTCCTGCGGCACGCCGATCATCGGCGACGCGACACTTCCGACGAGCTCATCAGGGTGTGGCTCAAGCAGACCCGTGACGTCGCCTTCGACGCTGAGGACGCCATCGACCAGTAACCACAAAAAATTACATAATTAATCTGTAGGAGTGGCTACGAAACATGCGCTGTTGGTGATATGCCCTAGAGGCAACATGGAGATGTTGAATATATCACATACTATGTTTATGATACATTGCTTTGTTCCTTGAAATAGACATTATCATTATTGATCAATGAGTATGTGACTTATTCATGAGACTCTTAATGCTTAAATGTTGCTATTTCTAAATGATCCCGATCATATATCATATGAGGAACAAATATGATTCAAAGATCAGCATATGTATTGATTGATGATCATGTCTCATGGATCATGGTATGGTGATACCAAATCAATAATATGGACATGTGTTAGTGAACATATGTTGGATAGACCCGCCATGAGACACTGCAGAGATTCCATGTGTCATTAGTTGGTCTCAAGTAGTGTTTATGTAGAATCCTTAGACTTGAGATCATCATGGTTCCCAACATGCGTAGTAGCCTATTTTGGGACTACTAACCACTACTCCGTCCTTTGGGTAGTCATAAAAGTAGTCTTCGGGTTTCTTTGTGAAACATGTAGTGGGATGTGAATGATCAAGATAGAATTTGCCCCTCCTTATGGGAGAGATATCTACAGGCCTCGATGTAATGGATTATGAAAGTGCATGGCCATGCCAATGTGATTGAGGAGTCAATCACAAGTTTATAATCCATCACGGAATCGAGAGAGTGATTGAGCTATTAAGAGGATGACACGAGTCTCGCCTTGAGCTTAATCTATATCGTGAGGCAAAGGGATTCGTACATGAGAACATTACGAGTTCAGTAGATATGATCTTTACGTATACTTTGGGGTTAATATGTCTTGCTAGAGGCCGCTATTAACAGGGTGACCGGAAAGGCGTTTCGGTCGCAACCAAGTATACGTGAACCTCTGGTCGCACACTTAACGGGTTGGAACACTAATTCGAATGTGATTCGGATGTGGGCTCAATTCGGATAGAGATCGGATAGACACACTATTGGGCCTTGGTCCACGAGGCCCAAGTGAGGAGGTCTATATATATGGAGGTGGGGTGAGGATGAACACACGCCTGTTCCTCCCGAGCAAAACCCTAGCCGCCACCTCCCGAGCCAAACCCTAGCCGCTCGCGAGTCTTTGGTACACTCGCGATCGGCGTGCCCACCGGACGTGTGGATACCGGTGGAGGCGCCGCTCGTTGCGGCGTTGATCGGCATTAACAAACTCTGATTGGATCGCTCGTGGTGTGGTTGATCGCGTGGAGAGACGATCTGTTGGGACGATCGGCTACTTCCACTACTACCTCGGCCGCGTGGTTGGATCGGCTTCTCCAACTCTTCTTCACGCTGCGGCTGCGCGTCTAGTGGTAACGATCTATGATCCCTCCTTAGCATGATGTCTGGTGTGCGCGGTAGAAATTTTTATTTTCGCTATCGTAGCCTACGCGCGCGTTCCTTCGATGGTATCGAGCCATCTTGCTTAGTTTGCGATCTGGATCAGCGCATATGATGATATGCGGTTGTAGTAGATTGGATCTATTACGTCTAGATCGGTCGGTTCATGTGATGAATCGATGGTAGCACGAGTTGATGAGATCAATCGGTGAATAGGGGTTGGATGAGGCGCAGATTGTATCACTACTAGTGCCCTAGAGATTGTCTCGGATCGGCATAAGGTGGTTATGTCGAATACTAGTAGGATACGAATCGATAGCCTCGGGCGATGGGAATACTAGTGCCCTAGAGATTGTCTCGGATCGGCATAAGGTGGTTATGCCGAATACTAGTAGGTTCTGGATCGATGGCCTCGGCCGGTGGAAAAACTAGCATCCTAGAGAATGTCTCGGATCGGCATAAGGTGGTTGTGCGAATAGTTTTTCCATTGCGATTTCATAGATTGGATCTGTAAATTTCGTAGGGTGTTCGGCTGCCGCCTGAAACCCGCGGCGCCCCCTCGACCGCCTTGTATAGCGTCTTGGGTTCACATCGTTAGGTAGAATACGATTCTCGTCTAACTTGTTTTTGCAGAGAATGATGTGAATAGTATGGCCCTATATCTTATTGGAATGTATGAGATGTATGTGATGCATGTAACATTCGTTTGTGGCTGCGTGTCATGATTATTTCAGCTATTGTTAGCTGTCTATATTGTATTTAACGACTGCGTGTGACCTTAATGCTTGAATCTATCTTTGTAATCTTCAATTTCTAGCTATTATAGGTAGTAGCCTAGTTTTGAGGTTACAAGCTTTCAAGCATGGTGGCCTAAAGGAGTGATGTGGAGGATGGAGATCGTCTACACCTACATGGAGATGGAGATCACCATTTGTTTGGGCCATACTACTTCACGATTAAATGTGTTTATCCGTGATATTATCTATCTTATTCTTATGCAATGTTTTTGTCATATGTTGCTTTGGTAGGATAGAATCCCTCATAAAATTAGGTGTTCATGCCCTTCCATATGTTGCACCAAAGATAATGATCACCGCATGGTAGGTCTACCAAAGTAGAGTGCCGTCGGTTATCATCATTATTTGGGGTAGATGTCGGACATCTACATGCGGAAGCATTTGGTTTACTTAACAAGGTTATCAAAGCAGTTTTGGACCTTGGGGCATAGATTGGGTGGGGCATGTTGATGTCACCCAACAAGCAAGAGTCACATAGGGATGTGATTAGCAAGGTGTTGCTTACCCATGTCACTAGTTTTCTAGCCGTGATGCCAAAGCTCACTAGGAATTAGTGAAATGAGGTTCTTGACCCACTATGTAACTTAGAGGAGTTTTGTTGCAAAACACATAGTGGGAGTCTTTTGTTAAATTGTTTAATAAAGATGAACATAAACATAGTGCTAAACTTTGCATATTCTTTGTTGTAGATCATGTCAACTAATGCGCATCCGGTTCTTTTAATTTGCGATCTATTCTTGAGAAAGAAAACTCAATGGAACAAACTTTATGGATTGGTATCGCAACTTGAGAATTGTTCTCAAGCAAGAGCGCAAGGAGTATGTCCTTGAGTCTCCTTACCACCGATGACTTGCACGATAATGCTCATGCGGTGCACGGAGAACTTATGAGAAGCAAGCGAATGATTACCTTGATGTGAGTGTCTCATGCTTGCCACAATGTCCTCTCGAGCTTGAAGCAATATGAGAGCACGGATGCCTACAATATCATTGTGGGGTTGCGTGGTATGTTTGAGAACCAAGCAAGGGTGAGAGGTTCAACACTTCAAAGTCCTTGTTTGCGTGCGAAGCTGCGAGAAGGAATCGTCGACCCTCATGTGATTAAGATGATTGGCTACATTGAGAGTCAGAAAAGCTTGGTTTTCCCTTAGCCAGAGTTGGCTACGATGTGATTCTCGATCGCGCCCCGAGCTTTGAGCCATTCATATTGAACTATCACATGAACAACATGGATAAGACCTTGGCGAGTTGCATGGGATGCTAAAAGCGCGAGAAAGCATTAAGAAAAGCAGCAATCATGTGATGATGATGCAGAAAGGCAAGGGCAAGCCCAATGTCAAGAAAGCGCGGTCAAAGAAAGTTAGCTCCCGATGAGATCGCGAGCGGTTCTAAGGCCAAGCAAGTCAAGAAGGGCGCTGCTCCTAATGCGATTGTTACTCACGTAAGCAATCAGGTCATTGGAAAAGGGCGCCCAAAGTACTTGGAGGATCTTGAGAAGAAGAAGGGAAGTACGACTTCCTCTCCGGTATAAATGTTATAGAGATCAATCTTGCTACTTCATCCACCGATTCTTGGGTATTTGATACGGATCGGTTGCTCACCTTTGCAAATCGTTGCGGGGCTAAGAAGAAGTAGAAGTTTGAGGAGGAGCGAAGTGGATCTTCGCGTTGGCAATGGAGCAAAAGTTCTTTGCGGTCGCTGTTGGCACCATGCCATTGTCTTTACCTTCGAGATTAGTTTTGGAATTGAATAATTGTTATTGTGTTCCATCTCTTTCCAAGAACATTATTTACGCTTCATGTTTGCAAGCGAAGGTTATGACTTTAGATCTGTGAACAATGGTTGTTCTCTTTATTTCAAAGATATGTTCTATTGTCATACTCCATTGGTGAATGGGTTATATGTTCTTACTCTTGAAGAGTCACCGGTCTATAACATTAATGCAAAGAGGCAACGTTGAATGATTTGAATCCCACGTTTATTTGGCATCGTCGCTTAGGCCACATAAATGAGAAACGCATGGAGAAGCTCCATAGAGATGGTATTCTGCACTCATTTGATTTTGAATCATTTGAGACATGCGAATCTTGTTTACTTGGCAAGATGACAAAGGCACCTTTCACCGGTCAAGGTGAGCGGGCAAGTGACTTATTGGCACTCGTACATTTCGATGTATGTGGACCAATGAGCTCAACAACAGAGGTGGTTTCGAGTACTTCATACTTTTATCGATGATTTTAGTAGATATGGGTATATCTACGATGAAGCATAAGTCTGAATCCTTTGAAAAGTTCAAAGAATTCCAAAATGAAGTGCAAAATCATTTAGGCAAGACAATCAAGTTTCTACGATCGATCGTGGAGGCGAGTATTTGAGCCATGAGTTTGGCAATCATCGAAGGATTGTGGAATTGTTCCACAATTGACTCCGCCAGAACACCTCAATGGAATGGGGTATCGAGCGGAGAAATCGCACCTTATTAGATATGGTGCGCTCCATGATGAGCCAAAGTGATCTTCCGTTGTCTTTTTGGGGTACGCTCTTGAAACAGTAGCTCGCCACACTAAACAGGGTTCCATCAAAATCATAGAAAAGACACCATATGAGATGTGGACAGTCAACGTCCTAGCTTGTCTTTTCTTAAGATTTGGGGATGTGAGGCTTATGTAAAACTTTTCCAACTGATAAGCTAAGGTAGAAATCGATAAATGCTTCTTTATGTGTATCCTAAGGAAACAAAAGGATATTACTTCTATAATCAAGGAGAAGGCAAAGTGTTTGTCGCCTGGCATGGTGTCTTCTTAGAGAAAGAGTTTCTCTCAAGAAGGGATAGTGGGAGCATGGTGCAACTTGAAGAAATTGGAAACACGAAAACGTTTCAGCTCTCTGAGAACCACAACAGATGAACAAACTGTTGAAGAACCTGTTGTGGACACACCGCACCACGTAGGTCGGAGAGGTCACGTCGTGCACGAGAGGTACATGTTCTTGACTACTCAACAACGGGACATATTGTTGTTAGACAACGATGAGCCTAAGACCTATGAAGAAGCGATGGTGGGACCGGACTCGAGAAATGGCTTGAAGCCATGAGATCCGAAATTGAATCCATGCACGATAATCAAGTTTGGAACTTGGTTGATCCTCTGATGGTGTTAAAACCATTGAGTGCAAATGGATTTTCAAGAAAAGATAGACATAGATGGAAATGTTCACATCTATAAAGCGCGATTGGTGGCCAAAGGTTTCAAACAAATTCAAGGTGTTGATTATGATGAAACTTTTTCGCTCGTCGCAATGATAAAGTCTATTCGGATCATTCTAGCGATTGCTGCATATTTCGACTATGAAATATGGCAAATGGATGTCAAAACAGCTTTCCTTAATGGAAATCTGAGTGAGGATGTGTACATGACACAGCCCACGGGTTTTGTCGATCCGCAATCACCGAAAGATATGCAAGCTGCAAAGATCCATTTATGGATTAAAGCAGCATCTCGAGTTGGAACATTCGTTTTGATGAAGTAATCAAAGGGTTTGGTTTCATCAAGAACGAAGAAGAGCCTTGTGTTTACAAAAGGCTAGTGGGAGCGCACTCGTGTTTCGGTCTTATATGTGGATGACATATTACGATCGGAAATGACATTCCTATGCTCGAATCGTTAAGTCTTCATTGAAAAATAGTTTCTCTATGAAAGACTTAGGAGAGCGGCATATATTCTGGGCATCAAGATCTATAGGGATAGATCAAGAAGGCTAATTGGATTAAGCCAAGATACGTACATTGACAAGGTGTTGAAAAGGTTCAACATGCAGATTCCAAGAAAGGATTCCTACCTATGTCACATGGTATACATCTTAGCAAGAGTCGGTGTCCTAGTACACCGATGAGCGGGATAAAATGAATGCGATTCCATATGCTTCGGCTATGGGATCCATTATGTATGCCATGCTTTGTACACGTCCGGATGTCTCGTATGCTTTAAGTGCTACAAGTAGATACCGATCGAGATCGGTGAAAGTCACTGGATTGCCGTAAAGAACATCTTGAAGTACTTGAGAAGAACTAAAGATGTGTTCCTCGTCTATGGGGGTGAGGAAGAGCTCGTTGTAAATGGTTACACCGATGCTAGCTTCCAAACCGACAAAGATGATTTTAGATCGCAATCTGGATTTGTGTTCGCTGAATGGCGGTGCGGTGGTGGAAGAGTTCCAAGCGGGAGACGGTTGCTGATTCTACAACAGAGGCCGAGTACATAGCGCGACTTCAAGGCGCTAAAGAGGTCGTTTGGATCAAGAAATTTGTTTCGAGCTTGGTGTGGTGGCTAGTGCCTCCAGCCCAATGGACCTCTCTGTGACAATAGTGGGGCCATTGCAAGCCAAGGAGCCTAGATCGCACTGAAGTCCAAGCACATTCTACGGCGATTTCATCTCATCCGCGAGATTGTGGAGAGAGGCGATGTGAAGATATGCAAAGTACAAGCGGTTTGAACATTGCGATCCGTTGACAAAGCCGCTTCCCACCAAAGCATGAGGCTCACACTAGGGCAATGGGTATTAGATACCTACATGGTTGACTCTAGTGCAAGTGGGAGACTGTTGGTGATATGCCCTAGAGGCAACATGGAGATGTTGAATATATCACATACTATGTTTATGATACATTGCTTTGTTCCTTGAAATAGACATTATCATTATTGATCAATGAGTATGTGACTTATTCATGAGACTCTTAATGCTTAAATGTTGCTATTTCTAAATGATCCCTGATCATATATCATATGAGGAACAAATATGATTCAAAGATCAGCATATGTATTGATTGATGATCATGTCTCATGGATCATGGTATGGTGATACCAAATCAATAATATGGACATGTGTTAGTGAACATATGTTGGATAGACCCGCCATGAGACACTGCAGAGATTCCATGTGTCATTAGTTGGTCTCAAGTAGTGTTTATGTAGAATCCTTAGACTTGAGATCATCATGGTTCCCAACATGCGTAGTAGCCTATTTTGGGACTACTAACCACTACTCCGTCACCTGGGTAGTCATAAAAGTAGTCTTGGGTTTCTTTGTGAAACATGTAGTGGGATGTGAATGATCAAGATAGAATTTGCCCCTCCTTATGGGAGAGATATCTCCGGCCCTCGATGTAATGGATTATGAAAGTGCATGGCCATGCCAATGTGATTGAGGAGTCAATCACAAGTTTATAATCCATCACGGAATCGAGAGAGTGATTGAGCTATTAAGAGGATGACACAGTCTCGCCTTGAGCTTAATCTATATCGTGAGGCAAAGGGATTCGTACATGAGAACATTACAGTTCAGCCGATATGATCTTTACGTATACTTTGGGGTTAATATGTCTTGCTAGAGGCCGCTATTAACGTGGTGACCGGAAAGGCGTTTCCGGTCGCAACCAAGTATACGTGAACCTCTGGTCGCACACTTAACGGGTTGGAACACTAATTCGAATGTGATTGGATGTGGGCTCAATTCGGATAGAGATCCGGATAGACACACTATTGGGCCTTGGTCCACGAGGCCCGTGAGGAGGTCTATATATATGGAGGTGGGGGCGAGGATGAACACACGCTCGTTCCTCCCGAGCAAAACCCTAGCCGCCACCTCGAGCCAAACCCTAGCCGCCGCGAGTCTTTGGTACACTCGCGATCGGCGTTCCCACCCGGACGTGTGGATACCGGTGGAGGCGCTGCTCGTTGCGGCGTTGATCGGCATCAACAAACTACGATTGGATCGCTCGTGGTGTGGTTGATCGCGTGGAGAGACGATCTGGGGACGATCGGCTACTTCCACTACTACCTCGACGTGCGTGGTTGGATCGGCTTCTCCAACTCTTCTTCCGCTGCGCTGCGCGTCTAGTGGTAACGATCTATGATCCCTCCTTAGCATGATGTCCTGGTGTGCGCGGTAGAAATTTTTATTTTCTGCTATCGTAGCCTACGCGCGTTCCTTCATGCGCAACATGTTTGCACATTTTGTGTGCTTCACGTACATTTTTTCCAGCGTCCACTGCTCATCTACGAGTAAGATTAAGTGAAGTAGAAAAAAAGTTATTTATAATTGTTGTAGTTACATGTCAAACAGTAGACATAGGAGTTTCGGAAAGTCTGAGAGAGGTACTTGAAGCCTAAAACTAAAGAGAAAAGAGAGGCGCAGAGTGAATGCACTATACTCAATCTCAAAATAGTCTCTTCCTCTTAATGTTCTCCTCTCCCATTGTGCACTATGGATCATACTTATAGCCATAAGTGGAGGTGTTTACACAAATACCCCTCTTGGGGTCTCTACTAATAGGGGTAAATATGTTATTTTCTTGGTATGAACTATATGGGCATGCCTTTTGTTGGTCACATAAAGGCATACCTGCGCCACACTATTTCCGATTGCTTTAGCCATTTCATCATCTTCCTTTTTTTGCCACCCCATGGCTATCCTTTCCTTAGTGATGATCTTGTTCTTGTTCGTCGTTGGCTCACGTCTCCTCCGGCGATCCTGCCGCCGCCTTCCCTTTTCACCTCCCTTTTGCTTGAGCGTGCTCCTTAGAGACATCATGACTCATGGAGGGCAACACGCATTGCGGGCTAGCCATGGCGATTGCTCTGGCCACACTATAGCACACAACGACTTCGGTGATGGCGGGTCTGCGAAGCGAGGGAGGGTTGACATAGTTGCCGGCTTGTTGAGCTATGCTGGTGGCGTGCTCGTCGCCAGGTCCCCTGAAGGTGCGCGGTTTGAGGTCCCCACTAGGTAGTGTTGGAGCTGGGCCGAGTGTGTTGGCGAGTTCGTGAACATGCTTGGGAGGTCCTTGGTGATTGACAAGTTCCTGGACACATTGGTGCGAGACGACAAGGTCGCCAACTGGTAGGCGGTTCGCCCTTTGATGGAGGACAAGGTGGTCCCCCGCCCGAAGGACAGGGAGACTATCATTTTCATGGCCTCCTATGTCTTGTGCTTGTTTTGTGGCTGACATCCTTCATATATATGACTTGAAGCTGGCATAACTGACAGTGAACGCCATTGCCTAGCTAGTCATTTTCTCCTAGGCCATGCGCTTGGAGACTACTATGCTAAGTGCCATGCTATTCGCGTCTTTGCACGACACCTGGTGCTAGTCAACGAGGGTGGGCGATGGGCATTTTTCCAACTTGGCTAGCGTTAGCTTCCATAGTTGGGCTACTCAAAGGACTTTCCTTCCAACTCCTCGTGGTCAAAATAGGAATCGAACTGGGTAAGGCGGTGGTTCTACCACTGGGTCGAGCATGGGAGTAGGCTTCGCTGGACCAGGCGAAGTATGAACTTCATCTGCTCACTACATGTCAAGCTGGACTGAGACGACAAGCTCCACTCAGAGAGGCTTTGAGGGCTGGCGCGACAGATAACATGTGAGACCTCGTAGACAAGTTCTGCATGCTCTGCATGGCACTACTGGCTTGGAGTTGGATGGTGAACACTAGCCCATCCTATGACGATAGGCTTAGGACCACCATCTCCCAGCTAGGGAGACCTACAACCGCAGGTAAGCTATGGACCAAGCCCCATAACTTTCCACCCTATCGATCTTACTGACCAGTCCCTTGGGTTCTCCATTTCAGTTGCCTCGCTAGAGATGGTTGAGAGGACTGCATTCATGTTCTGGGGCTATACACTCCCAAGGAGCATAACCTTCACACTAGTGCCATGAATGACGGCCTTCGCATAAATTGGGTGTGCGATGCCCTCAAGCTTCCCATCCCCAAGTGGCCCGCCTATTCGGCGGGCTCCTCACATGACCGTGTTTCATGGGTCAGTGACACTGAGGACACTAGGGGCTGCGATGATTCCCTTGGCCCTCTTGCCACGATCCCAATTTCCACGGCGCCCCTTCTCTGGGTAGCATCGAGGTGGGTCTGGAGGTACTTAGCAATAGGGAGGGCGAAGCCAAGTGGGGTGTTAGAAGAGAAGGAGAGGGCGAGAAGGGCGATGATGATGAGCTGGAGGCTACCACAGAGGGGGAGATAAGGGAAAAGGCCCCTATTGGCTTTGGGGCAGCTGTGCCATCAAAAAGTTTGGTAGCTACGACGTCGCTCGTTCGGGCTATGAAGTAGGCTTGGTTTAGCTCTCCTCGGCCACCCTAGTCAAGGGTTATCGTGTGTCCCTCGATGTTGTGGAGGAGAGCTCGAGCTCAAAGATCACAACCCCCAAAGTCCTTGCGATGAGGATCAGACTTCATGCCATCAAGGCCCGCGCACCTCGAGGGCGACTAGAACCCATTCCATGTTCCCAATAGCATTGTTCTAGGTTTGAGTCCCTCCTTTGGCTCCACAGACTTTGCATGGCTATCTCCACTATGTTCGCTAATGCTAGTGCGCTCGATATCTACTCCACCTTCTCTGATGATGGCGGCACCAACGACTGGCTGCATGCTATGATATGAGTGCGACACAATGGCTCTGGCCTAAGATGCTTGCTGATTTTGTCCCCCGACTGGGTGATCTTCTCACCATGTTGGCCATCGCAGACTACGTGGATGCCTGTTTGGACTGTAGGGAGTTGTGGTCATGTCGGTTGGACTTGCTTATTGGGGCCCTTGAGGCCTACATGATGAAGGTTCACCCTCCATTAGCCCTTGATATCCTCCATTGGTCCTTCTTTTTTGTAAGTTACCACATAATGCCATCTTTCCTCAGGCGATGGCACTATTGCGTGTGCTATAGATGGCCATCCACCGCGAAGCTGCCCACATCGAAGAGCAAGTCGAGACTACCTAGAAGGCCGAGGTGGATGCTTCACTACTTGATTCTGAGTGCGTGGAGTGAATTTGCTTTCCCAAGGTAGAGGGGGCAAATGCCAATACAAAGGAGAAGGCTGCAATGATGGAGGTTGTTGCCTAGGTGATGAAGGCGAGAGGGAATTTTCTCTAATAGATATCCATCCTTTGAGTATGAGCATGCGCAGCTTGGAGCAGAGCTAGCTAATGAGCACCAGCTCTGTGACCAGGCGACCGCCGCCACTTGGGAGTCAATGGAGGCACTGGAGGGGACCCTGAGCAACCTCATTGTAATGGTGCCCACTAGACCGCATGGCCCCGAAGATCTCCTAGGCAGCATCTGCTACATTAGCAACGCCTCTGCTCTTGCCCTCAATATCGCGAGAGCCTATAGGAACCACTACTCTGAGGTGACAGTGTAGCTCTTTCTTGGTGTGCTCTATACAAGGGTTGTACCAGTGTAGGCGAGCTAGAGGACACCATCCTATATCTACCTTCTGGAGCCGTGACCATGATGATTTCATTATCAAGGGTAAACTGTGCAAATTGATGATCAATGGAGGAAGCTACAACAATGTGATCAGTAAGGATGGGGTTGATGCACTCTTATTGACCACATGACATCATTCTAAGCTATACTATATGCAATGGCTTCGTAATGTTGGTAAGCTAGAAATTACAATAAGGTAACCATGCCGTTTTTGGTTGATGGCTGTCATGACCATGCATGTGTCACCTACTGTTGGGCCATCCATGGCAGTTCGACCACAACGTAACAAATAAAGGGAGCGCTAATCGATTCACATTGATGCCTAAGGGTGTGTTTCATTCATTGCTGCCAAAATGAGGTGAGGAGATCAATTCTGAAATTGTTATGAAGAGCAAGGAGCTTGTAAAGAATACCCCAAAATCGAGGACAATTTTATTTGAAGGGGGAGGGGTTGATGTGGCCAAGAGTGCAATTACTACTTTGATTTGTGTTTCATTATTGCAATCTAAAGCTACATTGTAAGGTGGTGCTATTTTTAGTGAAGGAAAGGAGAAACAAGCTTTGGCCAAGAGGGAGGAGAGGGAACCCAGCCAAGGGAGAGGGATTCTAGAGCATGAGGGTGATCTGCATCAGAGCAATAGGCCGCATGGGGCTGGGGTGTGTGATCCCAGAGAGAATATGAAAGCCAGGCCATGTGGAGTGCAAGGGGGCATGAGCACATGAGAAGGGAAGCCATGTGGGAGCTTGGTACGTGTTCTGGTCATGAGAAGCTAAGGGGGCTATTTATTGAGCATGAAGAAAGAGACAAGCCAGGAAAGGATCCAAGGCAAGAAGCCAAGCCAAGGGAATTCTTTCTTGCACATGAAGAAATAAAGAGCGTGTGGGAGGAAGGCAATCTAAGCCGTGCACAACTTGGAAGGCCCTACCATCATGTGGAGCCAAAAGGGGAGCCCAATAAGCCAGGAAGGGAGCCATGACAAGGTGAGCCAGGAACGTGAGCTTGCAAGCCATGAGGAGAAGCCAGGATTCCACGTGGGATCAATTTGGATCTGAATTCATTCTTGAAATAGACTCTTTTGGTTAGTCCGAGTCTATCTCTTTATTTTTAGTCAATTTTTACCTTTTGTGCCATGTTATCTAGTAGAGTTTGAATTGGAGATTGCTTTTCAGTCATGGTTTGAGTTGGCCTTAGGCTAGGATACATGAATTGGTGTTGTGTTTGGCCAAGGGGCATACCCCATGTAACTTAGATTAGATTGCTTGAGTTGAGAAAATATAGAAAAGTCATAATGGATTTGTGTCATAGTTCTATGTGTGCTTGATGTGAGTTTCTGAATTAGGGTTTACCACAATCCTATAGATTGAAAAGATTCATTGCTGATCTCACGTCATTGATTGAATCTATACGATTCCCCCTCTTCGATTCATGAATAGTACTCACAGTTTGGGTGGAGATTGGCTGATTGCTTCTAGTTCATGCAACATGTTATAGTGCAATCTTCATGATCATTCATTGTTGCTGTTGATTGCATAGCCACAAGAGGGAAGGGAATTAGGGTTTGGTCGAAAACCATAATTCATCTACTCTACAAGAAGAGAAAGAAGAAGGGTTGTTGATTCCATTGTGGCCACAAGGAGAGAAGGGAGTGGTTGAAACCCTAAGTTCCTTTGCTGCCGCAAGAAGGGAGGCTGATTGCTGCCACCATAACTGCAAGGAAGAAGGCTTCTTGAAGTCCTAGGCACAAGGAGAATAGTAGAGAAACCCTGCTATTCGTACTGTGATGATTGGGCCATCCTTACGCATCAGCTAGTTTACTAGTTGGTCCGTATTAGAGATTGTTGACACTTTTTCACTATTTATTTTTGTCTTGTCTATAGATATCTCGCCCTTGTACCTGTTGGAACTTATTCAGCAAAGCTTTCTCCAAGTACTTGTATTTTTGCTATATGTGTTGGGCCCGTTATTGCATTCTTGTTGGCCAGGTTCCCGGAGCAGTTCCTTCACCGTGGGCTTTATTGTTGGGATCGTTGAGAAGACTCGCAGTGATTCTGGGAGACCTTTCAACCTTACTAGCATGTGCAGCCCTTGGATTATGTAAAAATAGAGATCTCTGATGAGGGTAATGTAATTTAATAATAGTGCACCCCGTGATACAACCAGCTATTCATTTTGAAGCCCCTTTCAGTCTTATGCTATGCACTCCTTCTTTTTTGCTAAATCACCAAAGTCTGTGCATGCTCCCCCCCCACCCTTTGAACAGTGTTCGTCAGCTATGGCACTTAGATGTCATAGGCTTGTTCGTGCTCCAGCCTCATTATTTGAACAGGTGTCATTAGAGACAGCACGTAGACACCGTAGGCTCATGCCCCTTCGACCAGGTGTCATCAAAGACATCACTTAGATGCCGTAGGCTAGTGCACTCCGTCCCCACCCTTCAAATTGGTTATGTTAGAGACAACACGTAGATGCTGTAGGCTCACACATGCTCTATCCTCCACCCTTCAAATGGGTGTTATTGGAGACGCCACGTAGATGCTGTAGGGTCATGCACACTTTGTCCCCCATCCTTTAACCAGATGTCATCGGAGACAGCACATAGATGCCATAGGCTCGTGCGCACTCCGTCCCATGCCCTTCGAATGGGTGACATTGAAGACGTCCCGTAGACACCGTAGGCTTGCACGCGCTCTGTACCCTACCCATCAAATGGGTGTCATTGGAGATGGCACATAGATACCGTGGCTTGCACGTGCTTCATCGCCCACCCTTCAAACTGCTGTCATCAGAGATGGCATGTAGACATTGTAGGTTCACGTACACTCCGTCCCCCACCCTTCGAACGGGTGATGTGGGAGATAGCACATAGATGTTGTAGGTTCACATTCCTTTGAATGAAAAATGAGGTTATGTTCATAGCTACAATGCCACTAGGCTGTGCAGAACATGCATTTGTCTATACATATATTCACTCCGTAAAGTGCTTCGGTGCCCCGTGTCCTTCACACAATGTTTTATACTCTATAGGGTACACCAGGGCTCCATGGCCTCCTAGAGCTATTTTAGACTCTGTAGAGTACACTGAGGCTCTGTGGCCTACGTACGTTGTTTTAAACTCCGTAGAGTACGCTGTGACTCTGTGGCTGCTATGCGTTGTTTTGACTCTATAGAGTACGCTAGGGCTACACCGTCACTGTGCATTATTTTTTACTCCCTAGTGCACATCGGGGCTCTGTGGATGCCATGCATTCTGTTTGACTCTGTAGAGTGTGCCGGTGCTTTGTGGCCACTGTGAGTTATTTTTTGACTCCATAGAGTGCACTGGGGATCCATGGCCAACATGCGTTATTTTTGCCTTTGTAGAGTACATCGTAGATTCATGGTTGCCGTGCGTTATTTTTTGACTCTGTAGAGTGTACCGTGGCTCCTTGGCCACCGTTCATTATTTTTTGACTCCATAGAGTGCACTAGGGCTTGGTGTCTGTTGTGCATTATTTTTGACTCCGTAGACTACGTTAGGGCCCCTGGCCGTTGTACGTTGGTTTAGACTCTGAAGAGTACCCTGGGGCTCTGTAGCTACCGTGCGTTATTTTTACTCCATAGAGTTTGCTAGAGCTTCATGGCCTCCAAGTGTTATTTTTGACTCCTAAAGTGCGCCATGGCTCCATGGCCATTGTGCGTTGGTTTAAACTCAATAGAGTACGTCGGGGCTCGGTGGCCTCCGTGCATTGGTTTAGACTCTGTAGAGTATACCGGGGCTCCGTGGCCTTCATGCATTGGTTTAGACTCCATGTTGTATGCAAACAAGTATCATGAATGAGTGGAGCTATGTTAGGGAAACATTTTATTTAACCCTAGTTGCACGGGTGAGCGTTACATTAGATGACAAGTTTGACGGGTGCGGCATGCTAGCCCACGAATGTGGACACATACCCTTGCTACAATTGACATACCCCCCCCGCGACTTGGTGCAATAACGACAAAGGCGGTCTCTATTCCAGGTGTGCTTCATTGGTTCACTGTCAAGTGTGGAGAGGCAATATTTGCCAGCCTAAAGGATGCCATCACTATGCATGGCCCCCCTCCATTTTGGAATATATCTTCTCGTTATGTTAAGGACGAGGTCCCCCACCACTAGACGGCATGTCCTGACCTTCTTGTTATAGGAGGCCGCAGTAGCTATGAGGTACTTCGTTATGTTATTAGCCACGTAAACCATGTTTTGTCGGTGAGGTCAAATGAGAGCTAGCGTTTTGCTAGGGGTGCCTCCACTAGCGTGCGATGGGATTTCACCTTTAGTTCTTTGGGTGTCATGGCCTCATCATCAAAGAGTAGTTTGAATGGGGTGAAGCCGGTGGGGCGCATGGTCATGATGTGCATGGACCAAAGGACCTTTGGTAGCTCCTCTGGCCACTTCCCTTTAGATAGATTGACCAGCCACTTTTTTTATCCCATACACTATTGTGCCATTCACGCATTCCATGGCCTCGTTGGATTATGGGAGGCCCACTGAAGTGTAGCATATTTTGTGTTGAGTTAGGGTAACTCATATATAGTCTTTTAGGATTTTAAAAGGCATGATATAAAGAGTCCTATATGAATCATACTAGGATTAGAACTCCTACTTCTATCTAGATTAGGATTCCTACTCTAAATTGGAGAAGGGCTATGAGGGACTATATAAACCATAGGGGTGACCATGGAGAGGAACCAAGAAAACATAGCAATCAAGCACATTCATCCACAGTAGAGGGCGCATAAGAGGACTAGAGGCTTGGGTGTTCTTTAGCATTGCATTCTAGTATAGGACAAGGATCCGAGAGTCCTAAAAGATTCAAGGGAGTTGTGAGTGAGCAATACTCTCTTGTACACTTTTGAGGTTGTGCTTAAAGAATTTGTGGATGACTTTACCAAATCTTTTCGCTTTCATCGTGGTTGCTTCAATGTCGTTATTTCAGTTCTCTCTACGAGATTTATCTTTTTTGTTCTTGATATCGTGCATGCTCGTGCCATATCTTATAAACTCTAGTATGATTTAGGGGCTTCTACGCATAAGAAGGGGTATCAAAGTATAACAAGTGGTATTAGAGCCAAGGCCAGATTAATCTGATTTGTGAGAAGATTGGTAAAGTGTCAAGTGGCACAAAATCAAGATCGATGTTGATGATGTAGAATTAAGTAAAGAAATTTGATGATGGAGGAAATTTCAGCATGTGGAATGCGTGGTGAGGGATGTCCTTGTTCAACAGTATCTAATCGATGCTCTTGAAGGGGACAAACCAGAAAAGATGTCCGATGAAGACTGAAAGGTGATGGAGTGGAAGACTATCAGTACAATCCATTTATGTTTCTCTAATGAGGTAAAATACTTGATGATAAAGGAGAATTCACTGAAGAAATTATGGGAGGACTTAGAAGAATTGTATATGATAAAATAGCTGACAAACTGATGGGTACTGAGGCGACAACTGTAGAGGTTGTGTATGGAGGAAGGTACATGGTTCATTGACCATCTCAATGTCTTCAATAAGCTTACCATATAGCTGACTAGTATAGGTGAGAAAATTGAGAAGAATGATAAGGTCATTATACTAGCATCATCTCTACCCCTATCATAGCTCATTGAGAAAACCACTCTCAACTTTAATGAGGAAGTTGCATATCTTTTGGAGGTGGAGTCCTTGAAAAAGCCATCAGAATCTTCATCCTTTGGTGATCATTATTGGCTACAGTATGTGTTGTAAGCAGAAGCAAAGGTCATAGGAAGAAGAAGAGCAAGACAAAGGTTACATGTGTATGCTGTTTATGCGACGAGGAAGGTCACATGATAAAAGGCTATCTGAGTTTGAAGCAAATGAAGCACGTATGCTCAATGGTGTAGCAAAGGATAATTCAGATGTACTAGACATCAGTCAATCAAATGCTATTTATGGTTGGATATTAGATTCAGGTTGTTGCTTTCATATACGTTCGGCGAGGGAGATGTTTAATGAAGGATCTCTATATTCAGTGCATGGAACCATTCACTTAGAGGATTGCAAGGAGTAGTCAATTACTAAGGTGAAAATAGTTATATTGGAGATGTATGATGGAACACATCATACATTGATAGGAGTTTGGTATGTCCGTGGCTTCAAGAAGAATCTATACTATCTGTAATGTCGTTTGAACTAGAAGGTCGTAAGGTATCACTTCGAGGTGGAGTCATGCGTGTTACATGCAAAGGGCATGTGATCATGAAAAGTATTTGGAACAATGGAGGATACCGATTGATGGGTAGACCTAAAGATAGGGCAACCAATGGGATGTCTAACAAAAATTTTGGCTAGAAGAAGGAAACTGTGTTGTCAACGGTAAGTACTTAGATCTTATCTACAGTTATGTCTGGAATTATAAAGACGGTTGCAAAATCTATCTAACGTAAAGGCGAATGTGTGAGATGTTGGAAGAAGGAAAACATGGTGGGACCAATCACGTCGTACTGATGTACAGGTAGAGCTCGGAGGTGGTACAAACCTATCGCATGGAAGGTTATAGAAATAGGAGGTGTAGTTAATTAAACTACACAATTAGAAGCTCTCAAATGGAGGGTTTGAGCAGGCTAACGTAGATACTAACACACATATTGCAGTGATGTTCATGAGTCCTTGTGGTGGTGGCACTCCTAAAGGTGAGAGTAAAAAACAAAAAATGAGGAGCTGACTTGGAGCAAGTTCTTAGAGAAGTACAATTACTTCAACGGTAAGTCAAGGTGAAGATTGTTGAGTATGGTGACTCATATCCTACTTTTTTATGATTTGAAAAAGTGTGCTATAAGGAGTTCTAGATGAATCCTAACAGGATTAGAATTCCTACTTTCTTATTAGGATTCTTATATACTTTTAGTGTAGGATTTCTACTCCACATTGGAGGAGAGCTATGGGGACCATATAAAACCATAAAAGGTGATCATGAAGAACCAAAGATAGATATGCACGAGGGGATTAGAGGCTAGGTTATTATTTAGCACTATATTTTTGTATAGAGCAAGGATTCAAGCTTTTCAGAGAGTGATAATCCCTTGTACTCTTTTGAGATTGTGCTTAAGAAATTTGTGGTCGACTTCACTGAATCTTTTTTTATTGTCATAGTTACTTCAATGTTATTATTTTAGTTTTTTTTACAAGATTCATATTCTTCGTTCTTAATACCATACACATTTATACTGTATCTCACAAATTTTAATTCAATTTGAAAGCTAGTGCGCATAAGAATACGGAGAGGAACACTTGCTATCATCCGGCCATCATCGGAAGACTTCGTCCAAGTTCACTTAGAACAATACAACCTCTAATTAGTTCTCTAAGCTTTAATTGATCTTCTGATCTTTTCGTTGTCTTTAGGCGATAGATTGTACATACAAATTTCTATATATTTTGGTGAATTCCTAGGTCCGTTTCGCTTTAGTTTAGATCAACAATAGAGCAAGAGCAAGATTGCAAGGGCAATCCAGAACCTCCTGTGAGTGACGCCTGCCGAGCAGGAGGGCTGCCTCCTTGCGCCTCCCACGAACTGCCGCCTATGCTGCCACAGCTACACCGCGCCTCCCCCTAGCTCTGCTCGTGCTCCGCATATTCACACCGGCACTAGTGTCTCTTCGAATGCCGCCACCAACGCTGCCACGCCTGCAGCTCCCTACACATGCCCATCTGCCGCAACCTAGTGAGAGAGAGAGATTGGAAGACAGTGTGAGAGGTGGAAAAGTTCAGGGCCATTTTTGTACTTCAGTATATTTGTTGAGTTGGATAGCAAGCTTGTGGGTCTATTTTTTTATGCTACAGTTTATGGCTATGATTTATTAGTCTAATAATAGCCTCAGAAGGTAATATAACCGATTTTGAGAGTTGATGGGTATCCATTGTCCGATTTCATAGTTGAGGGTTAAATTTTAGAAAAAAAATGATTATTGACAGGTCAAATCGACTTACCACAAAAAAGTGGGACAAAATGTAACTCTTTGTCCTAGATCATCTTATGGCTCTTTTCCACAGTAATTTTGACATGATATTTGTCAACTGTACATGTATTTTATTTCCAACATATCATACATTTCAGTTTCAAGCATAATATACAAGGTAATTTTGAATATTGGTTCCATTAAAATGGGAATTCGACCTAAAATGTTGGCATTCAATATGCCTTTTTTTCTTAAAGGTACCCGAGCTGGACCCAATCCATCATTCGGTTCTTCGCTGGATTCACTACACAAGTAAGCATCCGGCATAACTTGTCTAGCAAGATTGCAGAGATCAACTCAAGGCTTGAGGATATCATTAAAAATAAGGAGAAATACAAGATTGAGGATGCGGCAAATAACTTGGCAATGGTGCCATGGAAACCTTCTACTACCATCTCTACTGCTGACACAAACTTGTAAGTAGGCATGAGCCCTTTATTGAGTCAAAGGCTTAGTTCTTTTTAGTTTATACCTTATGCCTTATGCCTTATGGATTGATCTAGAATCATGTTTAGATTCTTTTTACCACTAGAAAACTTCTCGAAGGTTTTCTTCAAATAATCATTCTCTTTAGCTTGAGTGACACAAAACTCACATGCATGACTTTTAACAGGTCTAGTATATCTTTCCTTATGCACAACCACTTCTAGCTTCAAGGTCTTACAAGACATATTCTTAACTCTACGCAACTGTATATCAAATTTAACTCTAAAAGCCAGATGTCATTCATCATAAGATTTAGCTCTAGCACAATTACGCTTATCAGTTAATTCTCTCAGTTTTTCTTCCTAAACTCACAGGAATATTCAAGACTGAATTGAAGCAAATTTTCAGTTTGCATGGAAAATTTCTTTTCAATTCATCAAAATTAAAGCAAGCTAAAGCACTAGCTTTAGAAGTATCTCCAGCTCCTAAGCAACTAGAACATAGGCTAGTCTTGATGTCAATAATTCTAGCTCTAGCATTTTCTAGCCGTTCTAGCAAGGATGATCCATATGATCCCAGTTTCTCAATATCAGCATGCAAAGTAAGACAAGAGCTACAGCTATCACCATCAAGAATAAGGGATCTAAGTATATCGTTTTCAATGTTCAAGATCTCATTTTTAGATTTTAGCTTGCTATTTCTTCTCATGGCATGTTTCATGCACTCTATTTACTTCAAGTGATCACCCACAACTCTATCATATCTAAGCATGAGTGTATCATAGGGATCTACCTCATCATGCTCGATGTAGGAATCATCCTCATCACTTGCTGCCGTGATCATCCTCGCTTGTAGTCATAAAGCACATGTGGGTGAAGTTGATGGCCTTCTTGTCCTTCTTCCACTCTGTCTTTTCCTGATCATTTGAAGAATCAACATTACTAAGGTATCGATCAACAAGGGATGAAAGCATTGCAAGAGCTGTCTTCTTGAGCACGGCATTGTGCTTGATGAATATTGGGGCTTCTTATGGTAGTTCTTCTTGTAGTCCTTGCCATGATCATCTCTACTCCTGTTCACAAGGTTAGGATAGCTAGCACAAACATGACCTATGATAGCTAGCACGAACATGACCCATCTCACTATACTCAAAGCAAATGATTGGACCTCCTCTTCTATGCTCTCTTACTTTGTAGTAGGCATGGGTGAATCTACTTGTGATGAGTACTAGGCCATTTATGGGAAGGCTTTCAAGTTGCTCATCGCTCATGACTTAAAAAGCAGACAAGGAAAAACTAGAACAAGCATGGGTCTTAAGTCATGAATATAGTTTATCAACAATCATAGTTGCTAAGTCCGCCTTGTCACTGATGGATGTGATTTTCATTTTTCAAACACTCATGTCAAGAGCACTAAGAGAATGAGCCGCTTTATCGGCATCTGAGTAAGTGACTCCCATAGACCTCAGATCACTCAGGATCTTATGGAATTTACCAAAGAAAGAATCGATGGACTCTTCAGGTTCCATCTCCAACTTCTGATAGGCCTTCTTGAACTGGGTCTCACATACTTTTTTTGATTTTCAATGTTCCCTCATGGTAATATGAGAGGGTCATCTAGATCTCATATACGGATGCAAGACGAGCTACCCTATTGAATTCATTTCTCCCTAAGCCTTGGATCAAGAAGTTGCGTGGATTAGTATTTGCCTCAACCTCAGTTGATAGGACAACATTAAGGATCATGTCATTGGCAGGCACAACAAAGATACTTCTCACTTTGCTCCAAATGGCTAGGCCTTGAGCCTGGATGTACATCGCCATTCTTATCTTCTAATAGGGATAATTGACCCTATCAAAGATAGGAAGCTTGTTACAATACCTCTCTGATGCCATTGATCAAAACATTGGTTAGGATCTATGAAAAATAGCAAACTGGGCTCTAATACCAATTGTAGGATCCGTATGACAAGTAAGAGGGGGTCTTCTTCAAAATCTCCCCCTTGAGTATTATCAATAACATGCAACGAAAATACAAACTCACAAGCTCACCAAAGTTAAGAGCCAAAGAACTCAAACTAAGTGAGACTTCCCTGTCTTCACGGTACTACCGCTAGGGACTCTAGTATGACCGCTATACTGGTTGGACCGCTCACATCACTAGTTTGACCAGGATCACCGATCTCACCACTTGGGTCCCTGCGGTATGGCCGCTTGCCAAGGCAAAGCACAGAACAACACTACACATGATCTAGGAAAAGAGATAACTTCTTAACCACTAATTCAAAAATAGTTAAACTTGGTACAAGTCATCCCTAGAATATCAGGGACCTATTACAATCATGGATCATGAAGATCAATGCTAAAATTCTCACTTTTATCTAAAATAAGGAAGGTTGCACTAAAATCACACAAAAGAGGAAAACCTCAATCTCTCTTGCTTGTGAGTGCTTGATGATCTAGATAACCTTAGATAGGTTCTCATATGTCATAGCAAACTAGATCACAATACAAACTCAAGCCAAATCATCCTCAAGGCCAAAACCCCAAAATCACCTCTCTTGAGGAAAATCAGACAAACATAAGAACTATCACTGGAAGGTGCCTAGATAGATGGGATCTAATCTCCAAGAGTTACCTCCACCTCTTACAAGTCCTTATCACCAGGAAAGATCAAGAAGAGAGAAATCCAAACAAGAAAGCCAAGCAAATTAAAAACACATGTAGGGATTTATGGCATAACTCATTTGGGTAAAATTTGGATGTTCATTTCACTTGAAGAGAATGATTTACAATCACTCCCTTGTGGAGGATAGAGCTCTAACTCTAGAGTACACACATAAAAGGCTCTAATACAAGAAAACCCTAATCCCTCTCAACACACACAAAGGCTTACATAGTGGGGCTTTGACCTCACGCCAAATCCTAATCAGCACATTCTTAATATATACAACCACTTATAAATGGAAAAAACTCGGAAATCCACACACAAATGATTTTTTCACTTACACATACTTGCATGCTTTTCAAAGCATGACTTGCATAGCTCTAATAGCCCGATAAGATGCTCTTGTCCTCTAAGACGTGACCTAAACCACTTAACCCACCACTACAGTTTTGCAAACTGCCACTCCAACCAGTATTGATGATAGAACGCGGTGGATAGGGCAAAAGGCGAAACAGAGGAAGGGGATTCCGTAGGGAAGCCGACAACCAAACGTTGCTCTGCTTGATTATAATAGCATGCGGTAGCCCTCTTATATAGATGGCTCCCCCTAACAGATGTAATCTAACTCCAATCATATCTCTAACTATATCTCTAATACAAGGAAACCAATCTCTAACTCAAATAGAAACCAATCTCTAACTTAAATAGAAAGCAATCCCTAATTCCTAATAATAACCCGACTGGCCAGGGCCCACGTCTATAACACTACACCCCTCCCGGACATGCAGCTCGTCCTCGAGCTGCTAGACGACGGCCAATGGAAGACCTTCGACGCCGATGTAGAAGACGAACGGTGGCGGGGTGCTGCAGCGGATGGAGACGACCCGCCCGATCCAAGCGGAACAAACCAAGACGAAGTGTAGCGCCTTTGGAATATAATGCCTGCCAAATAAACTGCTTTTTTTTTTTTGAATTTTTTTTGAATTTTTTGAATTTTTTTTGTTTTTTTGTTTTTTTTTGCGTTAAGTAGTCGGTCGGTTTTAGAAAACCGACCGAGACCCACTGGCGCACCACAATCGGGCGACGGAGACCGTCGGGCGCGTGAGCGGCAGATCCAGCGGCGGCGGCGGTGGTTCGGCGCCGAGAGCGGCCGGCGCGCGGCAAGCGGTTGCTGGCCGACGGAGCGGAGGTAGCCCGGCGGATCGCGAATCGCCGCGGCGCCGTCCACGGCGCGCGGTGGCTCGGCGGAACGGCCGGATGGCGGCGGCGTGAACGAGGCGGACCGGCGCGGCGCGGCGGCTCCGGCGAGCAGCGCGCGCGCGGCCGGCGCAGGGGAGGCCCGCGGCGTTCGTGGCCTCCGGCGGCGGCCGCCGACACGGCGGAGGAGACGGCCGGCCGGCGGCGCGGCACGGCCGGAGATGGCCCGGGCAGCGGCGGATCTGGAGCGGTGGCCGTCGGGGGCCACGGACGTTGGCGACTTCGAGCCGAAGGCAGGCGACGGGGAAGCCAAGCGGCTGCCGGCAGCTTCGGCGGCGACGGCGGCGCGAAGACACAGAGAGGCTAGAAGGCCGAGCGACGGAGGGCGGATTCGGCCACGGACACAGCAGCTTCGGCCGCGCCGTCGTTCGTGCGTGAAGGCGACCGGGCTATGACGGCTTCGAGCGCGTCGGTGGCCGTGTATGGAAGCGACCGGGCTGCGGTGGCTTCGGGTACACCGGCGAGCGAGCACGGAGATGGCCGTGGTGGCGGCGGCATCTGGCACACCGACGGCCGCGAGCGACTTCGGGTGGCTGCACCGCGAACGGATCTGGCCGGTGGCGCCGAGAACGGCTTCAGGCGCAGGGGGATCTCGGCGAGGGGGCGTGAGAGGGATCTCGGCGCGGTCTTGCACTGGAAGAAGTGCAAGAGGCAGAGGATTAGCCTCATTCTCCTCGTCGCCAACAGCCGGCAGATCAATATCTGCCGTCTCCTCTGCTCTGCGAGTGGCCTCTTGTTGCGCCTTCTCCCGCTCCTTCCAGATTGTCTCCAAGAGGGCATGTATGTTGAAGAAGGTGTCCGACATCTCTTTGTTCATGCTGGCCATCTTGATGGCGTTAGCCTTTATCGTGGCCAACGACTCGGCAATAGAACTAGTCACAGAAGCCATGGTAGCAGACGTCGTGGGAAGGGATCGATGGCTCTGATACCAAATTGATAGAATGTGGTGGATAGGGCAAAAGGCGAAACAGAGGAAGGGGATTCCGTAGGGAAGCCGACAACCAAACGTTGCTCTGCTTGATTATAATAGCATGCAGTAGCCCTCTTATATAGATGGCTCCCCCTAACAGATGTAATCTAACTCCAATCATATCTCTAACTATATCTCTAATACAAGGAAACCAATCTCTAACTCAAATAGAAACCAATCTCTAACTTAAATAGAAAGCAATCCCTAATTCCTAATAATAACCCGACTGGCCAGGGCCCACGTCTATAACAATTGGAAAATTTCTTTAATAACCCACCGGAATCCACACGAAGATGTGATGCCCAATGACTTGTTGCCAAGATCGTACACCTGGTCTGAGGACCATCACCACTTGAAATGCTCAAATCCTTTGGCACACTAAATCACAACATAGTCTGTGATGCCTAATTACTTGTCGCCAACATTGTACATCTGCTTTGAGGACTATCACCACTTGAAACGCATAAATCTAATTGGCATTCCACATTCATACACTTGCCGTTGACTATAATAATCACCAAGTGCCCTATCAAAGAGGAAGCAACCGTTCCAAGCATAAATGACATGCGCTTGACTCTCATTAGCAAATGAACATATGCATGGACTCACACAATGACTCACACTTTCATGGAATCCCACCAGGACTAACTCCTTATATGGACTCCGCCATGACTAACACAATCAAAACCAACACAGCACAAACAAGTCCATACAGGCTAGTATTTTCGTCAGCCAATGGCCAGCCATACCGCACTACACTGACTTCAACCTCTCGGTAACAGGGGACCGGTCTAACCGCGGCACCTATGCTAGTCAGACAGCCCAACTCACTTCGGTCGTACTACAGTTACACAAACGATTGTACCGCTCAAAGACCATCAATCGTGCCGCCGTTACACAGCCAGTTGTACCTCTCCATGCAACTCAACACATACCTCTCTAGATAATAGCTACAGTCAACTATAGGATGGTACTATCGTAGTCGGCTGGTCATACCGCGGCTTCCATGTCGGTCTAATTGTCACTCCACTGTCGGTCTGACCGCTAGCCTTAGGCCGGTCAGATTGCTAGCTTTAGGCCAGTTAGACCGCTCTTGGCTAGTATACTGCTAGCAATAGAGCAAACTGCAAACCTCAAAATTAAAATCAAACTTTGATATCAAAGCACAAACACAATCAAATACTCATCATAAATATGGAGTGACCTCTAAATGGTCTCACAACATTCAACAGTTACTAAAAAGATTTTCAAAAAGGTTTGGTTGTGCATATGCCCACCTTTTGCCAAATGCTAAAAATGATCGCATGAACCATTGCTCCAGAAAGTCATCGAGAAAATCGGAGTGCATCTAGTTTTATGCTCACTTTTGAAAATTTGTATTAAAATTCATCTACATGAAGATAACCAAAAAATGCAAGTCACATGTGTGACTATATATACTACTTCGGTGATTTTCCAAATAGGGCAAGTGCATATACTACTTCCTTCTCTATTCTTATTCAAGGATTCTAAAATCTTGATTGACCCGCAGGGATTATGTGCAACTACCTTCAATGAAACGGAAGGAGCAAGATAAGCTAGAAGAAGAGCTTCGTAACCCTACCAATAATAGTCTCGTGATCTATGTAACGGGGGAAAGTGGGGTGGGCAAGACGAGTCTGGTTAGAGAAGTATATGAAAGGCCAACAATCAAGATGAAATTTGAGGTCCGAGCTTGGGCGAGCTTCCCACCGCACTTGAGTTCTTCCAACATCCTACAATTAATCTATCAAGAATTGATGATCTGTAAGATTGGCTTCCTAGAAAAGGTATTGATAATGAGGTGGAAAAAGAATTGGAAAACAAGACGTTCTTGTTGGTGATAGATGGTGAGGTTAGCAACACTGAATGGAACGGCATTTTTGCTGCCTTGCCAGATGATAAAAAACTAAAAAAAGATAGCAGGGTTGTCCGAATCATGCACGGTAGAACACCTGAAGTGCCACGTGGTAGTGCTGCTCATAACAGGATTGAACTAAGCCGTTTTGACAAAACAACGACCACTGACCTATTCCACCAAAGGCTGCACATGGAAGAAAATGTTGAGGATCAAAAACCTACCAACGCAAGAGAAATGGGTACAGAGAACAAAAATGACAAAAAGGAAAACGATGACAAGTTAGATATGGAGGATATCTATCATATAACGGGAGGCCTTCCTCTTGCGATTGTTCTTCTATTTGGACTTGTGAAAAGAAAGGAGTATCCAAATGAGTGGCAGGCAGTATTCAAGCACCTCAAGTCCAAGCAATCAAAGCGGCTTGATAGCATACTCACCGTGTGTTTTGACGATCTTCCGCACGACTTAAAATCGTGCTTCCTCTACTTTGCTGCATTGCCCATGAACACACCTATTGAGGCACGCAAGTTGGTATGCATGTGGATGGCAGAGGGATTCCTAACACCAAAATATGGGAAGACAATGGAGGCAGTGGGAAGTATCTACTTGAAGGAGTTGATTGCCAGGCATCTAGTTAAGTTTGTGAATATGGAAAACTTTAGTGGTGACGATGAATTCGTGACTGTCCACCATAAGGTTCATGCATTCCTACAACTTGAAGCACAAGAAGCCAATTTTGTGGAGATCCACAATGGTGATGATATACCTTCATTGACAACTGCCCGTCGCCTCTCTCTACAGAATTATACAGATAAATATGCCGCTTTAGCCTACTCTTTGCCAAAACTACGATCTATCTTGTCTAATTTCCAGGAGGAGATTGAAGCTGAAGATGAAGATGACGAGGAAGTCGAAGAGGAAGAGGGAGAAGAAGAAATCTATAGAGGGGGACATGAAGAGAAAGAGGGAGAGCAGGAAGATGGGGATGGGGACGGAGAGGAAGAGGGACAGGGAAAGCGAAAGGAAGAGAAAAATATCGAGAAAGGAGCGGAAAATGAAAGGAATGAAGAAGCAAAAGAGGAAGTGAAGCCTAGCACAATGCCATTGCCAAATTTGCTTCGTTGTTGCGGACAAGGGGCCAGCCCCCAAGTGTCCATCAAGTCATACATGAAAGGGATGTTGCGAGTATCGAAGTTCCTCCGTGTGATCAACCTACAAGGCATTGAGATAGGTGAGAAGTTGCCAGCAGAGATCGGCAACGTGGTGCACCTACAATACCTCGGGGTCACTGCTTGTTCCTTCAAACGGATCCCATCAACAATCGGAAAACTTACCAATCTTCAGACATTGGATGTTCGAGACACATGTGTTCGGAAGCTTCCAACGGCATTTTGGAAGATTAGAACACTGAGGCATGTGTTCGGTAATCGCCTTGTCTTGCCTAAGCATGTAGGGAAATTGAAGCATCTACAAACACTTGAAACCATACAACATTATGAGGATTGGGATAGCAAGACTTTCGAGAAAATGGTCCATCTTAAGTCCATAGATATTCGTGATCTTTCCGGTAGCAATGCAAGGGCTCTATTTGATGCTATCGAAAAACCTGAATTCCTTGAGTACCTTGTGACCCTAACCATACATGTTAATAACATTCCGCTGTGTGTGTTCACCAGCTCTTCCCAGAGACGCCTTCGTGCTATGAAACTAGATGGGAAGTTATCTATGCCATCTGAACCAAAGGACTCCAAATTCTGTCTCCCTAACCTGACTCTACTATCATTGGAAGAAACAGGGGTGTCACAGGACTTCATCCACAAGCTTGGCAAGCTGCCGTCTCTTGCCAACCTAATCTTGGATACAAACTCCTACATGGATGATCAACTTGTTTTTTGCGCTGGTGGATTTAGATGTCTAACAAAGCTGACGCTCTCAGATTTGAAAATTTTGAAGAAAGTTGAAATATGCAAATCTGCGCTTCCAGAGCTCACGGAGTTGATGATTGTGTGGTACCCTGAAGATATCAAAATCGTGGTCTACGGCGAGCGTGAATTTGTGAATAAAATTCAACTTGAGGATGAAAACCTTCATGCCAAAATCACTCAGATTCCAATTGCTGAAAAGAAGATTGCTCAGGAGATAGCATCAAGCAGTGCGTAGCTGGTTGAAGACCACAGGTAAATTAAGACGCCAATATGGTGTACAATACTCGCATAAGAAAACAAATGATTCGCATATGCCTGTAAAGCAATTTGTTGCGCTTGAAACCTGCTTGTGTGTGCTTATACGCCTGTGTGTACATTCTTGTAATATGTACCAGTCGGAGCTAGCGATAGTGTGTATATGATGTGTATCAGTGTATGCTGCAGCAATATGGCAAAACTTGTTGATTATGCATCCACAATAAATAAATGCTTTAGGGCGTCTTACTACAAAAGGATCTGTATGTTCTGATTTACAAAAAGGATATTCCTAATCACGCATTGCTTACCTAGAGTCCACTCCAGTGCAACATTGTTTGACAGCCTCTTGGTTAGGCCACATGAATAACGAAACGGGCTTGTTCTTTGTGGCTGTGGCTTATGGTTTTTGAGTGAAATTTTGAATTTTAACTGTTTGTGATAAAGATTATGAAGAGAGATACCCGTTTGCGATTTTGGATGGTACAGATGTTATGATTTTAATGTGTACTATAATTAATTTGTAGACTCGATCTTAAAAAATACTTCGTTTGAAAGTTAGATATTATAGTAAAAGCCAAAAACCGGTTTTAAAAGTTGGAAAGAGCAGACCCAGCTCTTGGATGAAATATTATAAACCAGTCGGATTTTTCGGGCAATTGCACGGCCAGATAAACATATGTATGCATTTAAACATAAGTTGTACTTTTTATACAATGCTAATGCTTATGATGGCAATTAATATAGCTGTATTCATTATACAATTGTAACATACCTCATATTTATGCCTGTTTAATCTGCACTGTTATTATAATCTAGACCCACTATGATTGATGGTAATTTTTAGAATTTAAGAGTGAACAAGGTTGTTTCTTTTGACTTTGCTTTAGATGGACAGATGGTATGCAACGTCTGATCTTACCACTAAAACGTCACCTCTTAACTAATAGCCATTTGTGGAAAACTGATTAAAACATTACTGCACCAACTACTCGCAGCGGAAACCCCTGTCCCTTTTACCCATCTCGCCATCTCAGCCTTTGTCAGTCATTCCATCACGCTGACTACAAATCCCACATGTGGCTTCTCCCCCCGACTCTCTCAAGCAACGACCTGCACCTTCTCGCCAAGCACAGTGTGAAGAAGATTAGACTTATTCCTCTCCGTACAGTCTAACAGGTAGAAGGACACGAACCTGAGTAAATAAGTTTGTAACCTTGTACGTGTACCATTGCACCCGTATGACAATATCGTCGACCTCATGACATACATATGCGTCATCGTGCCGGACAAGACGCCGCCGGCGCTAATTCTGCAGTATCTACGCAGATCGGTGTCATGGATGTGTTGGACGGTTAACCCATGGGCCGGGCGCACTGCTGACAACAGCTTCGTAGAGCAGCTCTGGGCTCTGGGCCGGCGAACTATTGATTGACAATGTTCAGAGATACATCAATAAAACGGCAGCCATTGACCTGGCATGTATTCTTACTTCTTCCCCCAAAATTTCCTCTTCGCGTGCACATGGTAGATGATCAAAACCGAGCAATGTCCAATGTTATTTTGTCATATAGTTGTTAGGTAGTTCCCCACATTTTCACAACGTTCTGACCATATCGTTGAAAAATTATACTTGCGGAGCAATTCAATAGCCAATCAACACAATTAGAAAGCGAGCAATATAATAGCCAATTAACACAATTAGAAAGCCAGAACGATTATACAACTAGACAATGCAAAAACAGATAAACAATTGCCACAAGAGATGAGAGAGAGCGCAATTGGAGATCCTCTTTATTGATCTCAATTGATATGTTTACAATAAAAGCATCTCCCATATATATAGTCTAAAGATTTTTTGGTATACGCCCACATCTCCAACTTGAAGCCTAAGAAAGAAACTATGCAGGACCTACAGCTTAACCGCACCCCTACAAGAAACTAGTCCAATGATCAGTAGCTAGTACACACATTCACAACATTGAGATCACATCCATACACATCGTATATATTTTTATTTATGCCAAAAGGGTGAATACATAAGCAATGTATAATCTTACAACATATGGCTGACCGGCTAAGAGAATACCAGAGTTAAGAGTAAATTACAACAAAAGATAAATAAACAAGTAGAAGTATCTAGTGGTATGTCACCATATCCACATGCAATCGACTGACGATTAGGCCCTAGAAAACCCATATCCACATGCGTCGTCTGGTACGTCTTGCTGAGTACACAATATACATCTCCTGCAAGGTTGAGTATATTGTGTACTCAGCAAGACTTGTAGTGTATCCCAAATTATATATACATGCAAGGCTATCAAAGGATGAGGCTCTATACTAAGTTATTTTCAGCATGAAGCAAATTTTATTTGCAATATTCATATGTAGTAATTTGCAACGGAATTGTAAAGAGCATTTGACACATAGTGAAATAACATTTATACAATTTCCATAACCATAGATCAAATCCATTCATAGCCTTCCTAGGCTGTGAATAGCGCACAATTCCCACTCATAGGCAAGGCATATGGAAGGCGTGTACATGCCATCACATATGTTCAACAAAATAGTTTCGAAAAGGGAAACTATACCCTTTATAGCTACATCCAATATTGCTCATGACTGCGAGCACATCTATTTAAATAGTTTTTAACACTCTACAAAGATTGTGCAGCTTTACCCACATAAGATAATCAATTATACTGTCGGCAACTTCATGCTTCTTTTGGTGTGTGACGATAGTTGATTATCACGTAGCCTTTAGGTCATCTAGTCCTAATCTCGCACCAGTCCAATTAACATCAAATCCCTCTTAGGTAAATCCGTAAGAGACTATTCGAATCCTCACTTAGGTAAACCCCTAAGCAAAGACCCTCACTTGGGTAAACAGCCAAGTGGGCATTCACCGTTGTATTAGCACCTTTGGTCCCAACACCTTAGTGAAGGGAGCCTCTACGAACAAATTTGACCAGAGTACCATTACTACATCCGTGCCTACCACAATGCAAGGCTAGACCTAGACAACTTAATCAGCTAAATGTTAGAGCCCATATAGCACATGTAGTTGTACGGTGTGATTTAGATGTGCGGCAGTAGCGTTTGGTCCTTAATTGATCCGGGCGAGAATCTCCCTCTATATACATGTGAGATTCCCTTACACATTTGACAGCATACCATATAATTCATCCGCATCCAAAAAATAGGTTTTTCATTTTATTTGATATCAAAGTAATAGATGTTCCCCCTCTAGTCCAACATTTTGAAACCATCATACCCACATGAAGATTTTGTATGAAATTCAAACTTAGCAGAAACTATTGCTTGCCTAAGCATCTAGACCATATATCAATGTAGTATTCCCAATTTGGCTGTATATATTGTCTAAACCATGTCCTAGAGGTTACAACAGTGAGGGTATCAAATTTTCAAGGAGATTCAATGCATACGAGTGGTCATAACTACTATTACCCATAGTATAGCAGTTTTAACAGAACATACACACATGCATAATAGATTTTACAAACAATATATAATAATCAACATGGTTAAAGGGGGTGCTTGCCTTGCTCTTGTTGTGCACAGAATGTTTCAGATACGTTCTTGGCGTTGTCTAGCGCGGAGTCATCTAACTGATAAATAAATTTAGATAAAAATAAGTAAGAGCTAAATAAATAGAGAAGGACATAAGGAAAGGGGACAACGTACTATCCATGGCAATTTCTTGCTTTGCACCTCCTCTTTTGGATTTGCATTGTGTTTATCTTTGTCAGAGCTGTCAGGTGAAATGCCCATCATTTTGTTTGCGTAATTCTAATTCTACAGTACCTATGCAGATCGGTGCCATGGATGTGTTAAACTGTTAGCCCATGGGCCACGCGCACCGCTCACAACAGCTTCGTAGAGCAGCACTGGGCTCTAGGCCGGGGAACTATTGATTTACAATGTTCAGAGATACGTCAATAAAACTCCAGCCATTGACCTGTGTTGTATTCTTCCCCCAATTTATCCGCTTCGCGTGCACGTGGTAGGTGACCAAGACCGAGCAATGTTCAATGTTAATTAGTCATCTTAGTAGTGATACTTCCCCACATGCTCACAACGTTCGGACGTGATCGTTCAAAAATTACTAGCTTCGAGTGATCCAACAACCAATCAACACAACTAAAAAGCAAGAACAATCACATAATCAGACAATGCAAAATAAATGAACAATTGATACAAGAGATGCGAGAGAGCGCAGTCAGGGATCTTCTTTATTGATCTCAATTGATATGTTTACAATGAAAGCCTCTCCCCTATATTTATAGTTGATAGATCTTTTGCTATACGCCCACATATCCTACTTGGAGTCCAAGAAAGAAACTATGCGGGGCCACAGCTTAACCGCACCCCTACAAGGGGTTAGCTTCGTAACTGTTGGATCCTTGAGGACTATTTACTAATTTCTCAATTGAGAAAACAAGAAAGAGAAAAGGAAAAGAAAAGAGTGGGTGGTGGGTGGCTGAGACCCCATGTGGAGGTATCCCATGTTTGTGATGAGTAATTGACTTGTTTTCTGGAAAGTTTGAGTTTGATTTGGTTGGTTCATGCCAAGTCCGTGCATGGCGCAGTTTGGTTCGGTTGGACCTAGTCGAACACTGTCGGACCGTGTTTAGGTCGCTTGTTCTTTTCTTGATCGGTTGTTCAGGCTATTTTGTATTTGAGTATGTTTTGTTGGTGCTAATGATGGTTATACTGTGTCGAGCGGTGCTATGTGACGGTTTGCTTGTCTGTGTGGTTGCAGGACTTCGAAGCAAGGTCATGGTGAGGCGTGGGAGGACCGGGACTAGGCACAGGAGGTGTTGATGTCCAGACGGTCGGAGACGTCGAAGATGATCGAGGCTGCTGAGGTGGTTGCGAGTCGGGAGACGAGGAACCGGAGGTGGACACGACGAGCAACGGCGAGGAGGACTGGGACTAGGCTCAGAGAGGAGTTGAGGTCCAGACGGTCAGGATGACGGGTACGATCGTGTGCAGCGGAGCGAACCGGGACTAGGCTCAGAGAGGAGCTGAGGTCCAGACGGTTAGGATGCCAGGTGCGGTTGTGCGATGACAGGAAGCTTCTGGGAAGGTGCAGCAGGGGCATTTCAGTAAAATGTGCAAGGCTGCAAAATGGAAGCGGATTCGGTTGAAGATAACGGGTTGGAGACCCATTAGTGAAAGAAATGTTTAGGGTTTGAAGGGAAGGCTCAAATCCTGGTTCCCTCCACTTCTCTACATGTGTTGACTTTTGCCTCATTAGGTGTGAGGCATGGAGTGGAATGGAGCTGCCATTTCTTGATTTTCACCTTGTGGCTATGAGCCTAGAGTTAAAAGGGGTAGCTGGTTGTTGTGAGCTCAAGGAAGCAAGCAAGTAGTAGAGTTGTGTTCTCCTGCGTGTGTTTGCCCAGGGTGTGTTGTTCTCCTTATTTTCCAATTGTGTATGGGGTCATAGTGGAATGGCTGTAAGATGAACCAATGTAATCGTTCATCTCTCCTAACCAATATGAGAGAAATCTTGTGCTTGAGATGCTATGGGTTCTTGAGTTTCTCTATTGGTTTTAGCTCAGTTTTGTTCTTCTCTGCTCTTTGTGTTCTTTGCTGTTCTTATTGAGTATTGAGCTTGTGAATGAGAAAATGCAAGATAATCTTGCTCTGAACTGGGAATATCCTTAAGGTCACTTGACCAATCCATTCCCGAGAGCAAAAGACAGATTCAATGCATATTCTTCTTTTTCACTCTTGCGGCTCATTCCTCTGTTTTGGGTTGTCTAGGGTTTGGAGGCAGAGTAACCTCACTCACTTGATGTTTCTCCAAAGGACTGTTATTTGCTTGTTCTTCCTTGTCATGAGATCATCCTCTGCTAAATTTTGAAGTCTCTTGATCAATGAATACAAGTATGACAAGTAATTTGAATTTTTTGGTCCTCCTGCTGTTTGTTTCCTGACAAAATCAATTTTCTCCCTTTTAATTGATTTGAGTCTGCATTCTCTTGATTTCTAAGGTTTATTTGCTATTTAGTTTGAAGCCTTATCAATTGACCAGAAGAGAGCAGCAAGGTTTTGTCAATTCTCTATATTTCAGTTGTTCTCAGTATTTTCAGTTTCAAGTTTTCAGCTGCGCGTTTGTATGTTGTTTCTACTCTTTTGCTGGAGGGTAGCCCGGTCAGACCGGTGGAACCATGGTGGTCAGACCGGTTGAACTAGGCGGTCAGATCGCTAACCCTAACGGTCAGACCGGCCGTTGAACAGCGGTCAGACCGGCCCGGTAACACCGGTTAGACCGACCCTCTGATGGCAGTCAGACCGGCCTTGTTGCTGCGGTCTGACTGCTCGCCTACTGCGGTCAGACCGGTTATGTCTGTTTGCATTCGGTTGGCTGCTTCTTGGTTCAAGCCCTGTGCTCCTTTTGTTTGTAGCTTTTACTGTATACTGAGCTTCTTACTTCATAGCTTGAGTAGCTATCGGAGAAGAAGATCTTTGAATACTTAGGGGCGATTTTTTAAAAGGCACCATTCACCCCCCCTCTGTTGCCGCTTCCGATCCTACAATTGGTATCAGAGCCGGTTAGCTCTTCCTCGTAGATCTTAACCGGTCTCTTGAGCCATGGCGACAGACAAGTATTCCACTAAGCCCCCGATCTTCGATGGGATCGACTATCCCTTCTAGAAGAGTCAGATGGAGACCTACATTCAGGCTCAGGGCTATGTTATCTGGAGAAAGGTTAAAACGTGCTTTGTTCCTGCCGATGAGAACATCAATGTGGCAAACATGCCTGATGTTGAGGCGAATGCTAAGGCAACGAACATCATCATTCAAGGTTTGAGCCGAAACAAATTCGATCGTATTTCTCATCATTCGCCGGCCTTCGATATTTGGGTGACCCTCGATGCTTACCATGAGGGCACCACCCAACTTAAGACGGTACAATAGGACCAGTACAAGCGAGATTATAACAAGCTTGAAATGCTCGCTGAAGAGTCCCTGGATGACTGCTTTGCGAGGTTCCACAAGATGTTGAGCAACCTCCGAGCGGTCGGTCTCACATACCCCAACTCGGACAACACTTGTCAAATGCTTTTGGCTTTGGATTTGCGTGTTTGGGAGATGAAAGTGACCACCATCAAGGACACGACAGATCTTTCGACTTTGACTCTTGATGCGTTGTATTCACACCTCAAGACTCACAAGATTGACATTATCTCTAGCAAGTCGAAGTCTCAGTCGATGGCATTGGTCACTGATCCTAGTCCTACCTCTGGATCTTCTGCTGACACTGTTTCGGGTTTCTCTCTTGCTGCTCTGTGTGAAATTGATGATGATCATCTAGAGTAGCTCCTAGAAAACCAACTAGCCCTCTTATCTAGAAAGTTCTCCCATGCTTACAAAAGGGTTAGGGAGAGAAAGAGAGGAGGAGGACCCGTGATTTGCTTTGAGTGTGGTGGCCCCAACCACATTCGAGCAAACTGCACTAAGCTGGAGAAGGGCAAGAACGACTACGGCGGTTCGAGCAAGAATGACTACATCAACAAGAACCGCAACAAGAAGCCCCAAGGCAAAAAGAAGAAGTTCCGCAACCTTGGCAAAGCAAAGGAGCTCTTCTACCGCGTCCTCACCGCCTTCGATGACATCGACCTTAGCGAGGTGGAGGGGTGGAGTAACGACGATGGGAAGGATGATCAAGATCCCAAGACGGCGACGACTTCCTCAACATGTGCTTCATGGCCTTTGAGGGCAACATTAGCGACAACGAGCTCTACTCTGACTCCGATGAGGTATATCCTTCTTATGACCAGCTCAATGACTAGCCGACACTCAAGAGAGCAGAAGTCATAGCTCTGACTAGCCGTGGTCGATATTCATAGCTCGAATTAGCCATGGTCGATAGCCGTAACTCTAACTAGCTGTGGTCGATAGTCGTAACTCTGACTAGTCGTGGTCGATAGTCATAGTTCTGACTAGCCGAGGTCATTAGTCGTAACTCTAACTGGCCGTGGTTGATGGTCGGAGACTCTACTGGCTGTAAGCGTTGGTCGTAGCACTCTGTCTGTGTGATCATAAGTCGTAGCGACCAGGTCTGTTAAAGTCGTTGCCATTATGAGCGATGGTCCTAGCGTTTGCTACATGGTTGTAGTATTTGTTTCTTGGTCGTAGCGACTTATGTGATGGCCGTAACGACTTGCTGAGTGGTTGTAGATAGCTAGGAAGCCTTCTAGGGCTACGAGTACCTCATGTCCAGTACATCCGAGTAGTCGTAAGTGGTTTAAGACCAGCTAGGTTGTTCACTGAGTACTCTCTATTCATGAAGATTGATGATTTTCGTGTATTGTGCGGGGCTATGTGATGCTTTGCTTGTCAGTGGTGTTTGCAGAACTTTGGAGCTAGGTCATGGTGAGGCATGGAAGGATCGGGACTAGACATAAGGAGGTATTGAGGTCCAAAATGATCAGGAGAAGCCAAAGATGACTGAGGCAGCAAGGTGGTTGCAAGCGTGGAAGGCAAGAAAATAGGAAGCTTCCAGGAAGGTGGTGGAGGGGCAATTTGGTGAATTGCTCAAGACATGAAAAGGAGGCTGTTCTATTAAAGCGTTTTTGTCTTGTATGAGCTAACGGGTCGATGTAAGTGGTGTGCATGATTAAACCCGGTGGTAGGTAGGGGGTTAACGGGTTATCCCCGGCAGCCAGAGGCTATAAAAGGAGTAGGAGAGCTACTCTTCCATGGGTCTCTTTGGTCTTTTGTTTTTCTTGTGTGTGTTCTATTAGGGTTTTTGGGGTGGAGTAGTGGTGCTCCTGGTCCTCCGGAATGGAGTGGCTGTAGACTCAATCTTCAGAGCAATATATCTTTTCTTGATCAATCTTTTGAGTATTGTTATCTATATGAAACTGAGTTGGCTTGGTCTTGTTCTTCTACTGTTTCGGTTTTTCTCTGTTCTTTGTCCATTTCTTTTCTTTCTGGTTTGAGAGACTCTTCCTGCCTTTGATCTGACTTGCTTGGTATTGGGAAATCACACTTAAAGCCATCTTGGCTATTCTATTCCCACTTGCATTGTCTGATCATCTTCTTTTTTTCTAAGTCTCAGTTTTGAGCGCTTTTGATTAAATCTCCGAAAGATCTCTACTTTCTTGATTAGTTGTCAATTAGAGTTCAAAGCAGTCTCTTGAGATCTTGTTCTTGTTGTATCCAAAGGTTCATGACCAATTGATCCTTGAATCTAAAGTTATTCGGAATTTGGATTGTGTTGTCGTGCGCCTCGCTGGTCTTCCTCTGTTTCCTCTGAGAAGCTTACGACTACGTTCATTTCTTCAACTACGGTCAAATTTCTCTCTGCAGCGTTCCTCTTTTTGACCATGTTGGTTGTTGGACCACTTGTTGGCTTATGACTATGTTGGTTCTGGTCTCGGTGGTTGTCGAGTAGGGCGATTTACGACCACATTGTTGGGTATCGACCATATAGTTGGGCTTACGACCAAGAGCTCTGTTTTCGACCAAGTTGTTGTGTTTACGACCACGTTGTTGCATTTTGACCACTGTACTAGTCTCCAACCACGGTCTATTCTCTGGTGTTTTTTCCTGCTAGTCTGGTCTTGGGTGCTATCGATCTTCGACCACGTTGCTGAGACTTACGATCATGTTGTATGTCTCAACCACGTTGGACAATTTTGACCAGCTTGCTTTTCTTGCTTTGTTCGGTCTGTCTTCTTGGTTTTCCTGTGAGCTTTCAACCCTAGTCTTCATAGCTCAGTAGCTATTGGAGAAAAAGGGTTAAGTGGATACTTGGGGAGATTCTGAAGGCACCATTCAACCTTCTCTGTTGCCTGTCCGGTCCTACAAGTGGTATCAGAGCCCGATTAGCTCTTTTTCAATAGATCTTAACCAGTCTTTGGAGCCATGGCAACAGAAAGTATTCCACCAAGCCTCCTATCTTCGATGGGGTCGACTATCCCTTTTGGAAGAGTAGAATAGAGTCTTACATTCAGGCTCAAAGCTATGCGATTTGGAGGAAAGTTAAGACTTGATTTGTTGTTCATGCTGATGAGCATGTCACAGCGATAAATACGCCAGATGTGGAGGCAAATGCTAAGGCAAGGAACATCATTATCCAAGGTCTTAGCAGAAATGAGTTTGATTACCTCATCTTTCATCGGCATATGATATTTGGGTGACCCTCGATGCTAGGTTTGAGTGACAATCATGAGACTGTGTTATTTCTTTAACGCAATTGCTTAGAAGGTCATCAATCCTGATGGACTAGATGCTCTGCAGCTTGAGGTGGTGATAACTCTATATCATCTTGAGATATATTTTCCTCTGTTATGTTTTAATATCATGGTCCATCTCATTGTCCACCTTGGGTCCAATTCCCACAGGGTGGACATCTTGAGATCTCTCTAATTCAGTGCCGTTGGGTCCAACTCCCAAAGAGTATAAATTTTGACAAATACGACATCACTTCTGTAGACCTCGAACGTGTATGATACAAAGATGAACTATTCATATACGCAAGATAAGTTGTTTAAGTTTTTTATGTAACCGACCCGACAAATAAAAAGCGCCACGTAGTTCTTCATGGAAAAAAAGAATTGTCGGAGTTGAGAATGTCGTGGGTGAGGAAGCGCACAATCAATTTGACAAGTTACCTCTATTCGGAGATGACATCAGGATCGAGGAAGAACCAAGTGATGAAGCAAGTTATATGTGTGTCGATAATCATGAAGGGGTTTATTTAAAAGGAAATAGCCAAGTGTAATGATCCCACATGGCGAACTCCTATTTGAAAATTATTGCAATGTAATAATAAAAAACTCAGCATGTCATTATGGAATTATTTCATTGTAATTTATTCAGTAATTAAGAAATAATTATATCTGTGATTGTATATGCTTGCTTTTTTCATAGGGTATGGCTAACATTTCCTGAAGCTAGCTGAAAAACAGGATTTATTGTAGCTAAAGAAGGAACTATCACAGATGGTTTAGAGGCACAAACCATCCGTTATATACGTATCACAAACGATTCTATAATAGAGCTGTATGTGATATAAACCACATCACAGATAGTTCTATAATAAAACCTTCTGTGATATAGTAGCATATCACAGACAGTTCTTTGATAGAATTGTCTATGAGAGTTCTTATATAACTAGGGCCCCTACTAGGGTTTGCACTCTTACTCATCACTCGTGCACCCCTCCGTCTCCTAATCCCCCCACTCTGGCACCATCGCCGCAAAACCCGATGTCTCCACCCTCTCCTTCCTCACCTAACATGGTGGCCCTGCCACCTCTCCTCCTAACGCCGCCTCTCCTTCCCAACACATCTAAATAAATTAAATCATAGCATTTTTGAAATCTTTTGTACAATTGACATACTCATGTAGAGCATTCAATAATTTTAATCTATTGTTTACCACAATGCTATCGATTGATGACAATTCTCCAGGTAGCAAGCTTACAAAAAGCATAACTTTTAATCTTACCCATCAATTGACATGATTAAATTCTCTACCAAAAAAGCTAATAAAATTCTCTACAACTATCTAGTAGGTGACACTCTCATAAAGTTTTACGATTTGGTGGTCGGCAGAGCCTTTTACAACTTGGTGGTTGGCAGTAGGTTTTATGACTTAGTGGTCGGCAAAGGATTTTACGACTTGATGGTCAGCAGTGTTCTTATGACTTGGTGGTCGGCAGGAGTTCTTACGACTAGGTGGTCGGCAGGAGTTCTTACAACTTAGTAGACAATAGAAGTTCCTATGACTTTGTGGTCGGCAGGTGCTCTTACAACTTGATGGTTGTAGCTTCTGCTGGTCGATAGTCGTAGTTTTGCCTGCACGTGATCGGTAGTCGTAAGCTACGTGATCGATAGTTGTAGCCAGTGGTCGATGGTCGTAGCTCTGCCTGGTCGTGATCGATAGTCGTAACGACCCCTGTAGTGGTCGTAGCAGTCTACATGTGTGATCGATAGTCGTAGTGACTAGGTTTGGTAAAGTCGTAGCCGTTGTGAGCGATGGTTATATCAATTGCTACATGGTCGTAGCATCTGCTTCATGGTCATAGAGACATGTGTGTTGGTCGTAACAACTTGCTAAGTGGTCGTAGACTGCTAGTGGAACTTCAAGGGCTATGAGCACCTCATGTCTTGTGCTTCAGAGTACTCGTAAGTTGTTTTAGATCAATGGTTTGCTGAGATTGTTCACTTGGATACATTGTGATTATGCAAATTGATGATTCTTGTGTATTGTGCGGTGCTGCATGATGTTTTGCTTATTGGTGTTGGTTGCAAGGTTTTGAAGTTAGGTCATGGTGAGGCGTGGAAGGACCAGGACTAGGCACAAGCAGGTGTTGAGGTCCAGAACGATCAGGGAGACGCCGAAGATGACTAAGGCTTGCAAGGTGGTTGCAAGCCGAGACGACAAAGAAACAGGAAGCTTTAAGGAAGGCGGTAGAGGGGCAATTTGGTAAATTGCCCAATACCGAGAAAAGTGGCGGTATGTTCAACCATAGAGTTGGCTTAAGTGGTTTAGATCGTGTATGTGCTAGAAATGTAAAATGGACCAAATGTTGATTCACTAACGGGTTGTTGGATGTAAGTTGCTTGGAGAAGCGTGCGTGAGAAAACCTGGTGTTAGGTAGGGGTTAACGGGTTATCCCGGTTAGGAGAGCCTATAAAATGGGATGGAGGGCTACCCATCCCGTTGGTTCTCTGGTCTCTTGTCTTTCTTGTGTGCGTTATGGATTAGGGTTAGAGTTTTGTGTGGAGCACTTGTGCTCTTGGTCCTCCTGAACAGAATGGCTGTAGACTCAATCCTTAGAGCAACACATCAATCATTGATCTTCTTCTTGAGTATTATTGTCTGGATGGTATTGAGTTGGCTTGGTCTTGTTCATCTGTGTTTTTAGTTTTCTCTGTTTTTTGATCGTTTCTTTCCTTTCTTGATCTGAGAGATTGTTCTTCCCTGTTTTGTTGATGATCTAGCTTGCTATCTGTTGGGGAATCATACTCAAAGCCATCTTGGCTATTCTATTCCCATGAGCAAGGTCTGATTGCCTTTTCATCCTCTCAATTTTGGTTTCAAGCGCTTTTGGTGAAATCTCAGAAAGATTTCTATTTTCTTGCTAAGTTTTCAATCAAAGAGTAGCGCAGCATCATAAGACCTTAATATTGCTTTGTACTTCTTAATCGAAAGTTTTGTCAAGTTTGGTTCTCGTGGTCGTGCATTGCTCTGTTCTGTGTCTGCGCTTTCGATTCGGTTACGACCACGTCCAGTTTTGACCACATTCAGATCTGTTGGTTCTTTGCTTCTTTTGTTGAATCTGAACTGATGTAGTTGTAGTCGGTGCAGCCTCAGTCTGGAATGTTGATCAACTTTATGACTAAGTTGGTTTTGACCATGATCATGTTGCAGACTACATCGCACTGATTTCGACCACGCTAATCTTTTCGGTTGCAGATAGGTTCCAACCACATAGGTTGTCCAACCACTCATTGGTTTACGACCACGTTGGTTATGACCACAGTCTCGATTGGTTACAACAATGTTGGTTGTTCGACCATTTGTTGGCGTTCGATCATGTCGTTTACGACCAAGTCAGACTGCAACTATTTTCGATCACGTTGGTTCTAGTCTCGGTGGTTATCGACTATGATGATTTCCGACCACGTTGTCAGTTATCGACCATGTAGTCGAATTTACGACCACTGTGCAAGCTATCGACCACGTTGTCGGACTTACGACCACGTTGTAAGTTTCGACCATGTTGTTAGACTTATGACCACGTTGTAAATTTTGAGCACGTTGTCTGATTTCGACCACCTTGCTTTCTCTGCTCTGTTCGTCCTGTTCCTCTGATTTTTCAAGAAAGTTTTCAAGCCTAGTCTTCATAGCTCAATAGCTATCGGAGAAAAGGGTTAAGTGAATACTTGGGGAGAATTTGAAGGCACCATTCACCCCCTATGTTACCTGTCCGGTCCTATAGTTATTTTTATAGTATTACACGTTGGTAGCTTGACAACTAATAATATCTCTTGGCTACGACATGTTGGTCCATCAAATTAAGGGTTAGATATTTTTCGAGAGAATTTCTAGTATATTTTTTTTCTCGGCAGTTTGTTACCCTTAGGATGAGTAGACTAGCCAATTATCCTTGCCCCTTAGAAAGTTTTAGATTTTCGTCATATTGGTTTGGTCGCTTGCTATATAACATTCTAAATAATCCCCTCATGTGTCAGAATTTGTTATGAAGGCTCTCACATTACAAGACCACTGAAATTATCTATCCATCCATGATCCAACCGTCCACGTGGGAGTTTAATTTACATGATTGCATCACCGCCATGGCTGCACAGGCCGCGCTCTCTCTCACACGTTGCTATGCTCGAAGCTGAGGAAGATGCTAGTGGAGCTGTGAAGGTGGGGAACTGTGAACTTTAAAGTGGACAAAAGAAAAATATACGAACACACACTGCTTCAGTTATGTTGATGAGAGATCCGCAGGGTTCACCGAACCGGCCGAAATACAGAATTACCAGCACCTCCGATCATAGTACAAGCTGTTTTAAATATTTTCGCCCAATTTAAATTTTGTAGGATTATTGATGACAATCAGAGAGAGGTGAATGATTACAGTGCACAATAGATATTTTTTTAGCTATTACACTGCAGCAAGCTCGCACACGAAAACAACAATATATATAGATATATTCTCGGAGCTACTGTAGCAACAGAAAAAATTGAAACCTTGATGAACCTAGTCGTGAGATCAATCAGCACAGCCAACAAATTAAAAAAAATCATGCATGGATGCAGCACTTGATCTCTCTAAAAACAAGCTGCCGCAACTTACAGGGACTAGTCACTTTTTAATCTCAAAAGCCACGTCCACAATGCATCATGCATGCAGCCATCCGCACTAATTAGTAGGGCATGTACAACCTACAGACAGAGGGCTGTCTGTATGGTGATGTCACATAACAAACAGACGACTAAACAGACAGCGTGTACAGTGGGCTGTCTGTTTGGCTGTCTATTGTTTGTTTAATACTTGTATGTAGTTAAGATCAAGTGTGAATATTATTCATGTAAACCATTGTGATGCTTATTGATACAGAACAGATCAAACAAAAAATAAGATGATCATGGTTACAATATTTTTTGGAACCATCAATATAAATAGTATATTTATATATTTATATATAATGTAATATAACGGATTTTTCATAAATCAAATATAACATAATATGATTACACCATTTTCACACAGGACAACTGCATACAGATTCACAGCAAAGTTCTTTCAAGCAAAGTATATACATAGATGGAGTTCAAACAACAAAAGTATATACTCCTTTAGAAATAGATGGTTGTTGTCCCTGCAAAAGTAGATAAATAATTAACTTCACAAGTGTGAAACACAGTTGCATAGATGTCATAACAACAGGAAGTAAGGAAGTCTGAAATGTTTCAGCCTTTGTCATGTTCAATTTCCCCAGCCTGGCTATGTGAAATTTATTGAAATACTGTGACTAGTATTCAATTGTAGCTTCAATGTCAAATTGTCCTGCATGTTTGTGTTAACAACTCAAATTTTGCTTCATGATATACAGGAAATCATAGCAAAAACCAGAGCCATTCTACATGTAACCTGATGTTGGTCTGGGAATCTATTCTGCACCTTTCAAATAAATTTTGATAAAATCTGTGAAGATCTGCAGCACAGCTATGATTTGATAAAATCTGTGAAGTCCAGATTAAAAAGGATAACCATGCCTTTTGCAAGAAGTCCAGATTAAAAAGGATAACCATTTAGATAACCATGCCTTTTGCTCATGTATGGTATGAAACAAAAAGATAACCATCAGTTATAGCTTGAGTTTGTTCATTTGCTTCATATTCAAAATTACTACCCAGCATACGTATATATCTAGAGTAGTTACAACACAGAGATACATAGCATGGCAGTTCTAGTTATTTCATATCACAGAGATACACAGAGATACATAGCATGGCAGTATTACCATTGCCACATTTCTTACTCTTCAGTTCATATCACTTAACCTAGTCAAGCATGTGACATTTCTTACTCTTCAGTTCATATCACTTAACTTATACATGTGACTTAAGCTTTGGCTGTTGGACAACAGAAATGACAAGAAGATAGCTGAGATCGGACCCAAAAATCGTTCTTGGAAAGTTTCTCAAGATTCTCACTGAAACAACACGTTTGTAGCCTTGCTGTGGAAATCCATAGAACTGATTTGGCCATTCTGCCATACAATTATGTTATAGAACAAAATCAAATGATTATCGTGCAGAGAGTATGCAAGTCAGTGGATACTGGGTAGGCTATGCTTAGTGAAATTTGGTAGCCTTCACATGATAACCAGGATGTTTACCAAATACAAATGTCTCATCTCGCACTACAGCATCATAATTCATAATAGTTGGTCCAATACCAGTGTGTAGCGATTACCATAAATTGTTCAAGAACATGATCTCTAATTCCATCACATATGGTGCTCTTCCAAGCCCTTCCATTTGTACTCTAGTCTTCCAGTAATCTAAAGTAAAATCGACATATTTTCCAGTATCGACAAGCATCTCAACTCCACTCGATTCATTGAAACGTCATCCAAAGAACTATATCAAGCACCCGTTTTTACCTTTGTTAAGTCACTGCAGTATGGAACACTAGCATGGAAGCAAGGAATACATCCAATCCCAATAGGCGATAAGCGACAGAAGCAAGGAATTGAGGAAATGAGAAGAGGCTTACGTAATCCCGGAAGGCCAGCCAGACCTCCATGCTCTTGAGCATCTCGTCGGTGACCTCCATGGTCACCCTCTCCTCCTTCTCCCCGCCTAAAAATGCACAGCAAAAGAACACCGAGAAATCTCAGGGTCAGCAAAAGAACACCGAATCCATCAGCCGTTTGAGAGATTATGGTACAACTGAGGAGTGCGACTGGGAGGTTTGGATTCGTACCTGCCATTCTTGGCCTACACCGTATTGGTGGCGGAACCAGGAGCTGAGCGCGACTGGGGTGAGGCTCGTGCAGGCGTGCAGATGAGCCCGGCGGCGGCGGCTTCCGGTATCCCAGCGCCAGCCTCCCTGGAAGGGCGGCGACCCGGGAGCCGTGCGGCCGAGTTGTTGCCGAGAGAGGCACGCGGCGACGGTGCGGCGAAGACCGGGAGGCCAGGCATGGGAGGAGAAGGCGCGCCCGCGCGGGATCCGCATGCGCCGTCGAGATGAGAAGACGAGCCGTACAACGCAGCTCCTCGCGGCGCTTGGGCCTCGGAGCACGGGCCCTCGCCGTCGCCTCGCGAGGCGACGGGGCGACCGTCTCCAAGCCAAACCGAGGTGATTTTTGCAAACAAGCGAAGACGGAGACGAGCTGAGACCGGCCGGCCGCTAATTAATGACAAGCTTGCAATGCAATCACGAGAGAAATAAAGATCATACCAGCATGCAGATCGAAACTCACGTGTGCAAAACAATCGCTTTTTCTAGCGATGCCCGCACACTAGAAAACAGCAAAACGAGAGGTCGAGATGTCGCCGATTTAGACTTCCGGATGAACAGATCAAAACGCGGCCGCCTGCCCAAACACACGCCAGCCAAAAGTCTGTCTCCCAAATCAATGCGTGCATGCATGTTTCTATCAACTCAATGCATGCCATGACAAATTATCCATCAAACCAATATCCATCAGCACATCTCTCTCAACAACGCATGCATGCGTTTTTTTTCTCGTTTTTTCTGTTTGCTCGATAACGGCACCAGCAAAAAAAACCGTAATAAGCCGCCACCCCAAACAATATATAATACGAAAGTGCTATACTGTAGTCGCATGTTTTTCTCGCTCAAAACAGTCGATTTGACAGCCGTTCGATTTTGTTTTGAGATTCGGTTCTCTGTTCCCCGTACGGACGCACAAGGCTCTGAGAGATTCCTCGCAGGGATAACGTGCACGGAAACTAGGCTGTTGTGAGCACCGACCTCTCCTACATGTGCACGAAAACAGACAAATGCTTTGTCGAGATTAAAAAGTTTTAGCTCTTAAAATCTTAATGTAAAGACTCAAACTATAGGCCTCTATCGGTACTGGTTTTGTAATCTTAGAAGGTTAGTTGTGTTTTGTTTGATTAAACTTCCCAAACTGTTTTGTTTGCTTTTTTGAACTTTTTTTAATACCATAACTTTAATATAGAGTACTACCATATCCCAATGCAGAGTATATATACAATATAGTGGGCATTTTTTAAAACGAGATCCAATAAGAATTAAGGCCCGTTAAGCAATTTGATGCAGGTTTTGTATTGGACAATCTTGTGTGTCCATTTTCTAATCGTGTAGACTAGGATTTGACTGTTTTTGACAATGAAAACAGTCAAATCTCATATAGACAGTCCCTATATAATAATCCACCACTCAAACCCTAATACAACTAATTTAACTAGACCTAGGCCTTTTTTACCTTAACTAGGCTTTTGCCCCACTAATTTTCAAGGGACCCAAAACCCTTTCTAATACGGGTTTTTTACACTTCCGACTTTTCTAAGCGTCACATGTCAAAGCCTCCAGGACCGCACCTCCCGTAGTTTCTCCACACACCATCCACCTTTAATATCCATGCGCCTCAAGTATGAGCTCGATCATCCCATCTTAGTCCCGATCCTCCTCGTCACTGACCATGATCACCTCTATGCTCAACCTGCACATGCAAAGACCAAAGAATATTTTTCCGGCACAAGTTCGTCCCAACTTGACCAAGATCAGTCCACACTCACGCCACAACTCTCGCATAACATCGATAAACAATATTACCAAATATTCATCATCAATTAACCATTGTCAATTATGCATCACCAAAATATCTTAGACCTGGCCACATAGTCTAACAAATTTACACCGATTTATTTTAATTTAGACCGATTTTTAGCTGATTTTTTTCGAAAGTTAAATTTTGACTAGAAATTTTCGATCAGATTATTTCGATTTTCGGTGCTACGATACTACCAGCCCTCAGTAAAAAAAATTCAAACCGATTTTGTAAACACTGATTATCTGCATCCACGCAGAGCATCCGCCGTTGGATGCGGCACGGCCATTGCATGTGAGACACGGAGCAACCTCGTTCGGATGCGAGCGCGCTCCACTTTCGCTGGCGTTCAGCTCAGTTCAGAGCATGTGATAGGGTCTGATGACTCGCCAGTTGCCACGGCATCCATTGAACGTGATGCACGGCATGAAGACTGGACAGGCAGCTACGCCGTTTGAGCGGGTCCTTGTTTCCCAGTCCATCTTAGTACTATATGGCTTTAATAACTCTGGCTGAGCCTACTACTTTGACATTTTCCCGCTCATCGTGTGATAGGGCTGATGACTTGCCAGTTGCCACTGCATCCATTGAACGCGATGCATGGCATGAAGACCGGGACAAGCAGCTAGCTAGTGCGGTTCGAGTGATCCTTACGCTCGGTTTTTTTTTTTTGTTTATGCCTACACTTTGGTTTTTATTTTTATAGTAAATCATTATTAAATAGTGTATTTTTTAAGATGAAGTTTACAAGTAAATTATAGTATAAATTTTATCAAGTTCATGCTGTACCGGCCAAAATCACATACAACTATTTCTTTTTACGTATTGTATCTCACAAATAGACTAGAATTTAAAAACCATAACCATAAATCTCAGCGCAAAGAAACCCACCACTCCCTATCCATCTAGTACTATATGGCTTTAATAACTTTGGCTGGCCTGCTCCTTTCACATTTGCAGCTCATGTCTTCGTCTCTCACTTCCTCTCAGTTCCATTACTGATTAAGCTTCTTACAAAACATAAACAGTTCCATATTTGCACAGTTTATGACTTGCTGACTGTATATGCTGCTCATTGTGCAGTCATCTAATCCGTATCTATCTTGTATATACTACATTAATTAGAGGCTCTTCTTTAAAGACGTGCGTAACTTTAGGTAAAAGCAGGAGCTAAGCCAGAGAGAGTCCGACTCGGCGCCAACCTTGCACCATACGGTGCTAAGAAAAAAATTGTTGGGCCGGATCATGTACAAGGCTCGGTTCCAAGACAGGAGAGGGAGTGAAGGGAATCGGAGGAAGAGAGAGAAGGTGAACAAAAGTTTAATATGCAGTGGTTCTATCTTACAGAGAAAATTAGGTGCTAAATATTTAAGAGAAAAACAAACTTCCATATTGTATATGCCTTCTATATTTAAGAGAAAAACTGTCACTTAGCTGATGTAACAGTGATGTGTCATTTCTAACCCCTTCCATACTGTATATACCTTAAGCTCCCATGTTAATCATAAAAAATAAAAAGCTACAAATTAATATATTAATCAACGAAAAAAGCTAAAAATTCCTAAAGAAAAAAATAACATGCATATGTCTTATAGCCTAAATCCACAATCTACGTGTGCATGCAAGCGTGTATCAATCCTAGATGATTGCAAATTGTATTGGCATCACGATAAGAAAAAGCTATTTTGGAAGTTACAGTAGTAGTCGTAACTAAACTTGACCTTAGTTAGAATCCTGATTGGCAACAAAAAAAAATAATCAATTGACAGCTCAAAGCCCCAAACTTCCCACGTGCATAGAGGTGACGCCTTAATGCAAACTGTGCTAGGTAAAGTTTTTTTAGATCAATCCTGGGTAAAGATTATTTTCATACTATAATATAATAAAAGTAACCCTCCTCAGGTCCTGTTGTAATTAGAGAAAAAAAGATACGTGAAAACAAAATGCTTTAAAATTTTAGAGGAGTCATTTTACTGGAACGAGTCAGACAAGAGAAGTTGAAAATGCAAACCGAGCATATACATCATGAGACGAAAGCTCATCTCGAAACATGCAAACGCAGGGAGTGCGAGGCTCACGACAGGGAGCGCCAGTAAAAGAAGGAAATAGCGGCCAATGCCAAAAAGGCAATCGAGGATCTCAACGCTAAGCTCGCAAGGAAGGAAAAATGGTCCCGATCCACACAGTAGGTCGGGCTGTTCCGTACTAGTCCCCTAAATGTCAAATTTATTTTCATACCAAAAAGGCGCATATGTATCATAGGAGTACTTTGTTTTGTTACATTATGCATGATGATGTTTCTTATACACGTAACCAAACATTGTGCGCCATGTTATTCCTAGATTTATTATAAAGTCAATTTTAATTCACGTCATCTTTCCACATTCATTTCTTCGTGTGCTCAATATCACCTACCTTCGTACTTACTAATCGTCGCTATCCCAGTCATCCTACAAAAGTTTTCATGAAATTTCTTGCACTACAACAACATACAATGATCGTAAAATGATATTACAAATCTAACATATTTTGTACCATTCACATTGTACAAAAATCACAAATAGATCAATCATTATATCACATTATTACTTACCTTCGTCCCCAATCGTCCCTACAAAATTCTTCCAAAAATTTCTCGCACTGCAACGACATACGACGATCACAATATGTTATTGCCAGTCTAATAGATTTCATACCATTGAGAATCTATGAAAATTGCAAATGGACCAACCTGCCAACATTATCTGCCCTTTCATTTTGAAAAAATAACAATCTACAAATAAGATTTGCTACATGTATTATCTACAAAAATTACACAACCAATTACACTGCGTAAGGAGTTTTCAAAATATTTGCACCTTGTTTTCTATGTTACAAAATTCATGCAGAATCTACACATAAATAAATTACGAACGAAAATTCGTAATGTCTACAATTACAAAAAAGTTATACAAGTAAACAAGACTCCACACAAAAATCATAATTTATAATCCCCAATTTCTATATCTAAAAATTATTACAAAAACATTGAATATGTTTTTATAAATAAATAGAAAATTTGGATTTATTTATGGGTAGCACCATGTTTCTGTACTGTAGCACCATGTAGTCGAGGACCGCATGTCTCGTCGGAATCATGCAGTCCCCGACCTCATGTCTCGCCGAGTCATGCAGTCTGGGACCGCATGATGCTACAATTCCAAGTGGTGCGGTCTGGGACAGCATAATCTTGCTTATTGCAAGAGATTAGGACAAGTGTTGAGATAAAACTATTGCTTTATATTCACATTCTGAATCTGTACAATGATTATTTATAGATGGTAAAAGGTGGCATGAAAAAATGTCTTTTGGGAAGACATCTGCACATTGGGCACTTTTACTTTTTGATCAGTAACTGGTGTAACTGGTTTGTAACATTGTTGTTCCACGCTCCTGGACCACACGATTTGAGTGCCACACTACCGGTCCGCACCAATGCACACGTGTCACCTTGCCAGAGGCCCACGCTGGGAAAGAAGACCAGAAATAAAATTATGCATGTTCAGAGGGCTATATTTAATATCTCTGTGTCCAACAGGACAAAAAGGGGGATTGAATCATATACCCTCCCCTTAGTTGGGGAATTCGGGATTTACTCTCGCACCTCAATGACATGTAGGGTCATTATAAGTCACTGACGTGTGGGCTAGGAGGGTAAATCCTGAATTTCCATCTAATGGAGGGTATATGATCAATAAAACCGGACAAAAATGACCAAATTTCGCAGCTCCCTCCCTAGTACTGCACGCCTAGCACATCGATTGACACGTCAATAAATAGGCTTTCAACTACGTTTGGTGTCCCGAGCCTCTTAAGTTCTTTTGCACTTATATTTTGACTTTAGCTTTTGTTAATAACTAGCTTTTAAATGATATATTTTTAAGATAAAATCTATAAATAGATTATAGTAAATAATATATCGAGTTTAGCTACATCGACTAAAATAACCAGAATAGATGTGACTATTTTTCTCTGTATATTGTCTCTTGCGAATAGCCAAAATTAAAAAATTATAAGCCAAAAGCCATAAGCTATAGCTCAAAAGAACCCAGATGGTAAGCTTTGTGACTCATTTATTACTCATCCATCCAAATTTATAAGGTATATTTTTTAATAGCATTCTCATAGATATAAGATGTATTTTATATTTCAATTAAAATTAGTGTGAGATTTTCTCTATACCACTAATAAATATTTAGCTTTATTTTACGTTCTCTATATATATGTATTGAATAAAGTTCTTAGATATAATAAATAAGAGTAGTCTAGTTATTCTCAAGATTTTACTGATCTATTTATAAGAGAAAATACATTTTTATGAATTTTGACTGAGGAATACTCTCTCGTCTACTCCTTTCAAAGTTGATATTTTGGCCGTCGCTTTTACCGTGGAAATGTTTGGCTCCATTTGTTGCGGTTTTGACTTCTGACTTCCGATTTATTTTTCACTATTCCTAAATTTTATCTTTTTCTGATTTTTTTGAATTTTATTGAGCTTTTTTACCGGTTCTTTTTTTTCTCGTATTCGTTTGCATTACACGTGCCGGGCTAACCCTTTTTTATTTTTAAATTTTTTAAATTTAATTATATCAAATAAACCACTATTAATAAAATTTAGTCATATACCACAATAATACAATCAAAGCACTACCTTTTGTAAGAATCAGTAAAACTGTCGTAACGTCGTAATTAATAGCATTCTCACCGCGTAGTTACTCGCATAACAGTGGCTCTTGCATGCATGACTAGGGAAGTGTACGAATCTTTTATAAAAAAAAACAGCAAGTGTACAAGTTAACATAAATAAATACCGTGGACTCTCCTCTGCTTTCTTGTCCAGCCATAGGCCAGGCTGGATGGGATTCAATTCCGCCGATTATTGTTGGGAGACGTCACTTCGGGAGATATTTGCCGACAAAATTGATCATTTGCCACTTTAAAGAGTGGGTTTCACAAAATTGCTTTTAAAATTGGCTTCGTAAAAATACCATACAGTACATTTACCTCTTGATTACCATGCTATTTGAGCCATTTAACTCATTTAATATTTTTTTCTAATTTCAGGGGCTGGAAAAGATCTTTCTACCCTTGCTAAGTTTTTCACTGCATCCCCTTTCTACCCCACCGCTGGCCGGCCTCCCCGCACCGCCCTCTGTACACGGTGGCCTCCCCGCGCCTGGCTCCCCGCCGGCCGGCCTCCCCACGCCGCCCTCCCGAGTGGCGGCCTCCCGCGCCGCACTCCCGAGCGGCGGCCTCCCGGCGCCGTGGCGTCCTCCGGCTAGGCAACCCGCTGGCTTCCCGAGCAGCCTCCCCACCGTCGGCCGGCCTCCCCGCCGCCCTCCACGCACGGCGGCCTCCCGCACTGCCTCCCCGTCGGCCGGCCTCCCGCCCGCCCTCCACGCACGGCGGCCTCCCGCACTGCCTCCCCGCGGCCGGCCTCCCGCGCCGCCCTTGCGAGCGGCGGCCTCCCACGCCACACTCCCGAGCGGCGGCCTCCGGCGCCGCGGCATCCTCCGGCCAAGCCACCTGCCGGCTTCCTCGAGCAGAGCCTCCCGCGCGCCTCCCCGCCGCCCCCTCCCGGCGCCGCCCTCCCCGCGAAGCCCATGCAGTGCAAAACTTAGCAAGGGTAGAAAGGTCTTTTTCCAGCCCCTGAAATTAAAAAAATATTAAATGAGTTAAATGGCTCAAATGGCATGGTAATCAAGAGGTAAATGTACTGCATGGTATTTTTACGAAGCCAATTTTGAAAGTGGCAATTTTGCGAAGCCCACTCTTCAAAGTGGCAAATGATCAATTTTCTCGATATTTGCCATATTCACGCCATCGCATGATGCCAACTCTAAGATTGCTACTAGCTAACTCCTCCTATTATTCCCTTTTATTTCCTTTAAAAAAGTACAAAACCTTCACTCTCGAGCTTCGGTGCAAGGAAAGGCTCTTGCTTTTCCATTTTTGGCTACGATTAATATTTTTTATTTATATTTTTTAAGATAATAGTAGAAATATTGATACAAACGGTGTATATAATTTTAGACGTAAAAAACAGTTTAAAAAATATTTGAATGGATTTCTGTTTGAATAGAGGAAAACCATTTTCTATGTGAAATAGATTTCTGAAATTAATGATAATATAGTTTTCAAGGTAATCTTGGATTCATGATGGTTTTACCAAACAAGGTTATCCCCTGGAATTTCTGCATAATTCTAGTAATTCTTAGAGGATTCCGCCAACTAAACGTAGGGAGTAACCAAGAATAACATGTTACCATAACTTTTGCAAATATAATAAAGTGTGTTTTGAAATATGCTCGCCCTGCTCTCCTTAGTACTACATGCCTAGCACATCAATCGACAGGACAATAGTGGCGGACCGACTGGTGGGTCAGGGGGCTGGCACCCACCCTACCTCTGGCCGGAGCCTAGGTACCCCTCTAGCCCCCTACCTCCGACTGGGGTGCCACGCCACTAGGCGCCAGCAGCCACCGCCCACCGCTGGCGCCATGCTGTTGCAGCCTCTCTCTCTGTGACAGTGAGGCGAGCTGCCGAGGCTATGAGGGCAAAAGGCCAACGATTTGGGCCAATACAACATTACAACAAAGTATAGATTTTGGCCAAAAACAACATTGCAGCAAAGTGTAAAGGCCAAATCGGCAAAATCCACCTAGAATCCCAGATCCAATTCGTACACCACAGCAACAGCAAAACAAGAATTGATTCCATCCCTTCATCCCCTTTCGGCTTCTCCTCCTGACTCTTGAGACCTAAGTCCTTGTGGTTGGCGGCGCCGGCATGGACGGGGGCGTAGGGCACCGACGCACTGTCGCACGGATCCACTGAGTCACTGAGCAGCCGAGGCCCAAACAAGAGCAGCCGCCGTGCCAGGACTGCAGGAGGCGTGCAGCGTCACCGTAGCCGCACCAGATCTTGCTGAGCAGGAGGCCAGAAGCAGCCTCCTGACCGGCCATCTAGCCCAGATTTGGAGAGCTGCGGCCGCCTCCCCGCTAGATCTAGAGGCAGGACTGCAGGACGCGTGGAGCGCCACCGCTGCCACGCCGTCACGCCAAGCAGGAGCCAGGAGTAGCCGACCGGCTGGCCGCCTAGCGCCAGATCTCGCCGAGCTCCGAGGCGCAACAGGAGAGAGAGGACGGAGGAGAGCGATTCCGAGTCTAGGAGGGGAGGGGCTGGGGCCGGACTAGCCGACTAGGGAGGCCCGATCGGGCGGTCGCCGGTTGCCGGTCAGCCGGAGCGTGGAGGGCGGAGGGAGAGACGAAGAAGGTGAGACCGCGAGGCGCGAGAGCCGAGAGGGCGAGTGGCCGAGTGGATCTGGCGATTGCTACGGTGCCGATCGACTGCGTGTTTTATTCTTCAATTTGTTGCTGTTGCCAACTGCTGACAGGTGTCAAGGCGTGGTGATTTACTGATTTTGTATTAGTAGGTATGAAATACAAATCTATATTTTAAATTTGTGTAATTATGATTAATTTAGTATTTTAATTTCATTTATTGTCATTTATTGATTTATAGAGTTGCAAGAAATGGAGAAACGAACATTGCATGAATGTTTTTTTGTCCAATACAAGTAGTACTCCTCATACTAATGAGAGTCAAGTAAAGAAGGCTCGGGTGGATTTTATTCCCGATGAAATCATCGCTGATCCAACAAATTATATACCTATTAATGAGTATGTCAATGAAATTAGAGATCAAGTGAGGAAGGTGTATTTGTTGAGAGGTCCAACCCAACCAAAAGGCCATGATTTTCCCCACAAAATGTAGAATGATTGTTCGACTTGCTGAGATTTATGCTGGTAACTTTGACATAGCTGACCGTTTGTTGTTAAGAAATTGGCTTCAAACATTTGTTCTCAATGTCAAGAGAAGCGTAGAATTCCATGGATGTAGTGATATTGCAAAGCTAGCTTAAAAGATGGTTTAAATAGAAAAATAGAACATTCCCATTGGTCTATCGCCTCATTAAGCTAACATTAATCCTTCCAGTAGCAACGTCATCTATTGAAAGAGTCTTTTCGGCAATGAATATTATCAAGACAGATTTGCACAATAGAATAGCAGATGAGTGGTTCAGTGACTTAATGATATGCTACACTGAGAGATAGAATTAGAAAACGCTTTCAAAGCATGAAATCTCATAGAATACTATTGTCTCGTATTTGCACTACTACTACTACTCAACCTAGCTACTGGTATGTTTCATCTTTTTTTCAATCTTTATAACTATTCACAAATATAATTTCTGATTTTTTCACTAAGTTTGCTAATTTTGGTGTGCAGATAACTGCTTACATATATTTATGGGCATTGGAAGGCACATCATATATTACCAAGGTACAATCTTTGTTGTATTTTGTATTTTTATTGTATCCCTATTCTAATTATGTGTGATTTTGGATTGCAAAATATAATTCGCTTTATGTTTAATGTGTTTAACTTTTGTACATTATGTCCCGTTAGCCTCCTCTAAAATTTAGCTCTGGGCCCGCCACTACAGGACAACGAATAGGCTTTCAACCGTTTGGTGGCCCGGGCCAAGTTTCCAACTCATACTTCATCCTCCCTCGCATTTCTCATTATTGCAAGCCTTGTGACTCATTTTACTCTCTCATCAACTCCTTTCAAAGTTGAGATTTTGGCCGTCGCTTTCACCGTGGAAATGTTTGTAAGAATCAATAAAACTATTGTAACATCATAATTAAAAGTATTTCTTTTGAAAAAAATCCATCCAACATTATTTTCGTATGGTCAACATAAATTTCTTTACATCTATTTTCTTCAACATATTGTCTTTTACATACGTCAGTGGTAATGTTTTACTTGACCACAGAGCCATAAACATTTGAATGTGAATTTCTTCAATATGGGAACCGATAGAAAACAGTAGTAGAAGCTTTTAGCTAGCAATTAAAAAAATTCAACTCCAATTTAACATTTTTAACTAGAATTTGGCAATTTTTGACTGGATTTGAACCTTTGAATTGTAATTGAAAGAACTTTCAACTTGAATTTGAAAATTTTAATTTTGAATTCTATGAATTTGAAATTCTAATTTCAGGCTTCAAATTTTGATATTTTGGTTTCAAGATTCACAATTTGAATATAAAAAATAACAATTTCATAATTAGAAAATTTGATATTAAAATAAATCATAATTTGGATTTTGAATTATGAAAGTCTAATTTTAATTGTGAAAAATCAAAACAAATGGTAGAAAATGCATCAACAAATATTCCTTTCCCTTTGCAATCTAAGATCGACACTATTTTCGACATGAAATAGATTTCTAAAATTGATGGTAATATAGTTTGTAAAGTAATCTTGGATTCATAGTTGTTTTATTAAACATGGTAATCCTCTAGAATTACTGGGTGATTCTAGTAATTCTTGGAGGATTCTGCCAACCGAACACATAGAGTAACACTGCTATTGACAGTGTTAACACAGACAGTTCGGAATCGTCATCACAGACAGTTCCTGAACCGTCTGAGTTTATGTGTCAGCGATAATAGGTGGTTAGACGGCTTGTGATAACTTACAATATAGACAGTTTTTCATAAAAACCGTCTGTGATAGTCGAGTATCACAAACGGTTCAGTGTTTGAAACCGTCTAGGATATATATCACAGACGGTTTGGAACACCGAACTGTCTATGATAGCTATTTAAACAGCGATTTTATCTGCTCTTTTTCGGCTAGCCTTAGGATATGCTAGCCATGCCCTCTGAAAATAAGCAAGATCATGTATATAGCATAGAACAATCATTACATAAATCACACAGATGAATGAAACAACACTAGCAGATCACACATATATATAGCATGACAATCGTTACACAGATCTCACAAATGAATTAAATTGAATGAATTGTTTGATTAAGCACAATTAAGTGATTTGTACAATTGAATCCAATGTTTCAATATCTAATTATCACCATTGCCAGGGTGGAACTCTCCAGCCTTGTTTATGACCCCTGCTAGCAAGAATTCGGAGAGGTTTCCACGAATTTTGATGAGTTTTTCATGATCATATGCACTTTTGTCGAAGTCCACCTGCTATCGCTAGGAGTAATGTTAAGTCATTAATTAGCATGTGTGTGTATATATACACACATATATAATTAGAAAATAATAATTATTGAAAAGTTGACAAACCTCTGGATCATTCATCTTAGTGTCCATGATTTCCTTCATATGGTGGCAAACGTAGAATCTACATACGTTGCCCTGTAGCTGCTGGTGGCACTGCAAAAATACAATTACATACATAGATATTTTCAATTCTATAGGTATTATAATAAAGTGTGATATAGGATTGTTGTGTTGTAGCGGATATTAGAAATCGCGTCCTGTGTCGCAGCGTGTCAGTGGATTCGTTGTGTCTCTTTCCTAGGGCAACATAAGCGATAAACGACCTACGTGATTCTAAAAAAGTTAGCCTTGGCCATTACAAATGAAGAAAAGATTACAATAGAGTTATGTATGGAGGAAATGAGTTTACCTGTTAATTGCTTCTTGCACACGACTGAAGTTGTGGTTGCTCCTAAGTAGGGAATCAAGGTATATTACCTTGCTCCACTTTGGTATAATCACAATCAAAATCCAGTGAGACGTAGTCATGTGTGTTGCCATAGTGATTAATCCTATGTTCATGCTGCATATAAAGTACAAATGAAACTTGTGTGGCAACTAGTGAAGCACTTACCCTTGGTTGAAGGGTACCATGATGTACTCCTTGTCGTTGTGAGCAATCAATCCCCTCGTTATGTAATCTTATACGAAGGATGCATTTTCATTGATAGATTGCTCTGAGACCAAGTGTGGGTCGAGGAAACCCACCGGTTGTCGCCATCACTGGACTTGTTCGATCATGTATCTATACATAAGGAAAGAGTAATGATATTTATCAGCATGACGTGAATGTAGAACTTCATTGTACAATACACTTACAGTGTCCATCATCGTAGAAGTGAGGCGTCGAGTTCATCGAGTTGAACAGTAAGAATAAGTCTTCGAATGTTATGACGAAGTAGGTCGAGTCGTGGAGGAAATGCGCCTCCGTATATCTCACAGTGAATCCACTGTGCCGGTTTGGCTTCATGTTGGACCTTTGCATGTACTAGGTATGGAATGGATTGCAAACCAGACCAAGCTGGGGTAATTGTGACTCGGGGACCAACGATACTCCTAGAATGAACTTCCATGACTCGGGACACACCTTAATTTTCTTCGCTTGAGTCTTAGAGTCTCGCTTATGATACATTTTCGGTGGCGTCTCCATTGGAGCTGATGCAATAGGCTTCGGAACCGAAGCTAGAGGTAGAGCCACTAGAGCCGATGTGACAGGTCCAGGGCGATGTCCCTCTTGGGCCACTGGATGTGGAGATCGTGGCACAGACAAGTCGAGGGCGATGTCCCTCTTGTGCTACTGGATGAATGTGTAGATAACATCCCCTAATGTCGTAATCTCTTCATTTGGAGGCTTCTCAAGAGGGATAGTCTTAAAAACATCATTAATCATATCCACCTGAACATTTATGAAATTGGTCTCTACTTGTACACCATGCACCAGCGTCCCTAATATCCATGGATACGCCATCCCCCGTCCAGCGTCAACGGGAATAGAGCCAACAAGCCTGACTCTGAGGATGCAAGGCGTGGGCTCCTACATAACGATACAAGATGAGTTAAGGCGTCCACCAGAGAGATCTATGTAGCTGTCTAAAGAGGTACATTATCTAGATGTCATTGATAGGTAAGTGGGTGTTGCTATATTCAGTAATTGGTGTGGACGCGCAGTTACTGCGACGTTGAGAGGGACTGGGTACCGTAGTAACAGGGGTGAGTTGCGATTGGTTGCGGACTTGTCTCAGTTCTTCTCTCAATGAATCTATTTCTCCTCGAAATGAGATAGTCTGCTCTTGAAGTGAGGCAGATAGTTGTTCCTCAAGTTGAGCATGAAGCACTTGTTTTATTTGTTCGTTGCGGTAAGCCTTGGATCTCTTCCTACTCCTATATGTCTCGGAGTCATTTGGAAATCCGTGCCTCCAAGATACGTAAACCCCCAAGCCTCGTGTGTGACTTGGGTGCTCCTTGTTTCCCAAGGCCTATGATAGTACATCTCTCTCCCTGTATTCTTGGAAGGGGCCTCGAGAAGATTCGGTAGTCAATGATTGGTGCAAGAGGCAATCTTGTTATTTTTGAACCCATGAAGTTCAAGAGGTATTAACAACTATGTAGTCTAACATATCTCATCAGGCGTTGGGACACTTCCTTGTCTGCGGGGATTTTGAAAGAGACACCCGAAGATGTGGTTGATGACCTTGCTCTTAACCAGTTTCGAGCGCGCTCGTTTGCAATCCCAGCAAATGGCGGGGAGGCCTCTAATTGAATTGCAACCTCGTCCTGCATCCTCCACTGTGTGATTTTACCCACGTATCCAGCGGTGCCGAGTTTGTGAGGGTGAGTGTTTTGTGACTGGAGAGCCTTGTGCGCCGCACTTTGTTGTTCAAATTCGATCGTTGTCTTCATCTGCACAAAGGCATCCCATGTTTCCGGTGACACGAAAGGATACCTTATGAAGGGCGTGAGATCCTTGGCCACGTACTGCATGATAAGGGTGCTCTTAAAATTCTTCCATGCTTTTTCCATTGTGAGGAGCGCCTGCCGTTGCACGAGTCCCTGTACTTCTATTGGGATATCGAACGAATTTGTAATTTCCTCCCATAGCTGAATTTTTTTATCCTTTGCCAAATCTTTCCAGCTTGCTATGGTGATGGGGACTCGTTGCCTTCCAATTATCCCGTAGGTAGTTCGAAATGATGCCGCTACTTTCTTCGGTTGCAGAGGGACCCCATCCGGAGAGACCACCGTGATGGTCGTTCGGCCCTCTGGCCTTTTCGATACTCCTCGGCCACGATTAGTTATCCCAATCATGCGAGCGTGAGACCCAAATAATGACAACGACTGTGTGGACGCTATATCTCTTTTAAGAAAAAACTAACTGCAGTGAGCTATGGGCCTAAATAATGTTCTATGAATCAAATGACACACACCAGTGTATCAAGTTCATTGAACCTGATATACTGGAGTGTGTCACTTGCTTCATGCCCTTTAAAGGTCTATGTGGCATATATTATTAATACAATGTCCCTTTGGAATAGTAACATGACATTCCAAATAGATCTTATAGGTAACAAGTGTAGCATATATCATGAAGTTCTAAAGGTCATAAAATAATTTAACCAATTATTGAGACAGACCACAAGATTGACAAATGATAGTAATAGTAAAAATTTAGAGCTCAAGCTTGAATATTCAATTTTAGTATTAGATCTTGTAGCTAACAAGTGAAGCATGTATCATAAAGTACTAAAGGTCATAAAAAAATTTAGCCATCTACTGAAGATAACAAAAAAAATTAGCCAACTATTGAGACAAAGGCGAACGGTGCTGAGAAGGAGCGGTGGCGGCATGAGGGAGTGGCGGACGGCGTCGGGAGGGAGTGGCGGATGGTGACGGTAGGAAGTGGCGGCCAGCGTCGGGAGGGAGTGGTGGCCGGCGTCGGGAGGGAGTGGCAGACAACAACAGGAGGGAGAGGCGGTGTGAGGTGGCGTCGTGAGGGAGAGGCGATCAGCGTCGGGAGGGAGCGGCGGCTTCGCGCGCAAGTGAGCAGTCGGATCTAGCAAAACTTAGCAGGGACGGTGGAGAGTGCGTGAGGACTCTGTAAAACCTATTGCGAATATTTATAGGAAAACTATCACAGATGGTTCTTTTATGGAACCGTCTGTGATAGTTATATCACAGACGGTTCTTTTATAGAACCGTATGTGATATGTCGAATATCACAGACGGTTCTTTTACAAAACCGCCTATGATGTATCATCATAGATGGTTTCTTTTGATAAACCACCTGTGATAGTTCGCTGCATCTAGCTACCAAAAAAATCATGCTGGCCATGCAATATTATGAAAAATGCAAGCATTATCATAAATATAACTATTTCTTAGTTCCTGAGTCATTTACAATTACAATGGAATATAGTTCCATAATTACATGCCAAGTTTCCTAATTATGATTACATTGCAAAAATTTCTAAATAGGTGCCGGCTTTGTGGGATCATTTATTACATTGCCTATTTCCTTCTAAATAAAGCCCTTCACGATGATCGACATGTATATAGCTTACTTCATCGCCCTGTTCTTCCTCGAGCCTGATGCCGTCTCCGAATGGAGGTAACTCATCAAATTGATTGTACTCTTCCTCAGCCACAATATTCTTAACTCCGACAATCCTTCTTTCTCCCTGAAGAACTACATGGCGCTTCTTATTTTCCGGGTCGGTTACATAAAATACTTGAACAACTTGCCTCGCAAGTACAAATGGTTCATCTTCATATCCTACACATTCGAGGTCCATGGTGGTGATACCGTATTTGTCGACCTTTACACCCCGTGGGAGTTAGACCCAACGGCACCAAAATAGAGGATCTTGAAAATTACGTAGTCAAGCTTCCAAATCTTCTTTACAAGCCCGTAGTACGAGCTTGGGCCAATGCTACTGACGTGCACATCATAGGCATCTATGCGAACACCTGAGTTATGCATTGTGCTCTTTCTATCCTGATCTGTTGTATAAAATGTGTAGCCATTAATGTTGTATCATTGCCATGTCACAATTGTAAATTTTGGCCCCTTTGCCAACCATTATAGTGTTTCACTTGATGACCTCCTAGTTAATCGCACCTTCAATCATTCGTTGAATTGGCGGTTGTCTCGTGATCCAAACTTCTGACTACCTTGCATTCTCTTGGCATAGCATGTCCTTGTGCTCTTCAATATATGGGGTCACTTCAGTCATGTGTTGTAAAACCATGAAATAGGCTTGAGCATACGTATTTTGATCCAGAGTTATTGTTTTTCTTCTGATAGTCTCGATACCCTCTAGCCTCCCCTCGTGACGAGATAGAGGTACACCTATCGGCTTGACTTGAGCCATGTAGCCGATGCAGAATTCAATGACCTCTTCTGTTATATAGCCTTCGATGATGCTACCCTCCGGTCGAGATCGATTGCATATATAGGACTTGAGAATTCCCATGTACCTCTCGAATGGGTACATATGACGTAGAAACACAAGGCCGCATATCTTTATCTCTTTCACAAGGTGGACAATGAGATGGACCATGATATCAAAAAATGATGGAGAGAAATATATCTCTAGATGACAAAGAGTTGTCACCACCTCAGTCTGCAAAGCATCTAGTCCATCGGGATCAATGACTTTCTAAGCAATTGCGTTAAAAAATAACATAGCCTTATGATTGCCACTCGAATCTTGTTCGGCAAAATACTTCTAATTGCAACAGGTAGCATTTGTGTCATTAGCACATAACAGTCATGAGATTTTATGCCAATTAATCTCAAATGTTCTATGGAAACAAGTTTCTTCATGTTGGTGGAGTGACTGGATGGAACTTTCATACCATGTAAGGACTGGCACAGTTGAGTCCTCTTGGACTTAGACAAAGTATAGCAATCTGGGGGAAGGTACGTCCGGCCTTTATCGGTCTCTATCAGTGTTAACTCGGTCCTGATGTTCATAGCGACCAAGTCACGCCTTACGTTAACACCATCCTTTGTTTTATCAGGAATATTCAGTAACAGACCAATCAAACTGTCACATATATTCTTCTCTACGTGCATGACATCGATGCAATTACAAACTTCTAAGTACTCTTAATAAGGCAATTTCCAAAATATTGACCTCTTCTTCCACATGTTCTTCCGATAGGTTCTCAATTTACGTCCCTTTCCAAGCACAACGTCGATATCCTTGACCATATCATACACCTCTTTCCCGCTAAAAGGCCTTGGTACTAAGTCATCCTCTTTTTTCCGTCAAATTGTTTCTTCATCTTACGTTATGGGTGATACTTTGGAAGGAAACTACGGTGACGCATGTACACAGTTTTGCGCGAGTTGTTCAACCACATACTCTCGGTATAATCTAAGCAGTATGGATAGGCTTTGGCTCCTTTTGTACTCAACTCTGACAGGTTACCAAGAGCAGGAAAATCATTAATGGTGCAGAACAACATGGTGCGCAGAGTGAAGTTCTCTCGTTTGTCCACATCCCATACATGTACCCCTTCGTTCCATAGTATTGCAAGATCTTACACCAATGGTGCTAGGTACAAATCAATATCGTTCTCAGGTTACTTCAGCCCTTGGATAAGTAGTGACATCAAAATATACTTCCACTTCATACACAGCTAAGGAGGAAGGTTGTACATACACAGAGTCATGGGCCAGGTGCTATGTCGGCTGCTCATGTTACCAAAAGGATTCATTCCATCTGTACTCAACCCAACCTTATATTCCTCGGTTCCACACTAAAATCTACAAACATCCTGTCGATGTTCCTCCACTGGGCAGAATCAGCAACATGTCTTATCATTCTGTCTTTCTTACGCTGCTCCCAGTGCCAACACATCAATCTTGCATCCTTGAGGTTTACAAATAAATGCTTCAAACAGGAAGATACCACAACACCTTATCAGGAGGTCCTTGCTTTACCTCGATGCCTTTCCCATCATCGGAGTCATTTTTATGCTTGTATCAGGATGCTTTGCACATCGGACAAACATGTAAGCTAGTATACTCTTTATGGTACATGATGCAATCATTCGGACATGCATGTAATCTTTCTATTTCCATTCCCAATGGACAAAGAATCTTTTTGGTTTGGTAGGTGGTTCTCGGTAACACATTTCCCTTTGGAAGCATGTCCACTAGGAGACCTAATAATGCCGTGAAATTCTTGTCAGACCAACTATTGCTTGTCTTCAATTTTAGTAGTTCTAGAACTAATGACAACCTCATGTATTGCGGCTTGCAGCCTGGAAACAAAGGTTTCTCTGAGTCTTGTATCAAGTCCTTGAATTTACTAAACTCTCTCTCACTATAGTTCCCTTCTGCATCACGTAGCATCTAATCTAGATTGTCATCCTGTGACCTATCCTCATGATCGAAAGTACAGTCCACAACCGGCATATCGTTGTCTTCCTCGATGATGTCATAAGTACCTTGTTGTGTACTCTTCTCTTCACCGTGACTGGTCCAACATTTGTACCCCTTTCTGAAACCTCTTCGAATCAAGTGAGCTTCGATCTGCGTTGAGTTGCTAAACATCTTTATATTATCACGATTAATGCATAGACAGTATATATATTACATCACCTCCTTCAACATATCTAGCTCGACCGCTCTTCTAAAACCAGACACGCCATTAATGTACTCTTCACTCACACGGTTTTCAATGTACATCCAGCTTCGGTCAATCTACGCTACGCATGTAACAAATGAGTGTCAAAAACGATTATTAGCGCTACTATATAGCAAATCAGACTAGCTATACTTACACATGACATCTATATATATTACGTAGGTATCTAGCTAGCCACATATTCATAATATAAAAATGTTAAGCAAGAATATATTGAAGTGAACTACGAGTACTTACCCTTTCTCTGAAATTGAGCAAACTAATATTATCTTTCTAAACCTAGCTAGCTAGCTCTAAACAAAAACATATCTATCATCTCTTTCAATTACAAAAGCATGCATATAAGTTATTTGAAGCAATTGAGTACTAACCTCTAATCACTAAGAAGACAGCGATATGTTTTCACCGAACTCCCTAAAGCTGCCCGCCTCGCTCCACCAATGCAGCGCAATGAAGATAGATCTGTGTCGAGACCACGTACGCCCAGTATTTAATACTACAGATTATCCCAGACGGTTCCAACTACAAACAGTCTGTGATACCAATATATCACAGACGGTTCGTATTAATAACCGTCTGTGATAATTCACAGACGGTTATTAATACGAACCATTTGTGATGTCCGCAATATCATAGACGATTTGTTATAAAAACTGTCTGTCATGTCCAGAATATCACAGACGGTTTTTTATACGAACCGTCTGTGATGTTCGCAATTTTCACGGACAGTTCTTAACACGAACCATTTGTGATGTCTCACTTATCACAGACGGTTCGTATTAAGAACCGTCTGTGACACGAACCGTCTGTGATGTTTCAATTATCACAGACGGTTCGTGTAAATAACCGTCTATAAAAAGATCACAAATGGTTGCTACTATAAATTGTCTGCGATAGTTTAAGCACAAACGGTTCCGGATGAACCGTCTGTGATGTAGCCGTCCAGTATAACCTCTTTTGTAGTAGTGTAACCAAGAACAACATGTTATCTTAAACTTTTGCAAGTATAATCAAATGTGCTTTGAAATATGCTCAATATTGGTTTTTAAAGACCATGTCCATTACAAAAGTTTTAACGGTGTAGACAGATCGAGAATCAAATATTTTGGTAATTTACGAATTATTTTGAATAAAAGAAGTCTGTGTAAGCAAAATGAAACTAAACATGTCCCATCCAATCAAGCCTTGGAGAGAGGGAGGGAGGATACCAAATCTAATCTAAGAGAGATGAATTTTTCTGTATGCACCTGAAGTTCTATATTTTTAGCTAGATCAGAAGCTACGAAGTAACCTAATATGCAAAGATACAAACCAAATTATATAAAAATGGTGTGCCCACGCATCCATGGCACCCATTTTTATCGGCAGCTGAAAATAAGGATTCCATGCGAATGCTGCGCACATAGGTTGCGTGATTCCTTCCGGCATCCATTGAATGCAATATTGCAGCGAATGACGACAGCTAACCAGGTAGCCATGAGCCTGTTCTTTTCGACTGAAGTTTATAGTTTTTGGTTGTGGCTTGTGACTTTTAGGCTATTCGTGCGAGAGATTACAGAGCAACATAAACTTATATGCGGTTTTTGCTGATATAAATAAAGTCGGTACAATATATATTACAATTAACTAGTAGACCCTATCTTAGGCCCTGTTTGTTTCGGATTCTAGGCAAGCTAGCTACTTCTAGTAGCCAAAAGCTCTCCCAAACAGTCCAGCTACTGAGAATATGAGGAAAGCACAATTGTACTGGGACCGAGAAGCTGCAAAAATCCAGCTTCTCACAGATTCTGCGGACTAGTGCCATTAAAGTTCAAGTTATTTACCTGCAAAATGCCACTGGATAAAAATACCCTCCGTCCCCGCGCCCCTCCCCGATTCCTCCGCACCCCCTCCTCCCCCACGCCACTCTCCTCCCCCTCCCCGCCGCCGCCCACCCCGGCACCCTCCCCCCGCCGCCACCCCGTCGCCCCTCCCCAGATCCGCCGCCGCCTTGTCGCCCCCTCCCCCTTCTATGGCTAAAAGATTTAGTGCTCTGTCATCCCACCTCACATGTTATACTAGTGATGAATTATGCTCAATAGTTATGCATGTCTGTTTTAACTGAAGCATCTTGTATGTATGTTTGAAACTAGATGGAGAAAGGGAAGACACCAAAAGCAAGTTGTGATGCCTAGGCAACCAAAATATTTTGTGAAATATGTAGGGATGAAGTACTAAATGGAAATAGGCCAAATGCAGCCTTGAATGCCATTGGTTACAAAAATCTACAAAAAAAAAATTCAATGCAAAGACAAATAGAAACTTTTGATATCCATATTAATATCTAAAATTATGATTTGGAGTCAAATTTATTGTCATGAAATTTTAATATTAGTTTTTCAATGTTTGAACTAAGTACTACAAATTTACAGCATAGATATCTCTTCTATCAATATATAATCAAGACATCAACTCACCTAAGGGTATTTCAGTCAATACATCTATCAGGATACCAGCTGCACAACTAGAATCCAGGATGCCAAACAAGCTAGCTACTCAGACCAGCTACTACTCAGACTAACCAGCTACTCAGAATCTCCAGTTAGCTACTCAGACCAGCTAGCTACTCAGAATCTACAACTCCCCCAAATAGACCCTTAAAAAGATACTCTAAATCGAAAAGCAGCTTTTAAAAGCTGTAAAAAATATGCCCATAAATGACGGCATGCCTAGCACAGGACAACGAATAGGCTTTCAACTCCGTTTGGTGGCCCGGGCCAGTTTCCCATAATTCGTCCTCCCTCGCATTTCTCGTTATTGCAAGCTTTGTAACTTATTTGTTACTTCCTACATATTTTTAATAATATTATTCATAAATATAAGACATATTTTATATTTTACTATAAAATTAGTGTGAGATTTTTTCTATAACACTAATAAATATACAGCTTTACTTTATGTTCTCTATGTACATACATTTAATATAGTGCTTAGATATAATAATTGAGACTAGCCTAATTATTTTCAAGATTTTCTTGATCTATGTATCAAGAAAAAATACTGCTTATAAATTTAGACGGAGGAAGTACTCTCTCGTTTACATCTTTCAAAGTTGATATTTTGGTCGTTGCTTTCACCGTGGAAATGTTTATAAGAATTAGTAAGATGGTGCTCGGTTGGGCTGTGACTTATGGCTTATTTCACTGTAGTTGGCTGAAATTACACTGTAGCTGAAGGTGGCTTATTTGGCATAATTAAATTTAAAAAAATTTAAAAATTAAAAAAAGGTTAGCCCATCACGTGTAATGCAAATGAATACGAAAAAAACCAGTAAAAAGCTAAAAAAATCCCAAAAAATCAGAAAAAGACGAAATTTAGAAATAGTGAAAAATAAGCCAGCAGCAGAAGCCGAAGCCGTGACGTCATAAGTACAAGCATTCTCACCGCATAGTTACTCACGTAACAATAGCTCATGTATGCATAATTAGGCAAGTCTATGAATCTTTTGTAAAAGTGTATGAGTTAACATAAATAAGACCCGTTTATATTGGTTTTTAGTGATGACTTTGATTTTAGTTTATAAATAGTAATAGTTTGTAGAAAGCTATATAGAGAGAAACTCGTATATAATTTTGATCGATATAAATGAAATTATTATAGTATGTACTATAATTAACTGTAGACTTTGTATTAAGCAGATATTCTATTTAAAAGCTAAATACTATAAAATTATTTACTATAGAAAAATATTTTTTAGAAATTAATATAAACATACCAATACAGTGGACTGTCCTCTGCTTACTTGTCCAGCCAGAGGCCAGGCTGGATAGGGTTCAACATCCGCCAATTAAATGTTGAAGAGACGTCACTTCGGGAGATTTTTGCCGTATTTGTGGCATTGCACGCTGTTAAGTCTAAGGCCCTGTTTGGATCCCTCCATCTAAAATTTAGTCACTAAAGTTTACATCTAAAGTCTCCAAACAGGTGGTCTAAAGTTAGATCTAAACTTTAGCTAACCCCTAAAAAACACTTTAGACCATTAGTCCACCAAAGTAAACTAAAGTGGTCTAAAGTTTTGGGTTCTTAGGCACAAAGACGTGTTTACCCATGCATGTTGGTCTCTCACCTCCCATTTAATGGCTGACGCACGAAACGAGGAGAGGTAGTATGGTCTTTTTGAAACTTTAGTCCTATCCATTAGTACAGGATCCAAACAGGACCTTCGACTAAAGTTTAGTGGCTAAAGTTTAGCCAACTAAGGGCCTGTTTGGCAGAGCTCCACCACTGAAAAAATGAATCTGGAGCAGCAGATCCACCAAAAATAGCTCCACCGTGAATCTGGGATCCCACCATGGAGCTGGACAAAACTGTTTGGCTTGCACAGCAGCTCCAGATTCACGAAACTGAGTTTTTTTGGTGGGAATGGCCTGTTTTGCCCATGGGTTTTATGGTGGTATGGGATGGGGTGTGTAACCAGTGGCAAAAGGTGGGTAATTACCACCCAACTCCACGAGTAGATACGAAATAAGGTTTCGTGGAGCACCCCTTGAGGTGCTCTATGGATTTCATGAATCTGGAGCTAGATTCAGTATTTTGGTGGATCCAGATTTTGTGGAGCTGGAGCGTTTGGGTAAAAATTTGTGGAGTGGAGCTATTTTTGGTGGATCTGGAGTTGGTGGAGCTCTACCAAACAGGCCCTAAAGTTTAGTCCAAAACTTTAGACAACTAAACTTTAGACCATGGGATCCAAACAGGGCCTAAGACTGCTACTAGCTAACTCCTCCTATTATTTCTTTTTTAAAAATGGTACAAAATCTTCACCTCTCTAGAAGCTTCGGTGCAAGAAAAAGGCTCGTACTTTTACGTTATAGCTGATGATTTTTATTTATATTTTTTTGAGAAAATAGATATGTCGATGTAGATGGTGTATATGTTTTTAGATTTAAAAAATCGTTAGAAAAGCTACGTAGAGAAGCCATTCCATTTATTTTAATTTTAAAAAAATCAAAGCCAAAAATTATAAAAAAAAAAGTAAAAAAAACTAAGTCAGCTCCTTGAACGACATTGTGCCATTTGAGCTTCTCATGGAGTTGAAGCCTACTTGAAATCCTGTTTAGCTAGGCTTCAACTCTAGCTCTAGGTAGCTTCTCTATGGTAGAAGCTATTAGGTCTTGCTTATTTTAATTTGAGTTTTTGGTTTTTAGTTTATTTTTTTGCTATTTCTAAATTTTGTCTTTTCTGGTTTTATGGTTTTTTTGAGTTTTTTTGTCGGTTCTTTTTTTCTGTACTCATTTGCATTGTTAAGATGGGCTAACATATTTTTTCTATTTTTACTTTTTTTTTTAAATTTAGCTACATCAAATAAGGCACAATCAGGTATAGTGCAATTTCAGTCACCTACAGTACAATTTTAGATATAAAACAATTTATTTTAGCTCAACCAAACAACACCTAATCATAACTAAAAATTATGTCGGTAGTCTAAAAGAACAGGCTAATCCCAAACGGAGCATTAAATAATGTAAGAGCAGGCCAGCAGCCTGCCTCCATTGCTTCTATAAAATGTATCGTGCACCTAACTTGGAGGACGTGCAAGTTAAAACCACCGTAACACCAGTACGAGCAGCTCTGTGAAATCTGTATTCAGCGGTGACTCGGAGGGAGAGAGACAGAGAGCTCAAGGATGGCGGAGTCCATCGTGGGGCCGCTGGTGGGGAAGCTTCAAAAGCTGGCGCTGAGCGAGGCGAAGGCGCTGGTGGCGGTGAACGACGACATCCGGGGTCTCCGGGACCGGCTTATGTGGATGCAGGCCTTCCTGCGGCACGCCGACCATCGGCGACGCGACACTTCCGACGAGCTCATCAGGGTGTGGCTCAAGCAGACCCGTGACGTCGCCTTCGACGCTGAGGACGCCATCGACCAGTACTTCCTCAAGGTCGACCTGTCAAGGTATCCTATACTGCGTCCGTCTGGCTGCCAAGCACACTCCGGCTCCAAGTTTGGGCTTATTTGGAGCACGGACCTACATTTTGTGGTTTTTCCAACTCTGTAAGGTAGAAATATACACGAGCACGCTTAACCACAAAAAAAACATAATTAATCTGTAGGAGTGGCTATGAAACATGTGCAATATGTTTGCACATTTTATGTGCTTCACGTACATTTTTTTAGCGTCAACTGTTCATCCTACGAGTAAGATTAAGGGAAGTAGAAAAAAGTTGTTTATAATATAGCCATTCTTTTTTTACCGTTCTTGTTATTTATTAGGATTATATGTTGAAGCTGTTTCTCTTGCGAGTTAACCATATTAATCTAGATCGAGCACGGTACCATACAATGCAAATCTTTCCCCACTACCGGAAAGCTGCTATATGCCAAGTGTCTGGATCTTTGCCGAGTGCAATATATCGGACACTCGGAAAATCACCACTTTGCCGAGTGCCTCCATGGGGACACTCGGCGAACATAAAACACTCGGCACAAAATATCTTTGCCGAGTCTTTGAAGGTTAGACACTCGGCAAAGAAGCTCTTTGCCGAGTCTTGACAAGAAAACACTCGCAAACATAAAACACTCGGCACCAACCGCCGTCCGTTAGAGGTCAGCCGCCGCCGTTAGACCTTTGCCGAGTGTCTCGAGTTGACACTCGGCAAAGAGCTCTTTGCCGAGTGTTTTGTTTATGCACTCGGCAAAGAAATAAAACCTTTTCCTTTCCTACCCTTCAAACTTTTTCTACTCTCCACATACAACATATGGTACTCCATGTTAAAATTTGGTATATTTTTGTATTTGTTTGATATATTTAATTAATTAATTGCATTTCAAGCAATTTTTGAATCAAGTCAAATTTGAACCGCAAGTGATTCAAATAATAGGAAAAATGAGTAGAAAATGATATTCATGTTATTCAGCCCGGTTTGAGGCCTTACCGTGAAATGAAAAGGAATTTCAACATCTTGTTCAGAAACACGACCACGAACGTGTGGCGAATGGTTTTAAATTTTAAAAAAGCAAACGAAGTCTGAAAATCATGAGATTTGTCAAGATGTCATGATATTATACGTGGAGGCTGTGGTAAAAATTGATAAGATTTCGCATAAGTTGTCACGCACGATGCTTACAAACCAAGCATTTCAAGAAGAAGCGTAGAGTTGAGACGGATCCGTAAGATTTGGAGTCAAAGTGACGGTCGAATTGTGGTTTGACTACAAAACTTTTGTACAGGCAATAGACAACAGAGATTGTTTCATGTGAAATTTTGGTAATTTTTCGGATCCGTTTGATAATTTTAATTTTTAAACTGCAATTATAGAATTTTACTTGATATAAATTGAATTTGAGCTATAACTGCATGAAATAATGGTCTAATATTCGTAGAAGCATCGAATATGCATTGTTGAGTGAATTTGACAAGGCATTTTCGAAGTACATTTGAACAAATTTGTAAAACACGTTATGGAAAAGATAGAGAGGAAAGGAAGTTTTATTAAAAAAAATATCTTTGCCGAGTGCCATGTGGGCGACACTCGGCAAAGGAGGAGGTTTGCCGAGTGCCAGATCGGGGGCACTCGGCAAAGGAGGAGGGCTTTGCCGAGTGCCCGATCGGGGGCACTCGGCAAACACGTGAAACAAAACGTTATTTCCCGGCCCGCGGCGCACACACGCGAAACACACAGCCCGCTAGCCCGCCTCGCGCGCCCGCGCCGCCCCGCGCCCGCGCGCGCTGCGCGCCGCGCTCGCTCGCCTCCGCCTCGCGCTGCTCCCTCCGCCTCGGCTCCCCGCCTCGGGCCGCTCCCTCGCCTCGCCTCGCGCAGCTCCTCCGCCTCGGCCGGCTCCTCCACCTCGGGCGGCTCCTCCGCCTCCGCCTCCGCCAGGCTCCCTCCGCCTCTGGCGCGGGAAGGGCGAGGCCGAGTTCGACGAGGAGGCGTGGACTAAGGTTACTAACCGATGCTTCACTAATCACTACGCCCTAACTATCCGATGCTTAGTTTCATAGTTTCATTGGTTTCTTATTGTTAGTTTGTTACTATGAGAATGGATTAGTGTAATAGATTGCTCTTTGTGCTGAATTGGTGTACAAGCATTGGATTATTGTGTTCAGGCTTTCAGGGAAGCTGAATTGGAGCAGTCTTTCAGTTTCAGGGAAGCTGAATTGGAGCATGTTTAGGCAATATGTTTTGCAATTAGGACTTAAATTTTTACTCTAGGTTTACCTCACAATTTCAAATTGTCGCATTTGTAGCAATGAACAATCAAACCACATGTGATGGCCCATATGCGCATTGGTAAATTGCATGATGGATATAATTGTTTCGAGCTTGGATTTCATATATAGTTGGCACAAGGGAAATGTGGAATGTTATTGAATGATTGTAAATATGTAATGATTGGGCCCATATATCGATCTTTGATTGAGTGTTGATTTGTGATTTTCTTGTGCATGCTATGGAGTATATGAATGACATGTTCGAAATTAATTATCTCCCGAGATAGGGAATATCTGTCAATTGATAAGATTATTCACGTTATTATTTATTGCATTACATAGCTGAAATTATATAGAGAAGATTCAATGCATTTGCACAAGCCTAGCTAGTTGATTAACCGCAATTGTGGCGGGCTTTTGCACGACAGAAATTACCATTCAATGGAATTATGGTGATTTGTTCAAAATCCACATAACATTGATGTAATGCACACTGAAAAGAATGTCGCCGAGGCACTTTGGGCAACAATCATGGACATTCCTGATAAGACAAAGGACAACATTAAGGCTAGAGTGGATCTGGCAACGTTATGCGATAGACCAAAGCAAGAAATGAAGCCTCCTAGAGGCGGCAGGACATGGAGAAAGCCTAAGGCCGAATTGCCTTGACCAGGCCCCAAAGGAGGGAAGTACTACAATGGTTCCAAATGTTAATGTTCCCTGATGGGTATGCAGCGAATCTGAGGAGGGGATTGAACTTATCTACTATGCGAATCAATGGGCTCAAGAGTCATGACTACCACATATGGCTTGAGCGGCTTCTTCCGGTGATGGTTCGAGGCTATGTTCCTGAGCATGTCTGGCTAGTGCTGGCAGAGTTGAGCAATTTCTTACGCCAGCTTTGTGCCAAGGAGTTATCTCGGACCGTGATTGCAGACTTGGAAAGAATGGCACCTGTGTTGCTCTGTAAGTTGGAGAAGATCTTTCCACCCGGCTTCTTCAATCCGATGCAGCATTTGATTTTGCACCTCCCGTATGAGGCACGAATGGGGGGGCCCGTGCAGGGCCGTTGGTGCTATCCAATTGAGAGATGTCTAAAGGTTCATCGAACTAAATGTAAAAATAAATACAAAATTGAGGCTTCGTTGCGAGGCATACATTTTGGAGGAGGTGTCAAACTTCACAACAACGTACTATGGTGACAACCTTCCTAGCGTGCACAATCCACCCCCTCGTTACAATGCTGGCGAAAATGAATCGAACCTCAGCATTTTCCGAGGGCAACTCGGAAGTGCAAGTGATGCGACCCCCAAGACCTTGAAACATGAAGAGTGGCGCACTATCATGCTATATGTGTTGAACAACCTTTCCGAAGTGGAGCCGTACATGCGGTAAGTTGTCAACAAACTTGTTCTTGAGTAGTCACTATTCTGCATCCAACCCCCTTGTTTCTCGTTGGTGCAGGGAATTTCATCATCAATTCTGGCGTGAATCAAGGGAACCTACCCCGCAGGAAGCTGAGACCCTTCTTAGCCAGGGTGCGGGAGCTGGAATGTCCGATTTCATTTCTTGGTTCAAACAGAAGGTACTGTCCAATTTAGCTCATACTTAGTTTGACATTACAAGTTGCTCGTACGGGTGAATAATATAACGAACTATCCTGCTTGAGCTTGCAGGGCCAAACCGATGCGTCTATGAGTGCCGAGTTGAGACAGGTTGCTGATGGCTGTGCCTATAGGGTAAGCTCATTTACCGGTTATGACGTGAATGGATATCGCTTTCACACAACAAGACATGAGCAGAGTCGGCCCAATTGAAGAACCACAAATACCGGAGTTTTTACGCCTGGCCTTGATGGGGTCAAGTATTATGGAATAATTGAAGAAATATACGAACTCACGTTTCATGGTTGCAAACCTCTTAATCCTGTCATATTCAAATGCCATTGGTTTGATCCTGAAGTAACGAGACGGACCCTAATCTTGGGCTAGTCGAATTGATATCATCCGTCTTACCAGGAGACGATGTGTATATTGTGGCTCAACAGGCCACGCAAGTTTATTATCTCTCATACCCGTGCCAAAAAGACGACCGTCTTAAGGGTTGGGATGTTGTGTACAAGGTATCGCCACACGGTAAACTACCTGTCCCAAACAATGAAGATTACAACTTTGACCCAAACACATATGACGGAGAGTTCTTTCAAGAAGAGGGGCTAGAAGGAGTTTTGAGATAGACTTAACCGAAGCGATCGGAATGGAAGTAGACAATGAAAGGGTTGTTGACGAGGACGCTGGAGATGAGGTTCAAAATGTGAAGGACTTAGAATTACTTCAGCGATTACATTTAGGCAATGACAGTGATGACAACATTGCTCCTTCGAATAGTGTTGATTATATGGATATGGTCGATATCGATGATGAGACTTATGATCCAATTAATCCCGATCATGATGATTATTTCTAATACATGTAATACTTTGTTATTTTCTAATTATGTTTTGTTTATTTTGCATCTCTTTCTAAGTACGTCTTGTTTATCTGTGCTTATTGGTTTACTCTTTTTAATTGCAGGTGATTGAACAAAGATGGTGGGCGGTATGAGGAACGTAAGGTCGCATTACCAAAGACGGCCCGATGCAGCTGAGCAGTCGGGGAGCAGGAGTAGGAGGAGCGGGAGGAGCAGCAGGAGGAGCAGGAGCACTCTTGAGAGGGAGCGGGAGGAGGAGCGGGAGCGGGAGCGGGAGGAGGAGCGGGAGGAGGAGCGGGAGCAGGAGGAGGAGCGGGAGCGGGAGGAGGAGGAGGAGGAGGAGGAGGAGGAGGAGGAGGAGCAGGACGAGGAGGCGGCAGGGGGTTCCGCTTCCTCTGGTTCGTCGGGTGTCTGGTTGCGAGGTCCCTCGACCCTCCCGAGGCGACCGATACCTCTTGAGAGACGCCCGCTGATTCGACCCACTGGGGCTAGGTAAGTAACTTTATATGTTATCACTACTTTTTCATTTGATATGTTGAAAATCACAATAGAAACTAATAATTTATCTTAATCACTTGGGCAGGGGTTGGACGCTTGTGGCTGCAGGTGATCACAAACGCCATGTCAATGGCATCCTGGGTCTTTTGTGCAGGCTACACTTCCCTAGCTTGGTTGCGTTTGGCGGAGGGCAGGAGCCGGCCTACACGTGGGACCACTACGTCGCCTTCCCTGATTTACCAGATCGGGATGGCAGGGTATTCACCAACAAGGCGCAGCGGGTGACGGCCGAGCTGTGGGTAAGTCTTCCTCGCACTACATTGCTCAATACATCGCATTCATTGGACATTCTTGAAATAATGACTGGATACATCGTGTCTATATGCAGGATTTCTTCAGATGCCAGGATGGATATGAGGCCAAGGCGGCTAGTGTGGCTCACAAAGCCTGTTCTAAACTCGTGAAGGACATGCATTACAAGGCACGCGTCCAGGCCATCGTAACATACAACGCTACCTACCTTGGAGTGAAGATCAACAAAACTCAAGCAAGAAACATGAGGTGACCGGAAGAATACATGCGGTAAATATAGAACATTAATACTGATTTTTTCTGAGATTAAGTACGCTTAATTTGATCTTCTTATATGTCATATACTTGATGACGTGTAGGTGCCTCCGTGGTGGTGCGCCCAGCATCTCCAGTGCTGGGCACAGATGGTGGACAAGTGGTGCGCCGTCGAGTGGGAGGAGACGCACAACGCTGTCGGAGCGGCGTTTGATGATGCAGTGCACCACACCATCAAGGCAATCGTAGCCTCGACGAATTCGCGGCTACATGGGTACGCGAATTCATTTCTTTATTATAACGCTCAATTCTGCATAATTTCTAATCATCTTGCTGTTTTTTTCGCAGTCGTCGTCACATGGTGGCCAGCCTTGCTCCCAGTTCAAGGCATGGGCTTTGGCCCACAAGGGCAAGGCGACGTCCGACGTCGACTACAACCCGGAGGACCCGCCTTGGTGTACAGCAATGCGACCGCCCACAACCGCCTTAGTGAGTACACATCGATGGCAAGGGCGGTCCATGGGCCGAGTACGATCCGAGCACCGTGACCTTGATGGAGAAGTCGTCATGAGGGTGGGAGGAGGCAAGAAGCATGGGCGGTGCTGGATTGGCGACAAAGACACTCGACACGGCCACTACTCCCACTCTCCCGCATTCGAGCAAGGAGCACGAGCTCAAGCCCGCCATACGCCCACCACGGACACCGCCTGATCCCGGATGGAGGCACTCCAGTTATTTTTGTTTTATTCGCTGCTCATTAATTTTTACATACGCTTGCTTTGCATTGTAACATTGGGGTGAAATATTATAGGCCCAACTGGAAGAAGAGAAGAGGCTACGGAGGAGATGGAGGCGAGGATGGAGGCCGATCGGCAGAGGAATGAGGCCGAGCGGCAGAGGATGGAGCAGATGTTTGATGGATGCAAAGTTTTGGCGAGAGGATGGGTCAACCTCTCGCCACGAGCTATTCCTCCACCTCCTCCCGCAACTACTCCCGTGAGTTTCTAGTGGAGTATGAATGTTTAAGTTTGTATGTTCCTACCTTAAATCTTGTCTCACACATGCAATCTCTTCTCCTTTGTGCAGAATCAATCGCGACTTGAATAATATGCCTCATGACCCACCACATCATCGGGTGACAATGATACTTGTGGTTGTGATGTTTATTACGAATATTGTGGTTGATACTTAGTGAATGATACTTGGAGTTGCATTATATGTGATATATTGTGGTTGCACTTTTGATATGTGATATATTGTGACTTGTGGTGATATATGTGATATATTGTGACTTGTGGTGATATATGTGATATATTGTGACTTGTGGTGATATATGTGATATATTGTGGACTATATGTGATTACTTGTTGATATATCCGTGATATATTGTGACTTGTTTGAGTGGGTGCAATAAACAATTAAAATAGGCGCTTTTGGCCACTTTGCGTGTGTTACACTCGGCAAAGGGAGGCTTTGCCGAGTGTCAGTAAAAACACTCGGCAAAGTAACATTCTGTGCATTCGGGAACATGCTTTGCGAGTGTGTTTTCTTTGTCGAGTGTCATGGTAAAACACTCGGCAAAATAACGTACTTTGCCGAGTGTTTTTACCTTGACACTCGGCAAAGTATGTTACTTTGCCGAGTGTTTTTACCATGACACTCGGCAAAATAGTAATATTTTGCCGAGTGCATTACCACGACACTCGGCAAAGAGTGGTACTTTGCCGAGTGCCATTCCGTCCTGGCACTCGGCAAAAGACGCCGTCACCGTTTTCTCGCCGTCCACTGACCTTTTTTTTGCCGAGGGTCGTTTCGGCACTCGGCAAAGCCTTTGCCGAGTGCTCGATGAAAAGCTCTCGGCAAAGAGCTCTTTGCCGTCAGAAACTATGCCGTGTGAGCTATGCCGTGGGTGGCACTCGGCAAATCTTTTGCCGAGTGTTTCTCGTGCTTTGCCGAGTGCCACCGGCACTCGGCAAAGCTGCTGAGCCTGGTAGTGCCCCATGCCGATACTTGGCTTTGTTTTTTTCTACTCCACCAAAGTGGAGTGCTAGGGACAATGCAAAGCTATAAGAGGTGATTATGAAGAATCTAAGCAATCCAACAACAAAGCAAAGTAGCCACACATCAAAAGCTAGAGGTGCACAAGAGGAGTATACGTTAGGTTATTTTTTAGCACTAGATTTTTGTATAGGACAAGAATTCAATGGTTCTAAAAGATTCGAGAAAGTTATAACAAAGCGACAATTCATTGTACACTTTTGAGGTTATGCATAAGATTTTGTGATCGTCTTCGCTAAATCTTTTTTCCTCTTGTTGTGGTTGTTTCAACATTGTTATTTTGGTTCTCTATACGAGATTCATCTTCTTTATTTTTGATACCGTACACGCTAGTGTTGTATCTCACAAACTTTGATCCGAGGCAAGGCCGAATTAATCTGTGTTGTGATAAAATCGATAAAGCGCCAGGTGTCACAAAATCAAGATTGATATCGATGATTTGGAATCAAGTAGAGAAATTTGATAGTGTAGGAAATTTCAGTGTCTAGCAATGCGTGATGAAGGATGTCTTTTGTCAAGACCTGAAATTTGCATTTCGAACCCTTATGTGCTTACCGTACTAGTACTATGATCAATGACTGGTACACATCACATATTCAACATCCTTAATATCACATCCCACTACTACAAAATAAGCTATGTTGGATGCCTCATCACAGATGATTCATAGGGAGCCGTCTGTGCTGTAATTATCATAGACGGTTTTACAAGCGTGACCGTATACCGTCTGTGATACGCAACTATCATAGATGGTTCTTACTATAACCGTCCGTGATAGTTCACAGACGTTTATTAATACAAACTGTCTTTGATGTCTTACTATAACCGTCCGTGATAGTTCATAGACGGTTATTAATACAAATCGTCTGTGATAATTGTATATATCACAGACCGTTTTTAATTAGAACCATATGTGATAATTCATAGATGGTTATTAATATAAATCGTCTTACTATAACCGTCTGTGATAGTTCACAGATGGTTATTAATACAAATCGTCTGTGATAATTGTATATATCATGGACGGTTTTTAATTAGAACCGCATGTGATAGTTCATAGATGGTTATTAATACGAGCCATCTGTGGTAGTTGCATATCACAGACAGCTTGTAGTTAAAACCGTCTGTGATATGTATTTGTACACATGAATGACGCTTTGTCTTCCCGATGCGTTCCTCTTTGATCGTTTCGGCTCCCCGATGCATCTCTTTGTCTCTCACTCCGAATGTATTCTTGTTACATAAAAATGATCTCTCGCCACCGGAGATTAGTCCCCACATCACTGATCCTGTCCGAGCACCTCATCGGCCGGCTATCTTCCTTATCTTCCTTGTTTCTCAAGCACAAATAAATAGCTCTACTCTTCCTTGTCACAGGTATTAATGGCCAACCTGGCCATCCTGGAAAAGCATCTCGCCGGTTGTATACTGGTGGATACTATGGAAGAATACTATGCCAACAGTGTCCTCACTCCTATATCTGAGGATTTGCCAAAGCAGTTGAAGGCCACCTTCTGCCGTCTTGACATCCTCCTCCGCCGCGTCTTCTGGTTAGTCTCCCGCTTTTGGCGAGTGATTGCCACCTGTCAATAGTGGGTTGGTTGTGCAGAGCGACGGTTTGGTTTCTAGCCACATGCAGGACATTGTGCCACATTGGTCAAACATGTGATCATTTGCCTTCTTGATTCCCGTGCATGCTGCCTAGGCATTTAATGCTCGTCCCATCTACTTAAGGGCATGCCCTAGCGTGGCACTCGATTAGTCTGCATCTCTTGCCTTTGGTGCTTGCCTTCTCACTCGCCTGCTCTTGCTCCTTGCGCACTGTCTTCCTCTTCTTCTGAGCACCCATCCCTTGAGATGGTTCATTCTAGCGAGTGCAGCAACCATGACAGGCCATCGACAACATTAAGCAGTCATGGTCATGAAGGCGATTGACTGGAGCCAGCTGTTGACAGACAGTGGAGGGTGCCTAGGAAATCTAACAGTGTGTTTGTGAACACGCTAGGTCTATTGATCACGAGAGCATCTCCAATAATTATAGCTAGTAACTAACTATAAGACTTCCACATCATCTATATAGTACACACTAAAGCTAGCATTCTAAGAGCAAGTTTAATAATGCTGACTATGCTAGCTATAAGGGAATCCATGTCAGCATAATCCTGTATGGAGGGAAGAGAAAAGGAGAGAGAGAGCCAAGCCGACTCCCATGCAAGAGTCAGGCTATAGCACAGGAAAAGAGGCGTTATCAATGCATGTACCAATAGGACTAACTGTTATACCCATGCATGTATTAAATGATCACACTATTAAATGATTGAGAGCTCTTGTGAAGACAACTTATAGCCAGCTTATTGTATAAGTTGGCTGCATCATTATCTTTTGATGATATGGAAATGTATTGGAGGTAGCAGCTATCTATACTATTAAACTTGCTCTAAAGAACTATCTATAAGGATACCTATTTGATGCTTACATGCACACACAGAATTTATAGAGGCTGCCTCGTTTGGCGTTATAGACTAGTGCTTAAGGAAGAGCTGGCTCGATTTTTTTTGCATACTCTCTTTCCTCCACATAGAATATATGTGGATGTGTACATGCATATAGCTAACTGACTCAGACCATTGGAGATGCCCTGATGGAGGAGCTAGTGGAGACCCTTGTGCGTGACGAGAAGATCACGTCCTGCAAGGCCGTGTGCCTGCCTACCGAGGATGAGGTCGAGCCACAATCACGGGAGGGTAAGACCCTGGTTTTTGTCACTTACTTTGATGTTGAACTCTGTATCCCCTCTGCACGCTTTGTTGGTGATACAGCTGTATGAGCTGGAGCTTCAGTAGTTGACATTGAACGCCATTGCCCAGCTTGTTGTGTACTCTTGGGCGGCCCACTTTAAGAATACCCTCCCTAGCATTGCTGTCCAACTAGACATGAACGAAGTGGGAGTCACACTGGATGGAGCGGTGGTTTTATCATGGGATTGAGCATGATAGTAGGCTGAAGTTCACCGGCCACGCCATGTACTTTGTCATGTCACCCTGTGTGACTCTCGATCGGGATGCTGAAGTGTGTCTTCAAAGCTTGTCAGTGTCTCTCTCCAGCTAAACAAGCGTGACCGTGTTGAGGTCGATACACTCTGTTAGGAAGAGGGAGCTGCTTGGGCCCTAGGTTTAGAGCGAGAAGATCACCTTTGCTTCCTCGAGGTGGATGGTGCAAGGGCGTTGGTGGCTGTAGAGGCTGCTACCCCTAAAGTGAACTCCTGCGCTGCCTAAGAGACAACTTCATTTGCCATGTAGCTACCTTGGAGGTGGAGAAGGATTGACTACAAACGGAGCTCGTTGGCATGCATTAACTTTGTGACCAATGCGCGGTGATGGTGTTGGAGGTGATGTAGAGCTTGGAGGTGATGATGACGGATCTTGCCGTCGAGGTCCCTCCACACTTGCATCGACTAGAGGACCTCTAGGGAGCATCCGACATATCTGCGATGCGTCGAGCTATGCCCTAGGGTGGCACGAGTCTATGGGGACCACTGCTCGAGCGTGAAGGCGCAATTGATCCTTGGCCTGCTTCACATCCATCGTTGCCCCCCACATGGCAGAACTAGCAGACCCATCTTTGGACCTTTCGACTGGGAATGACACCATGCTACATGCACTTCATGCCATCCGTCGGTCTTTGTGGACATTTCGCTAGTGCCTATGGGGGTACCTGGGCGTGGATGCCATTAAGGTCCCGCTCCGACATGCACTTGGGGCGGATCAGGACTTGGGTCGCTGACTCAGGAAAAGGCCTAGCTGTTCGCCTAGGGATGTTTCTGCGCAGGCTGGTGGGCAAGTGTGAGGCTACTCTGGCTTTTTTGTGCTTTTTTATTGTGGTGCCTTGTGTAAACACCTCTATATCTGAAACCATTATGTAGTGGTTTTCATGAAGTGCCCTTTGGCAAACACATACTTGCCTCGGCTGGATGCCTTGTTTTGCTTAGTGAGTTTTGGTTTCTATTTTGTTCGACGAGTAGGTACCCTCTGCGGACTGTTGTTCTGAGCTAGAGAGTCTTCTTTGAAGAGGGGTTGAGCGCTAGCACTGGGTTGAGGACTCCATGCGCCCCTGGTTGGGCTTCGAACCTTGGCCGCATGTTCACCCACTGTTACATTCTGGGCCACAGGTTTAAATGGGCTGAACACAACTAAGCCCATGGAGCAACGGAGCAACAACCTTATAAGTGGTATTGGGCCTTCTCCCCCCAAAAGACTAGTCCAATGGGTGGGGGCTCCCTCACACTTATAAGTTGTGCTTGCTCCTCTCCCACAATCCATGTGGGACTATTCCTAACAATCTCCCCCTCACACATGGATTGGACACTTTTGCAACCATGAGGTCCAAGAAGATGTTAGACACCTGAGCTCTGATACCACTTATTACATTCTTGGCCCTTCCATGTGTGAGGGGGGAGATTGTTAGGAATAGTCCCACATGGATTGTGGGAGAGGAGCAAACACAACTTATAAGTGTGAGGGAGCCCCCACCCATTGGACTAGTCTTTTGGGGGGAGAAGGCCCAATACCACTTATAAGGTTGTTGCTCCGTGGGCTTAGTTGTGTTCAGCCCATTTAGACCTGTGGCCTAGAATGTAACAATTGGTATCAGAGCTCAGGTGCCTAACATCTCCTTAGACCTCATGGTTGCAGAAGTGTATTTACATAAAATTGAGAATGATGAGGATGATAGATAGGGGGACCTAGTTGCTCCTTGAGCTGTACATGTGTATGAAGATTGTTGTCTTAGGGAATACAGACACACTGACTTTGCTTACTTGTTGATGTTTTCTTTGCACTATTGATGGTGGAAATGGTAGTGCGATTGTAAGGTCTGCGTGCTTCATCACTCTACCTCAGGCTTTGGTTGATGAAGTAGGCAATAGGTCGAACTTAGGCTCGCACGCTCTGTCCCCTAGACTTCAGACTTTCACCGACAAAGTGGGCAACAGGCCGATCTTAAGCTTTGCACGCTCCGTCCCTTAGACTTTGGACTTGTGTCACTAAAGTAGGCGGTAGGCTGACGTTTGAATTCTTGTGCTCCGTCCCCTATACCTCGGACTTTCACCAACGAAGTGGGCAACATGCTAAACTTAGGCTTCGCACGCTCTGTCCCCTATACTTCGGACTTGCATCAACGATGTAGGCTATAGGCCGAGCTTCGGATTCATGTGCTCTATCCCCTAGACTTTGGACTTTCACCAACGAACTGGGTGATAGGCTAAACTTAGGCTTCGCATGCCTCGTCCCTTATACTTTTGCATGCCCCGTCCCTTCTGCTTTGAACTTGCATTGACGAAGTAGGCGATAGGTCAAGCTTGGATTTGCGTGCTCCATCCCCTACACTTTGAACTTTTGCCAAAGAAGTAGGTGTCAGGCCAAACATAGGTTTCACGCACTTCGTCTCCTATACTTGGGACTTGCGTCGATGAAGTAGGTGACAGGCCAAGCTTCAGATTCGCATGATCCATCCCCTACACTTCGGACTTGTGTCAATGAAGTGGGTGATAGGCTGTACTTAGGCTTCACACACTCTGTCCCCTATACTTAGGACTTGCGTTGACAAAGTAGGCGATAGGCCGAGCTTCAGATTCATGTGCTTCATCCCCTATACTTTGGACTTCTACCAATAAAGTGGGTGACAGGCTGAACTTAGGCTTCACACACTTCGTCCCCTAGACTTTGGACTTGCATTGATGAAGTAGGTGACAGGTCGAGGTTCGGATTCACACACTCCATCCCCTGCACTTTGGACTTTTGCCAACAAAGTGGGTGACAGGCCGAACTTAGGCTTCGCGTGCTCCATCCCCTATACTTTAGACTTGTGTCGATGAAGTAGGTGACAGGCCGAGCTTCAAATTCACGCACTCCACCCCCTACACTTCTGCCTTTCGCTAATGAAGTGGGTGACAGGCCAAACTTAGGCTTTGCACTCTCCGTCCCACTGTACTTCAAACTTTCTCAAGGCCCCTCTTTTTGTGTTATATAATCATGTTTATAGATAAGAATTGCTATAGAGCCCGTCGGTTCGGTGCACCATTTTATATTCCCACTTTATACTTCATAGAGTTGGCATGGAGCTTGTCAACTGCGTGCATCATTTTATACTCTGTAGAGTTGGCGCGAAGCCCATCGGGTCTGCGCATCATTTTATACTCTATAGACTGGAACGGGATGCCCGAAGGTCCCGATGCTTTATACTCCATAGAGTTGGCGCATAATTGATTGGCTCTGCGCATCACTTTATACTCCATAGAGTAGCCTGGGACACCCGAGGGTCCCAGTGCTTTATACTCCATAGTGTTTGGCACGGAGCCTATAGGCTCCACACATCAACTAGCATTATTTCTTCGCTATCATTACTTTTCAAGATATGCAAAGATTGACAGGCAAAAGGGGATGCTTTATTGCCTCCCATTTGCATGGGTATTCTTGTTACATTTCATGTGCATGTGCATTCTAGGAGGCTACCCGGCCTAGTGATGATGCGTAGCAGCATCGAAGCCGATCACTATTCTATGTGTGCTTGAGCTCTACTCCTTCGAGGGTGGAGAGATGGTAAATACCTGGTCATATCGATGCTGTGATTATATAGGGTCCTTCCCATTTAGATTCCAATTTGCCTGTTGTGACCGCTTAGAGCAACTTCTTAAGTACGAGGTCACTAACCGCGAGGCTTCACAACTTTAGTTTCTTGTTGTACGAGGCCGTTGTCATCTAAAGGTACTTTGTTATATTGTGCATTGCCTACATGCGATCTTTGTGAAGGAGGTCAATTGAAACACAACATTTGTTTAGTGCTGGAGGGGCTAGCACCCGGCGGGATTTGGCCTTCCGTTCTTGCAGGGTCATAGGCTTGTCTCCGAAGAGTAATTTGAATGGGGTGAAGCCCGTTGGTCGTGAGACTGAGGTACGCATGGACTAGAAGACCTTTGATAACTCCTCTGGCCATTTGCCCTTAGGTGAACCCACCAAATTAGGCCTGGGCAAAATACCCGCTACCCGTTACCTGTACCCGAATTACCCGGACCCGAACCCGAATTACCCGAACCCGAGGTACCCGATCCCAAATTCGGATAGCGATTCTGATTACCCGAAATTAGTTTGGGTAGTTCGGGTAATATCCCCCGGTACCCGAACTACCCGAATTACCCGAATTGTTTGTAAATTACCCGAATTGTCGGGAAATTGTCTGTAAATTACCCGAATTGTCGGGAAATTAGCCGTTTTTCTGTAAATTCGGGTATATCGGGTATACCCGAACCCGAATTATCGGGTACTCGAAATTGCGGGTAGTGTTTTTTGGGGCTAATATTGGGTAGCAGTTTTCATTACCCGAATTTTGAATTACCCGAACTACCCGACCCGAAAAATTCGGGTAACCCGAATGCCCAGGCCTACACCAAATGCTTCTTCATGCCGTTGGAGATTGTACTATTGGCACGCTCCATGACCTCATTAGACCGAGGGTGACCCACTGATACATAGCATACCTTGATTCCCATGTGTTCGCAAAATTGGCAGAAAGCCCCTGAATCGAATTCTAGGGCATTGTGCACCATGATTTCCCTGAGGACCCTGAAGTAGCAAATAATGTTTTGCCATAGAAACCTTTGTGCCCCCACCACCAAGGTGAATTTGGAGAGAGGGATGGCCTCGACCCATTTGGAGAAGAAGTCAAAGGCGACTATGACTAAGCGGTGGTCCTTGTGGCATGGGGTAGTGGACCAATTATGTCAATGCCCCAGCGAACCAGAGGCCATACCGATGGGATGGGCAGGAGGGGCCGAGGAGGAGCATGAGAAAACCACCCCACCCACTGGCAACCCTAGCATTGTTGAACAAGCTCCATTGCATCTGCCACCACCATTAGCCAATAAAACCCTTGCTAGAAGGCCTTTCTGACGAGGACCCGTGGGGCCAAGTGGGGGCCATAGAGACCTCTGTGTATTTCTATGAGTAGGTCCTGGCCTTCACGTTGTGACAAGCATCAAAGAAGTGGGGTGCTAACTCCACGCTTGTACAGGATGCCTTCCACCAACTTGAAGGCCCTTGCTCAATACGCCATCCTTCGTGCTTTGACCGGGTCATCCGAATCTTCGCCATGTTGGAGGAAAGCGATGATGGGTTGTCTCCAATCCTCCTGGGAGATGCACAGTATATCGGAGTTGTTTGGTTGGTCACACGGTGCAGCAGCAATTGCTAGCACTTTGAAGAAGGCGCTCATTGGCAACTCCCATCCCTAGCTTTTGGACTTCGCTAATGCATTAGCCTCAGTGTTAGCTGCCCTTGGAATTAGCTTGACGAAGATGCCTAGGAAGTGGCGCTCTTTAGTTCTTACGTCGGCCAAGTACTTGGCTAGCTCAGGGTCCTTAGCTTGGCATGATTTGTTGATGTGACTTGCCAGGAGGCGTGAGTCCGTGTTGACAATCACCCTTCACGCTCCCAGGGCCTTCAGTTTGTGGACCCATATAACAATGCTTCATACTCTGCCATATTGTTAGTTGCTAGCAAGTTGAGGTGAGTGATATACATGATGCTCTAGTCTTCGGGAGTGGTTATGATAGCCCCGATGCCTGCACCTGCCCTACAGTATGCTCCATTAGTGTGCAAGACCCATACTGGCTCGAGGGGTTGCGTAGGGGCTACTTGTCCTGTCAGGTCCACTCGGTGATGAAGTATGCTAATATCTGAAACTTTATTGTGGTACGGGTGATGTATGCGATGGAGACAGGAGCCAACTTGGCTGCCCATTTGCAGATATGGCCCATGGCTTCCTTGTTCCACAGCATCTCCCCAATTGGGAAAGACGAAGGCAGGGTGATGCTGTGCACCATGAAGTAATGCTAAAACTTGCACAAAGCCATGAGAAGTACATAGGCAAGCTTCTCCAGCTAGGTATAACATGTCTTCGCTCCTTGTAGTGCCTCAGATACGTAATATATGGGGCATTATGTGGTGCTCTCCTCTAGCACAAACACTGCTTGACCGCCTGGGGTGTCGTGGTGAGGTATAATAGGAGCAGAGCATCTGGTAGAGGGTAGGCGAGCTTAGGGAGCTCTGCTAGATACTCTTTTAATTACTGAAAGGCTTGTGCACACTCTTCGGTCCACTGGATGCTGTTTTAGCCACGCAAAGTTTTGAAGAATGGTAATGTGCTCTCCGCTACTCTGGTCAAGAATCTACCGAGGGCCACCAAGCAACCGGCGAGGCTCTACACTTCTCTCGTATTTTTTCAGGCTTCCATGGAGTGTATGGTGCCGATTTTGTCACAGTTGGCCTTGATTCCCCGCCTGGAGACCAGGAAGTCTGAGAGCTTGTCCGCTCCATCCCCGAAGATGCACTTCTCTAGATTCAGCTTAAGACCCACATGCCGAAGGTTGTCAAATGTTTCTTGCAGTCTGCATCATGCAATGCTGCCTGGCGGCTTTTTATTAGGATGTCATCCACACAGGCCTCCATGTTATGACCCAGTTGTGATGCAAGGACGAGCGTGATGAGCCTAGCAAAGGTGGCCCCAACATTTTTCAATTTGAAGGGCATCCAGACATAGCAATATGTCCCCTCTACCATTTGTACCTAGTGGGACCCGAAGTACACATCAAGGAAGGTCATCACCTCGCAGCCTGTGGTCGCATCAACTAGCTGATCAATGCGTGAGAGCAGGTAGTTGTTTTTTGGGACACACCTTATTCAGGTTGGTGAAGTCGATGCACATGCACCAAGCTCCATGGGTCTTCTTTACTAGTGTCGAATTGGCAAGCCGGTCCTATTGGACTACCTCCCTTACGATTCTAGAGGCCTTAAGCTTCGCCACATCCACCTTTGCAGCCTCTTGTCTTTCGGCGGACATCCGCCTCATTCATTGCTTGACCAGCTTCATATTGGGGCACAATACTAACTTATGCTCTATGATAGAGCGATCTACCACATGATCTCATTGGGTGACCATGCAAAGATATCTAAATTTTATTGGAGGACATCAAGAAGATCCTGCTCTGCTTCTGGGGTGAGGTTCACCCCCGATGGACACTCTCTATATTGGGTCATCTAGCCAAAGTGGCATAGCCTTCACCTCACCTACCAGCTTTAGCTTCAGCGTCCATTCTGGGACTGCGAGTGGGATTAGGCCCTCACTCATGGTGTCGACCTTTCGATGTGGGCTTTGTTCCCCTACTTCGATTTGTCGTGCGAGGTCTTGGTCGCCCCACATCGTGATGACTCCTTAGGGGTCGGGAGTTTCATACATAGGTAGTTGTGGTGCGGGATCACAACAAAAACATTGAGGGTTAAGGGTGGTCCTACCTAGAATGGTGTTGTAAGGGTACTGGAGGTCTATGACATCGAAGGTGATGACCTCACGTCTACTTCGCACTTCCTGCTCGAAGGCCATCTACAACTATATCTATCCTAGCACAGCGATGGGCCACCCCCGAAGCCTTATAGGGGTACTCCTACCAGTTGCAGTCTACTTCACGAGAGATCCATCTGATCGAAGGCATCCGTGAAGTGGAGATCCACGGAGCTGCCTTCATCAACAAGAACCCTCTGCACGTTGCAGCCCGCAATGTTGGCGATGAGCACCAAAGGGTTGCGGGAAGTCCACGCCACCGCACCCACTACCCCGAAAGTGATATCCACTTGGGCCCAGGTCAGAGCTACCTATATGGGGTATGATGCAACATGGTGTACTCATCATATATAGGCTCTTTGTTACCACTTGGAGGGAAACTCGAGGGCCGATCCTTCGGTGGTGGGGTGAATCACCCTACGGGGTAGGCTTTGGGACCCTAAATTTGCAGCGTTGCTGGCGAGGTTGGTGCTGCGGGCACTTCAACACACTACTGTACATGAGCAATTATAGGTGTTCTTACTTCCTGAGCATGCACCCGAGCTACACTCTTGCAAAGGGCTGCAACGGATGGTTAGTCAAAGGTAAGGTTGTCCCCGTGGCCATGCACCTTGCACCATAGTGATAGCGACTGCCCATCTTTGTGGCCACGACCTCTTCCACACCCGCAGCCCCTCCGTCCATAGCCCTCAGCTGCATTGCTCTCTTCAGCACCCTTGATGTTGAAGACATATTTGGATCGAGCTTCTCTTTGCTGCTTCTTGCTCAACTCCCCCTTTGGGGCCGCAGGAACCCTTTTTTCTTCAGGTGCTAATGGCACAATCTCTGCTTAACACCGTAGGACGTCTTCCTCTGCCCGAGTGTACTATTTTATTTTGTTGAAGAGCTTGGCCATGGCCTTTATGGACTTCCGCGCATTATACTTGGCGAGGGGGCCTTTCTAGAGGCCTCGGATGGCCGCATTGATAATGGTGGTGTTGTTGACATCCCTCACCTGACAGTGAACCTTCATAAAGCACCAGAAGTACACATGGAGCTTCTCCCCTAGCTCCTACCTTCCTGCGAAGAGTTGGTCAGTGTTGCCCGCTTTACGTAGTTCCATGGGAAGTTATTGTGCATGAGGTCTCGGACTTGCTCCCATGCGTATATGGACTCAGGGGTGATGGTGAGGAACCACGAGAGTGCTACGCCTTGGAGAGCAAGGGGCAACCCCTTGGCGTTTGAATTGTTGTCTCCTACATGGCTTCAATCACCATCTTGTAGACATGCAATAACTCATGGGGGTTGGTGTCACCCTTATACGATTCCACTGTTGGCATTTTGAAGTCTTTTAGCCAAACACCCTATTATAGACCTGCGGAGAGTGGCGACTCCAGGTCCAACCGATGGGGCATCCTATTGGGAGTGTGGTGGCATGCCGCATTGACCATGGCCATCTCGCCGCCTTCGCTCATGGGTGTTAGCTGGCTTCAACTTTCTTGCAACTCTTGCATAGCCCTTCCAGGTCTGCCAGTTCCTACTGCAAGGTTCCGTAGACTACCTCTAGAGTGCTAGCACCCACCTCGAGGGTGGGAAGGGACATACCCCCTGCCCCTTGCGTGGCGATCGCGGCGGTGCTAATGCTGGCATGAGTCGTTGCCTTCAGGCCCTCCATCTGCCGTGCAGCTTGCTCCATTGTAAGCACTGATGTGGTAGGCCCTCCTTCGTTGCTCATCGCTACTTCGGATGTCATCACGTGACTACTCCATCCACCACTTCCGTGCCTCCTACAGTGGTGACCTCAGAAGTGGTGCTCCTTTTTCTCTTGATGATCGGCGTCGATGATTTCTTCGGGGTTGATGTCTTCTTGGGGGTCGACGGTGCTCCCATATCTTTGGTGCCATCACTCTTCAACTGAGTTCACCTTGATTTGTAGCTTTGCATGTTGTCCCCAAGGACGGCACCAACTATTGCAGTTACGCATCAAACATTATAAGCAAGGCTACTAGGGAGTCACCTAGGTGGCTTTTCCTAGAGCCTATTGATCGTGGGAAAATGTGAGTTGCCTTGGGACTTGCTACCTTTCCCAAAAATGAGTTGTGTCTTCTCCATGAGGCTTAGGACCTACCTTTATACCCATGAGGAGGCATATTATAAGGGTGACTCTATCTGGATCTATGTTTACAGGGGTAATTGTGCCATTTCCTTTCCCTAAGGTCACATAAATACCTCTACTCAGGCCTATGTACACAGGGGTAGGATCGGTACTTCGCTATGTACCAGACCTTTGGTGGGCTGGCTGCACCATACTACTGGGCTACTAGGTTGAGTGGGCCCCGGTAGGGGCCATCCCCCCAATAGAAAAAAATTTAGAAATTGGACAAAATTAGCACCAATAGATAGATCTTGAATTTAGAAAAAAAAATGTAGAAACAAGTTTCATCAAATTTGGAGCTAAGACCAGAGAGAACAAGCTCGTCAAAGTTTAAATTTGGATTAAATCCATAAATAAACAAAGGAGAGAGAATTCTCTTTCTTCTAGGTAGGGCCCACTTTTAATTAAATGTTGAATTACCTTTATTCGGGGAAAAAAACCACGGAGATGATAGGTGGGGTCGACGGGTTTTTCAATTAAAAAGGAATTATTTTTAAATGGGGGAAAGGCAGAGGCCGACACGTGGGGCCATTTATTGTGTAAACAGTGATTGGCATGCATGTTAGTGAGTCGGATCTTTAAAAGCTAGTTTTAAAAAAATTTTAATGGCCATGGGGCCATTTGTCAATGAAACAAGGCTTTGGATTAAAGGGGGAGGGCCTACTTGTCATCGACTGCTTAATACGATGCTAATATGTCATCATTAGCTACTAATTAAATGCAATTAGCAGCTAATGGCACCGCTATACGACATCTTGCTCAGCTGAAGAATGGCGGGGCTCACTACCGGTGGTGGAGTCCACGGTGGCTAGAGGTGGTGGCCAAACTGGACCTCTCGGTACCGATTAAAGGGGAGGGGAGCTACTAGTAGGGAGTGGGAGCTCACCGGAAGGCTTGGCGGGCGCCGAGGGGTAGTGGAGGGAGCTGGCGATGATGACTCGGTCATCGGCGAGGAAGGCAATGACGCAAGCTTGTCGGAGATAGGAGCGAAGCTGCGCAAAGGTTGGGGGTGGCCTTAGGGCATCTGAGCGGACCTCCACGAGTGAGCGATTGGACGAGGAGGTAGTGAAGCGACAGGCGGTGGTGAAGCGACGGGCGGTGGCGTGCCGGAGCAAAAGGAGATGAAGGTCATTGATGGTCTGTGAGGGACGAGGAGACAATTAAGTGCAGTGAGAGGGAGAGGAGGATAGGGCGAACATGGGGAAGGCTTAGAGGAGCTTGGGGCTCACCGAGCGGGGCTACGTTGGTGATGGCCAAAGGAGGGCACAGAGGAGGCTGTGGCGGAGATAGGGGAGCAAGGAGTGGCTTGGTGCTATCATGGCAAGCAGTGGGAAGGTGTGCTATCATGGCAAGCAGCGGGAAGGTGTGCTATCATGGCAAGCAGTGGGAAGGTGAGGGTGGAGTGTGGTTGAGCTCAAGAGAGGATGGCTAGCCTTTAAATAGCCATGAGGGAGGCGAGATCTTGGGCATTGTACAGGCGCAAGCGGCGAGAGCTGTGGTTGCACAGGGGGCAGCACAACAGTCGAGGATAGCGGGGGTAGCACACGCGTTGACTCGGGCATGGGTGACGCGGGGAGAGGGCGAGCAACTTGGTGGCACGGACGGCTGGGAGGCATGTGCTCGGGAGTGGTGGTGGCGCGTTGAGGGGAAGAGAGGGGGGAGGGGCGGGTCGGGTGGTGTCGGCACGGACAGAGGGGGGAGCTAAGCGCATGGGGGCTGCGGAGGGAGTGCATGGGGGACCTGGCCGCAGGGGAACCAGGCCAGGCGCAGATAGAGGTGGTGGGAAGCGTTGCTGGGGCGGCCAGCACGTGCCGGGCGGCCCGGGTGAGGCCAGGCAGAGAGAGAGAGGAGGCTGGCTAAGCTGGAGCAGGCCATGGGCCGGGGGAGGGAGAAAGGCCGGAAATAGGCTGGGCCGTATCGAAAATCTTTGAAACTTTTGAAATTCAAACAAAATTGAGAGGCAAAATTGAATTTAAACTCAAAATTTTGAATTTGCCACAAAATTTTTTAAAAGCCCCAAAAATGGGGTGTTACATTCACTGAACTTTAATCAATCTTTTGATCTTTCCGTTGTCTTTAGGCGATAGATTGTACATGCAATTTTCTAGATTATTTTGGTGAATTCGTAGATCCGTTTTGCTTTAGCTCAGATCAACAATAGAGCAAGAGCAATCCAGAACCTCGCGCGGGCGACGCCACCCGTCGAGCGGGAGAGCTGCCTCCTCGCGCCTTCCGCGAACTGCCGCCTGTGCTGCCAGCCTGCCACAGCTACACCGCGCCTGCCACCTAGCTTTGCCCGCGCTCCGCGTGCTCACGCCGGCACCAGCGTCTCTTCGAATGCCGCTGTGCCACGGCTGCAGCTCCCAGCACACGCCCGTCTGCTGCAGCTCAGAGAAAGAGATTGGAAGACAGTATGAGAGGTGGAAGAGTTCGGGGCCATTTTTGTACTATTTGTTTGCTGAATCACTTGAGGTAGGCGGCCCACTTCAGTTTATTTGTTGAGTTGGATGGTACACTTGTACACGTTTGACGACTCGGTGCCACGTCAAATCAAAACCGGGGCAGAATGACCTCATGGAGTAATATAACCGGTTTTAAGAGTTAGAGGTGTCGATTGTCCGGTTTCATAGTTGATGGTTCAATTTTAGACAAACATAATTGTTGAGAGGTCAAATCGACTTACCAAAAAAAAGTGGGACAAAATGTAACTCTTTATCCTAGATCATCCTATGGCTTTTCTCCACAGTAGTTTTGACATGTAATTTGTCCCACTGTACATGTATTTTATTTCCAACTTTACCATACGTTTCAGTTTCAAGCATAATTTACATGGTAATTCTAAAATGGTGGCGTTGCATTTGCCTTTTTTTTTTCTTAAAGGTACCCGAGCTGGACCCAATCCATCATTCGGTTCTTTGCTGGATTCACTACACAAGTAAGCGTCCGGCATAACTCGTCTAGCAAGATTGCAGAGATCAACTCAAGGCTTGAGGATATCATTAAAAATAAGGAGAAATACAAGATTGAGGATGCGGCAAATAACTTGGCAATGGTGCCATGGAAACCTTCTACTACCATCTCTACTGCTGACACAAACTTGTAAGTAGGCATGATCCCTTTACCGAGTCAAAATTTCGGAGTCCACTAGTGTTATGAAATCACCGTAAGTGTAATGCTAGGCGCATCATCCATGGGGCATTCAGTGAAAGGACGCAATGCTTAACTCTAAGTTTATGTATGAAGATTCGTTGACAGATAAATTTTATTATTATATATTTTTTTGCATTCAACAGTTACTCAAAAGATTATAAAAAAGGTTTGGTTGTGTATATGCCCACCTTTTACCAAATACTAAAAATGATCGCATGAACCATTGCACCAGAAAGTCATCCAGAAAATCAGAGTGCATATAGTTTTAGGGAGTGTTTATACAACATGTGACTGTTTTTTAGGACAAAAATAGTCAGATTTTGAGCCGTTAGATAGAGATCCAACTATGCTCACTTTCGAAATTTTGTATTCAAGTTCATCTACAATGAAGATAACCAAAAAATACAAGTCACATGTGTGACTATATATACTAGTTCGTTCGGTGATTTTTCAAATAGGGCAAATGCATGTACTACTTCCTTCTCTGTTCTTATTCAAGGATACCTAAAATCATGATTGACCCACAGGGATGATGTGCAACTACCTTCAATGAAACGGAAGGAGCAAGATAAGCTAGAAGAAGAGCTTCGTAACCCTACCAATAATAGACTCGTGATCTATGTGACGGGGGAAAGTGGGGTGGGCAAGACAACTCTGGTTAGAGAAGTATATGAAAGGCCAACAATCAAGATGAAATTTGATGTCCAAGCATGGGCTAAATTCCCACCGCACTTGAGTTCTTCCAGCATCCTACAATTAATCCATCAAGAATTGACAGATACAGATGATTGGCTTCCTCGAAAAGGTATTGATAATGAGGTGCAAAAAGAATTGGAAAACAAGACGTTCTTGTTGGTGATAGATGGTGAGGTTAGCAACACTGAATGGAATGGCATTCTTGCTGCCGTGCCAGATGATAAAAAACTAAAAACAGATAGCAGGGTTGTTCGAATCATGCACGGTACAACACCTGAAGTGCCACGTGGCAGTGCTGCTCATAACAGGATTGAACTAAGCCGTTTTGACAAAACAACGACCACTGACCTATTCCGCCAAAGGGTGCACATGGAAGAAAATGTTGAGGATCAAAAACCTACCAACGGAAGAGAAATGGGTACAGAAAACAAAAATGACAAAAAAGAAAACTATGACAAGTTTGACATGGAGGATATCTATCATATAACGAGAGGCCTTCCTCTTGCGATTGTTCTTCTATTTGGACTTGTGAAAAGAAAGGAGTTTCCAAATGAGTGGAAGGCAGTATTCAAGCACCTCAAGTCCAAGCAATCAAAGCGGCTTGATAGCATACTCACCATGTGTTTTGACGATCTTCCGCACGACTTAAAATCGTGCTTCATCTACTTTGCTGCATTGCCCATGAACACACCTATTGGGGCACGCAAGTTGGTATGCATGTGGATGGCAGAGGGATTCCTAAGACCAAAATATGGGAAGACAATGGAGACAGTGGGAAGAATCTACTTGAAGGAGTTGATTGCAAGGCATCTAGTTAAGTTTGTGAATATGAAAAACTTTAGTGGTGACGATGAATTCGTGACTGTCCACCATAAGGTTCATGCATTCCTACAACTTGAAGCACAAGAGGCTAATTTTGTGGAGATCCACAATGGTGACGATATACCTTCATTGACAACTGCCCGTCGCCTCTCTCTACAGAATTATACAGATAAATATGCCGCTTTAGCTAACTCTCTGCCAAAACTACGATCTATATTGTCTAATTTCCAGGAAGAGATTGAAGATGATGTGGAAGATGAAGATGACGAGGAAGTCGAAGAGGAAGAGGAGGAAGAGGGAGAAGAAGAAGATGAAGAGGAAGAGGGAGAGCAGAAGGAAGATAGGGATGGGGACGGAGAGGAAGAGGGACAGAGACAGGGAAAGCGAAAGGAAGAGCAAGAGGGAGTCGGATGCATAGAAGAAGTGGAAGAGCAAAACAGTGAGGATGTGGGAGATGGAGACAACAAGCAAAAGGGGGAGGACGAAGAAGAGAAAAATATTGAGAACGGAGTGGAAAATGAAAGGAATGAAGAAGCAAAAGAGGAAGTGAAGCCTAGCACAATGCCAATGTCAAATTTGCTTCGTTGTTGGGGACAAGGGGCCAACCCCCAAATGCCCATCAAGTCATACATAAGAGGCATGTTGCTGGTATCGAAGTTCCTCCGTGTGATCAACCTACAAGGCATTGAGATCGGTGAGAAGTTGACAGCAAAGATCGGCAACGTGGTGCACCTACAATACCTCGGTGTCACTGCTTGTTCGTTGAAATGGATTCCATCAACAATAGGAAAACTTACCAATCTTCAGACATTGGATGTTTGAGACACATTCGTTCAGAAGCTTCCAACGGCATTTTGGAAGATTAGAACACTGAGGCATGTGTTCGGTAGTGGCCTTTTCTTGCCTAAGCGTGTAGGGGACTTGAAGCACCTACAAACACTTGAAGCCATACAACCTGATCAGGATAGTGGTTGGGATAGCAAGACTTTCGAGAAAATGGTCCATCTTGAGTCCTTATTTATTTGGGATCTTTCCGATATCAATGCAAAAGGCTCTATCTGATGCTAATGCAAAGGCTCTATCTGATGCTATCGACAATCCTGATTTCCTTGAGTACCTTGTGACCCTAACCCTACAAGTTAATAACATTCCGCTGAGTGTGTTCACCAGCTCTTCCCAGAGACGTCTTCGTGCAATGAAACTAGATGGGAAGTTGGACTTATCTATTCTGCTTTCTGAACCAAAGGACTCCAAATTCTGTCTCCCTAACCTGACTATACTATCGTTGGAAAACACAGGGGTGTCACAGGACTTCATCAACAAGCTTGGCAAGCTGCCGTCGCTTGCCAACCTAATCTTGGATACAAATTCCTACATGGATGATCAACTTGTTTTTCGCGCTGCTGGATTTAGAAGTCTAACAAAGCTGACGCTCTCAGATTTGGAAAAGTTGAAGAAAGTTGAAATAGGCAAATCTGCGCTTCCAGAGCTCACGGAGTTGATGATTGTGTGGTACCCTGAAGATATCGAAATCGTGGTCTACGGCGAGCGTGAATTTGTGAAGAAAATTCTACTTGAGGATGAAGACCTTCGTGCCAATATCACTCAGATTCCAATTGCTCAAAAGAAAATTACTCAGGTGGTAGCATCAAGCAGCGCGTAGCTGGTTGAAGACCACAGGTAAATTAAGACGCTGTTAAAATAAGTCTCGAGCGCCGCTTAGGTTTTTGGTTAAGATGTTCAGTAGTTCTGCACTGCATTTCTTGCCGGGTTCTGTCAGAATCTGATATTGTCGGATTTTCGTGAGAAAGTCGCTTCTGGTTAGTAGTTTTCAGTTTACTTGAGCTTGTTTAGTACCCGGTTTGATTCGGTCTTGCACGGGCGATTCAACGGGGAGTAGTTCTGTTTAGTTAGAGTATTTCACGGATATTTCGGTTTTGTAACAGCACGGTTGTTTGCAGTCAGTTGCTAATAAAAAGGGACTGAAGAAACAAAAAAGCTGCGGCAGTTTTGCAGCACAAACTGAGCCAGTGTACATCGGTTTCGTTATTGCTTTTCGCTTGCAGGTTTCGCCTGAAGATCGGTCTGATATTCAGAACTGAATACATTCAGTTACTGTAGCTCGACCGAAAAACTGCAGACGAGTCACCGATTGCAGAAGTGCTCGCGTCGATCAAGCTCGGGTATTTCTGACAGACGCCAATATGGTGTACAATATTCGCATAAGAAAACAAATGATTCGCATATGCTTGTAAAGCAATTTGTTGCGCTTGAAATTTGCTTGTGTGTGCTTATACGCCTGTGTGTACAATCTTGTAATATGTACCAGTCGGAGCTAGCTATAGTGTGTATATGATGTGTATCAGTGCATGCTGCAGCAGTATGGCAAAATTTGTTGATTATGCATCCACAATAAATAAATAAATGTTTCAGGGCGTCTTACTACAAAAGGATCCGTATGTTCCGATTTACAAAAAGGATATTCCCAATCACGCATAGCTTACCTAGAGTCGGTTGCAACATTGTTTGGCAGCCTAATGACAATAGGTGGAAGTGGGTAGAAGTGAGACACGAACCTAAGTGAATAAGTTTGCAACCTTGTACGTCTACCATTGCACCGTATGACAATCCTCGACCTCATGACATACATATGCGTCACCGAGCCGAACAAGACGCCGCCGGGCGCTAAGTGCTGGCGAGGCCACAGCCGCAGTGAAGGACGCACGGAAAGGGGGGCAACGTACTATCCCTGGCAATTTCTTGCTTTGCACCTCCTTTTTTGGATTTGCAGTGTGTTTATCTTTGTCAGAGCTGTCAGATAAAATGCCCATCATTTTGTTTGCGTAATTCTAATTCTACAGTATCTATGCAGATCGGTGCCATGGAAGTGTAAAACTGTTAGCCCATGGGCCGGGCGCACCACTGACAACAGCTTCGTAGAGCAGCACTGGGCTCTGGGCCGGGGAACTGTTGATTTACAATGTTCAGAGATACATCAATAAAACTCCAGCCATTGACCTGGGTTGTATTCTTGAGGATCTCCAATAAATCTTCTAAAGTGCTCATATCCCCTATATTTTAGAAGAAAAGGTACAAAAAAGACTTCAACAGATCCCCTAAGTGGTACCCAAAAATATAGAGGATTCCATCCTTGATTTTTCGTCCCCCATATATGGAGGACGCACACCATCCTCTAAATCTGCCCCAACGCTCCTGCGCTGTCCGATCCCCTAAATTCTTTGGTTGGTAGTTTTTGTGGACCCAGATTTTAATTTAGGGGACCATATTTAGAGGATTTGTTGGAGGTTATATATTTTTAGTCTTCTATATTCTAGATTGTGTCCTCTAAAAAGTGATTTTAAGGGATGAAATTTAGAGGACATTGTTGGAGATGCTCTTTCCCCAATTTATCCACTTCGCGTGCACGTGGTAGGTCACCGAGACAGAGCAATGTTCAATGTTAATTAGCCATCTTAGTAGTTAGGTACTTCCCCACATGCTCACAACGTTCGGATGTGATCGTTCAAAAATTAGTAGCGCGGAGCGATCCAATAACCAATCAATACAACTAAAAGCAAGAATAATCATATAATCAGACAATGCAAAACAAATGAACAATTGATACAAGAGATGAGAGAGAGCGTAATCAGCAATCTTCTTTATTGATCTCAATTGATATGTTTACAATGAAAGCCTCTCCTCTATATTTATAGTCTACAGATCTTTTGGTATACGCCCACATATCCAACTTGGAGTTCAAGAAAGAAACTATGCGGGGCCACAGCTTAACCACACCCCTACAAGGGGTTAGTTTCGTAAGGTTGGATCCTTGAGGGCTATTTAGTAATTTCTCAATTGAGAAAAGAAGAAAGAGAATGAGAAAGAGAAAAGGAAAAGAAAAGAGTGGGTGGCCCACCTGTCAGTGGGTGGAGATGAGGAGATAAGGTCTCATACCTTCCATGGAGCCAGCTGTTCGCAGCCACCGTCTCGCCGACCCAAGTTTCCTCTATTTAAGCTAGCCTCTTTTTCTTTCTTGGAGATCTATTAGAAATAATCTTGAGTTAGAGTCCAAGACGTAGTAGAGTTCGTCTCTGAGTATAACTCAAGTTGAAGTTGTGTCCAACTTGAAGTCCGAATACATCTGCGAGTAGGAGATTATTAGAATTTATATTGAGGAGGCTTGTACCCAATTTTGTATGCAAGAAGAAAAGCAAGAAAAAAGCGAGAGAAAAAGCAAGAAAAAAGGGAGTAAATAAAAGAATAAAGAAATTCAGAAATTTCTTTCGTGTTCTCTCAGTTTATTTGTGATGTGTACGTTTTCTCCTGAATTAAAGTTGTACAAGTGGTATCAACACCATATGAGATCCCATCGAAAGAAAAAATCCGATGAAAACGCTCGTGCGTCTCGTGAGCAACGTTTGCTCGCGAGTTGCGCGTAGAGTTCCTGAGGAGCGGTGACTTGGAGGGAAAAAAAAGCAGGCAGCAGTAGGCTTCAGCAGTTGACGCCAAGTCGCCTGTCTAGCAAAAGACAGCGCGTACTCTCGAGGCAGCAGCAAAAGCAACAGGGACGTTTCAGCAGCAGGTACAGGCAGACTCGTCTTTTTCAGCCACGCGGAGCGCAAGAAAAATAGATTAGTCAGAGCAGCGCCAAGAGAGAGAAACTTTGTGTAAGCAGAGAGGAGAGAGAGAAGGAAAAAATTAAGGGACTGTCTATATGAGATTTGACTGTTTTCGTCATCAAAAACAGTCAAAATCTAGGCCACACGTTTACAAAACGGACGTCCAGGAATGTTCTGTACAAAACCAGCATAAAACTGCTAAACGGGCCCTCAATTCTTAATGGGCCACGTTTTCAAACCCACAACCCGCAAACCGCTTAACGTTGCTTTACGTATTCCATGCCGGGCTTATGTCCGCTTGTTGTCACGGCCAAAAATAAAATAAAAAAATTGAATCTATTCACAAAGGCCCACGAATACAAAAAACAAAGTTGTTGTCACTGGTTAAACTTGTACAGAGGCCCACGATCACATAACTTTGTACACAAAATCCATTTACAAACTTGTACAACCTTGTGCAGATCCTACTTTACAAACTTTGTACAAAAAAGTATCAACTTGACACCCAAGGAAACAAAAGAAAAGGCTCGTCGACGACGTGATCGATAGAAAAGGGGAAAAGGCAATCTGGAGAAAAAAAAAGTTCCCACGATGCAGATACCAGGCGATTGAAAAGTTCCCAAGAAGCCAGCCATGCAGCAAGAGGGGGGAGACGCAGCCATGCCGCAAGACGATGTGTTGTCGCTGTCTCCACCAGAAACAACATACCGCCATGGATCAGATGGTGTCAACGATCAAGCAACCACGAGAGAAAGAAGTGGGATTCGGGAATCAAGAGAAAAACAGGAAAAAAGGTCCCGAACAAATGCAAGGTACGTTGTGTAAAACCAACCTTGTTTTTTTGCTTCGATTGACTCGTGAAATTGAAGGTCTGGTGCTTGGCACAAAGAATTCCCAAGTATCAACATTCAAACTCCAAAAAAAAAGGGCTGCAGTCCCATTTGTCTTGTCTTGTGCAACAAATTTGGAAAACTACTGAACTGGCTGCAACATTAGTTTCCCCATGTCAATCCTTACTAGCTGCAAAAAAACTACTGAACTGGCTGCAAAAAAAAATGTTAGTAGTTATCTAAATTCACATGCACAAATAAAAAACTGCCATGCAATAAACAATATAACCACAAATAACTGCCCATGCAACTATGTTTGAGAATTTAATGACAGCAGTCTTACATAAAAAAATCGCATGAAAAACTACTGTACTGGCTACAACATTGGTTTCCCATGACAATCTTTTCTAGCTCCTTTTATATGCTCTAGGTTATATTAACACTTGCAGTTAAAAAAACAGCAAAAAAGAGTTATAACCACATAAAGGTATAACTCAAAAAAGTATGATAACAAACATATAACAAAGCTTCAACTTACATGGATATATTCAAAAAAAGTTCCATAAGCAAATCAAAAAAGAAACAACAATTACTGGGTAGAACGCAGACAATTTTCAAGTATCAGCATTCAAAAACAAAAAAGATATAATCACAGGCACTCAAAAACGCCATGCAAAAATAATCACATGAAGGTATAATCTTCTTAAAGTATGACAATCCTTACCAGCTCCTTTGCAGATAAGTTCCAAAAAAGCAACTCAAAACAAACAACAAAAAAACTGTTAGAAGTTAAAAATACATGATGCTGGGCATATATTTACAGAAATTTATAAAAAAAAACTTAAAAAAATACAAAACCTTTATGATTGGTGTTACTACCAAAACTTCCTTTGAAAAAATTATTATGAACAACTGATTTTCATTAAAAAAAAGTAGTAACCTATACAGCATTAAAAACCTATATACTAGTATATAGTATCAACAAAATGTATTGTGTTATTGCTCTCAGATGTAGGGTTACTCAAGATTTCAAAATCTTGGCCGTCCCGCTACTTTGGTCTATACTCTTCATAAATTGAATATGACAATTGAGATCCAGATTTTTTGAGCTCTACACAACAAAATTGCCAATCTCAACTATCGACTGTCACCAAAAAAACCTCTCGGTTAGCAGAGGAACAAGTGCCAAGTGATCACATATACAAGAATTAAAATCAGCCAAAAAAATAATCTGACAAGCTTCTAGAATTTTGGATTATAATTTTAGCAAGTTATGCAACAAAACCAAACTGACTAAATCAAGGTGCAGACAACACAAAACTAGTGATCACAGCATATACATACTCTCAAAAAAAACTAACTGTTGGACAGAGAGAGAAATGACAGCAATGGCAAAAGATCTAGAGCTCAAAAAATTGGACATCCAATTTCAGTAATAGACCACAAAAAATCATCATCGAGCATATGACAGGCCCACTAGCATCTCTTTCTACCCCAGAACACAGAAACATATTGGGAAGTTTAATCAAACCGGTCCGGAGAGAAGCTTCACGATACCGAGTCTGGAAGAAATAACGGGTGCGAATTTCGCAACCTGGAAGCACTCCCCTGTTCGCAGGAAAGTATAAACAATGTTAAAAAGTATGATAACAGCTACTTTCTAGGTTAAATTATCATCTGCAGTAAAAAACAGCGAAAAAAAGTTAGTAGTCATCTAAATTCTGCATGCACTAAAAATCTGCCATGCAAAAATATATCCACAGAAAGGTATAAAAAAGTAGCAAAATGACATATGTTCAAAACAAAACCCCCCTAATTGAGTAAATAACTAATGTACCTTTCAAGCATATGTTCTAATCAAAAACTTCTGTCCACACAGGTAATCAAACTGACAACACGCTGGATAAAGTACTGACGACACAAGACAAAACTGAAGACACATATCTAACATTTGATGAATTGCAGCTCTTGAATTATACTTCGGGAACAGTGAGTATATGGGAGGCAACATTTGCTGAGTAAAAAGAAATATATTCCCTGAATATGCTTTTAACTGTTATTATTTTGTCAAAAGGGAGTGCATCTACCATTTACGACTGATGCAGCAAATGATTAATAGCACTCAATCAATTTACTCAAATTCCTGGTGAGGAAAAAACATCCTAAAAATATAAAATGCGCTTTTAGTAACCGGTTAAAATGACACAAAAAACTGACCTGCATTCTGTTGTGCTTTTGCAGGATGGATTAGGGACTTGTGACCCCTTTTTGAATGTCCCTGTTGGTTTTCAGGTACTAATGTGTATTCTTACGAGAGAAAAATTGACACAAAAAAACACATTTATGTTTTCCATATCGTTACTATCTTGAGTCGTGTATGTATCCAGAATTCGATGATAATGACAAGCAACAGGATAAATGATGACTACACAGTTGCACAAATAGGGCAGGCAAATTATTGTGAGGACATGCATGTAGACAGTGAGGATGAAACTCCCCATTATTGGTCTTTGGATACGTTAAAGACAATGCAAGATGGCAATGTATGTTATCATATAGAAAATTCTTTCTTATGTACATACTAACATAGGCAACAAAACTCTTAATTCTTGGGTGAAACATTGCTTTACAGGGGCCAGATGATACTGCTGACATTACAAATGAACCAACATCTCATATGACCAATGAAGCACGCCAGCAAGAAGACATAAATCAAACACAAGATGATGGACTGCTAAGTGAAGATGATATTGAAAATTTCTTGATTCTTGAAGAACAAGCAGCAAAACAGGGTAATAATGTACAGATAGATAGCAAGTACACTCCTACAATGGGGATGCAATTCAAAACAGCAGAAGAAGCACACCACTTTTTCAATTTTTATGCTTTCCTATCAGGATTTTCAGTGGTTCTTACACATACCTATCACAGCACAGGCAAAAAGAGGGATAATGGGGTGACAAGAGTCACATTCAAGTGCAATAGGCATGGAGTTACAAAAAAGCAAAAACAGGAGGAAGTAACAACAGAAAGAGACACAAATGTTCTGATAAAGACCAATTGTGAGTGTGTGATGGTTGTGACAAAAACAAATGGAATATGGTACATAACAAGGCTTGATTTGGACCACAACCATGATTTGAGTCCAAATTCAGAGACAAGATTCATGAGATCGCATAAATACATGACACCAGAGGAGAAGAGATTGATAAGGACATGAAAAGAGTGTAACATACCGACAAGAAGCATGATCTCGATTCTATCATTTCTGCGTGGTGGCTTGACAGCCTTGCCTTACACAAAAAAAGATGTTAGCAATCTTCGAACATCAATTAACAGAGAGACAACAACTAATGACATGGTGCAAGTTCTAGAGTATTTTAGCAATAAACAGAAAGATGATCCAAGGTTTTATTATGCTTTTGATTTGGATGAGAATAAAAAGGTCAGAAATATGTTTTGGACAAATGGCAGATCAAGAGAATATTATGCTCAATATGGGGATTGTGCTAGCTTTGACACAACCTATCAAACTAATAGATACAATCTGCCATTCGCACCATTTGTTGGAATCACAGGGCATGGGAACACATGTATATTTGGCTGTGCATTCATACTAGATGAAACTGTAGACACATTCAAATGGTTGTTCACCACATTCCTGTCAGCCATGGGAGGGCAAGAACCATTGACAATAATAACTGACCAGGATGGAGCAATGAGATCAGCAATATCTCAAATATTCCCTAACACAACACATAGAAATTGTCTGTTCCACATACTGAAGAAAGCAGTTGAGAAGGGTGGGAAATGCTTTTCTAGGAACCATGGATTGTTTGATGATTTTCAAGACATTATCCACAACTGTCTAACAATAGCTGAATTTGAGAAGCTTTGGCAAGAAATGATTGAAAAATATCAACTACAAAACATCAAGTATTTCCAATGATGTGGCTAACTAGAGAGAGGTTTGTTCCAAGATACTTTAAATGTAACTTCGTCCTTTCATAGAAAGTACCGCACTAAGCGAAGGCACAAATGCAAGGATCAAAAGGAATGTTGGTCCACAGTACAGTGTTACAAGCTTCCTCAAAGAGTATGATAGATTGATAGATACAATTTTCGCCACCGAGGAAAAAGACAACCATGAATGCAGATCCAGAGAACCAAAACAACTATGGTCTGAATACTACATTGAAGAGCAAGCTATGCAGCTTTACAACAGGAATATATTCAAAAAGTTCCAAAAGCAACTCAAAGATACCACAAGACTTCAATTGACAGAACTAGAACCATCCAAGGTTTATGAGGTTTTCCAAGCATTAAATTACAGGAAAAAAGAATGGAGGCACAGGAAGTACATTGTACTAGTAGACTTACACAGAGAAGATTTTAACTGCATATGTGCCAAATTTCAGAAGGATGGCATATTGTGTTCACATATACTGAGAGTAATTCTTAACCTGGACCTCACAAAAATCCCAGACAGATACATTATTGATAGATGGAGGAAGAAAGTCAACAAAGTTGTCAGAATTAATGCAATGAATACAGATGCAGAAAATTCGACCTTAAGGTTTAATGTCCTTTCTAGAAGGTTTGCTGATTTAGCATCAAAAGGATCAAAGACAGGAGCAACATATAATTTTCTGATGGAAGAGATATCAAGGATCGAAAACCATTTAATCGAAATTGCAGCTGACAAAGAAATGCATGAACAGCCACATGGACAAAGCAACAGTGACAAAAATGCAAATGATGCTGCAGCAGATGAAAGTTCGTCAGTTGGACAGATCAATCTTCTAGATCCAGATGTTGCCCAAACTAAAGGAAGACCATCAACAAGATTTAAAAGTTTAATTGACAGGATTAAAGAGAAGGAAGTATACCACTGTAGTCACTGTGGAGGTACTGATCACAACTTTGCAACATGCAAACTGAAGCACATTGAAATTGAACTACCCAAGAAGAAGAGGCAAAACATGAATAAAGCAAACAAACAAGGTATACTCTTCCATCAGAAAATTATACATGGTGCTGGGCATATATACATATCAATACTTCAACTCCTAAATGGTTAAAAGTAATGAAACCTTTCAAGCATACATTCTAATCAGAAAATTCTGCATACTAGACTATTGTTTTTTCATAGGAGACTTTTGTTTATGGCATTGTGGCTACTTGCATTCATCATAATAAGTTCACAAAACAAAGAAGGATTGATTTGCAGCAATAGATGTCTTTCACAAACAAAACACTTTTGGAATTTTTTTATAAAAAAAACATATGCAAATGTTCAACACTAATGTTCATCTTGTTGAATTTCCTTTAGGAGGACAGTCAAAAAAGAAGGCCAGAGAGCATGCAACACTCAAAGAGATGTAGAGAATACTGAAGTACAGAAGGCTACAATGTGGCCAGGAGAGGATAAAAAAATACTTGACTCACGTATCAGAAAAAATATGACATTTGTATTTAGAAGTATGTTATAGAAGGACACTACTGGAGTGACATTTGTAAAGAAAAGACTATTGCAGAATGGAACAGCACAATTATTCTCTTGTAATCGTCTAGCTCATACAATTTTGAACAATTACATTTGCAAGAAAGGGCTATTGTAATATGGACAATTGCAAAATGTGCTTTCCTATAAGTATTTTTGATGTTTTAATTTCATGTTAGTGGTCATGTATACATGAGTAACAAAACTGACAGCTTGGAAATCTTAATAAAACATAACATTCATACTCAACAAATCATCTTGGGAAATTCAACAAAACAAAAATTCTGCATACTATAATATTGTTTTTTAATAGGAGAGTTTGTGTTTATGGCGTGTGTGGCTACTTACATTCATCATAATAAAGTTGAAGACAAGCTAGGCAATAAAAACTGAGCATATGTCAATGCTTCACTTTACATGGATATGTTCAAAAAAGTTTCAAAAAAGCAGCTACAAAAAGAACGCAAACAAAAAAAGACAGTAGAAAATGAAAATACATGGTGCTGGGCGTATTTTAATATCAATACTTCAACTCCTAAAATGATTAAAAGTAATGAACCTTTCAAGCATACGTTCTAGTCAGAAAAATTCTGCATACTAGACTATTGTTTTTTCATAGGAGACCTTTTTGTTTATGGCATTGTGGCTACTTGCATTCATCATAATAAGTACACAAAACAAGCTAGGCAAAAAAACTTGAAACTGATCAAGATGCTAACCTTCTAAGAACACAACACAAACAAATAAGCAAGATTCAAAAAAAAAAAAGCAAATCCAACCAACCAAAAACAAGATTAAAAAAAGATTAAAAAAACTGCCATGCTAGTATGTTCCATAAGCAACTCAGAAAAGAAAAACAACAACCCTGGTAGTAGAAAGCAGAAAATTCCAAGAATCAACATTCAAAAACAAAAAAATCTTAAACGTATGATGCTTCAGTAATCTCCTGTAAAAATTGATGCATTGATATATGGTAGACGTGTTAAAAAATATGCATAAACACAGTATAGCACTCCCGAAAACGTTGGAGCCTTAGCATATATGGTTAGATCCAGCATATGTTCAACAAAAAAATTTATTGTATTATTGCTCTCAGATGTAGGGTTGTTCAAGATTTCAATCTTGGCCGTCCCGCTACTTTGGTCTATACTCTTCATAAATTGAATATGACAAAAGTGAGATTCAAATTTTGAGCTCTAAAAAAAACTAGGCAAAGCTTCCAGAATAACTTGAACATATTCAAACGATCAATTTTGAGTGATTGGCTAACTAGGGAATATTAAAATTTTGAGCTCTAAAAAACAACAATTTGACAATCTCAACTATTGACTGTCACCAAAAAAACAATACTCTTGGCTAGCAGATGAATCAGTGCCAAAAAAAGTGATCAAACAGATACATACTCTCAAAAATAAAATCTAACTGTAGGACAGTGAGACTACAATGGCAGCAATTCAAACGATCTAGAGCTCAAAATTTAAACGTTCAATTTCAGTATTAGACCACAATTATCCTCATCGAGCATATGACAGGCCCATACTAGCATCACTTCCTACCGCAGATCACAGAAAAAAAAGATTACACTCACTGTGCAGTGATATTCGAAATCACTTGAAGTAATCGAAAAATAGGCAAGGCACACGATTGCGCTGTCCCCAGAAAACCAATGACATGTCAGTTATTTGGTTATAAATTGATCAATCAAAACATCTTGGGAAGTTTAATCAAACAAGACATCTAGGACACAAAACATATTGGGATGATTCACCTAACAAAACACCTTGATATAAACATCTAGCATTCAAAACTTCCAAGATGTACAAAAAAGAAATAAATGAGTCACAAACTCAGATACAGTTCCAAAAATTTGTGAAGAAAAGGCATCAAGCAAACAGTAGAAGCAAAAAATATGTAAGAATCAAACATAAAAATCATATAAATAATATGAATGTGATAAGGTATGCAAAGAAAATCCAACTAGTCGAGAGGTATTATATTATTGTTTATTGGATAAACAATAGTAGGAACAATGCTAATCACAAAACCATGGTGAACAAGGATGAATAAGAATGGTGAGGATGCAAACTTCAAAAGTAAAAGCAAGAAAATATATATGCACAGACCACATTATGTAAATAAGAGATACTAGCATGACACTGCAAGAAAATTGCACACATACAAGGAAAAAATTGCATATGACCTGATGCTGCAACATATACTAAACAATGGTAGGCGATGATTGTTTCATATTATAGTACATTGAACTATTGGCAAAAAAAATAACATAAGTCAACTCTATATGATAAATCCTAACAATATGTTTCATATTGCAGATCTGTGGCTATTCAGGTGTACTAGTTTTATGGATCTATCTTACACAAAAATAGTTTCTTCACTTAGTGAAAACCCTTAAAAAAAGGACCACAAAAAAACCAGGCGACTGTGAACTAGCAAAACCGAAAAATGTATTGTGTTATTGCTCTCAGATGTAGGGTTGCACAAAGATTCCGATCTTGGCCGTCCCGCTACTTTGGTCTATACTCTTCATAAATTGAATATGACAAGTGAGATTCAAATTTTGAGCTCTAAAAACAACAATTTTATGTATAGACCAAAAGTGACTGTCAACAAAAAGTGATCACGTACTCTTGGCTAGCAGAGGAATCAGTGCCAAAAGAGATCACATATAATTTTAGCAAAAAGTTATGCAACAAATCCGGACTGACTGATCAAGGTGCTGACAACACAAAACTAGTGATCACAACATATACATACTCTCAAAAAAGATCTAATCAGAGGACAAGTGAGACAAATGACAGTAATGCAAAAAAGATCTAGAGCTCAAGATTTGAACATTCAATTTAAGTATTAGACCACAATTATCCTCATCGAGCATATGACAGGCCCACTAACATCTATTTCTACAGCAGATCACAGAAAGAACATAGATGACACTGTGCAGTGATATTCGAAAATCACTTGAAGTAATCGACAAAATTATGCAAGGCACACGATTGCGCTGTCCCCAGGAAACCAATGACATGTCAGCTATTTTGGTTATAAATTGATCAAACAAAACAAAACCAAACAAAACATATTGATATACTAACCAAAACAAAACACCTTCATATACTAACAAACTTCAAAAAAGATATCAAAACAGTTTGGGAAGTTAATACACGGAGGTTCATCAAACATAACATTCAAAAAAGATGTATAGAGGGAGATATTGCTCTCAGATGTAGGGTTACACAAGATTTCAAATCTTGGCCGTCCCGCTACTTTGGTCTATACTCTTCATAAATTGAATATGACAAATGAGATTCAAATTTTGAGCTCTAAAAAACAACAATTTGACAATCTCAACTATTGACTGTCACCAAAAAAACAAATACTCTTGGCTAGCAGATGAATCAGTGCCAAAAAAAGTGATCAAACAGATACATACTCTCAAAAATAAAATCTAACTGTAGGACAGTGAGACTACAATGGCAGCAATTCAAACGATCTAGAGCTCAAAATTTAAACGTTCAATTTCAGTATTAGACCACAAATTATCCTCATTGAGCATATGATGTGCCCATACTAGCATCACTTCCTACCGCAGATCACGAAAAAAGATTACACTCATCGTGCAAAGTGATATTCAAATCACTTGCAGAATCGAAAAATAGGCAAGGCACACGATTGCGCTGTCCCAGAAAACCAATGACATGTCAGTTATTTGGTTATAAAATTGATCAATCAATACATCTTGGGAAGTTTAATCAAACAAGACATCTAGGTGCATAAAACATATTGGGATGCTTCACCTAACAAAACACCTTGATATACTAACTTCCTGACCAAAAAGTAATCACATAGACAACAAATTAAATCATCCAAAAAACCTTGACAAGCTTCCAGAATTTGGGATTATAATTTTAGCAAGTTATGCAAAAAAGCCAAACTGACTAATCAAGGTGCAGACAAAACAAACTAGTGATCACAACAGATACATACTCTAAAAAAATCTAACTGTAGGACAGTGAGACAAAATGGCAGCAATTCAAAATGATCTAGAGCTCAAGATTTAAACATTCAATTTCAGTATTAGACCACAATTATCCTCATCGAGCATATGACAGGCCCACTAGCATCAATTCCTACCGCAGATCACAGAAAAAAGAAAAAAAACAGAGAATACACTCACTGTCCCCAGAAACCAATGACATGTCAGTTATTTGGTTATTAATTGACCAATCAAAACATATTCTTAATAAAAAAGTTTGCAAAAACCAAACCAATAACACAACAGCTTGGGAAGTTTATTATATGGAGGTCAATCAAACATAGCATTCAAACTTCCAAAACAAAACAGCTTAGGATGTTTGACCAAACAAAACAACTAAAAATACTAACCTCCTAATAAAAAGGATAACAAAATCAACCCAAACAAATTCAAACAAAACAACAGTTTGGGAAGTTTATTATATGGAGGTTAATCAAACATAGCATTCAAACTTCCAAAACAAAACAGCTTGGGATGTTTGACCAAACAAAACAACTAAAGATACTAACCTCCTAATAAAAAAGATAACAAAATCAACCCAAAGATATTCAAACAAAACAACAGTTTGGTCCATATAGAATAAAACTAATGAATATGCATGCTAACAATTGAACTGGTTGTCATACAAGACTATACACATAGCAAAAATGCATAAAACCCATTGGAGATGTCCGAAAACAGCTAAATTTGATGTTCAACGTGTTGGAAGTCACCCTACAAATAACAAAAAAAACACAGTGATCCATTACTTTGTACAAAAAACAGCCTGAAAAAGTATAAAATATATGAAAAATGCAAAATAATGACTAACCTTCCCAACTAAACATTGAACACAACTCAAATCTACCAAGTTTTGGTTGCTGCGCAACATGCGGTTAAGAAGTTGAATCCTTATCTTTGGCAAATCATCGACAGTGAACCGAGCTTCCAACGCAACTCTAGGGTCCCAAATATCCATATATTTCATAACAAACACACCAGAGTCTTTCCTGGGAAAACGAATAAATATGAACAAACAAACCATCATAAATGAGAAAAGAAAAATGTTTGCTGGTAAACAAATTGCACATAAGAAAAAAAGGGGGGACTTACTTCCACGTTTGCCGATGAGGTGATAGCTGGTCGATGTCAAAATCAAGAGGGTTGACTGATGTTCTTTTGGCGGTTGCAAAAAAAGCTGCTGTGAAATTCCCTATCTACAAAGATCAATAAATTGTAGAATAAAAAGAATTAAATATACAATAAGATTAAAAAAATGGTTGATGGTCATAGCAAAAACACAAAAATATATATGTATTTATCACAGAAAAAAGGGATAGTACAACAAAAAAAAGGTGGACAAAACAAAATAAAAGGAAAGATATAGCATACATACCAGATTCATCATGGTGGTGTCGTCGTACGACCTCCCACCAACTGCCGAATCAAGGAATACAAACTTCTGGTCTTTTATATCGACAACAAAAAGGAACCAATGATCCTCTTTTAAAATAGGGAATAGAATCTAGTACACAACAGACAAAGCATAATAGATAGGTTAGCAAAAAAATACAAAATGTTGAAAACAAAAACCAATTAAACAACCTAAAAATACATGCAGAAAAAGTATATAAAAAATGGATGAGTACTAACCAGTTCACAAGATTGTAGTGACTTTACTTTGTGGGCAATTTCAAATTCATGCTTGACATTTGCAAATCTGAATTCTGATTCTGGCTTCAAAAGTTGTTGCTACAAAAAAAGAAAAAGATCAAAATGTATGAACTGAAAACAACTACAAATTTTTATTTAGATGGTGACATACTCCAACTGAGTTGAAAAAAAAGTGCTTCTTTGACTTTGTGGGATGATTCTCTTGAAAAAGAAGCCGACAGAAGCAATTCACCAAAAAATTGTCAATCTTGCCTTCGGGCCTGAGAGAGTACCCTAAGCAGCTATATGTGACATATGTTTTGCCATCTGGTTTCACTGAGATTGCCTTGAAACTTAAGAAAAAATACCAAAATTACAAATGTGCATAAGTAAATGGCAAAAACAATGCATGCATTAAAAATGTGGGTGTATAAAACACTAACCTGCCATGTTTTCCTTTTGACAAACTAATTACTGCTTGATAATATGCCATATCTTCTGAAGACACAACGAATCTATTAATTGGACTAGTGTATGGGTGACCAGTGTATCTACTACCCCTCACCTGCCTTCTCTTTCCATAAGCAGGCATCTTGCAAGTTGATGACCCAGCACCCCCGCTGCCCCTGCTGTTCACAACATTTGCATCTAGTGGTTGAAGGACATTGACAGTTTTCTGTGGAGTGATTGAAGATAACTCAATGCCTGGAGAAACCTGTACACCAAAAAACAAAAAGGATATCATGCTTATCTTATATAAAAAAGAATGACATAAAGACATACAGAAATGATAAACCACCATGTTACAACAGGGGGAAAAAGACATGCATAAAATCACAAAAAAGATAAAAGTTTTTTTTACCAGATTGATGACATTCATAGAAGAGACACTGTTGGCTAGTGGGGTGTTCTCTGTAGGAACTTGAGACTTACCATTATCAATAACAATGACACCTCCCTAGGATAAAAAAACAAACAGATGAAAACATTACAAAATGATGATACAAAAAAAGGCATAAACAAAAAAATTGAATTCATAACTACAAAAATTTTAGAAAAAAGGCTCTGTTGTTTAATACACCTGATTATGTTTCTGTGGATTATTCATGACTTGGACGTCATTGTCTCTATCGATGTTTAAAGTGCGGATATCCTTCAAAACAAAGAAGATATTTTAAAAAAAGATAACAGTGTTTAACATCAGAACAAATGCATTATTCTTAAGATGAAGGATGTTTACCTCTTTTACATAACTGCCCCCTGTGACACCATGAACAGAATGTGAAACATTGTTCAGCTTTGATTTACTTACTCCTTCCGGAAGAAATATTGCATCTGATTGACTCCGTATAATATGCACATCATCATCGTCGATGCCGAGATCAAAAGAGGGGACCCAGTTAAACAAATCCATAACCTTTGGACTATACGGGAACTTGAAGTATTTGCTTGCCCTATCATTTTCCCCTGTATTAGCTTGGTTCTGGCTTCCTGGAAATTATATCGGATTAAATATAAAAAAGTGTGTATGGGGGGGGGGGAATTGGTTTAGTAATTGGTATACTAATTGCAACAGCGCGTTAATGTATATTGCCTCATTAATTAACAAATAAACATTGGTAGTATTAGTTCTCTGTATTAAGATATGATTCTAATAAAAAGTTTAGAAAACAAAAACATGCAACCTCAAACTGAAAAATCTACTAAATACCAGTCATAAGATGAAAAGTTGAACCCTGGTCTGAACTCTAAAGACCCCTACATAACGTTCAAAATTACTAAACATGCAACATGATTTAACGTCTTAAAATGCACAAAGCACAACTTGAAACCTATGATCCAACAATCCAATATCATATTCTTCACTCACTGCACAAAAGACCCCGAATTGAATTGCATCCAACAGAAAAACAATGATACCAAAACACCACTCACAATGCATATAGCATAACATCAGCTCATCAACATACTACCATCAAAAACCTGTGTTGCTACAAATAAGAGATCACCAAAAAACGAACAGACAAATCAATAAAAATCTGAGACCCTGGTCAACTGACTAAAGCAGCCGTTTCTAAAAAATGATTTCAGCCACTGTAGAATCCTAGAAAAACTTATCCTAGCATCTCCAAAAACCATAATTAAGCTTTTTTTTACAGAGAGACATCATAGAGCTAGAGTTGGACAAAACACGGATTCGAGCACGTATAAACCTTGCCACGAATAAAACTAACTTGGTCAGCAGGGCAGAAACCTTCACACAAAAAAAAATGAACCACCAACAACAAACAAGTCAGTGAGCTTCAGCAATATGCTTGCGTTTTGAACTTCAGATTGGGGTAAAACAAAACAAGGCGGCGATGTAACATACCTGCATTCCTGGTTCTATCATAATCTTGGCTGCTAGATGTCCTCTTTCTTTTATTATTAGTTGAAAGATCTAAAAAACAAATTGAAAAAAATGTGAACACACAAATAAAACAGATGTAAAATTTGCGCTGGTATGCAAGCAAAAAAAGCTCGAGAGAGAGAATAAACGCATATATTGCTGACCTAATGAGGTAGAAATCTTCTGTGTCGTTTGATCATCACAATGTACTAATGCTGCTTCTGACCCAGAATTCAGTAACTTCTGAGTTTCCTCTTGATCACAATCACCTCCTTGGATTGACTCTGTATTTATTAGATGAAAGATATGAAAACAAAAAAATATTATGAACAAAAACAAATAAACCATTTACCATAAAAAAGTGCTGGTATGTGAGCAAAATATGCTTACAAAGGAACAAAAAAGGAAAAGACATTGCGGACCTGTTGAGCTACATAACTTCTGCGTTGGTTGATCGTCACATTGTCCTGGTGTTGCTTCTGACCCCGAATTGTACAGCTTTTGAGTCTCCTCTTGATCGCAGTCACCCCCTCGGATTGACTCTATAAAAATTTTACAAGACAGAACAGAAACAACTTTAAAAAGGAGTATATGAACAAAATACATAATATACATACACAAATTGGCTGGTATGCAAAAAACAAAAAACATAACGCTAAAGAAATGAATAGGACAGAAAATTACTTCACCTGTCGAGCTAGATAGCTTCTGTGTCGGTTGATCATCGCATTGTCCTGGTGTTGCTTCTGACCCGGAATTGGGTAGCTTCTGAGTTTCCTCTTGATTGCAATCACCATCATCGCATACCCCAGTTGGATAACACCTGCCGACCAGCAGACAGTCATCCCTCACGCAATGCTCATCACAACACCCCTTCAGATTGAGTCCTTGGGCATCTACTCCCTCCATATGAATATCCGCATGTACCATATTAGTTGAAGTCCTGTTGCCCTCAAACTTTGTACTATTAACTCCTCCGCGATAATTCCTGGTGTCGCTACAAAGAACTGAGGCTATACCCGCAGCCAAACATTCTAACCCATGATGTAACTTTGTTGTCTGTTCGTGCTCAAATTGATGAAGCATTGACGATAATGTCTCCTTAACCTACAAAAAATTGAATATCAAAAGCAAATAAAGTTAAACTAGTAAAATATTATACATCACAGCAAGCAAACACACTATTTAACAATAATTACCTCGTCAAACAATGGATTTTGACCATGTTGATCAAAAATGGATATAAACTTTGATTTCATTTGAGCAGACATTTAGGAGGGTTGATAAAAACACCTACAAAAAAACAAAAACAAAAAATGACTTAAAATAAATATTCACAAACAATTTATTCTAGAGATTGCATACTTGTTTGTGATATGTGCATACAAAACGCTGCTAATTACAAGGAAGTTTTCTTATCAGGTAATATGCCACAGTTTTAGATTTTCAATTCCTATCCAAAGTTACCAGGTTGCCACAAAAAATTGCAGAGGTTTCATTTTTTTTGAGATATATGCAGGAGATAATATGTTGGTTTCAGCACACAAAAAAATTGTGCATAAAAAATAAGCCTTCTCTCTCAGCCAATGTGCAAAGTTTATAGAATATTCAGATTTCTCCTTTCTTTGAAATTTACAAGACAAAAAAAAGTACGCATAGTATTCAGTTGTTTACATGTGTGAATGAGAATTATGAACACGTTTTTGCTTTCAGCAAAAATATGCAGAATTTCAGTAATACACAAAACAAACTACACATAAACTACAGATTTGAAGATAAAAACTGGCGATGGCCCTTCCTTCGTACAAACAGAAATTTCTTCTCTGGAAGTATTTCTATTATTCAATAATGCCCTCTGATCTTCACAGAAGGATGTCTCAAAAGAACCAGGTGGTATGCTGCAAATACTGTGTAGTGCAAGACTTGCTTGACTTCCTTCAATTCTTCACTATTTGCTCCCCGAAGCAAATATCTGCAGAAGAAGTAAATCATCAGGAGTGTGCAGATGATTTATTCATCATTGTCCAAGTATGCAATGCATATCATTAGCAGGTTAGCTGTTAATTCAGTAACAAAACTGCAACTGAACCACATTCAGAGGGCATTATAGCAACTTACCAAGACAAGGTATGGACAAACAGTTGCATACATATACAACTCAACATGAACAAAAGTGGTACCTTCCTATTTGTGTGTCTAACAAAAAATTCGATGTGCTTTTCAGAAAAAAAAGAGGAAAAAACATCTCTGTACTTCTCTTTCATGTGAGCACCTAAAACTACAGCCGTGTTTTATCCATTAGAGGTTCACCAAGTAATCTACAAAAAAACTAAAATGGAAACCATGCATAGCAAAGACAAAACACATCCGGCTGTAGGTGCATATAGAAAACAAAGGAACAGCAGCAGCAGTATCACTCTCCCCTAACCTCCCCTCCCTCCCTTCACTTCCACCTACTCTATCTTCATCTAACTACGTATCTGAAGATTCTGAACACAAAAAATGTGATATATATATAGAGAGAGAGATGCAGTAAATACACAGTAAACTACATATAAAAGAGGTGTAGAGAGAGATACGCATACCTCAACATAGAAGACGCCGCTCGACGAGGATAATGTCTCTGCGATGGGATCTCTCTGTTAAAAACACCTAGAAAAAAACAAAAACAAAAAATGACTTAAAATAAATATTCACAAACACTTTATTCTAGAGATTGCATACTTGTTTGTGCATAAAAAATAAGCCTTCTCTCTCAGCCAATGTGCAAAGTTTAAAAGCATATTCAGATTCCTCATATCTTTGAAAATTTACAAGACAAAAAAAATAGTACGCATAGTATTCAGTTGTTTACCTGTGTAAATGAGAATTATGAACACGTTTTTGCTTTCATAAAAAAATATGCAGAATTTCAGTAATACAGATTACTGAAATTCACAAACACTTTATTCTAGAGATTGCATACTTGATTGTGATATGTGCATACAAAACGCTGCTAATTAAAAAGGAAGTTTTCTTATCAGGTAATATGCGCATGAGTTTTAGATTTTCAATTCCTATGCAAATTTACCAGGTTTGCCACAAAAAATGCAGAGGTTTCATTTTTTTTAGATATATGCAGGAGATAATATGTTGGTTTCGGCAAAAAAAAATTGTGCATAAAAAATAAGCCTTCTCTCTCAGCCAATGTGCAAAGTTTAAAGCATATTCAGATTTCTCCTATCTTTGAAAATTTACAAGACAAAAGAAAAATAGTACGCATAGTATTCAGTTGTTTACCTGTGTGAATGAGAATTATGAACACGTTTTTGCTTTCCAGCAAAAATATGCAGAATTTCAGTAATACACATAACAAACTACACATAAACTACAGATTTGAAGATAAAAAACGTGATGCATATAGACATGCAGTACAAAACAGTAATAGACACATATATGCATACATCACCATAGGAAAAACGAACTAGAAAAAAAAAGGAACAGCAGCAGCAGTATCACTCTCCCTAACCCCCCCCTCCCTTCACTTCCACCTACTCTATCTTCATCTAACTACATATCTGAAGATTCTGAACACAAAAAATGTGATATATATAGAGAGAGATGCAGTAAATACACAGTAAACTACAATAAAGAGGTATAGAGAGAGATACGCATACCTCAACATACAAGACGCCGCTCGACGAGGTCTCCACTCAACACGGATAATGTCTGCGATGGGATCTCTCATTAAAGAGACAAAACGAGAAAGTATATACAGAGAAGTAAAAATGTCGAAATGGCTCGCATCTAAAGCTCGAAGGACACGGCGCTAAACTGAACTCACGTCTTCAGTGGACTGAATTCAGACGTGAACAGTAGCACAACAGAATGATGCAGAGCGCTATCCTCTTGGTACATCCGAGGCTCTCTTTTATACGTTTATTGACTACGCAATAGAGTTTGTTACATCTAGGCAGTAGCACAACAGAATGATGCAGAGCGCTATCCTCTTGGTAGATCCGAGGCTCTCTTTTATACGTTTATTGACTACTCAATAGAGTTTGTTACATCCAGGAAACAATCAAACGAGAGAATCAATCAAACTCCTAACTGCCCTTCTGACTCGGACAGAATACACAGCCGTTGGCAACAGACAAAAGACTGAGTCTGCTCCTGACTTACGGCTACTTAGGCTAAATGCTCAGCAAATGCTCAGCAAAAATGCTCAAAGATTATATTCTCAATCTTTAGTTAATAACACAGATTAATAACACAATTAAACCTACAATCTTTAGTTCATCTTGAGGGGAGAATTTATATCCCAAAAAACAACAGTCCTGGAAACTAACCAAACACCACATATGATTCTTCGAAGTTTGAAGTTCAAACATAACAAAGTAAACTGCTATATTCTTCTTCCATACGGTCCTATAATCTTCTTTCATACAGTCCTACAAAAAGCAGTATAATCTTCCCCTAAAAAAACACACATCAAACAGCAGTATCAAAAGGGTCCTAAAAAAACCCCTCCCCCCCTCTTCCCCTTCTACCTCCCCCCATACTTCATCTATACTACGGATCTGGACATAACAACATGTAATATAGAGATAAAAAGCATGAAACAAACAGTAAACGTACAAAACACAGTCAGATGTATACGTAGAGAGAGGGGGGAGACATACCTCAACAAAAAAACCCTGCCGCGCGATGAGGTCTACACTCCAACTGTACGATAACTTCGTCTGCCAGAGAACAACACGGAGAAGATCTCTGGAATGGGATCTCTCAGTTAAAAAGACAGTACATCAAAAAGAACATACATAGATGTAAGAAAAAGGAGCGAGAGAGGCAGATCTCACCGGAGAATGCACCGCGCGCGACGATGAACAACTCACCGGAGAAACGCAGCGACGAGATCTCTGTAAAAAACTGAGAAGACGAAGAGATCTCCGCTCCAGCGACACCCTCTGGGATCTCTGGGTGCACCTCACCGCTCTCCCCTCGGGTGGAGCACCTGGACTCTCTCCAGCGACGAGATCTCCGTAAAAAACTGAGAAGACGAAGAGATCTCCGTTCCAGCGACACCCTCTGGGATCTCTAGGTGCACCTCGCCGCTCTCCCTCGGGTGGAGCACCTGGACTCTCTCCAGCGACGAGATCTCCGTAAAAAACTGAGAAGACGAAGAGATCTCCGCTCCAGCGACACCCTCTGGGATCTCTGGGTGCACCTCTCCGCTCTCCCTCGGGTGGAGCACCTGGACTCTCTCCAGCGACACCCTCGGCTCTCTCCAGCAAAGTGAATTAGTACAGGCGCGAGAAACAAGGAAAACACTATTCAAAACTACCCGGTGGATAGAAGCTTCACGATGCCGGGTCTGGAAACAAAATGGGTGCGAATTTCGCAACCCGCAAGCACTCAAAACACGAATCTCAAAACAGAAAACGGACGGCCCAAAAAACGACTGCTTTTGGGATAAAAAACAGCCGACTGCCGTTTAGTACTTCCGAAAAATTAAAGCGGAAGTGTTTTCTGCTTCGGAAAAACAACTCGTGTTCTCAGCGGTTTACGTTTGTTTGGCGTCTCTCCCTAGTAGGTTCTTGCGAAGACGATGTAAAGAGCAGTGCTGCTCCTTTGCGTGTTCACGTGAAGACTAGCAAGATGTGTTGCTTTGCCACGTCCAGCATGTTACACGCGACGACTACGGAACGACGAAGTAAACAAGATCAATCGCAGAGAGACACGAGATTTAACGTGGAAAATCCTCCCAATGCGAGAAGGAAAAAACCACGGGCGCCAGCCAGCAACTAATCTTCACTATATCGGGGTGAGGTTACAACGTCTGGAATTACAACTCTAATGCCATATCCCAAACGGCGGCTTACAGGAGATATATATAACAGAGAAACCCTAATTCGACTAGAATCCATACCGCGGGGGGCTCGCCCGCACTTCTAAGCGTCCCTGGGTGCACGGGCCTTGCACAATGGGCCGCTTCAGGACTCCGCTCCTCTCCGGCCCTAAGCCTCCGGCGACGGGCCTCCGCTACGCTCCGTCCAGAAGCTGGCCTTATTGATGTGTAGAATTTGGATCACAAATCAACACAGCAAAGGTATTGCTGTCTCATCGTCGGTCACGTCAGCTGGGACAGCGGGTCCCACGGAGGAAAAAGGTGAGCACTTTGCTTTAAAATGTCATAAGCCGAAGATAAAGAAAGCGTTTCTTACTAAAGCGCTCAGCGATGATGAATCAACAGTGCTCTGATGAAGAGTTGAGTCAGGGACGTCGAGGAGATGTGTCACCGTTCTATGTCAAGTATGAGTTTAGTAAGTTGTAGTTGAGACCGACTGCCTCAATGTTTTAGAATCTTTGCATCCGGATGAACCTGTACCGGTTGAGTTGAGTTCCTACATGTACCTTGTATGTAGAACGCTTCATGTGAAGGCGTAGCTGATAGTTTATAATGCATTGAGACTAAAACTAGAGTATGTCAAGTCAAGATTAAGGGGAGATTGTTTGAAATAATCTTGACTCACAGTTCAGGACGTAGTAGAGTCCGTCTCCAAGTATAATTCAAGTTGAAGTTATGTCCAACTTAAAGTCCGAATACGTATGCGAGTAGGAGATTATTAGCCTTTATATTGAGAAAGCTTATACCTAATTTTGTAAGCAAGAAGAAAAGTAAGGAAAAAGCGAGAGAAAAACAAGGAAAAAGGGGAGTAAATAAGAGAATAAATAAATTTATAAATTTTTTCTGTGTTCTCCTAGTTTATTTGCGATGTGTGCATTTTCTTCTGGATCAAAATTGTAACAAGAGCATCAGATCCAGTGAATTTTTCCCTTTTGCTTCCTCCTTTGATCGAGACACATATGTTCGGAAGCTTCCAACAGCATTTTGGAAGATTAGAACACTAAGGCATGTGTTCGGTAATCGCCTTGTCTTGCCTAAGCATGCAGGGAACTTGAAGCATCTACAAACACTTGAAACCATACAACATGATGAGGATTGGGATAGCTAGACTTTCGAGAAAATGGTCCATCTTAAGTCCATAGATATTCGTGATCTTTCTGGTAGCAATGTAAGGGCTCTATTTGATGCTATCGAAAAACCTGAATCCTTGAGTACCTTGTGACCCTAACCCTACATGTTAAAAACATTCAGCTGTGTGTGTTCACCAGCTCTTCCCGGGGACGCCTTCGTGCTATAAAACTAGATGGGAAATGCCATCTGAACCAAAGGACTCCAAATTCTGTCTTCCTAACCTGACTCTACTATCATTGGAAAAAACAGACTTCATCAACAAGCTTGGCATGCTGCCGTCTCTTGCCGACCTAATCTTGGATACAAACTCCTACATGGACGATCAACTTGTTTTTTGCGCTGGTGAATTTAGATGTCTAACAAAGCTGACGCTCTCAGATTTGGAAAATTTGAAGAAAGTTGAAATATGCAAATCTGCGCTTCCAGATCTCACGGAGTTGATGATTGTGTGGTACCCTGAAGATATCAAAATCGTGGTCTACGGCCTCCAGTGCAACATTGTTTGACAGCCTCCTGGTTAGGCCACATGAGTAACGAGACGGGCATGTTCTTTGTGGCTTTGTTATTTGAAATTTTGAATTTTAACTATTTATGACAAAGATTATGGAGAGAGATATACTTGCTTGCGATTTTGGATGATTCAGATGTTGTGATTTTAACGTGTACTATAATTAACTTGTAGATTTTGTCTTAAAAAGTACTCCGTTTGAAAGTTAGATACTGTAACAAAAGCTAAAAGCCGGTTTCAAAAGCCAAAAAGAACAGACCTAGCTCTTGGATGAAATATTACAAACCAGTCAGATTTTTCGGGCAATTGCACGGCTGGATAAACATATGTATGCATTTAAACATAAGTTGTACTTTTTATACAATGCTAATGCTTATGATGGCAATTAATATAGATGTATTCACTATACAATTGTAACATACCTCATATTTATACCTGTTTAATCTGCACTGTTATTATAATCTAGACCCACTATAATTGATGGTGTAGATGTTTTTATTTTTCCTCCTATTAACATGGTAATTTTTAGTATTTGAGAGTAAATAAGGTGGTTTCTTTTGACTTTGCTTTTGATGGACAGATGATATGCAACGTCTGATCTTACCTCTAAAACGTCACCTCTTAACTAACAGCCATTTGTGGAAAACGGATTAAAACATTACTGTACCTCTAAAACGTCACCTCTTAACTAATAGCCATTTTGTGGAAAACTGATTAAAACATTACTGCACCAACTACTCGCAGCGGAAACCCCTGTCCCTTTTACCCATCTCAGCCTTTCTCGGTCATTCCATCACGCCTAACTGACTATGATTAGTTCCCATTCTAACTGATCTACAAATCCCACATGTGGCTTCTGCCCCCAACTCTCTCAAGCAACGACCTGCACCTTCTCGCCGAGCACAGTGTGAAGAAGATTAGACTTTCGAGAAAATGGTCCATCTTAAGTCCATAGATATTCGTGATCTTTCCGGTCGCAATGCAAGGGCTCTATTTGCTGCTATCGAAAATCCTGAATCCTTGAGTACCTTTTGACCCTAATCCTACATGTTGAAAACATTCCGCTGTGTGTGTTCACCAGCTCTTCCCAGAGACGCCTTCGTGCTATGAAACTAGATGGGAAGTTGGACTTATCTATGCCATCTGAACCGACGGACTCCAAATTCTGTCTCCCTAACCTGACTCTACTATCATTGGAAAAAACAGAGGTGTCGCAGGACTTCATCAACAAGCTTGGCAAGCTGCCGTCGCTTGCCAACCTAATCTTGGATACAAACTCCTACAAGGATGATCAACTTGTTTTTCTCGCTGGTGGATTTAGAAGTCTAACAAAGCTGACGCTTTCAAATTTGAAAAATTTGAAGAAAGTTGAAATATGCAAACCTGCGCTTCCAGATCTCACGGAGTTGATGATTGTGTGGTACCCTGAAGATATCAAAATCGTGGTCTACGGCGAGCGTGAATTTGTGAATAAAATTCAACTTGAGGATGAAAACCTTCACGACGAAATCACTCAGATTCTAATTGCTGAAAAGAAAATTACTCAGGAGGTAGCATCAAGCAGCGCGTAGCTGGTTGAAGACCACAGGTAAATTAAGACGCCAATATGGTGTACAATACTCGCATAAGAAAACAAATGATTCGCATATGCTTGTAAAGCAATTTGTTGCGCTTGAAACTTGTGTGTGTGTGCTTATACGCCTGTGTGTACATTCTTATAATATGTACCAGTCGGAGCTAGCGATAGTGTGTATATGATGTGTATCAGTGTATGCTGCAGCAACATGGCAAAACTTGTTGATTATGCATCCACAATAAATAAATGCTTCAGGGCGTCTTACTACAAAAGGATCTGTATGTTCTGATTTACAAAAAGGATATTCCTAATCACGCATTGCTTACCTAGAGTCCAGTGCAACATTGTTTGACAGCCTCCTGGTTAGGCCACATGAATAACGAAACAGGTCTGTTCTTTGTGACTGTGGCTTATGGTTTTTGGATGAAATTTTGAATTTTAACTGTTTGTGACAAAGATCATAGAGAGATACCCGTTTGTGATTTGGATAGTACATATATTATGATTTTAATGTGTACTACAATTAACTTGTAGAACCCGTCTTAAAAAAAATACTCCGTTTGAAAGTTAGATATTGTAGCAAAAACCAAAAACCGGTTTTAAAAGTCGGAAAGAACATACCTAGCTCTTGGATGAAATATTATAAACCAGTCGGATTTTTCGGGCAATTGCATGGCTAGATAAACATATGTATGCATTTAAACATAAGTTGTACTTTTTATACAATGCTAATGCTTATGATGGCAATTAATATAGCTGTATTCATTATGCAATTGAAACATACCTCATATTTATACCAGTTTAATTTGCACTGTTATTATAATCTAGACCCATTATGATTGATGGTATAGATGTTTTTCTTTTTCCTCCTATTAACATGATAATTTTTAGTATTCAAGAGTGAACAAGGTGGTTTCTTTTGACTTTGCTTTAGATGGACAGATGATATGCAACGTCTGATCTTACCTCTAAAACGTCACCTCTTAACTAATAGCCATTTGTGGGAAACTGATTAAAACATTACTGCACCAACTACTCTCAGCGGAAACCCGTCCCTTTTACCCATCTCGCCATCTCAGCCTTTGTCACTTATTCCATCACGCCTAACTGACTATGATTAGTTCCCATTCTAACTGATCTACAAATCCCACATGTGGCTTCTCCCCCCAACTCTCTCAAGCAACGACCTGCACCTTCTCGCCGAGCACGTGTGAAGAAGATTAGACTTGTTCCTCTCCATACAGTCTAATAGGTAGAAGGACACGAACCTGAGTAAATAAGTTTGTAACCTTGTACGTGTACCATTGCAATATCCTCGACCTCATGACATACATATGCGTCATCGAGCCGGACGAGACGCCGCCGGGCGCTAATTCTGCAGTATCAATGCAGATCGGTGTCATGGATGTGTTAGACGGTTAACCCATGGGCCGGCGCACTGCTGACAACAGCTTCGTAGAGCAGCTCTGGGCTCTGGGCCGGGGAACTATTGATTGGCAATGTTCAGAGATACATCAATAAAGCTATGGGCTTGTAGACTTACTTCTTCCCCCAAAATTTCTACTTCGCGTGCACGTGGTAGATGACCAAAACCGAGCAATGTCCAATATTATTTTGTCATATAGTAGTTAGGTAGTTCCCAACATGTTCACAACGTTCTGACGTGATCTATGAAAAATTATAGTCGGGGAGCAATCCAATAGCCAATTAACACAATTAGAAAACGAGCAATCTAATAGCCAATTAACACAATTAGAAAGCCAGAACGATTATACAACTAGACAATACAAAAGTAGAAGAACAATTACCACAAGAGATGAGAGAGCACAATTGGCGATCCTCTTTATTGATCTCAATTGATATGTTTTCTACAATGAAAACATTTCCATATATTTATAGTCTAAAGATTTTTTGGTATATGCCCACATGTCCAACTTGAAGCCCAAGAAAGAAACTATGCAGGGCCCACAGCTTAACAGCACTCCTACAAGAAACTAGTCTCATGATCAGTAGTTAATACACACATTTACAACATTGAGATCACATCCATACACATCGCATATATTTTTATTTGTGCCAAAGGGGTGAATACATAAGTAATGTATAATCTTACAACATATGGCCGACTGGCTAAGAGAATACAAAAGTTAAGAGTAAATTGCAGCAAAAGATAAATAAACAAGTAGAAGTATTTAGTGGTATGCCACCATATCCACAGGCAACCGACTGGTGATTAGGCCCTAGAAAACCCATTGTGAAACTCCCCTAAGCTGGGGAGAAGTACGCGTCGTCTGGCACGTATCATTCTCCATTCTCTGATCAACAATAATTTAAGTAAGGTTGAGTATATTGTGTACTCAGTAAGACTTGTAGTGTATCACAAATTATATATACATACAAGGCTATCAAAGGATGAGGCTCTATACTAAGTTATTTTCAATATGAAGCAAATTTTATTTGCAATATCCATAAGTAGTAATTTGTAACGGAATTGTAAAAAGCATTTAACACATAGTGAAATAACATTTATAGAATTTCCATAACCATAGATCAAATCCATTCGTAGCCTTCCTAGGCTGTGAATATCGCACAATTACCACTCATGGGCATGGCACACGGAAGACGTGTACATGCCATCCCATATGTTCAGTGAAATAGTTTCGAAAAGGAAAACTATACCCTTTATAGCTACATCCAAGATTGCTCATGACCACAAGCACATCTATTTAAATAGTTTCTAACACTCTACAGAGGTTGTCCAGTTTTACCCACACGAGATAATCAATTATACTATCGGCAACTTCATGCTTCCTTTGGTGTGTGACGATAGTTGATTATCATATAGCCATTAGGTCATTTAGTCCTAACCTTGCACTAGCCCAATTAACATCGAATCTCTCTTAGGAAAACCCCAAAGAGAGCATTCGAATCCTCACTTAGGTAAACCCCTAAGCGAAGACCCTCACTTGGGTAAACCTCTAAGTGGTCATTCACCATTGTATTAGCAAGTTTTGGTTCCAACACCTTAGTGAAAGGAGCCCCTACGAACAAACTTGACCGGAGTGCCCTTACTACATTTGTGCCTACCACAATGCAAGGCTAGACCTAGACAACTTAATCAGCTAAATGTTAGAGCCCATATAGCACATGTAGTTGTACGGTGTGACTCAGATGTGTGGTAATAGTGTTCGGTCCTTAATTGACCCGGGCGAGAATCTCCCCCCATATACATGTGAGATTCCCTCTCACATTTGACAGTATACCATATAACCCGTTCTCGTCTAAACACTAGGTTTATCATTTTATTTGATACCAAAGTAACAGAGGTTCCCTCTCTGGTCCAATATTTTGGAACCATCATACCCACATAAAGATTTTGTATGAAATTCAAACTTAGCAGAAACTCGTGCTTGCCTAAGCATCTAGACCATATATCAATGTAGTATTCCCAATTTGACTGTATATATTGCCTAAACCATGTCCTAGAGGTTACAACAGTGAGGGTATCAAATTTTCAAGGAGGTTCAATGCATACGAGTGGTCGTAACTACCATTACCTACACTATAGTATTTTTAACAAAACATACAAGCATTGCAAACAATATATAATAATTAAAATACTGGGATCAACATGGTTAAAGGAGGTCCTTGCCTTGCCCTTGTTGCTTAGAGAATGTTTCATATGCGTTCCCAGCATTGTCTGGCGCGGAGTCATCTAACTGATAAATAAATTCAGATAAAAGCAAATAAGAGCTAAATAAACAGAGACAAGATTCAAATGTTTTTGTAAATACAGAAAGATCTTGTTTTTATAAAAATTTAGAAATAAAGATCACTAAATTTGGAGTTTGTTTGTAAAAGTTATATGTGTTTTGAGTTTTGGCTTGGTTTCAGTTATCTCAGGACTTTTTATGACTACCCAAGCTCCTCGGTTGCTACAGGGTTCTCCCAACTTCTATCACACTTTGGCTGCTAGCTACTTGATTCCACCTATGACTACTGAAGACTACGATCGCTACAGTTCTGTTCTCGCGTTCGGCCACTACGGTTTTCTTTTAGAGTTTGACTACTTCAGTTCTTTTCTTGACTATAATTGCTTTTAGTTCTCCTTTCGACCATGGTTACTTTAGTTCTCCTTTTGATTTCACATTTTCTACGAGGGAGGAGGAGCCCACCGAAGAGAATGATGGCACTTGAGAAAGAGCAAAGGAGGCTGACATTGGAGACCTCGTTGGTAGTGAAGGGGTCCACGGCGACAATGATGTCTGACAATAGAGAATCTACAAAAAGAGGTGCGCATGAGCCTGCATGCATGCAAAAGTACAAGTGATAGGAATAGAGGTATGGTTCTCCAGAGAGAAAGATCTTACAGCAGCATCCTAGTCGAAAATGAAAAAGAAGGCCTAGCTCGAGTGATCCACTGCATGAAAAGTCAATCAAATTTGTAGGATGCTTAAGGTAGAGATAAGGCATGTTGTGATGGAGCTGGGGAGGAGAGAAGCTCACCAGAGAAGTTAACACATGGTGGCGTGCTCACCGACATCGCATACGACTTTGGTTTTCTTGGCGTTCTAGAGAACGAAGTGCTCAAGGATCATACAAGAGACTGAGTGGTGAGCTAAAGAGCTATGGTATGGTCGGGGGTGGGTTTTATAGGCATGAAAAGGCTGAGACAAATCATGAGTTCTCACGAATGCGATGAAATGGCATGCTCGGTTTCTTGTCGTGGACTGTGAGGTGATAAAGATGACAACGGGGAAGAGAACTGTCGCATTGGAGCGATGGGTTAGGTGAAGTTGGAAGCAGCACAGGAGAAACTGCAGGCGTAGTGTATAAAACAGGAGGCATCTCGGGCCACGCCCACGACGAAGAGGGTGTGTGCGCATGAGGTCGAAGACGATTGCTACCAGTGGGCCCGGTGCGTCAGCAAGCGAAGAGAGATGGCTGGTCGAGATTGTCTTGACATGAAAAAGGGGTTAGGAGTATGTTCAAGTACTCGTGGTAGAACTTGCTAGCTGGCCAAAGCTCTTGTGGGCCAACTTAGCGATCCAAAACCAGTGGCCTATGCTCATGCAGGCTGGAGGGCCTATGCTCATGCAGGCTGGAGGTGGAAGAAGGGTCCTGCAAGAGGGTCGCACTTGGTAGTGAGAGAGAGAGAAAGGGTGAGGAGAGCTAGGAGGTTGAGCAAAAGCTAAACACATTAGATGAGCTCAAAAAAAATATGAAAATGTTTGCGAATGTTCCTTGTTGGAATTAATCTAGACTTGATTGGCAAACATTGAGTGCAAAGTACGAGTCGGTTCAATCTGGTTGTGGAATCGGACAAGGAGTTCGAGTTGTTTCCAGTTTCGGAGTAAGAAATCAAGTCTGAGTCCAATTTGTAATTGGCGATGTTTTTCCGTTTTTAATTTGTAAACTTGAGTATAAATAGAGGGGAGTGTACCCAGGAAAGGTGCGGCGATTTAAGTGCCACAAAAAGATCTTGTTTATCCTATTGCTATGTTATTATCAAGTTATCGTCGCCATACTCAAAGAATAGAGAAGTCATGAGAACTCGGAAGGCTTCGAGTTTGACTAACGAAGTCGGGTGGATTGTCGAGGTTCGACTTCAAGCGTGAAGTCGAGGGAGATCAGACAGCGTTTGAGTAGCTATGGAGATTGGATGACGTCCAAGTTTCTATGGAGATCGAACGGCATTTGAGTAGCAACAGGTCGTAACGAAGATCAGATGGTGTTCAACTAGCAGCAAAGTATCAAGCAGTGTTCGAGTGGCTTGGGAAATTAATGAGAATTGGACGGCATTCGACTAGTGTTGAAGCATCGGACATTGTCTGAGAGGTATTGCGAAGGATTAGAGCGAGGAGTAGTTGGAGATTCCAAGTGCAAGAGCGGTTAGAGATCCCGGGGCATGCAGCGGTCGGAGGCTGCGGTGGCCGAAACTAACACTCCTTATATAGTGCAGACGATCGTGTAAATTTTCAGAGTGTTATCTTCCCTTGATCTTTCTAGAAGACTTTGTTAATATACTTATTTGCTTTAGATAATTTTAGAACTTGCTTCGATATTTATTCTCAGTGCCACAATTTATACTTGTGGCCTTATTAAGATGGTTTCCGCCATGAGTTTTCTCATGCCACTTTTAGCTATATTTTCTAACATTTGATTTGGATTCAATTTGATTTATATTTTATGCACTCTTGGGTTTTGAAAATTAAGCTTTTCCAAAGAAACTCCAAATAAGAGCTAAGGAAACAAAAATGCCTTCAAAAAGTTTAAAAAATTTCTTATGTTTGCAGGCCCTAGAATTTGGGATGTAACAGCTCTACCCCCTTAAACAGAATCCTGTCCCCGAGATTCTAACAGAGAGAATAGGAAGAAAGATTGGGTCGCGTTGTTACAATCCAATCAACTAATGTCCTTCACACTATTTTTTACTCTAATGGCATCCGTACGGGGTTTTGAATCTCTTCATTTGTATCTACAATATTTTCAATTAGAACTATCCCTCAATTTTAGTAGTTGATCATGACTTCCACCAAATCCATTTACTTCAATTGTTCTCAATTTAATAAATCAATAGTCAAAATAACCACTAGTAATCCCAGAGAAATTACAATTCAATCACCACATTCTAAGTCTCAAAAATTCAATCCACAACGATTCCCCACTCATGATTTACTTTGCATGCACCCATGTATAAACCAAATTCTAATTTCTACTTCTAGTCTGTATGGCACATACTTATCTTGTAACAAGATTGTATTCCAATAAATTTTAAATCGATTATTATTGTGACTCCATTTATCTCCCAATACTTCCACTAAAAATTCTAGAAATTATAATCAGATTGTTAATGCTACTACACTCTCTTTCTTAAACCCACATTTTTATCTTCAATTCCATCAAAGCTGCAACCTTGTATTCTTTTTAAAACCTCAAATGACTGCATATCAATATCTAGATAGTAGCATCGCTCCTAAAATTTTCATCATCCAGTTGTGGGATTTTTACAAGCAAAATCCTACAATTCTTTACTCTAATCTCTCTCTTTAGTAATTATTCTTTCAGTTTAATCCACGAAGATTTAATACTCGAGCTCTATATATTCCTTTTCAATATTTGATCCAATCAACCAATATTGATACTACATGATCCGCAACATCTACCATCCATCACATAATCATTGTTCATCTCCACGAGCATTATAATTTGGTTGTATGCCCAATCCAACTTCGCACTCCACAATTTATTGCATGTAGCCACCAAAATGTATAATTTCATTATGATTTTAATTTCTAACTCCCACACACTAGACTTGAATCTAACTCACAACTTTATCGATATGTTGACTAAGACATCTTCCAAAATTTTGAATCCCCAAGTGAACTCACAAACTTATTTATTCAGTCTCTTACATGTACTCCATGTATTCCACCTGCATATCCCTTCAACATAAATTGAACATCTCCTGTGGGCAAGCCTTTTTTATCACAACAGCTCTGCACATGCCCATAACACAACCACCTATGATAACATCTACAATAGTCCACAAGTGTTCCCACAAAGGTTAATATCTCATGATTTAGCCCAACACTAAGTCTAAAATGTCTCCTAACTCATCATTAAATTTCTGCCAAACTATGATGACCTATCAGGCAACAACATAGTGGTTACTCAATCATATCCTTCTCTTTACCATTCCCACTATTAATCTTTAATCAACAAGCGACACCCATTAAAAGATGAGAAGGAAAAGCATTGGGGTAGGGAAGATAATGGGGTAAAGTCCTTAACTTAGTGATTGGAAAGTTTTAAAATACAAGAACCTACTTGAAATAAACGAAAAAGGGCAGCAGAGACAACATGCAAATAAATTTTTAACATAGGCTAGATTTTAGCATGTTTGCAAAATACAACACCAGAAAGCAAATAGGCAAACACGCTGTACTTTAAATAGCAATAGACCATGACATGACCGAGTCAGCTAAGGATTAGAAACAAATTTTTCATAACATAAAATGAGAGGTATAGATAAGAAAAGATGCTAGGAAAGGGAAGGGTCTATTGTGGGGTAAGGAGAGAACAAAAGTAACGTGGAGACTCAAGTCTTGGTCCTTGTGCCGATTGAGGCTTCCAAGTTGTTGTCTTCTTTGATGATGTTATTTCCTCCAAAGATCGGGATGTTGAGGGGTCTTCACTTGTTCTTGATTGTCTTGATCTTGGTTATTAGTTACTTCATGTTTGTAGAACTGATAGGGTTATAGCAAAAGGGCGAGGGGGGAAATAGCATGAGGTACGGGAAGATTCGCGGAGATAAGATAATCTAATCCCATTCTAGATTTTTAAATATCATACCCAAGAAGTTGGGGTGAAACACAAACCACACATATTTTTTAAAACAAGTATTTCCTGTGGCTGCGAAATGCAACGCCTGAGGGCAGGAGGGCAGTGTACAGGGTCCAACTAAAAATTTGCAGCAATGCAATGTCTATTGGTGGGGACACATATGAGGGTAACCTACGAAGTTCGTTGACATCTTAACGCCTCTAGACTCCCAAAAACTGGCTCACATAACTCCCTAAGGCAAGCTCTCTATCAATCTTTTTAGATAAAGGATATAAAATCCGGCCTCTATATCCACGTGGGATATATACAGCCAAAACTCTCTATCAATCTAGTCTAATGGTTTGGACCTGAGCATTGTTGTTGGGCTTAGTAGCGTCGGGTGTAGCAGAGCATTGTCTTTAAGTCTTCCAAAAACACTTGCTAGTTCCCATGGTTCATATTCAGCTCGTGCTACTCCTTTGTGTGTAATTAACTAAAATTTTAAAGTAAGGTGAGTGGCTAGAAATAGTGGGAGAAAAATTTTTATTTAACATGATAACATGGGATGAGGCCACTCCTGTTCAGGCCACTCAATGGTTGTCCTACGTGGAGGACAAGATGGAGGCATTCGAGGTGGTTACTCCGAATCATGTGTGGTTCAACGCACAACTCCTGAAGGGTGAAACGCAGATCAGGTGGAAGGGGGTGTAGTCAGCTCACACGGTTGCACACGGACTGCTATCTTGGGCTGAGTTTGTCTAGCAGTTCAAGAGAAGGTTCTATCCAGAGATGTTCCTCAATAAAATGAAGATCGATCTGAGTAAGTATGCTCAGGATAGGAATACCGTGGCAGAATATGAGGTGGGCTTCAACCAGATAGTCCGCTTTGTCCCACACGTGACACATGATAATGCAAAGAAGGCCAGGCAGTTCCGTTAGGGGCATAGGCCTCTGATCCGCCACCTGTTGGGTACTTTTTTGATCACGGACTTCTGTACCATGGTGGAGCAGGCCTTGGGGATCAAGATGCAGTAGGCTTACATGGACGACATACATAAGGCCTCTGGTGGAGATCAGTTTGGAGGGCAGAACAAGAGGAAGGGCCATTCTAGCGACCATGTTCACAAGAAAGGAAAGAGTCACCACCACCAACCTTACTGTGGCAGTTCTGGGTAGTCTAGCGATTCTGGAGGGAGTTCTCAGCAGTACCATGCCATGGTGAAGCCTGGGATGGGCTTGGTGTGTTTCCGCTGTGGTGTTCTACATAGGCAGAGTGACTGCTCTTGGAAGTGGCAGTATTCTATCTATGGTCAAAACCACAAGGATGTGGTGTGCAGGCAGAATCCCAAGGGGAAGCTGCAGTGGGAGTTAGCGCCTGCACCTCCAGCTGGATCTACCCGTCCTAGTGGCACTGTGCAGATGATGGCTGCAGCTCCTACCCCGCAGTATTTGTCTACGGTTCCCACACCATATTACCTGCCAGCGCCTCAGCACCTTTGTCGATTGTTCCAGCACCTCCACCTGGAGGATACTGGGTTTAGCAGCTTGCTACTCCTTCGGCGCCTGCACCTTAGTGGACTTCTGCACTGGCTTGCTCGGGTGTAGGAGGTTCTTCTTCTTTAGCTGTTCCTGGAGCATACTCTATGCCCATGGCTGATGGCAGGGACCATGGAGACGTGGTGACAAGTATTGTATCTGTTGATTCTTTTGATGCCCGTGTTCTTTTTTATTCGGGTGCTAGTTTCTCTTTTGTCTCGGAGGTTTTCGTTAGTTGAGCAGGTCTCACTTTGTAGATGATCGGGAGGGCAATGGTTGTCAACTCTCCTAGTAGGCTTATCTCCAGTTCTCAGGTTTGTCTGGGTTGTCCGGTGGTTCTTGCAGATGAGGAGTTCATTGCAAATTTGGTGGTTATTCCTCTGGAGCCTTTCAATGTGATCCTTGGCATGGATTGGTTTTCTCGATATCAGGCAGTCATCTCCTGCTTCTGGAAGACGGTCACCTTGCAGTCTCCATCTGGGTGTGAGGTTATCTTCCAAGGGAGTGCCCCGCGATTTTCTCTCTCATTGCTGTGCCGGCTGTTTCCTAATCGGCAGATGTAGGAGTCCAGGTTGCTGTTGGCCATGGTTGATGGTCACGAGGCTGTGTTGCAAGTAGAGGGCATTTCGATGGTTTGTAGGTACCCTCATATTTTTCCTGATGACCTCCCAGGGTTGCCGCTGAAGCAGGAGCCGATCTTCCGTATTGAGCTTGTTCCAGGTATGCGGCCTATCTATAAGTCCCTGTATCGGATGGCCCTTATGGAGCAGGTGGAGTTGAAGTAGTTGGACGAACTCCTAGCTAAAGGGTTTATCAGACTGAGCACATCACCTTGGGCTGCTCCAGTTTTGTCCGTGGAAAAGAAGGATGGCACCAAGAGGCTTTGTGTGGATTATCGAGCGCTTAATCAAGTGATGATCAAGAACAAGTATTCTTTACCTCGTATTGATGATCTCTTCAATCAGCTGAGGGGTGCCAAGGTATTCTTGAAGATCGATTTGCAGTTTGGTTAACATCAACGGCGAGTCAGAGATGAGGATATATAGAACACGACTTTTAGCACAAGGTATGGGCACATTGAGTTTGTCGTTATGTTTTTTGGACTAACAAACGCCCCTGCTATCTTTATGGAAGCTATGAACAGGATGTTCCATGAGTACCTGGATGTTTTTGTGGTGGTTTTCATTAATGATATCTTAGTGTATTCCAAAACAGAGGAGGAGCATGAGTTACATCTCAGATTGGTTCTAGATGTCCTTCGGAAGAACATGTTCTATGCAAATCTAAGGAAATGTGCTTTCTGGATGTTTGAGGTGGGTTTTCTTGGTCATACTATCAGTCAGCACGGTATCATAGTGGATTCGAAGAATGTGGCTACGGTGGTGAAGTGGCAGAGGACAACCAATTTGTCGGAGATTCAGAGTTTCTTGGGCTTGCTGGCTATTATCGGCGTTTTGTGCAGGATTTCTCTATCATTGCCAAGCCGATGACCAGGCTCATGCAAAAAGGGGTTCCTTTTGTTTGGATGGATGAATGTGAGGCTGGCTTTCAGACTCTGAAGAACAAGCTAGTTAATGCACCTATCTTATCTTTGCCCAAGAGTGGCAAGCATTTCACGGTATACACAGATGCTTCTCGAATTGGTCTTGGTTGTGTGCTGATGCAAGAGGGCTGAGTTATTGCTTATGCTTCCAGACAGTTGAAGACTCATAAGTAGAACTATCCCACTCATGATCTCGAGTTGGCAGCGGTCGTCTTTGCTCTGAAGTCATGGAGGCATTATTTATATGGGGAGCCATGTGATGTCTTTACCGATCATAAAAGCCTTAAGTACATCTTCACTTGGTGGGAGCTAAATTTGAGGTAGCAGAGGTGGTTAGAGTTGATCAAAGATTACGATATGACGATCCAGTATCATCCTGGCAAGGCTGACGTTGTGGCTGATGCTTTGAGCAGGACATGAGTTCCTCGGATGGTGATGTCTTTGATCTTATAGTTTGAGCTGATAATTATCTCCTTTTGTTTCACTAGGGCTAATCAGGCAAAGACGCAGATGTCATCGAGTCTACCGTACCCGAGCATGTTTGTGAGGACTAGCAGCATGATCGGCTTCTCTCGGAAGTGCAGAAGAGGATCTCAAAGGGTCATTCCCGAGAGTTTAGTGTGGATGAGAGTGGTGTGGTTCATTTCAGAGGCCGACTCTGTGTACCACAAAAATCAGAGTTGAAGACAAATATCCTTCGTGAGGCTCACGAACTCCATATTTTGTACATTCGGGTGACACCAAGATGTATTGTGACCTGAAGCAGGTCTTCTGGTGGAAACAGATGAGGGTGGACATTGCTAAATATGTCACATCTTGTGACGTATATCAGTAGGTGAAGGCCAAGCGTAAGCGACCTGCTGGTTTGTTGCAGCCGTTGGAGATTCCTGAGTGGAAGTGGGAGCATATCACTATGGACTTTGTGGTTGGCTTGCCGTGCTCACCCCATGGTTGGGATGCTATTTGGGTTGTTGTGGATAGACTTACCAAGTCTGCGCATTTTGATTTTGATGAAGACGACCAACGCAGCTTAGGATCTAGCCCAGTTGTATATCAGAGAGGTGGTGAGATTGCATGTGTGCCCAAGTCCATTGTTTTTGATCGAGATGCCAAGTTCGTCTCCAAGTTTTGGCAAAGCCTTTAGGCTGCATTGGGCATGATAGTTTCTCTTAGCACGACTTTTCACCCTGAGACGGATGGTCAGTCAGAGCAGGCCATTCAAACTCTGGAGGATATGCTTCGTTCTTATGTTCTGTTCTGGAAGGGTAGTTGGGAGGACCATCTGGATTAACGGAGTTTCCATATAATAATAGTTATCAGGTGAGTATCAAGATAGCTCCTTTTGAGGCTTTGTATGGCCGGAGATGTGTTTCTCCTCTCTGTTGGGATGCTGTGGGTGAGATGTCTTTATTGGACCCAGACTTTGTTCAGCAAATTGTAGAGAAGGTGCAAGTGATTTGACAGAATCTGTTGTCCTCTCAGAGTCAACAGAAGAGTTATGTGGATGTTCGACATCACGAGTTGGAGTTTGCTGTTGGTGACCTTGTGCTCCTTAGGGTGTCACCGACCAAGGGCATCGTTCATTTTGGTACCACTGGGAAGCTTAGCCCATGGTACTTCGGCCTGTTTCTAGTGGTTGCACGCGTGGGCAGTCTGGCCTATCGTATGGAGTTGCCAAGCTCAACGAGTGGAGTGCACAATATCTTTCATGTGTCTATGCTAAGGAAGTATCTGCAGTACCCCGAGCACAAGATCGACCTGGAGCTAATCACTGTGGAGCAGGGTCTCACTGTGGAGTGTCGACCAGCTCGTATCTTGGACTTGTTGGAGCAGGTTATCAGGAAGAGGACCATCAGGTACGTGAAGGTTCTCTGGACGAATCAGTCCTAGCGGAAGGCGACGTGGGATCTTGAGGATCAGACGCGGAAGAAGTACCGTGAGCTCTTCGATGCTGGTGAGTACTCGTAGTTGTTTTTTATCTTTGTTGCTCCCTCCATTGTTGTACTACTGTTCTATTGTTCTGAGGTGTTAGATTCAGGGACGGAAGCTTTTTAGGAGGGGAGAATGTAATGCTCTAGACGTCGATTCGACGTTTCCAAAAATATTTAATGGATTCACGAAGATTTCTCTTTCTTTCATTGAATTGCGGAAGGTGGGTGTGGGCTGCGGATTTTTCTAAAAAAGAAAAAAGAGAAAAAGGAGGGTTGGTGAGCTGTCCAGAAAGGGAGGCCGGACCTTCCACCTCCCACTTTGGCCCAAGCTAGCCCAACCTAAGGCCCAACCGCCCCTCTTTTTCCCTCAACCATAGGCTGCCACCCCTCTCCCCCTGCGCCCTCTCTCCCCTGCGTCCACTTCCCCTTGCACCCTGCTGCTCCCCCTACTGGAAAGAAGAAAGGAAGCAAGGAGAGGAAGAAGGAAGGAAGGAGGAAATAATTTCTTGCATGGATGACATAGTTTTGGAATCCTCACCTTACCTCTCTATTTTAGGATGATATTAGGTGTTTGGCTCATCATCAGGGGTAGATCATCTAGGGGAAACAGATGTTCTGCGTGTAGTCTGATTGGGCAGTGCTGCTGTTTGGGTGGTTTAGGTGACCACGACGATTTTTCTGCATAACCCATGAATAGGAAAGTCGTAGAGGACTCAGAGACCTAGTTTCTATTTTTTCTATAATTTTTGGATGAGTTGATTGGGCGCAATAGAGGATGGAAGTCTGCTGTGTAGCACAGTTAGTTTCAGGATTTATTTTCTGTTCGTGGGCAGATTCAGAGGCTCTAATGATTTTTACGAATTTTCTCATAATAATGGAAGTTGTAGATAATGTTGTAATATAACTGCTGGTAAAATTTTATAATTTTTTGAATAGAGTATTGTCTGTGGTGGTCTGTAGAAGTTTGCTGGTCAGAACTCAGAGGCAGATTCTGTCATCTGTTTTCTATCGTGAATTATGCCCTTTTAACATGAGAATAAAATTATGGTGTCTTCGCAAAAGTTGTAGCTTTCATTCTGTAGATTTCAAAAATGCTATTGGTTTCTGTGTTCTACTTACTGGATAAAAAGATAAAAAAAAGACAGGCAGCACTACTGCATTGAGCTGAGCATCGGAACGACGTTTGAGAGGGAGATGTCGGGTTTCGAGCGTAGTGGCTCTTTACCTTTTAGTTATGAATGTTATATTGAGGTTTTGTGCTGAGTGGTGACTTATGAATAAGTGGCTTCGCTCCTGACTGTGCTTGAGCCTTTCGCCCCTTTGGTAGAAGCAAGTAAACGAAGCAGTTGTTGCTACAATTTAACTTATTAAATTAATTGCCTTTACCATAATTGTTGAGGTTTGGTAACTAATCCACCTTCAAATAAAGATGCCCTGCTGTGATATATGCCTTATTCTTATATTATTGTCCATGTGGTGATATTCCTAATAAAACAACATGGCTATATCATGCATGTCATAGCATGTCATAGCATGTCATTTGTATTGAAGCTATGTCACCGCATTTAGCCACAACCGTACTGATCCAGCATTGTACATTGCCATAGTACGATGTGCACTCTTACGTTGATAGGTAAGAGTCCAGTGGATTATTTGCATACATATGCATTTCATGAGGATAATCCTTGTTCTGAGTTTATAAGAGGTATTGGCTCATGAGAGTCACTTGTGGCATGGGGTATTTTCTTGTGGTTGCTGTGAGTAGTAGATATGGTTTTGGATATGAATGAGGCTACAGTGAGAATGATGAGAATTAATTGTTAATGGTTTATCTTTGTACCACAAGTCGTTAATGTGATGCTTAATGGTCCATAGTTTAATTAATTTGTTAAACAGTTTGCTTGCTGAGATTTCATCTCAGCTTGTATTCTCTCTCCCAGTTGATCCTTGAGCATGCTTGTAAAGGGTAGAGCAACACGGCACCATTACACAAGTCTTCATGAGTTATGCTGTAATAAGTTAGAGGGTTTTTTTAACCATTTCTTTCTCACAGTCATTGAACACTGTATCTTATTAATGCTAGATCGCGGTTGACTTTAGTAGGGTTTGAGCATTCAAAGCTAGGTTGATAAAGAATGTTCGTGTGCAGTTTTATATTCTGATGCTATTTTACTATCTCTCATTATATATTATGTTGTCATGCTTCTGTGTAGCCCTCTTTTTTTTTGCCGGGTTTTCCTTGTAATTCATCTGGTTGTAATTGTAGTTTGGTAGCATCTCCAGGTAATGTGATTCCTAGGGTGTTACACATAAATAGTCAAGAACAAATGGATTGACGATCACTCTTCCCAAATCCGCGATCCCCTTTCCCCAAATGGCCTCAAAGCCACACCTCCTCAAAGCAGCAGCCTGTGAGAACAAATTTGGAATTTAAGACAAATCTGTGAGGGTTAGGTCTGCAATAAGTGACATTATCATAGATAGTTTTTAATACAAACCATCTGTGATGATTTAATTATCATATATAGTTTTAAATACAAACAATCTGTGAATATCACAGACGCTTTTTATTCAGAATCGTCTGTGACACTTCACAGATGGCATTCAACACAAATCGTCTGTGATATTACCTCTTCACAGGCGACTTTTAGCACTGCCAGTAATGCAGACGATCACTAAACCAAAACCATCTGTGATTGTATTTAATACTAATGGTTTTGTCAACCGTCTATGATGAGGTGTTCAGTATTAGCTTTTTTATAGTAGTGACCATTCCACTCCGCCCGTCTCCGACTGCGACATCGGATCCAATGTGATCTGGCAGCGCTGTTGTGTTCCCCCTCACCGCCCACCCCTCGACGGCCACCGCTCAACCCCTCCCACTAATCACAGAGCATTGCCATGATTTCCTCCCCACCTGCTTGAGCTCACCCCGCATGCCGACTCGCCGGTGTTGGAGTGTAGAGAGAGATTAAGGAGATGACATTCTCAATATTTGAATAAGGTAGATGATGAGTGCTAAGAGGAATAGAGTAGTGACAAGAAATTACCACATCATCAAGCGCAGTCAACCCTTGTAGACATCGCAGTAGAGCCTCGCAACACACGCTATTGCCGTCAAATGCAGAGAGTTCAAGGGCTTAGATATAATTATAAATTTTTTAGGTTGGTGAATGTCGACAGAGGGGGGTGAATGTCGACTTTAAAAATCCCCCAAAAGAACTTACTCAAACTTCTCCAATAGCAACCAATGCTATGAAGAAGAAGAGGTCAAGCTCTCTCTAGAAACAACACTCACAGAGAAAACACAAGGGCAAAAGGAAAGACCAATGAAGAAAAATCCAAATAGGCACAGCTGGAACAGGGCAGGCCGGTCAGACCGCTTAGCCAAAGCCGGTCAGACCGCCTGAGGCCGGTCAGACCGCCTGGGGCCAGTCAGACCGCATGCGCAAGCCCGGTCTGACCGGTGGCTTATGGTCGGTCTGACCACCTTGTGCTTGCCGGTCTGACCGCCGGCCCTTCTCCGGTCTGACTGCAAGTCACTTGGCGGTCTGACTGGGCCACGAATTTCACGGAGCAGAGATTCCAGAGAGGGGTGCAAACTAAAAAACCACAAAACAGCAAGACCTGAAACTTCAGATTCTGGACAGAAGCAAGATTGCTGTTGGTTCCCACTGGCCAAAGAGAACTAGAACCTATTCTAAACAACATCAAGCACTTTAGGTACAAAGGATTTCATCATTTGAGCAAGAAAGTGAGATTTTGCCCAAAGTCTGAAAAACTACAGGGACCAACACTAAAACTCAAATTTCCATCTCAACTTTGATCCTTTGGCCAAGAAATTTTGAGGATAGCTAATTAATAGCCTTAGGACTCAGCAAGCGAAGTTTCAAGCCATCTCAAGAAAGGAAACAAGAATCTCACCAAAACCCTAGAAATGAAAAAGAAGAGCAGAGGAGCTCAAGAAGCAAAATATGAAATCAAACGTGGTTTGCTCTTAGGATTGACTAGCCAAATGGCTTTGGGGCATCTCCTAGATCACAGCAACCCATTTTGCTACTCCTCAGGGAACAAGAACACAAAAACGAAAACTTGACAAATCAAGCAGAGAAGGCAACGAAGAACAGGAACATAGAAGGGGCTCAAGAACTCAATCAAACTCAAATAAAACCATCTCAGATTGATATTGATGAGAAGAGATACGCGATTACAATGGATTACAATCTCTAAGTCCCCATACGCCCTTGGAATGAGGAGAACAAGCTACATGCTCCACACTTGAGCACAACTCACTCTCTATCTCTCAAGAACACATACAGAGAATGAAGGGCCCCTCTGTCTCTCTCAACCACTAAAGCTTAAAGCCAAAACAACCTCTCCAAAGGCTATTTCGACTAAAAGCAAACCCTAAAGCCATGCACTCCCTCACAAGAGACATGCATGCACTTGAGAATCCTCTCCTATTTATAGCCTTTGGCTAACGGGTCTCCAACCCGTTACGCCCGCTAAATCCCGAACGGAACCGCTTTCAACTGTGCAGCTTTGCACTTTTACTGAAACACCCCTCCTGCACCTTCCGGGAAGCTTCCGTGTTCCTTGTCGTCCAAGCCTCGCAACCACCTCGAGTCTCCGCCATCTTAGACACATCCGACCGTTCTGACCTCGACACCGCCTGTGTCTAGTCCGGTCACCTCGTGTCTCGCCACGACTCCGCCTCGACGTCCTGCAGCCATCATAGACAAGAAACACATCACATAGCACCGCTCGATACATGTAAGCATAACTAGCATAAATGAATCACATTAAGAATGAAATAGCCTAAACCTGTCAAATCAACAAAATATGCATCCTAATAACTTTGACCAGGCTTGACCAAGTCCGACCGAAGCCAATTGCACCTTGCAACGACATGGTCCGAAACCCCACAATCCAAACTCGACTTTCCTAAACCGATGTCAATTACTCATCACACACACGGAGATACCTCCACATGGTCTCTCAATCTCCCCCTTGATGAGTATATTGACAAACCCAGAAAATGCGCAAAGTAGAGTTTGAAATGCTAGAAAGAAGTCAAACATGGTCCAGAGGAAAGAGCAAATGAGCCTCATGACCATGTCGACAAAGGAACACTAAAGCTACAAAAGAAAGAGAAAATTGTTCTCCAAAGCTCTAGAAAGCTCCCAAGGAGCCTCATGACCATGTCGACAAAGGAACACTAAAGCTACAAAAGAAAGAGCAAATTGTTCTCCAAAGCTCTAGAAAGCTCCCAAATGGCTTTTTCTCCGCTATTCTCCCCCTTTTGGCAATTAACACATCAAGATGCAAGGAAGAGAACCAAGTATGATAATGGATGGAATGGCTGAAGTTTGTTTATTTTATGCACTTAGAGCCATAAAGATTATCCAAATTGACCATATGAGTATTACACCAAGCCATAACACATAAGTATGCTATCAAGATCATGACAAGACATGTATAATCAAGCTAAGCCAAATAAGGCACAATCTGAAATTTAGTCGCAGTTCTTAGCATGTCAAGTTATTCATGATTCTAGTCTAGCTAAAGGTATCTAAGGATGATGCAGGCCATGTCAATAGTCTAAGTGGAACCAAGAAGCTAGTATTGAGTCAATTTAGAGTGCTACAAGTTCAAGAATGACTCATTTGTTCAAGTACTTTAGTCTTTTTGTATTTAAGCAAATTGAGCACAATTGACATGTTTTTCTTTTGAAATCTCATGCTTGTTTCCAACCAGATTTTTTGTTTAGCCATGTGCTAGATCTCAAGCCTTATGCGACCACTCCAAGCTAGAAGCTTAAGGAAATGATCTTGGTCAACCAAAACTCCCCCTGAGTTCATGCCTAGTGCAATGGCAAGCAGTCTCATGAGAAAGAATTGGTGAGATCAGTTTTTCGCACAAAAGAGACTTTTTGCTTTCTTAGAAGATTGTACTAACTCATGGTTCATCAAGAAACTATCATAGCTCAATCTAAAGCTCAACAAAGATTCAAGACTCAACTCAGCCTATTTGACATGTCATGAATCATAAAAGGATAACTGAAGACAAACTAGTCTCAAGTGCTACCATGACATGAATTAATTCAAGTTGAGCATTTTGATTAACCTATCATGGCAAAGACTTGACTACACATATAAAGTCATGATCAATCTAGCAAGTAAGCACAGATCATGGCAAGGTGTAATGCATTGTAAACATGTCATAAACGGATAATAATCAAGGCTCCATGTAGATATATTACAATGCAACATGAAATGTAGAAAATCCAGCTCCCCCTCAACATGAGATGCAACTTTTAGTTCAAGTTGAGTTAAGGCAATATTAAGCTCTAGAAGCTCCCAAATGAACTCCCCCTGAACCAAAGCAATAAAAGCGAGAAGCTGACAAGAAAAAATAAAAAAGGCAGTCCTTAAAGCATAGATAAGATATAGAGGATACTATGGCTCATACTGACTCTCATTTACCCCATATGACTCCAGGACTATCAGCTGAACACCTAACATACTAGAGAGCAAACACGTACCCCGTCTACCCGAGGGTGGCCCAACCGCCGCTAGAACCTACAAGAAGTGAGTGAGCTCAACCTAGTGAGAAGAGAAACAGCTGATAAGCAGCATCCTAGAATCACAAGATGAGAGAAAGAAGTCTAAACAGCTAGACGATAGAAGCACTCTAATCTATGCTAGAATGACTAACCCATATGCACCCAATGCAATGCAGCAGAAAGGAGTAAGAGCATAATCAATATAATAAAGCAGTAAAGCACAGAGCTCCTCCTCACAACAGTCCATAAGGACAAACCACCCCAAGCTCTCCCCGCAAGGCTGAAAACCTAGAGCTATCCAAAGGCTTGGTAAAGATATCAGCCAATTGGTGGTCACTCTCCACAAACTGGAGCACTATGTCACCCTTCTCTACATGGTCTCGAAGGAAGTGAAAGCGAATATCAATATGCTTGGTCCGAGAGTGCTGCACTGGGTTCTTAGCAATATTAATCACAGAAGTGTTATCAGACAAGAGTGGAACACTGTCGATAGCTAACCCAAAGTCCCGCAGGGTCGAGACCATCCAAAGCACTTGGCTGCAGCAACTAGCAGCAGCAACGTACTCGGCCTCTGCGGTGGACTATGCAACACCGGACTGCTTCCTAGAAGACCAAGAGACAAGAGAAGTGCCAATGAATTGGTAGGTGCCAGAAGTGCTCTTCCTATCAATCCTACAGCCAGCAAATTCTGCATCCAAGAAGGCTCTCAACGAAAGACAGGATGAGGAAGAGTACCAGATACCATAGTCAATGGTAGCTCGAAGGTACCGAAGGATGCGCTTCACCGCCTGGCGGTGAGATACGCGAGGAGAAGCCTGAAACCGAGCACAAAGACACACGGAGAAGTGTATGTCTGGTCTCGAGGCAGTGAGGTACAAGAGGGAGCCAATCATGCTGCGATACTCCTTCTGATCAACTGGCTCGCCGTCCTCATCTGGGTCGAGTGAAGCTGATGTAGCCATCGGAGTAGACACCGGCTTACCATCACTCATATCGAAACGCCTCAGGAGGTCTCGAGTGTACTTGCCCTGATGCAAGAAGGTACCCTCCCGAGTCTGCTTGATCTGGAAGCCAAGGAAGAAACTCAACTCGCCCATCATGCTCATCTCAAACTCTGAGCTCATGACATCGGAAAACTGGAAAACGAGAGCATGGGAGGAGCCGCCAAAGATGATGTCATCCACATAAATCTGGACGAGTAGAAGATCAGTGCCATACCGGCGAATGAACAAGGTCTTGTCTACTTTACCTATCTCAAAACCATGACTCAACAGATAGGACTTAAGCCTCTCATACCACACTCTGGGGGCCTGCTTAAGTCCAAACAAGGCTTTGGAAAGCTTGTAGACATGGTTTGGGTATTTGGGGTTCTCGAAACCTGGAGGCTATCTCATATAGACTTCTTCCTCAATAAAACCATTGAGGAAGGCACTCTTGACATCCATCTGGTAAACCTTGAAACCCTTAGAAGCCGCAAATGCAAGCAGGATTCTAATGGCTTCAAGTCTAGCTACAGGGGCAAAGGTCTCCTCAAAATCTAGACCCTCAACCTGGGAGAAGCCCTGAGCTACCAGTCTAGCCTTGTTCCGAATGACAACCCCATCCTCACTCTGCTTGTTCTTGAACACCCACTTAGTCCTAGTGATATTGTGACCTCGAGGGGGCTCAACAAGCGACCAGACCTTGTTTCTCTCGAAATTTTCTAATTCCTCATGCATGGCATTGACCCAAGACTCGTCATAAAGAGCATGACAAACGTCCTTGGGCTCGAATGAGGCAACAAAGGCAGAGTGGAGACAGAAATGAGATAAGCCAGATTGTGAGCGGGTGACACGCTCGAAAAGGTCTCCGATCATCTGCTCTCAAGGATGGACCTTTTGGATATGTCTAGGAGGTCCAGGATGAGATGAAGAAGTGGCCTCTACCTCATGAGCTGACGAGATAGGAACAGAGCCACTAACTCGAGAAGATGCGGAAGGCATGGGCTGATCTCCTTGAGGTGCGGTGGAAGAAGCAGGCACCTCAAGGGGAGGAAGAACTGGATCGGGTAGACAACCCTCATCCCCATCCTCCTCCTCATCCACGAAGATGGTCTCGGACTGCTCTAAAGAACCTGAGATGTCGGGCCTAGTCCCCGGACTGGCCTCGTCAAAGGTCACCTCACAGGTCTCTACCATTTTACTAGACTCGCAGTTCCAGACCCTATAAGACCACGAAGAAGTCGAGTAGCCTAGAAAGATCCCATCACAAGAACGTGACTCGAACTTATCTAGGTTCTTAGACTTCAAAATAAAGCACTTGCAACCAAACACACAAAAATGAGATACACTGGGCTTTCGCACATATCTCAACTCATAAGAAGTGCGGTGCAAGTGTGCCCTTAGAAAAACTCGATTTGAGACATGGCACGTGGTGGCTATAGCCTCAGCCCAAAACTTCCGCGGTGTAGAGTACTCATCAAGCATCGTCCTAGCCATCTCGACCAAGGTACGGTTCTTTCTCTCCACGACGCCATTCTGCTGTGGGACATGTGGAGAGGAGAACTGATACTCTACACCTGTCTCATCGCAGAACCTCTCAAAGTAGGAATTCTTGAACTCTGTGCCATTGTCACTACGGATCACTCGTAAGGCACCCGGGAGCTCAACAGAAAGCCTACTGAAAAAACCTCGAAAATGTGTAAATGTGTCATCCTTCGAGGCTAAGAAAAACACCCAAGAGTACCTCGAGAAGTCATCGACCACGACAAGAACATACCACTTCCCTCCTGCTGACTGCACTTGAGCTGGTCCAACTGTGTCCATATGGGGCAGCTGTCCGGGTGCATCGGTCATAGTAACTGTAACCGGAGGATGGGAAGCGGCAACCATCTTGCCGTGCCGGCAAGGAGCATAAACTAGATCTTTGACCATTTTGAGTTTCGGCAAGCCACGAATGAGATCGTGGCCGCTAACTTGGGTCATATGGTCAAATCCAATATGACCAAGTCTCCTATGCCAGAAAGAAAGGTCACGGGACTCCGAAACAACCAAACACCAGAGAGGATCACCAGAAGACTCAAAAATATCAGCACGAAAGATCCTCCCATAACGTAAAATCCCGCAAACCAGACTACCCGAAGAATCAAGAATTTTGCAATTGTTTTTCTTGAAGCTCACCTCAAAACCGTCATCGGTAAGCTGAGAAACGGAAAGCAAATTATACTGCAGCTTACTAACCAAAGCAACATCTTTCAAAATGAAAGAATCATTAACGCGCACTGTACCTTTGGCGATGACGCGCCCAGATGAAGCATCTCCGAAGGTGATCGTCTCATCACTTGGAGAACGGGCTAGGGAAGAGAACCAACGAGAGTCTCCAGTCATGTGTCGAGAACACTCGGAGTCTATGAGCCAAACCTTTCCCTTCCCAGCCCGGCGAACCTGAGTCAAACAGAGAGTAAAGTCTTAGTACTGGGGTAAATCAAGAGTGATTTTGGCACCCAATACTGAACAACACGTCGAGTAGCAGAAGTAGCCACACACGACTGACCTCTAGCTACCCTACGCTCTCTGTCACTCACACAGAAGGTCTGTGAGTAGACCTGAAGCTGTTGCGGGGTCCAACTGCTACGGGAGAGCGAGTCGGAGCACCGGCAACATGCTGATCATGCTGCGGGTAGCCATCTCGACGAGGAAAGCGAGATCTACCCTCAAGACGGCGGAAGTCATGATCAAAGGGAGCATGAAGACGAAAACCAAAAAACTCGAAAAAACCAAGTCCTTGATGCTGCCCAAACCCATCAGCTGAAGCAAACCTAGACCTCTTGTTGATCTTAGGTGCACTCAAGGTCTGGGGCTGACCCTGAATACACCTAAGAGACTCAACACGGCCTCTACGCGCGATCTTGGCGTGCCTGAAGCATCGATTGATCAAGTGCCCATCCTTCTGATAGAAGGTGCAGTGATACCTCACCTTTTGAGAGGTAGAAGTAGCACGATCAGGCTTTGCCTTCTGAGAGGCCGAAGCAACAAGTGGAGTCACCTTGCTGTGAGAGATCCTGTGGACAAAGACCACAGATTTGAACTCAACCTTTTTGTTCTTGGGCTTGACCTCGATCACACTTGCTGCGATGGGTCTGAGAACAGCAGGTGGATGCTTCCTCACATCCTCAGAAAAATCGTATCCTAGACCTTGATTGAATTTGCAAATCTTGGACTGGTCTAGAATAAGATTTAGCTTCTTCTTGCCTCCTACAAATCTCTCGAGGGTGTTCATAAGATATTGACACTCCCGGAAGAGAGAGGTGCAAGAAGAGCAGGGGAAGAAGAGACAGCAGGAGGTAAGGGAGGAGAAGAAGAACCAACAGTAGAGGAACGAATGGCTTGAGCATGCTCAGCCGACTCAGAAGGGACAGTCCTACTGCTAGCCAGTTGGTTCACGTCTCTAGGCGTCTCTACCTTACCCTTGGGCTTCTCCCCCACAGCACACACATTACAAGCAGAAGGTGGCTTCTCTAGAAGGTCCTTAGTCAGCTTCACACATTTTTCATCCAATGCAATCAAATCAGATTTTAGTTTGTTACAATTAATGCATGGTGAGCTAACAGGGTCCTTAGATGCAGATTGAGCCAATCTGTTATTGTCATCAACTAATTCTTGAAACTGTTTGGAGACAGCTTCAAGTTCAGCAGTAAGCTTAGGACAATTCACACATGAAGCAATAGGCTCAAGTAGAAAAGCTTGTAATTCAGCAATTTTATGATCTACCCGTTTTAGGTTCATCTTCAAATTATTGCAATTTTCACAAGTCTCAGGTAGATCGAGAAGCATAGTATATAAACCTCTAAAAGCATTGTCCTTATCCTCACATGAGGTGCAAGATATAGTCTCAACAGTAGTAGATGAAGGAGGAACTACCCTACTCATCTCAAGTTCAGCAAGAAGACTAATATTCTCCACCTTAATCATGTCGAGCTCAGAGGACACACTATCATGCAAGGTCCTTAGCTTCTCCATGTCACCCAGCAAGGTAGTACAAACATCACAATCGTCACGGGAGGGAGCAGATCTAAGTGAAGTAAGCTCCCGTGACAAGCTCTCTACTTCCTTCTCCAACTCGCTAACCTAGCTCTAGATCTAGCATGGAATTTCCCTAGCTTAAGGAAAGCATCATTAAGCTGGTCGTATGAAGGGTATACCTCATCGGAATCGGAGTACAGCTCGCTATCGCCGGTCTCGCCCTCAAGGGCCATGAAGCACATGCCGGAGAAGTCGTCGCCGCTCTTGGGGTCTTGCTTGGCCTTCCCATCGTCGTCGCTCCACCCCTCCACCTCGCTGAGGTCGAGGTCGTCGAAGGCGGTGAGACGCGGTGGAAGAGCTTCTTGGCTTTGCCAAGGTCGCGGAACTTCTTCTTGCCTTGGGTGTGAGCAAAGGGCTTCTTGTTGCGGTTCTTGTCGATGTAGTCGTTCTTGCTCACACCGCCGTAGTCGCCCTTGCCCTTCCCCAGCTTGGGGCAGTTCGCTCGAATGTGGTTGGGGCCACCACACTCGAAGCAGATCACGGGTCCTCCTCTCTTTCCATCCCTCCTCCTCTTGTAAGCATGGAAAATTTCTGGGCTAGGAGGGCTAACTGGTAATCTGCGAGCTGCTCTAACTGATCATCAGTCACGTCACAGAGAGCAACAAGCGAGAATCCACAAAGCGAATCAGAAGAAAGACTAGGAGCTGAAGTGGGATCGGTAACTAAAGCCATCGACTGCAACTTCGACTTACGAGAGACAATGTCAATCTCGTGAGTCTTGAGGCGTGAGTACAACGCGTCAAGAGTCAAAGTCGAAAGGTCGGTAGTGTCCTTGATGGTAGTCACCTTCATCTCCCAAACCCACAAATCAAGAGCCGCGAGCATCTGACGAGCGTTGTCCAAGTCGGGTTATGTGAGACCGACCACTCAGAGGTTGCTCAAGATCTTGTGGAACCGCGCAAAGCACTTATCTAGGGACTCACCAGCGAGCATTTCAAACTTGTTGTAATCTCGCTTGATTGGTCCTGTCGGACTGTCTTGATCTGGGTGGTGCCCTCATGGTATGCGTCGAGGGTCACCCAGATGTCGAAAGCCGACGTGAGATGAGAGATGCGATCAAACTCACTTCGGCTCAACCCCTGAATTATGATGTTCCTTGCCTTCGCATTTGCCTCAACATCATGCATGTTTCCAACGTTGATGTTCTCATCGGCAGGAACAACATACCGTACTTTCACCTTATGCCAGATGGCGTAGTCTTGAGCCTAGATGTAGGTCTCCATCCGGCTCTTCCAGAAGGGATAGTCGATCCCATCGAAGACCGGGGGCTTGGTCGAGTACTTATCTGTCGCCATGGCTATAGAGACCAGTTAAGATCTATCGAGAAGAGCTAACCGGCTCTGATACCAATTGTTGGACCGAAATGACGACAGAGGGGGGGTGAATGTCGACTTTAAAAATCCCCAAAAGAACTTACTCAAACTTCTCCGATAGCAACCAATGCTATGAAGAAGAAGAGGTCAAGCTCTCTACTAGAAACAACACTCACAGAGAAAACACAAACAAAACACAGGGGCAAAAGGAAAGACCAATGAAGAAAAATCCAAATAGGCACAATGGAACAGGGCAGGCCGGTCAGACCGCTTAGCCAAAGCCGGTTAGACCGCCTGGGGCAGGTCAGACCGCATGTGCAAGGCCGGTCTGACCAGTGGCTTATGGTCGGTCTAACCGCCTTATGCTTGCGGGTCTGACCGCCGGCCCTTCTCCGGTCTGACCACAGGTCATTTGGCGGTCTGACCGGACCACGAATTTCAGCAGGAGCAGAGATTCCAGAGAGGGGTGCAGACTGAAAAACCACAAAATAGCAAGACCTGAAACTTCAGATTCTGGGCAGAATCAAGATTGCTGTTGGTTCCCACTGGCCAAAGAGAACTGGAACCTATTCTAAACAACATCAAGCACTTTAGGTACAAAGGATTTCATCATTTGAGCAAGAAATTGAGATTTTGTCCAAAGTCTGAAAAACTACAGGGACCAACACTAAAACTCAAATTGCCATCTCAACTTTGATCCTTTGGCCAAGAAATTTTGAGGATAGCTAATTAATAACCTTAGGACTCAGCAAGCGAAGTTTCAAGCTATCTCAAGAAGGGAAACAAGAATCTCACCAAAACCCTAGAAATGAAAAAGAAGAGCAGAGGAGCCCAAGAAGCAAAATATGAAATCAAACGTGGTTTGCTCTTAGGATTGACTAGCCAAATGGCTTTGGGGCATCTCCTAGATCACAGCAACCCATTTTGCTACTCCTCAGGAAGCAAGAACACAAAAACGAAAACTTGACAAATCAAGCAAAGAAGGCAACGAAGAACAGGAACATAGAAGGGGCTTAAGAACTCAATCAAACTCAAATAAAGCCATCTCAGATTGATATTGATGAGAAGAGATACGCGATTACAATGGATTACAATCTCTAAGTCCCCACACGCCCTTGGAATGAGGAGAACAAGCTACATGCTCCACACTTGAGCACAACTCACTCTCTGTCTCTCAAGAACACATACAGAGAACGAAGGAGACACCCTCTGCCTCTCTCAACCACTAAAGTTTAAAGCCAAAACAACATCTCCAAAGGCTATTTTGACTAAAAGCAAACCCTAAAGCCATGCACTCCCTCACAAGAGACATGCATGCACTTGAGAATCCCTCTCCTATTTATAGTCTTTGGCTAACGGGTCTCCAACCCGTTACGCCCGCTAAATCCCGAACGGAACCGCTTCCAACTGTGCAGCTTTGCGCTTTTACCGAAACACCCCTCCTGCACCTTCCGGGAAGCTTCCGCGTTCCTTGTTGTCCAAGCCTCGCAACCACCTCGAGTCTCCGACGTCTTCGACACATCCGATCGTTCTGACCTCGACACCGCCTGTGTCTAGTCCGGTCACCTCGTGTCTCGCCACGACTCCGCCTTGACGTCCTGCAGCCATCACAGACAAGAAATACATCACATAGCACCGCTCGATACATGTAAGCATAACTAGCATCAATAAATCACATTAAGCATGAAATAGCCTAAACCTGTCAAATCAACCGAATATGCATCCTAATCACTTTGACCAGGTTTGACCAAGTCCGACCAAAGTCAATTGCACCTTGCAACGATATGGTCCGAAACCCCACAATCCAAATTCGACTTTCCTAAACCGATATCAATTACTCATCATACACACGGAGACACCTCCACTTAGTCTCTCAATACCACACAGGAGCCTTCCATTTCTCATGTATTTATAACATATACAGGAGATTACAAGTGATCAATCTCTAGCATAATTAGGAGGATTACATTGTATACTTGTCCTCCTAATTATAGGCAAGCTAGATTACAGCACACGGCATTCTAACACAAAAAATAATCAATCGGTAGTAAAACTTCCCACGTGCAAAGAGGTGACACCTTAATGCAAACTGTGCTGGGTGAAGTTTTTTTAGATCAATCCTAGGTAAAGATTATTGCCATACGTTTCTCTTCACATGTTACACATCAGGTTTTCCCTCATAAGATCATAATTACATATGTCACTATAGACTTGCATTTCGTTGGTTGCTAAAATACTATAATTCTTATATTAACCAGGTAAAGCAAAAATGTAGTAATATGACAAGAAATACCTGTAAAAGAATATGACAAGAAATAAATCTTCTAGAACAATAGGAGAAACGAAAAAAAAATCCATTTTCACAATATAAATCCATTTTGTTGGTAAGCTTCATTTCACAATGTAAGTTCATTGAGAAATCAAAGTGTAGTGTTTGTAATATGTCCGTTCTCTACCCGTGCTCTGATGTTGTAAGAGACAATAGGAGACTTTAGTAATCCATCTCCGTCTTGATAGCTTGGTAAACCAAGAATCCTATTTGGGGTATATAAATAGTGTTTTAAAATAAGTACAAGACTAGAGTAATTAAATTATAATCCTGTTTAGGGTGCACCTTAATTTTTTTATAGCTTGGTAAACTACGAATTAAATATTACTTTATTTCGGAGTACAAATCAAACTCATGTTCACGTGATTGGTATGTGTGTGTACAACTTGAACTTGTGTGTACGTACAGTTCACGTGATTGGTATGTGTGTACAACTTACTCATGTTTATTGCAAGAGATTGTAACAAGTGTTTAAGAATGAACTGTTCCTTCTTCTATCATTCTGAATCTGTACAATGATTTATAGATGATAAGGGGGTGGTATAAAAGGTGTCTGTTTGGAAAAGACATCTGTACATTGGGGCATTTGTACATTGAGCACTTTTTGGTTTGTAACACTCCCCCCTTGACCAATGTGTCTTCATATGATCACCTTGATTCATCATCTTGGAAAAACTCCTCCAAAACCCTGTAGGAAAATATGAGAACCGATAGAGTAGATATTCCATAAAAAAACTCCTTTAAAACCTAGTGGAAAAATTTAAGGAGAAAATAATATGGCATATATTTGATTATATCTCCTTAAAAACTCTTGTGGGAAAATAGAGATATAATATATTTATGATTACGTTGTCCTATTGCCTCATTAAAAACCTTGATGAGAAACCTTAGAGGGAAAACTCATAAAAGGAAAAAGAGTACAATATTTATTTGAACGGGTTAAGTCTTAGGAGATTTCTCCCCCTGACATCTGCAAATCACGTAGTCTTCGCATACCAATTCCATGAACACATTTTTGGAATGTGGAAGTTGGTAATGACTTGGTGAATAAGTCTACGAGATTATCACAAGACTTAGTTTGTAGAATATTTATTTCCCTACTCTCTTGCAATTCATATGGGTAAAATAGTTTAGGTGCAATATGTTTTGTGATATTGCTCTTTATGTAACCCATTTGCATTTGAACAACGCAAGCAGCATTATCTTCGTAGATAATGGTATGTGATGCAATAGCACCTATACCACATGATTGTTGTATGTGGTTAATCATTCTGCGAAGCCATACACATTCACGTGATGCTTCATATAATGCAATTATTTCAGAATAATTAGTGGATGTAGCCATTAGAGTTTGTTTCGAAGACTTCCAAGAGATGGTTGTTCCACCGTGTAAAAATACAAAGCCTGTTTGAGATCTGGCATTATGGGGATCTGATAAATAGCCAGCATCTGTATATCCTATTAAATCCACATTTTTATTCTTCTGGAAGAATAGACCGAGATCTTTAGTGCCTTGAAGATATCTAAGGATATTCTTCACTCCTATTCAATGTTTTTCGGTTGGAGCAGCGCTATATCTAGCAAGTAGATTTACTGCAAATGCAATATTTGGCTGGATGCAATTTGCAAGGTACATAAGCGCTCCGATGACACTGAGATATGGAACCTCGGGTCCCAATAGCTCTTCATTGTCATCTCGGGGTCTAAATGGATCTTTGTCCCTGTCTAGAGATCGAACAACCATGGGGTTTTCGATGGATATACTTTGTCCATATTGAATTTCTCCAATATTTTCTGGCTGATTGATGCACTAGGATGCCTGTATGAAGGTGCTCAAGTTGTATACCTAAGCAAAATATGGTTTTACCCAAATCCTTCATTTCAAATTCTGTCATGGTTAGGAACTCACTTAGTCGGTTGTACCACATTCTACCCGACTGTTTTAAGCCGTATAAAGACTTGTTCAATTTTACACAATACACATTGCGATTTGCGTTTGGATTCGGAATTGAAATTCCATCGGGAAATTTCATGTATATTTCTGAATCAAGTGACCCATAAAAGATATGCAGTCACTACATCCATTAACTGAAAAGATAGATGATTTTGTACTGCCAATGAGATTAAGTATCGGAATGTTATTCCACTCATTACTGGAGAATAAGTTTCATTGAAGTCAATGCTGGGTCTCTGCGTGAACCCTTGTGCTAAGCCTTGCTTTGTATCTCTCCACCTCATTGTTTTCATTCCGTTTGCGGATGAAAACCCATTTGAAATCGACAGGGAATACTTTGGGAGGTGTATGTATCACATTGGTGAATACATTTCTTTTCTTAAGTGAGGCTAACTCCGCTTGAATTGCATCCTTCCATTTATTCCAGTCTGAGCGCTGTTTGCACTCTGCCATGGTCTTAGGATTTGGATCATTTTGAAGGTTATTTGCAATTGTTGTGGAGAAATAAATGTCGACAAGTGTAGTCTTACGATCATATGATTCTCTAGAATCAGTATAGTTAGTGGAAATTTCTTGGACCCCTGGTGACTCAATGTTATTTCCCAAAACATTTGAGTCAGGGTATTCTGATGTCCCAGGATCAAAATTTGAGTACACTGTTGATCTGGGTTTAAGGATCCTTTGGTGTCTATCAACTTGAGGTTGATCTGTATTTACATTCTTTTGTTTCCTTTGTCGCTTGTTAGAAGCTGTATCCGTCATTTGTACCGTACTTCTCCCCCTCTTATTTTGAACTGGGAGTTGAGTGGTATTTTGCGGTACCTCCACTCTTTCAGGCATATTTTTGGCAGGATTATAGGATTTTGTGACACCCTGATAATCAGTAAATGCATCTGACAGATTATTTGCAATGTTTTGCAAATGAATGATTTTCTGAACTTGAAGTTCAGTCTCTCTGGTACGTGGGTCTGAGGCAGGAATGCCTTATACATTCCAATCAATTTCCTGGCATTTAGTTTGGTACTTGTTTTCTCCCTTAATGCTGGGAAATGTTCCTCATTAAATATGCAATCAGCGTACCGGGCCGTAAATAGGTCCCCTGTTAGGGGCTCGAGGTATTTTATAATTAACGGAGATTTATACCCAACATAGATCCCAAGTTTCCTGTGCGGTCCCATTGAGATACGCTGCGGTGGTGAGATCGGTACGTATGTAGCGCAACCGAACTTTTGCAGATGGGAAAATCTGGTGGATTTCCACATACTAATTGTAGCAGGGAAGTGCTATGATATGCAGTTGGATGCAATTGGATTAAGTCAGCAGCGTGTAAAACTGCATGACCCCAACATGATGTTGGTAAGTTGCAATTCTGTAGTAATGGTCTTGCAATGAGCTTGATTCTCTTGATAAGGGATTCTGCTAAACCATTTTGTGTATGGACATATGGAACAGAGTGTTGAACTTGTATCCCAAGAGCCATACAATAGTCATTGAAGGCATGGGATGAAAATTCAGCAGCATTGTCCATTCGAATTAATTGAATTCGATATTCAGGATAATTTGCTCGTAATTGGATAATTTGACCAATTAACTTAGCAAATGCATGGTTTCGTGTGGATAAAAGACACACATGTGATCATCTAGTAGATGCGTCAATGAGAACCATGAAGTATCTGAACGGTCCACACAATGGTTGTATAGGACCACATATATCTCCTTGAATGCGGTCAAGGAATTTAAGTGGTTTAGCTCTGATTTTAAGATAAGAGGGTCTTAAAATCAATTTCCGGTGGCACAGGAAGTACACACAAAATCTGAAGATTCCGAAAATTTTGTTTTGAGGTATGTATGACCAATTGAATTGCTAATAATTTTCCTCATCATTCCAATGCCTGGGTGGCCAAGGCGATCATGCCATGTTTGGAATGTGTTAGTGTTTTGGAAAATTACTTTGTACGCAATATGTTGAACGGGTTTGATGTATGTATAGTACAATCCGGAGTTAAAAGATGGAATTTTTTTTCTAGTACTTGTTTGCCATATCCGTTGTTTTTTGTTAAGAGGAGATATTCCTCTTTGTTGTCATTTTGGATTTCAACATGGAAACCATTCTGACGGATATCTCTATAACTAAGTACGGTACGTGTTGAATCGGGATACAAGAGTGCATCCTCAATTTCTAATTGTGTACCCATAGGGAGAGTGATAGAGGCGCGACCAGAGCCTACTATTGTTGCATCGCGTCCAGCGATGGTTAAAACATTTCCTTTCGTCCTAGTAAGAGTTAGGAAATATTTTGTGTCCCTAAGTATAGAGTTTGTGGTACCACTATCCACAAGGCATAATTCCTCCTCCATTGGATCGACTCCAAAAATCTATATACACAAAAGAAGAATTTAATGAAATTCTTATAGTAGTATATATAGAATACATACAAACTTTATTTTACAATACCGAATATGTTCGATATATGATTGCAGTATACAAGGTTACAATATAGATGACAACATTGTTTATATTACAACACTATAGTACTTAGTAGCTATGGGACTAGGAGTCTAACTGAGATCTCCAAACATGTCTTGAGAAGTAAATTCTTCAAGGGTGTCCTCAATGCACATGAGATCATCCTTCTTTGTAGAAGCACATGTGTCTTTGAGTTCTTAAAGGAACTTTTGAGAGCATCCGGCTTCATCATTGTTGGATGTGAGATTGAAGTGTGCTTCAAATCTCTTCTCTTGAGCATTCTTGCCTTGAGTCAAAGACTGGAAGTAGAGGTTCACAAGATGCTTCGGGATGCGGCATTTCTTAGTAGGATGGTTGTAGCAACCACACTTTTGAGAAATTTCAGTTTTGTTAACTCTCTTACCAGAATTGCCTTTACCTTTCTTGAATCCACTTGGTTTTTGCTTCTTGTTGCATTTGTTTTTACCTTTAAAGTTCTTTGAGTGGTCTTTTGAACCACTGAATTTGTTGTTATTTTGATTAGCATGAACTTCAGGAAGTGGAGCAGCCCCAATGGGACGTTGCTGATTGTTCTTTAAAAGAAGTTCAGCATGCTTCTCTGCCTGAAGTATAGTATGCATAAGATCAAAATAAGTTTGGCAATTTGCAGCATGCCATTGCTGCTGTAGGACCCTGTCAGATGGGAGCATAGTCGAGAGAGTCTTCTCTATTTTATCCGCATTCGTTGGTTCCTTTTCACAAAACCATAATTTGAAGCAAATAGCATGAAGGGCATGGTTATAGTCTCCAACAGATTTGAAGTCTTGGAGTCTAAGGTGTGCCCATTCATGATTAGCCTCAGGTAAGATAACAGTTTTCTGCTGTTCATATCTATTTTTGAGGGCTAACCATAAAGTGAGTGGATTCTCTTCATACAGATATTCTTCCTTCAAATCTGGATGTATGTGATTCCGTATTGTGCTCAAAACAGAATATTTCACAATATCCGGAAGAATTTGATCATCTGGAGGATCGAATATCACCCTTTGCAACCCACGTGTGGTTAGGTTGATCTTTAGGTCCATAGCCCATGTAGGGTAGTTGATACCATCGAGAGCGAGGGGCTCAAAATCTTTGGTAGCCATTTAAAACCTACATGAAAAGTACACCATAAATGATTAATTTACATAAGGTAAATTAATGTGTATGGTAATGTTGTAATAAAATGCAAAATATGTGGAAAATAATATGAGTATTGTAATCCGAATGAATATACATACCCAAATTAAATATAACATGTGGTTATATTTATAATACCGTATAATCACAATATTGGTGGTGAACACCAATTTATTGTATGGCATAGCGTACAAATAAATGTAGCAAAGTGCCATAAATTGTAATTATGGTATTTATTGTAGGTATAATATTTTGCAAAAATTCCAATGTATTAAGTACAATGGTACTCACTAAATGGGAATTTTAAGTTTAAATTTGCTAAAGATAGCAAAATTTAAATATGGTCGCAATCCTACATATGTAAAAATTATAGAAATGTGCTTGCATATTTATTTAAACAATTACATAATTTTCAGGTCCTGTAGGGACTGAAATGCTAATTTATAACAGTACAAACTGATGGGTACAATTATAAATAAGCACAAGGACTACACTGCAAATACTACAATAGAAATTTACTTAAAAAATTCTGCATTTTCCACGAAATAGCGGGGAAAACTGCAAAATTTCGAAAACCTGGGCTAAAGCCCGTTCGGCCTTTAGGCCCAAGTGGGGAGGTGGGAAATTTTGGGCCAAAAGCCCATTTTTGTGCAGCCATATATAAGGGAAGGGGAGGGTTAGGGTTTCCCTAACCCTTAAACCCTAGCCGCCGCCATCGGGCCTTTGGGCTCCGCCGCCACCGCGCCTTGTCGCCAGGCCGCCTCGCCGCCATCGCGCGCTTGGGAACGCCGCCGGCCGCTGCCGGGCGCCACCGCGCGCAGCGCGGCGCACGGGCGCGGATGCGCGCGCCGCCGCCTAGGGCGCCGCAGCCCGCGGGCGCCGGGTGTCGCGCCGCGCCGCCGCACGCCTTGCCTCGCCGCGCTCCCTCCCCCTCCCCTATTCTTTTTTGATTTATGTAGAGGAGAATTCCTCCTCTGCGGAGGAGGCTGGTGGAGGAGTTTGGGCTCGGATCCGGAGGCTGGGACAGCGGTTAACCGACGCGGAGGCGTGCGCCGGTCGCCGGTAAGGGCCATAGCGTGGAGCCCTCGCTGGTGGGAAGGCGCCGTGCGCCTCCCATGGACGACGATGAACCGGCCTAGAGCCATGGCCGGTGGCGATGAAGTGGTGGCCGCCGGATGTGGTGGTGGAGGCTTCTCATGGAGAGGAGCAAGAAGAACGTGCAGCGATTCGCGCACAGAATCGACCAAAGCAAGAACATCCAGAAATGCTTTTTGGTGTTTCTCACATAGTGCCATACCTTGTGTTTAAGTATGTGCTCATAACGTATTGCAAGAGATTGTAACAAGTGTTTAAGAATGAACTGTTGCTTCTTCTACCATTCTGAATCTATACATGATGATTTATAGATGATGAGGGGGTGGCATAAAAGGTATTTATTTGGAAAAGACATCTGTACATTAGGGCATCTGTACATTGAGCACTTTTTGGTTTGTAACAATGTTCACATGATTGGTATGTGCGTTCAACTACCGAAAATTCTTGTGCGTATTTCATAGACATTGCTCTAATCAAACAGGTTTTTGCTCTAAACGATTTTAAATTCTGATTTATTTTAACTTTTGGCTTATTTGAACCAAAAGACGGCTTCTAATTTACGTTTATTTTGACCTTTTCTTTTTGAACTTTTTTGGTTTTTTTCTTTTATATTTTTGCCATATCCGTAACAACATAACGAGATTTTTTCTTTTAAAAAACTAACTGCCGCTATAATATAATTTTAGTCATAAATTAAAAATCATAGTTAAAAATTTGAGTCTTAAGCCAATTGGAGCAGGAGATATGGGTGCAGGTACGCGTATGCTCAGCTGGGCTGATCCGGCCCAAGTGTTGTCACAGCCTTGGTTAGTAATTCTGAGTTGGACATTAGTTTTAATAGTTAACTTGTTGCTGCTTTGAAAAAAAAAAGAGGACATAGCCGACAGGGTGGATGGGAAGGTTGGCCACGGAGTGCGAGGAACAAAGTTCGCTATTTCTAGACGGTGGAACGGACGGAGCGCAGTCGAGTCTGTTACATTTTTTTGATGATGCTCACGTAGAGGGCAACCCGGTCTTTTATGTGATGCATTTAATGCTTGCCGGGAGAGCAACCGATAGGATGCTTTTCATTCTAGAACCTGTACTGTAGTCCAGTAAATACTCGAATCCATCCATTTGCGAGAGACACTCAAGTTGGTGCTCCTGCATGTTACCGTGTACATTCCCTTCTCTATATTGCAGGTGTTCCGATGAATTTTAATTTGTTGCAGCAAAATGTATATTTGTTGCAGTATTTTTTGTAATGTTACACCAATAGTTATTATTTGTCACGTGTTTTTTATTTGTTTGTGTTTGTTGCACTAGGGCGGATTTTGTTGCAAGCCCAGTACCAGATTTGCGTATTTTGGTTTTTTTTGGTGTTGATTAGATTGAATGGATTTACTTAGGTGGTGTTTGGTTTAGGGGATATCCCAAGATGGGATGGAGCCAACCCTTTTTTGTAGTGTTTGGTTTGTAGTATTTGATGGAGTGGGTTGAACCCAAAAGAAGAGATACCATGAAAAAATGGGTTGAAACCATCCGCCCAAATCGAGCGAACGGCTGCAACCCACTTTTTCTCCTCGCGCGCCCTATCGTCACCCCCGCCACCCCGCGCATTCACCCGCGCGCAGCTTTTCCCCATCTCCCCCGCCGCCCGCGCCCTTCCCCCATCGCCCCCGCCGCCCGCGCCCTTCCCCCATCTCCCCCCGCCGCCGGCGCTGTCCTGCCCTTCCCCATCTCCCCGCCGCCGGCACCGCCTGCCCTTCCCCATCTCCCCCGCCTCCGCCGCCGCCTGCCCTTCCCGCATCTCCCGCGCCGCTCTGCCTTCTCCCCCCCGCCGCCCGCGCCGCTCGCCCTTCAGCGCGTCCTCCGCCGTCGGCCTCCTCTCCACTGCCGGCGCGTCCTCCCGCCATCCTCCAGCTCGTCCTCCTCTCCGCTGCCGTCGGCCTCCTCTCCACTGCCGCCGGATCCCGCCGTCCTCAGTAGCGTCCTCCCGCCGTCGGCCTCCTGCTGTGCACCGGTATTGACTCGGTTAATTTGTGTTGGTATTGACTCTGCTGCACCTGGTATCTCCACTGCCGCCAGAGAACCTGTGTTGATTTGTTTGCAGTAAATACTTGTGATGTGTGATTTTGCATGTATTGATATATTGTGATGTGTTGATATATTGTTGATCTGTAGATGGAAAAGAGGACCAAGATTTTGATTTTTGCGGCCGCTGCGCAAATTTTGTTGTCAATGATCGCCATGATTATTGAGTCTAGAAAAAGAAAAAGATGTGTAAGTAGAGAAGGTATTAGTTATGGACCACTAGATGAAAGGGATAGGACAAGAATTGAGTACCTCAATAAAAAAATTTGGAAGGATGATACAACATGTATCAACATGCTTAGACTTACTAGAGCAAGTTTTTTTTCCAGTTTTGTAACATTTTTAGGGACCGTGGATTGCTTCAAGATACCATCCATGTGTGTGTGGAACAACAAGTGGCTATGTTTCTAAATACGGTTGGACATAATCTTAGGAATAGGTTAGTTGGAACTAATTTTGATAGATCAGGAGAAACAGTGAGCCGATATTTCAATATAGTACTACGTGCTGTTGGTGAGCTACGAGATGAACTAATTAGGCGACCTTCATTGGACACCCCAACCAAAATAGCAGGGAATCATCGATGGGATCCTTACTTTAAGGTGTGAGGTTCTTCCTATTATTTTCAGATTTGTTTGTATGTGATATGTATGTTGCCTAATCTGTCATCCATGTTGTTGAATATAAAATAGGATTGTATCGGTGCTATCGATGGTACACATGTAAGAGCCTCCGTTCCTAAGAATATGGAGCATGCCTTTCGTGGTAGAAAGTCATATCCCACTCAAAATGTAATGGCGGTTGTAGATTTTGATCTAAGGTTTACCTATGTGTTGGCTGGTTGGGAGGGGACAGCACATGATGCTCTAGTCTTACGAGATGCATTAGAGCGTGAAAATGGCCTTCGTGTTCCACAAGGTAATAGATTAATTTAGCTATCCATTTTCTGCATGCCAATTGTTAATATGCCAAAAAGTGACATACTTGTCCTTTGTGCATCATATGTTAGGAAAATTCTATCTAGTTGATGCTGGATATGGAGCCAAACCAGGATTTTTGCCTCCTTTTCGTGCTGTCCGCTACCACTTGAACGAATGGGGAAATAATCCGGTGGAAAATGAGAAGGAGTTGTTCAACCTTAGGCACTCCTCTCTTTGTATCACAGTAGAGCGTGCATTTGGGTCACTAAAGAGGAGGTTTAAAATTCTTGATGATGCCACTCCATTTTTTCCTTTTCGGACTCAAGTAGATATTGTTGTAGCGTGCTGCATTATTCATAATTGGGTCATACAAGATGGTATTGATGAACTAATTGTACCGGAGTCTGATTGCCCAACTCAAAACTATTCAACAACATCAAGTGGGCAAGCAAGTGAGCATGCTTTTATGGTTAATTTGAGGCAAGAAATTGCTAATGCGATGTGGGCAGAACGACAAAACAACCATGTAAACTAGTATGTATTTGAGTTGTATGAACAATTATGTATTTGAGTTGTATGGGATACTCTATGTATTGTAATATTGCTAACAATTTATTTGTATGGACAAATCTATGTATTACTAGTTTGCTGAAATTTCTTTGCTGAAATGTATGTGTTAAGATTTATCTTGGCGAAATGTATTTCTATACTTTTTTTTGCCTAGGTACACCATGGATTTGGGGAAACAAATTGAGGGACTTGGTGCAACAAGTGGGCATGCCTCATGGACATCAGCTATGTCTTCGTTCATGCTATCTCACCTAGCCAATTTGGTGGTTAGTGGCACTAGGACATCATCTGGATTCAAGAAGGTCCATCTTTCTACATGTGCTAGAGCTGTGAATGAGAAGTTCAAAACTAGGCTAACTGCTGAGCAGATCAAAAATCATTCAAAAACTTGGCAAAAAAGGTATTAAAAAATACTTAGACTTAAAAGATTGAGTGCTGCTGGTTGGGATGAAGAAAATTTCATTAGTACTCATGATGCTGAACACTACAATAGCTATATTCAGGTATTCATGTCACAAGTGTTCAATTTTGATAATTGCTCTTCTATTGTAAAAATTGCATATGTTCATTTTGCCTTTACACTTGTGTACTATTGTAGGATCATAAAGCTGATGCTGAGTTTTTTAACAAACCCCTTGAACACTATGATGAGATGGTTACCATCTATGGAAATAGTATGGCTACCGGAAACTTTGCTAAGGACTCAAGTTCAGCTCTAGGGACAGAAGATGTTGATAATGAAGCACAAGATGGCAATGAAAATAGTGCATACAATGGTCATGATGCTGTTGGAGATGATAATGGGGGCATCATCATCTGCAAGTAAGCCCAAGAAAGCTAGGACAAGTGCAAGTGATGAAGATGGGGGACTCATTGCTGCATTCACCTCTGGTTGTGATAAGCTTGCCAATGCTATTGTCAAGGCCGGTTCTTCAAATAGTAATGATGTGCCAGAAGATTTGTTTGATAACTTGAATAACCTTCCAGGTTTTGAAGAGGCTCATATTTCCTTCTACTATGCTTATTTGGTGGCTAACCCACACATTGCTAGAGCTTTCAACAAATTGCCATTCAACCATAAGATCAACTGGTTTGCAATGTTTGTTAGTGAGAAGTTTCCTGCACCATAAGCTTCAGCTGTATTAGTGGTTATGTCTTTTGCTTGTACCACATGGAACTATCAATTGTGGTCTAATTACTACTAGTTAACATGTATGGGCTGTGTAGGACTTTTGTCTGTACCACATATATAAGGAATTGTGGTCTAATTATGTACGGGTTGAGCATTACTTTTGTGTGTACCACTAGACAATGAATTGTGGTCTAATTATGTATGGGTTGAAGAGTACTGTTGTATGTACTAGACAATGAATTGTGGTTTAGCCATATGTAAGGTTTAATATTGCAATTACTACTGAAAATTGCAAATGAGTATATTTAGATCTGTCTTATACTTGTGCATATGAAAATTAAGTTGGTAAGGAGGTAATCCTACCAAATTCATGGGAAGGTGAGTATATGCATCTATCCCACTCTATCCCTCCATCCAAACAAGAGGTGGGATCACTAGATCCCATTCTATTCCTCCATCCAAACAAAAAACAGGGACTAAGGGCCTGTTTGGGAGAGCTCCACCAGCTCCAGATTCACCAAATCCAGATCCAGATCCACTTTTCCAAGCCAAACAGTTCCAGCTCCAGCAGCTCCACCGTGGATCTGCTCCACCAAAACCATGGATCTAGCTGCAGATTCACCAAATTGGTGGAGCACCTCAAGGGGTACTCCACCAAACTCAAATTGGTGGAGTTGGGGAAAATTACCCACCATGCCACTGATTACACAAAAAAACGGTTCGTTTTTATTCTTTCTCGTCGCTGCGCCGTCCTCCCCTGCGCCTTCGCCTCGCTTTGCCGGCCGCCGGCCTCGCCGCGCTGCGCTGTCGGCCGCTCCGCCTCCTCCTCGCCCGCCGGCCGCTCCGCCTCCTCCTCTTCTCCGCCTCCTCCTCGCCCGCCGGCCGCTGCCGCGCCTGCGCCGCCGGGATTTTTTTTCATTTTGCCCCCTGACGCGTGGGGCCCAGGTGGAAGTGAGATAGAGAGGGAGGTGGAGCTGTACCAAACACTTTGACGAATCCCATATCCACCATGGAGCTGCTCCACGGTGAATCCAGCTCCAGATCCACGTTTTTCGTGAATCTGAAGTTGGTGGAGCTCTCCCAAACAGGCCCTAACTCATCCCTGTAACCAAACAAAAAGTAGGATTATCCCATCCCACATATCTAGGATGGAGCTATCCCATCCCACCAAGTCCCCAATCCAAACACCACCTTAGTGAGATGAGACGGTGGTCAGAGCGTCCCACAGGACCGTGCGAGCGCCGGTTCTTCCCCATTGCATCAGCTTTGTTGAGCAGAGATCTCTTGGGGAAGTGATAGCATATGTGCCACTCTCGTAAAAGTTTTTTTTATATCTAACCTTTCCAATACGTGAATTTTTCAATTTGTGAATTTTATTTTAGCTTAGAAGCAGCAACAGGTAATGTATATCACCTACCAAACTCCCACCTCTCGATAGATTAGAGACACCGTGGCATCATCTGTCGAGCTCGGCAACCAGCTGTTATGGCACCCAGTGGCGGAGTCAGGATTTAGTTACACCCCAGACTTAGTGATGGAATGATCTAGACTATTTGGGCTGAACCATAAAAATATTACCCAAGCTAAACTGAATTTATCCAGGTTGTACACTAGACTTTTTTTATACCCTAAACTGAAGTCTACATTGTCTGAAGTGTGACTCCACCCCTTGTGGCACCAGGACTCAGCAGGACGTCATTGTCGTATGCTTAGCTGCACTGTTGTTTAACTCAAGCATGTATGAGTTGCAACTCCCACCGTAGTCGCCTAGTGTGGCAGGATTGCACCTACTAAGTTAGAGCTCGCTGCCGTGATATACCTAGTCTGCCATGACGTGGAAGCTGGCGGATGACATATCACCTTACCCGTTGTTTTCGTGGTCACGGAGTGGGTGAAAACTAAAAATTTGTGGCGCTGAGGAGTTGGATTTGAAAAAATTACTACACGCGTTTGTGAAGGATTCTCTCCGGGATCTCTGGGCCTGTTTTTTAAGCTGTAACTTATGAATTTTGACTATTCGTGAAAGAGTATGGAATGAGAGAGACCCACATGCGATTTTAGCCAATATAAATGAGTTGTTGTAGTGTCTACTACAATTGATTTATAGGGCCTCTTCTTTTCAGGTTTTAAAAGTTTTTTAGTTTTTCTATGGTAATCAACTTTTAAATAAAATGTTTTTTCAAGATAAAATCTATAAATTTATTATAGCGTATACTATAGCAATTTTGTTTACATCTTTTTTTATGAATATTCTATTTTTTATTCGAAATAACAGAAATATACCCATATTGGGCGATTGGATCCAATCGCCGGGGGTGACTAGATCCAATCGCCCAACGGCTAGGCGACACGTAGGCAATCCACCGGCAGTTGGGCGAATAATTGCTGTCGCCCGACCATTGGGCGACTGGTGGGGGGTTAAAACTGAGCGCTCGACCACCACCGCCTCACTCAACGGAGAAGAAGTTTGTTCGGACGAGGAGAGGAAGAGAAGAGAGAGAGAAAAAGAGAGGGAGGGGAGAAGAGGAGAGGAGAGGGAGGAGAGAAAAGGAGAGGAGAGGGGGGAGAGAAAAGGAGAGGGAGGAGAGGAGAGGAAGGAGGGGAAGGAGAGAAGAGGAAGAATCAAATTCAAGTAATTTTTTTTGCAATACTGTATATGCAGTATATTTTTTATTTACTGCTAGTGTTAGTAGAAAATTGTAGATGTAGATAGAAATAGTTTAATTTTTAGTACACACGCCAGCTTTCACCAGCGATAAGAGTACACATGCCAACTTAAGCACTGTGAAGACTGCACACGTCAGCTTTGCGTAGCGACATGACCGCACGGGCCAGCTTCGCTCAGTGGCATGACATGACGGCCCAGCATTTCGTAGTAATATGACAGTACGGCCAGCTTTGCGCAGTGAGAAGACCGCACGCACCAGCTTTGTGCAGCTACCTGACCGCACGCCCTAGCTTTCGCAGCAATAAGACCTCACGATCTAGCTTTACCAGGTTTGCACACTTGATAGCTTTGCGCAGTGACGGGACCACACATACACCTTCATGTACCAATAGGGCAACAAGAGGCCCTATAAAAGGAGGTCGAAAAGATTTCTCAGATGCTTGCTTCACCACATCGGGATGGACAAAAGGTCAAAGAAGCAATGAGACAAGATGATAAAGCAATAGGAGGAGACCCGCGACCTAGCACGGTCAGCTGCCACCCGCGATGAGAAAGTAAGGGCCGTTGCAGCCTGGGCAGAACATGCCCAACATGCTACGAGGTTAGCTCCCCACAATGACGTGCCCTATAGCAACAACCTCAACTTGAACGTTCTTACCGAGCGTTCGTCGCAACTCCCATGAAAGGGGAGACACCCTCTTTGTTGGTGCCGGGACACGTGAAAGTTCTTTAAGTCTAAGGACCGTCTCAGTCTAGGTATGTGTTACTGGGGTTGCGTAAACTACTCCAGTAACTAACCCGACGGTCGTCTAGACACCGCAACCTATCGGCAACCGGTAAGGACTAGGTGCACCATTGTAACATCCCAGAATTTTAAATTTGAAAATGTGAGGCTTTTGAACTATTTCTGCAAAATATTTTATTTGAATTTGGAGTTTATGGTATTTTTTTCTAAAATTTGATTGAGGTTCACGAAATTGAGAAGTTCAAAAAAAACACCAGTGATGTCATAAAAGAAAAGGTGAAATTAATAGAGAACAAAAATTTAAAATACGAATCTGAAAAGATGATCCATAAAAGGAAGGGAGTAACTTGAATTAAAACATAAATTTTCATTTTGGAAATAATGGCAGTAAAAGTAAATAAATAAAACACATGTACATATATGTATACAAATTGTACATATGCAAAGGAGAGCTTAACAATATAGGAAATAAAAATATGAAAAATTAAGTAAGCATGATGAGCAAAATATAAAAATGTATGAACAAGAATATACATAAATGAATAGATACGAAACAAAAAAAAAAAAAAGGGCCATGCGGCCGGCCGAACCGGCCAGCCCAGCCCAACCGGCCGCTCCCCTGCCTTCCCCTTCCCCTGCGCGGCGTCCCGACAGGCCTCAGCCCCCGCTCGGACAGCCCGCGTGGCGCCGCAGCTCGCCCTTCCACGCACGGCACTCCCCTCTTCGGACCGCCGGTCCTCGGCGCCCCTCTGCCCACCTCACAGTGGCCCCCACCACCGTCCCGTCACACGCAGCACCCACGTCACCGCCTGCCACCGCGGGAATCCCGGCTGCGCTCCGCCTGCTGCCGCCGCGAATCCCGGCTGCGCCACGCCCTGGTCGCACGTCGCCGTCCCATCGCCGCCCGGACCTCCGCGCCTCTCCCGCCCCTCTGCGCCTACAAAAGCTCCGCTTCCTCTTCCCCTTTGCCCCCGCGCCCTTCTCTCCTCCTCCCCCACCTTTCCTCTTCTTACCCGAAGACAACCGCCGCCGCCTCCTAGGTTGGCCACTCTTCAATTCTTCACCGGGGAAGCATCCTCTCGGCGCCCTCGACCGATCCCACGCGTCAATTGAACCTCCCCGCCACTCAAGCTCGCCGGCGCCGTGGGCCTATTGGCGCCGCCGCCATCTCACGCCGCTGGCCCGCCTCAACGCACCCCGGTCCCCGTCGCCACCTCATTCGGCATCCCCACACCTTCGGCGAACCATTTTCGTCCTCCCTGGCTTCCCTCCGACCGCCACCCACCGGCAACGCCGCCACCGGCCGAATCCGCCCCCACTCCTCTGCTCTGGGCTCCTGCCGCTTGGCTCATCTACGTTCGCTGCCCCAACTAAATCAGGTAACAACGAGGGTTAGACTGGTTAACAGAGCGTGCGTTCACTTAGCCAACCTGAGTTCGATCCTGCCCCGCGCAGCGTTAGGGTATTTAGGCTTTTTGATTTTTGTTTTGCTGTGTAAGCCGAATGCAGCCAGGGAATCATCAATAAAACTCTAAAAAAATCCCTCAAAAAAATAATACAAAAATTTGTTAGGATATAAAAGAGCTTCATAATTACTTAATCATGGATTAATCATCATATGTTAGTATATAATATGGCTTGGGCATTTAATTTAAACCTTTGTTAACTAGAGGCTTAGTAAGAATGTTGACTAGAGATATGCTCACATGGAATGACAACTTAGTAAATAAAGATTGAATAAAACATAAACCCTTGCAAATTTTAAACCGTAAACCATTGTCATATGCCCTAACAAATACCATGCCGCCATAAAATCTCAATGGTAGATTTTACTAAATAATGAAATTAAAAATATAAACCCAAATAGCAAGCTAGGCTATCACCTAGATGTATATATATAGACAATCTTTTCTTTAAGACTTAAGTTGCACTAAATAACAACTAAAGGTACATAAGTTGATAACAACCTTTAACTAAAAGGGCGTCTTTAATTATAAATGTCTTGTTAGAAAGATATATATATATATATATATATATATATATATATATATATATATATATATATATATATATATATATATATATATATATATATATATATGTGTGTGTGTGTGTGTGTGTGTGTGTGTGTGTGTGTGTGTGTGTGTGTGTGTGTGTGTGTGTGTGTGTGTGTGTGTGTGTGTGTGTGTGTGTATTTATGTGGCCATTATAATAAAGTAACCCCTAGGCCATCAGATGTTAAAAGTAATCTACCTAATGTAGCGATGTGAATAGTAGTCATCATTAGCGTGTCATCAACAGATAAATCTCAACCGTAGATCTAGAGGAATATTGATAGTAAAGTATAACCTGGTATAACATGCTCGGCCCTAGATAAATAAATTTAAATAGCAATAATAATAACGTCAACACTATAACAATAAATATACGAAGAATTTCTACGCTACCTAATCCAAATAGCCTCTTTAATTAAAAGTCATCGGTAATGAAAATAATCTTACCACCTTGTATTTTAGTGAACAAGGTACTATTAGCACGACCTAGAATAATACTTCTCGAATTGCTAAAAATATAAGCTATAGGATTAATTTGACAAAACCAGAAATATGTACATCGTGTATATTACTCATACCTTAACTCTTAAAAGCTAACATTAGACAAGGTAAAATCCTACACCACACTACAGTCTTACATCTACCCATAGGTCTGGCGTGGCTCATGGAACTTCCTTGATAAATATAAAAGTAATAAAAGAGATTATCAATAAAAAGATCAAGTCATCATTATCTACCACCAGCCCTGCCTCAAATCATCCAAATCACCCATTAATTCATAATAAAACTAAAATTGAGTTTATTTGAATTTATTTGGATCTTTTGAGTTATTTGCTTTTATTTGGGTTCAGTCATTGTCACGTAGTTAGAAACTGGAGTCCTGAAGATTCTATGGAGCAAGCGAGGACGAGATCGATGCAGACCAGGAATTAATGATCATCACATGGGACAACTTTGTGTGGGCTCAAGACCGCGGTAAACCACGCCAGGCGAGTCAATACTTTGATCATGTTGAACCTACATATTCTGCAAATTACTTTGATTTAAATTATCAAATTGCATGCTGCTATTTTATATGCAAATACATGTTTAATTTAAGACTCTAGTTATATGCCCATTGTTTGTCTTGAATAATATTACACCTCCTTTGGATTACTTGATTATGTGAACCTTGTCGCCCTAGCAAAATTACGATAGTAACCTTTGGAAAATAAGTCCGTAATTGATATGCCATGCTTAGTATTGCTAGGTATTCATGGGCGCGAGAACGTCCAAGCATCACTTTAATTATGAGAAAATTTGGTTGGGCAGTCATGGTGGTAATGACTGGTATATGTTGGCTAAGATTATTTTATATTTCCAAAAACCCCAACTTGCTTAAATATCTGGGCGGATGGTTCGAGGGGGTGTGTGTGTGGTGCAGTGGAAGCACAAAGTGGTTAGTGGTAGACCGCCCAGATACCACTAAGGACTGAATCTTGTCATGACCTCTTGTGTAAAACAGTACAACCACAAGTCTGTAAAGTACAACTTGGCTTAGTAGATTTACCGGACCCTGAAAGTCATCCTCACAGGAGGAGGTGTGAAGTTGTGCAAGCGGCTGTCTAGGTGATGGCTTGAATGGGACACTCGCAGAGGGTGAAGTTCTGCTGTGGCAGCTAGCAGGGAACGTAGCCAGCTGCTAGACGTTCAGAAGGAGAACATCCCACACAACGTATGGGACCCACCGCAAGTGGGAGCGACCCATAGGGTGATATTATGGAAGGGGGGAGGTATTTTGAACGGTCACTGTGATGGTCTGCTCAACCACATGACTAAGGAATCGTGTGGGGCAATGTCAGACCCGGATTTTTTCAATCCAGAATCTACTGTGTTTACTGCACTAATCCCTGGATCAGTAGTTAGTGCACACAGGTACATTGCTGAATCATCTCATACATCGCATGAGTATCAATAATATTACTGAATTAAAATACACCACGTCGAGTGAAAGTTATACAAAAGGTCCATCGGGCCAAATGATTACATTACATCATAGCAGCGGAATTGAAAGCAAAAGTGAATCCATTGCCACAAGCAAGCGACTATGGGTAATCATGTACCGTGTATATTATCTAAGCCCAGGTAATATATATGCACACAATCTCCATCAAGCCTTCTTGTCTATGACCCAAAATACGCAGGTAACACCCTAGTTATCGCCATTGCTTCCGCCAACGTTGGTAGGGGCCTCCTCGTAGGCGTAATGTCCTTGAGTTCCTGTTTCTGTGTTGGTAATGCGAATATGAGCATAAACCACCGTGCTCGCGAGTCAACACACAGAATGCAATATTTAACATGTATGGCTTGTCAAAGGATGGCTCGGGTTTATTTTATTTTTGCGAAGAGTGTTTTTGAATACAATTACTTAAAAATTCTTAAGACCTAGCAATTTTAAACTCAAGACTTATTTGTAAAGTAAGTTGATCTTATAATTGACACAGATTCCATCCACCATTACATGGCATCTGTATCATATAGCATATTTCAGCGTTATAGCCGCTTAACTTACCACTGGGACGACACCCAGGACAATTCCAAACCAGGACCATCAGCAGTCCTACTCATTTCCATTAACACCCACCAAGATTTTTCGAAATAGAACTATATCTAGTTAAGTTCCCATGTCCGCCTTGACCGTGGGCACGGCTATTCGAATAGTTTTGACTCTGCAGAGTTTGTACACTTTCACCACAAGAGACAATTAACTCGTTGCCTGTCACATCCCAAAATTTGCTTTTTGGAAAAAAATTTAAATTCAAATAAAGTATTTTAAAGTAATTGGATTTTATTTGGTTTTCCTGAATTTTCTGGAATTTCAAACCTATTTTTAAAAATTAAAAGGTAATTCAAAATATGAAAATAATTTACCAACAGTAGTTGGAAATAATTTTGCTTAGTCCAAAATATGTCCAGAAGCTTTTGTGAATTTTTCAGGAATTTTTGGAGGTATTTTCATATTTTTCTGAGGCCTAAATAATTTCCTAGCCTTTTCTGAAATTGTAAAATCAAAATAAAAATCCAACCCCTCCCTTCAGTTGACACTTGGACGGACGGATGTCGTCCACGTCGCCGCCTGGTCCATCCCGGCCGCTTCTCTCTATCCTTTCTCTTCTTTCCGAGAACCAAGGCAATCGACTCCTACCCGAATTCTATCTCTTCATTCGATTCGTTCGGGAATTTGAATTCCGAAGAGATGAGCTCCTTATCTCTTTGATTTTCAAACTCTGCGCCGCTCCGTTGCCTTATTCCCGTGTTAATAGGATCTCAAGCCGTGGTCTTCGGTGAGGAGTCCCGCCACCTCACCCCTTCCCCGAGTCCTATAAATATACCCCCTCAGCCTCCTCGTCCTCCCGCTCCATCTCCACGGTTGTCGTGCGTGCCTCGACCACCTTTTGATCGGTTGCGCCTCCGCCCTCGCCGTGGTCGTGTGCCTCGGAGCCCCGTCACTGCTTGGACTCGAGTCGCGCCGCCTCTTCTTCTCGTCGCCGACCGTCTCCACTCGTCGCCGAACCCCTCCGACCCGTCTTCGACTTTGACTCTGCATCGGGATCGCGTCTTCGACCATCTCCATTCCCCTCCGACCACCCCACTGCCGACCAATTTCCGAAGGTAAACCTTCCGTGTGGTCGTAGATCCGTATGGTCGTAGATCTGTGTAGTCGTAGAGTCTTACGACCGCCCTAGATTGTTTACAATCAAATCCAAACCCTTAGAATCCTGTACGACCATGTTAGAGTCCTTTTCGACCGTCTGCAATACCATACGACCGCTTAAACTCGTTGTCGATCACTTTGAGTCATGGTCGTAAGACCTGTAGCAGCTCTCGGCTTCAGCCACTCAATTCACCGTGGTCGAAACCCCTATCGATCATGTCCACTTCTTTCACCACGGTCGTAGTCGTTTATGATTACGTACTGGCCTTTTCAGCGTGGTCGCATCTCGTTACAACCATCGCCGCTGAAGTCGTGGCCTTCCACGTGATCGAGCATCTCTACGACCGCGTTCTGTTAGCGTTTGCCGTGGTCGTAAACGGCAACGTGGTCGTTAGCTTCTGCGTGGTCGTAAGTCGACTGTGTGGTCGTAAGCGACTTCATGGTCGTAATTTCGACTACGTGTTCGTAACTCATTCTCCGTGGTCGTAAACGACTTTGCGGTCGTAATCTCGACTGTTTGGTCGTGAACGACTACGTGGTCGTAAACATCGTAAGTCTTCAGAGTAGTCGTAAGTCTTCTTCGTAGTCTTAAGTCTCCTTTGTAGTCGTAAGTCTTCTCCGTGGTAGTAAGATCCCTTCGAGTAATCGTAAGCTCCATCCGAGTAGTCGTAATCTCTTCCAACTGCATTGTAGTAGTCGTATCTCCCTCTCCGACCACGTTGATTCCCGAAGACAATTTTTTCCGATTTAAAACTTCCAAAGGTCATAACTTTCTCATTTTAACTCCGATTTCAGCCATTCAAATTTCTAAATTCATCTAAAATCATGATCTATCCAACCATGGCCTCCATTTGAATTTTTGAGTTTATTTGAATTTTTTTATTTGAATTTATTTGTTTTGTTGCTTTTCTCTCGTGCGTAGAATCCAACGTTGAAGAAGACATCTCCACTCCTCGACAGGAAGACCCAGAGCCCTTGCAAGAAGGCAAGTCTCCTTTGATCATTTTGAACCTATGATTTTGAAATGTTTTAATTATTTTAAATGATGTGCATGCTATTTACATAAAATGATAGTCCAAAACTTAGGATATAGTTAATCCCATATTGTTATGCCCTCACTTGAAATTGATTGCCATGTATCCTTGCAACCCTAGAAATTCCTTTGACTCATTAATGAGAGTAAATTATGTTTAATTGTTGATATTAGAAAGGTAGTACGATGCTTAGCCATGCTATTGAATATTTCAAAAATCTTGAAAATGGGAAATTAAGATTTATTATTGAATCCTTGTGTTTGTAAATGAAGTGGAAATTGGAGTTGTCACTAAGATTTTGAAATAAACTAAAATGTGAAGGTTGATTTAGATTAGGGTGGATGGTTGGTTTGGGTTGGTGCAGCTCGCACGAGAACTTGTTAAGTGTATGCTCCACCCCAGTCAATTAAGGACCGACGTTTGTGTTTGTCCAAACTGAGCATTCACCGTACAACCACAAGTCTATATGGGTATGACCTAACTGATTAACTCATGATAGTCTAGTTTAGGTGCCACCAGTGGAAAGTGGGTGCCAGGGATGGACTGGTTATCCACAGTGAGGGACAGGGATTTGCTGTACTCATATGGCGCAAGGGGGCTTGGTTGGGCGGTTAGCCTACTGCGGTGAAACCTCAGCGGGTGGTATCTGGCTAGATTAGAGTAAGGTAAAAGCTTTGTGATATTTTATCTGGGTCTCATGCCAAAGGAAGCGTGTTGACTTTTAGGATAATTTATCTCTTGTGGGTAAAGTTGTACAACCTCTGCAGAGTGTAAAACTATTCGAATAGCCGTGCCCACGGTCAAGGGCGGGCAAGGAATGCATTCACATGGTAGATTTCTGGTTTTGGTTTTAAAATCAAAAATTTGTACACCGAGAGTGGAGGGAACTCTCGGAAGGGAATCCTAGCGGTTGGAGCCAGAGAGGGTGGATGTAACCCGCAATATTAACTGGTTCAGTTGGAAATGATTAAGCTAGTGTTGGTGGATGGAACCTTCACTAGAGTATAATTGTTAGTTCTATTAAAATCATTTACCTTAGTAAACTGATGCCTTCGAAAATAATTAGTAGCAATTGAAATTAAAATATTGCTTTGTGCAAAAGAGCCATATAGCCTTCCTTTGTCAAGCCTTGCATCTATGCATTTTTCCCAAGACTTGCGGAGTACTTTATGTACTCACATGCTACACTCAAAAATAAATCTCAGAGGAAGTTGAAGCTCAAGAAGGTGACTACGACTACTGCTTCGCTTGTGGATGTGATGGATTCTTCCCGAAGAACTAGGTCACGCTTCCCCAGTCAATTGCCTGTGGCGTATTGATGGGTCGTCATCGAGTTATCTTTTACTTCCGCTGTGTTTTATGTGTGTGAGGTCTTAAACCTCTATTGTAATAATGAGACCTTTCGGTCGGTACTCTCAACTATTGTAATAAATCACTGTTGGTGATGTTTATCCATTCTGTTTAACTGTGTGCACTAGCTTTGATCTGGGACTAGTGCGGTAATACACAGAGGGTCCGGATTCGGAAATCCGGGGTCCCGACAGAGATGGTATCAGAGCCAATTTGACTGTAGGACGTGACCTAGGTTAAGAATGGCAAACCATAAGGACTTATGTTTATAAAAATAATATATTAAAAAGCCTCTCTGCTTCTATTCTCTTCTTACTTAGTGTCTCGTTCTTGTCTCTCAAGTCTCTTATTAAAAACGTTTTTACTGATCTCTCCGTTATTTCAACTTTGTAGATGGCCGGTGCAACTTCCGCTGCTCCTTGGGACTTTTACTCTCATGGTGAGGATGTTGGAGCATTCGTCAGCCTCCTTCGTCAGCTTATGCAGTGTTTGGAGTACCGTCAGCTGCCCATTTTCAGGGGGCGAAAGACAAGGATCCTGGATCGAGACTTCCTGTATGCACGGGAAGGGGAATTCAACTCCCATACATACCCCAACAAGCATCCTCGGTCCCGCTGCTTTGACGCCGTCCAGGATGCAGCACGCCTCGCCATCGATGAGTTGTGCCATCTGCACAAGGATGCTGTACATCAGTCCCCTTTTTGCTTCTTCATCAACCCCCGAGCAGGACAGAGGTATCCAGACCCCTTTGATATTCCAGCTGACGATCCTCGACTGTCACATCAGGTGCAGCTCACCCAGGCGATGGTAGTCACTTATGCCAGAGCTTTGGAGGAGATTGGACAGCTCCGGATGCTTCTCACTTCCAGCTATCAGCACTCCGACACTCTTCGCGCACAACTTCTTCGGAGCCAGACAGACGAGTTCAGACCGGAACGTCTCCAAGCTGTACCCACTACACGCCGTCTTCACCTGCACCAGCTGCCGTCCCCAACAACCAAGCGCCAGCTCGACTTTCAGGACTCCGCACCAGGCTCACAGCACGCAAGAAAGTGCGACGCCCCAGTCCGCCACCTGTCATCACCCTCACGAAGCGTAAGCCTTCTCCTTCCTGCTCGCGTTCGACTGCCTCCAGTCGTAACCGTCCCCGTGCTTCGACCACTTGTGATTGTTCATGACATCACGTCAATGAGCATGAGGAACCAGAAGAAGAACCAGAAGAAGAACCAAAAGAAGAACCAGAGGAGGACCCTGAGGAGCGCGTCGTCTTGGAGGATTGGTAGTCTTTAGAGCCAGTAGTACCCAAATAATGTCCACATTATTAGAACGCTTTTTATTATGCTCGGTGTGCTAGATGAACTGTACCAAGCCTAAGTGCACTGTGGTGCAACCATTCTTAAAACTAGGTTGATTTCAATAAAAGTTCTTTTGCTAAAGTTAATTTGCTTGCTTCTTCCTTGTGTGTTGGCTTGGGATGTGACTTAGTCTCCCTCAATCTCTTACCTTTGCTATTTCCCTCTTACCTTGTGCTGACCTGAAACCGCCGGATGGTGAACACAAGGGGCAATCCTGACAACAGCCGTGATGCCAACCCTCAGCCAGAGAACAACATTCCGCCACCCCCACCTCAAGCCCCCAGCTTGGAGCAAATGATGGCCATGCAACTGCAGCTTCTCCAAGCTTTAGCTCAAAACCAAGTGCAGCAAGCTCCGCAGGCACTCAACCAAGCTCCCAATCTAAGATGGGAGAATTTATGAGGACAAGGCCTCCTACTTTTCTTTGGATCCGTAGATCCCATGGAGGCAGATGATTGGATTAAGGATGTGGAAAGGAAGTTGGTCCTAGCCTAGTGCAATGACAATGAAAAGGTGTTGTATGCTGCCCACCAACTCAAAGGAATTGCAGCTAACTGGTGGGAAAATTACCGCGCCGCTCATCAGAATGCACAAGCTATCACATGGGATGAATTTGTGGAGGCTTTCCATAGCTGCGCATATTCTGCGGGAATAATGGACATGAAGAAAGAGAATTCTACCAAGCTGCAGCAAGGAAACCTCAGCGTTTCCGAATACCTGAACAAGTTCACCCAGCTGTGTATGCGTCTGAAGAGATCACATCGGAGGCAACCAAGATCTGGAGATTCATGCAGGGACTCGACCCCAACCTCAAGGTGCAGCTAGTGTCGAATGATTTTCCAACCTTCCAACACATGGTGAACAAGGCCTTTGTACAAGAAGATGCTCAACGTCAGCTGTATGAAAGCAGGAAGAGAAAGTTTCAAGCTCAGCAGGGCACAAGTAGTTCTCGATTCCGCCCTAATCCACCTCAGTTCCATAGAACCTCAGAACCAAATGTGCCAAGGACTCCATTCACTGGACCTCGCCCAAACCCACAAGTTCCCCGGACAGGCAATGGCGTTCAACCCCAGCAAAACCGGACTTCCGCAGCAGGAGTGCAGTGTTTCAACTGCAAAAACATGGGGCATTATGCTAGCAACTGTCCTCAGAAGCGCCCAGCTGTGACCCCAGTTCGCTTCAACCTGGGAACGACACCGGTACGAACCCCGAATGCAGGACAAGGCCGTGGGACACCTCAGACTCCAAGGGCTCCACAAGCAGTGAGCAGAGGACATCTCAATCATGTGACCGCGGAAGCAGCTCAGGATGCACCCGACGTAGTTCTGGGTAAGTTCCTTGTCAACTCAGTACCTGCATCAGCATTATTTGATTCTGGAGCGTCGCATTCTTTCGTGTCAAAAGATTTTGTTGAAAAATATAATTGGGATGTGCGTAAACTAAAGACCCCTATGCTAGTCAATCCTCAGAAAGGAAATGAGGACTAACACAGTGTGCCCTAGTGCAACTGTGGATATACATGGAGTCAAGTTCCTCGCGAACCTTATTATAATAGACTCTAAGAGTTTAGATGTGATACTTGGAATGGATTGGTTAACCAAGTATAAAGGACAGATAGATTGTGCTGATCGTGCCGTCACTGTTACTAACTCGGATGGAGTTCAAGTGAGATATAAGTCAAACACGTCTTCCCAGAATAGGTGTGGATTGAACAGTGTGAAGGGAGTAGCCTTGGAAAAGGTACCTATTGTAAGTGAATATCCGGATGTATTCCCTGAAGATTTGCCGGGAATGCCGCCAGACAGAGAAATTGAATTTGTCATCAACTTGGTACCTGGTACAGCTCCGATATCAAAGAGACCTTATCGAATGTCTGCGAATGATTTGGCTGAAGTTAAGAAGCAAATTGAAGAGTTACAAGATAAAGGTTTCGTGAGACCAAGTTCGTCACCACCGGGAGCACCGATCGCTAGTAAAGAAGAAAGACGGCAGTCTTCGCATGTGCGCGAGACTATCGATCTCGAATGATGTGACGATCAAGAACAAATATCCTTTGCCCGGATAGATGATCTGTTTGATCGGTTGAAAGGTTCATGTGTCTTCTCCAAGATTGATCTTCGGTCGGGTTATCACCAATTAAAGATAAGACCAGAGGATATACCGAAGACAGCCTTTGCCACTCGATATGGATTGTATGAGTATACGGTGATGTCATTTGGCTTGACAAACGCACCCGCATATTTTATGAATCTGATGAATAAGGTGTTCATGGAATATTTGGATAAGTTTGTGGTGGTGTTTATCGACGATATTCTGATATACTCCAAGAATGAGGAAGAGCACGCAGAAAATTTGAGGATAGTTTTGGAAAAGCTTAGAGAACACCAGTTGTACGCCAAGTTTAGCAAGTGCGAGTTCTGGTTGAAGAAAGTAGCTTTCTTGGGTCATGTGATTTCCGTGGGAGGAGTATCCGTAGATCCTGAGAAAGTAAATGATGTGCTTAATTGGACGCAGCCAAAGTCGGTATCCGAGATCAGAAGTTTTCTTGGATTGGCGGGTTACTATCGTCGATTTATTGAAGGATTCTCCAAGCTCGCGAAACCTCTCACCCAGTTGCTGAAGAAGGAAAAGAAGTTTGAATGGAGTAAACCGTGTGAAGATAGTTTCCAAGAACTGAAGAAGAGGTTAACTTCTGCACCAGTGTTAACACTTCCAGATATTAGAAAGGATTTTGAAGTCTTCTGTGATGCATCAAGACAAGGATTAGGCTGTGTACTGATGCAAGAAAGAAAGGTGGTAGCCTATGCATCAAGGCAATTGCGGCCTCATGAGGAGAATTACCCAACCCATGATTTAGAACTTGCTGCTGTAGTGCACGCTCTAAAAATATGGAGGCATTATTTGATCGGTAATCGCTGCGAGATTTATACAGACCACAAAAGTTTGAAGTATATATTTACTCAACCCGATCTCAATATGAGGCAAAGGAGATGGCTTGAGTTAATAAAGGATTATGATATTGGGATACACTATCATCCGGGAAAGGCTAATGTGGTAGCTGATGCTTTGAGTCGAAAGAGTTACTGTACCAAACTGTGGATTAAGGATAGTATGCCTGCACTTCAAGAAGAATTTCAGCGGCTCAACTTAGAAGTAGTAGAAGAAGGTTTCCTAGCCACTTTGGAAGTTCAACCAACCTTAGAGGATCAAATCAGAGCAGCTCAAAAGGAGGACAAGTATGTCCAGGAGATCAAGGATAATATGAAGGAAGGGAAAGCAACAGAATTTTCAGAGGATGAACAAGGTACCGTCTGGTTTGGAAAAAGGATTTTTGTGCCTGAGAAGAGGGAGATAAAAGAGTTAATCATGAAAGAAGCTCACGAAGCTAAATACTCAATTCACCCAGGAGTACCAAGATGTACCAAGATCTCAAAGAAAGATATTGGTGGCGGTATGAAAAGAGAGATTGCAGAGTACGTAGCTTTGTGTGATGTGTGTCAACGGATAAAGCTGAACACCGAGAGACTGCTGGACTTTTGCAACCATTGCAGATCCACGAGTGGAAATGGGAAGAAAATGGTATGGATTTTATAACTGGGTTACTGAGAACCAAATCGGGCATGATTCAATTTGGGTTATTGTGGACCGCTTTGACGAAAGTCGCCCATTTCATTCCGTAAAACCACCTATTCTCGCGATAGACTCGCAGAGTTGTACATGTCGAGAATTGTGAGTTTGCATGGGGTTCCAAAGAAGATTGTGTCGATCGAGGAACTCAATTCACTTGAGATTTTGGCAAAGCTACATGAACTTTTGGGCACAAACTTAAACTTGATGACTTATCATCCACAGACGGATGGACAAGCAGAAAGAGTAAATCAAATTCGGAAGACATGTTGAGAGCTTGTGTCTTGGCAAACAAGACTAATTGGGATCGAGTTTGCCCTATGCGAGTTCTCCTACAATAATAGTTATCAATCCAGTTTGCAAATGTCTCCGTTCGAAGCCTTATACGGCAGAAAGTGTAGGACACCGTTGTACTGGAAGGAAACAGGAGAAGGACAAGTGTTTGGACCTGATGTGTTGAAGCGAGAAGAACAAGTTCGTCTAATCCGGGATGATTAAAAATAGCTCAAACTGCATGTAAGAGCTACGCAGAAAATCGACGCAGAACCTTAGAATTTGTACCTGGGGATCATGTTTATTTGAAGGTGTCACCTCTCAAAGGAATGAGACGTTTTGGAGTCAGTGGGAAGCTAGCTCCTAGATTCATTGGACCCTTCCCTGTTGTGGCGAAAAGGGGAGAAGTTGCTTACCAGTTGGAGCTTCCACCTCAACTGTCAAAGGTGCATGACGTCTTCCATGTGTCTCAGCTAAGAAAGTGTCTCAGAGTTCCAGAAGAGCAGATGCCTCTAGATGAAATAAACGTGAAGGAGGACCTCACCTATCCAGAATATCCTGTCAAGATATTGGAGGAATCAGAACGTCGTACGCGAAACAAGGTCATCAAGTTCTGTAAAGTGCAGTGGAGCAACCATTCGGAATCGGAAGCGACTTGGGAACGTGAAGAGGATCTAAAAGAAGAGTTCCCCGACCTCTTTCCCAGTCCATCCGAATCTCGGGGTCGAGATTCTTCCTAAGGGGTAGGTTTGTCACATCCCAAAATTTACTTTTTGGAAAAAATTTAAATTCAAATAAAGTATTTTAAAGTAATTGGATTTTATTTGGTTTTCCTGAATTTTTTGGAATTTAAAACCTATTTTTAAAAATTAAAAGGTAATTCAAACTATGAAAATAATTTACCAACAGTAGTTGGAAATAATTTTGCTTAGTCCAAAATATGTCCGAAGCTTCGTGAATTTTTCAGAATTTTGGAGGTATTTTCATATTTTTTCGAGGCCTAAATAATTTCCTAGCCTTTTCTGAAATTGTAAAATCAAAATAAAAATCCAACCCCTCCCTTCAGTTGACACTTGGACGGACGGATGTCGTCCACGTCGCCGCCTGGTCCATCCCGGCCGCTTCTCTCTATCCTTTCTCTTCTTTCCGAGAACCCCGGCAATCGACTCCTACCCGAATTCTATCTCTTCATTCGATTCGTTCGGGAATTTGAATTCCGAAGAGATGAGCTCCTTATCTCTTTGATTTTCAAACTCTGCGCCGCTCCGTTGCCTTATTCCCGTGTTAATAGGATCTCAAGCCGTGGTCTTCGGTGAGGAATCCCGCCGCCTCACCCCTTCCCCGAGTCCTATAAATATACCCCCTCAGCCTCCTCGTCCTCCCGCTCCATCTCCACGGTTGTCGTGCGTGCCTCGACCACCTTTTGACCGGTTGCGCCTCCGCCCTCGCCGTGGTCGTGTGCCCCGGAGCCCCGTCACCGCTTGGACTCGAGTCGCGCCGCCTCTTCTTCTCGTCGCCGACCGTCTCCACTCGTCGCCGAACCCCTCCGACCCGTCTTCGACTTTGACTCTGCATCGGGATCGCGTCTTCGACCATCTCCATTCCCCTCCGACCACCCCGCTGCCGACCAATTTCCGAAGGTAAACCTTCCGTGTGGTCGTAGATCCGTATGGTCGTAGATCTGTGTAGTCGTAGAGTCTTACGACCGCCCTAGATTGTTTACGATCAAATCCAAACCCTTAGAATCCTGTACGACCATGTTAGAGTCCTTTCGATATCGCAATACCATACGACCGCTTAAACTCGTTGTCGATCACTTTGAGTCATGGTCGTAAGACCTGTAGCGACTCTCGGCTTCACCACTCAATTCACCGTGGTCGAAACCCTATCGATCATGTCCACTTCTTTCACCACGGTCGTAGTCGTTTATGATTACGTACTGGCCTTTTCAGCGTGGTCGCATCTTGTTACAACCATCGCCGCTGAAGTCGTGGCCTTCCACGTGATCGAGCATCTCTACGACCGCGTTCTGTTAGCGTTTGTCATGGTCGTAAACGGCAACGTGGTCGTTAGCTTCTGCGTGGTCGTAAGTCGACTGTGTGGTCGTAAGCGACTTCATGGTCGTAATTTCGACTACGTGTTCGTAACTCATTCTCCGTGGTCGTAAACGACTTTGCGGTCGTAATCTCGACTGTTTGGTCGTGAACGAATACATGGTCGTAAACATCGTAAGTCTTCAGAGTAGTCGTAAGTCTTTTTCGTAGTCTTAAGTCTCCTTTGTAGTCGTAAGTCTTCTCCGTGGTAGTAAGATCCCTTCGAGTAATCGTAAGCTCCATCCGAGTAGTCGTAATCTCTTCCAACTGCATTGTAGTAGTCGTATCTCCCTCTCCGACCACGTTGATTCCCGAAGACAATTTTTTTTTCCGATTTAAAACTTCCAAAGGTCATAACTTTCTCATTTTAACTCCGATTTCAGCCATTCAAATTTCTAAATTCATCTAAAATCATGATCTATCCAACCATGGCCTCCATTTGAATTTTTGAGTTTATTTGAATTTATTTGTTTTGTTGCTTTTCTCTCGTGCGTAGAATCCAACGTTGAAGAAGACCTCTCCACTCCTCGACAGGAAGACCCAGAGCCCTTGCAAGAAGGCAAGTCTCCTTTGATCATTTTGAACCTATGATTTTGAAATGTTTTAATTATTTTAAATGATGTGCATGCTATTTACATAAAATGATAGTCCAAAACTTAGGATATAGTTAATCCCATATTGTTATGCCCTCACTTGAAATTGATTGCCATGTATCCTTGCAACCCTAGAAATTCCTTTGACTCATTAATGAGAGTAAATTATGTTTAATTGTTGATATTAGAAAGGTAGTACGATGCTTAGCCATGCTATTGAATATTTCAAAAATCTTGAAAATGGGAAATTAAGATTTATTATTGAATCCTTGTGTTTGTAAATGAAGTGGCAATTGGAGTTGTCACTAAGATTTTGAAATAAACTAAAATGTGAAGGTTGATTTAGATTAGGGTGGATGGTTGGTTTGGGTTGGTGCAGCTCGCACGAGAACTTGTTAAGTGTATGTTCCACCCCAGTCAATTAAGGACCGACGTTTGTGTTTGTCCAAACTGAGCATTCACCGTACAACCACAAGTCTATATGGGTATGACCTAGCTGATTAACTCATGATAGTCTAGTTTAGGTGCCACCAGTGGAAAGTGGGTGCAGGATGGGTGGTTATCCACAGTGAGGATAGGGATTTCTTTGTACTCATATGGTGCAAGAGGGGCTTGGTTCGGGCAGTTAGCCTACCTGCGGTGAAACCTCAGCGGGTGGTATCTAGCTAGATTAGAGTAAGGTAAAAGCTTTGTGATATTTTATCTGGGTCTCATGCCAAAGAAAGCGTGTTGACTTTTAGGATAATTTATCTCTTGTGGGTAAAGTTGTACAACCTCTGCAGAGTGTAAAACTATTCGAATAGCCGTGCCCACGGTCAAGGGCGGGCAAGGAATGCATTCACATGGTAGATTTCTGGTTTTGGTTTTAAAATCAAAAATTTGTACACCGAGAGTGGAGGGAACTCTCGGAAGGGAATCCTGGCGGTTGGAGCCAGAGAGGGTGGATGTAACCCGCAATATTAACTGGTTCAGTTGGAAATGATTAAGCTAGTGTTGGTGGATGGAACCTTCACTAGAGTATAATTGTTAGTTCTATTAAAATCATTTACCTTAGTAAACTGATGCCTTCGAAAATAATTAGTAGCAATTGAAATTAAAATATTGCTTTGTGCAAAAGAGCCATATAGCCTTCCTTTGTCAAGCCTTGCATCTATGCATTTTTCCCAAGACTTGCGGAGTACTTTATGTACTCACATGCTACACTCAAATAAATCTCAGAGGAAGTTGAAGCTCAAGAAGGTGACTACGACTACTGTTTCGCTTGTGGATGTGATGGATTCTTCCCGGAGAACTAGGTCGCGCTTCCCCAGTCAATTGCCTGTGGCGTATTGATGGGTCGTCATCGAGTTATCTTTTGCTTCCGTTGTGTTTTATGTGTGCGAGGTCTTAAACCTCTATTGTAATAATGAGACCTTTCGGTCGGTACTCTCAACTATTGTAGTAAATCGCTGTTGGTGATGTTTATCCATTCTGTTTAACTGTGTGCACTAGCTTTGATCTGGGACTAGTGCGGTAATACACAGAGGGTCCGGATTCGGAAATCCGGGGTCCTGACATTGCCCCACACGATTCCTTAGTCATGTGGTTGAGCAGACCATCACAGTGACTTTTCAAAATATCTAGTCCCTTTTCTCACCTCACCTTATGGGAAACTGCCCATTTGTGGTGGGTCCCATCTATGCGCGGGATGTTCCCCACAGCCACTAACGCAGCCGGGCTCCTACTTCCCGCAATGTTAGGACAGCTGGGAAACTTCACCCTCCACTGGTGTCCCTTAGGGCCCCCGTGCCCGTGCGTATCCACTTCTATCCACTACCAGTGAGATGAGTCCGAGGTTTCGATAAGTTTACTTAGCCAAGTTGTATTTTACAGACTTGTGGTTGTACTGTTTTACATGGGTTGACATGACAAGATTCAGTCCTTAAGGTTACCCGGATGGTTCTACCACATTTCACATTTTGTGCATCCACTGCACCACATACCAGCCCCCAAACCATCCATCCAGGTATTTAAGCAATTTTAGGATTTTTCAGAAGTAGAAAATATTGTGTCCACTTACTACAATCATTCCATTCATGACTGCCCCAAAACATATCATACTTTGCAAGTGTTGTTTTTGGGGCAGCTATGTACCACTGTTTTATCTAGCAATACTAAGCAACACAATATTTATTTGGACTTATTGATAAAAGCTATGATAATAAAATTTTGCTAAGGTGACAAGGTTCACATGTCCAAACATTTCAACGGATCATTATTAGCAAGCATTATATTAGGTGTATAACTACCATTTCTGGAAATGAACATATTTTACCTCATAAAATAACAGCATGCATGTTGATAATTTAAAAGAAATTAACTTTGCAAAATCGTAGGTTCAAAATGGTCAAAGTGTTAACTCGCCTTTGTCACAGTGATCTGGTTCTTGGTGATCTTCAGCTTCCAAGGTTGCTGCCTCGATCTCTTCCTCTTGATCCTCGTACGCTATTTTAACCGTGCGTGAAAGTTTGGATAAAAAGAAACACAGCAAATCAAACATAATATCACCAGAAATTCAAATGAACTCCAAAAATTATGGTTTTAGTTCCATTGGATAGATCTTAAATTTAGATGAATTTAGAAATTTGTCTCACTCAATTTGGAGTTAAAATGAATAAGTTATGCTTATTTAAAGTTCTCAGTCCAGTTAAATCTAAAAATTATGAAATTTCCGACAGGTGGGTCCCACTGCATATTTAATATTTTATTCTTTTTATTTCATTACTTATGTACGGTGTCTATGACAGGTGGGGCCCACTGGCCTAATTTCTTTTATTTATTATTTCCGACCTCTCTGTCTATGGCAGGTGGGACCCGGCTGTCAGTGGCCACGCGTGCTGGCAGTCGCTGACATGTGGGGCCCACCTGTCAGCGAGGAAAAATAAGCGAAAACTCAACCTCGGCGCTGCGGAGCCGAGGCTTGAACGCGCGCGGCCGAGGGAGTTGGGGGGAAAGAGAGTTAGCACTGCTAGCCAGGGGAGTGCTCGGGTGTTGCTTACCAGTAAGGGGCGATTTATTCTCTTAAGCCGGGGTTGCGGCGGGGCCGAACAGAGGAAGTCAAGGACGGCGGTGAAGTCGCGGTGCCGACGGCGAGGGATGGTCGGAGGAGCCCGGGGGAGTGGCAAAACACGTTCCTGGAGCTGCGGTGAAGTCAAAGGCGCAGTCGTCAGGGACCGAGAAAGTTCGGAGACGGGTCGGCGTCGAGCGGCGGCTCGGGGAGGCTCTCGGTGACGGCGGTGTACGTGCGACGGGAAGCTCGGGCGAGGCCGGGGTTGTCTTTGTGATGAGCCGGAGATGGTGTGGTGGCGGGGAATCGGTTTCTAGTGGCTCGGGTTGGCGGATTGGTGGTCGCCGGAGTTGGGGAAGGAAGGGAGATCACCGGCGATTGAGGGGGCTCGGGCTCGATTGCTCTCTACAGTAGGTGGAGGGAGGCGTGGAGAAGCGAAAAGTCTACGACGGTGGCGCTAGACTATGGGCTGTGGGGGCTAAACCGGGGGCGGGTGCGGGCGTGCGGACCAGGCGAAGGGATAGCTCGGGGGCGACAGTGGCGCATGGGTGCCACGGGGAAGGTCGGCGCTGAATGGAGCAGGCGGCATGATGGCGCGGCGCACGCGGACGGGGGAGGAAGAAGGAAAAGAGAGCGCGGCGCGAGAGGGCCACCGGCCAGAGGGAGAAGGACTGGCGCGTGGGGCTCGCGCGGCAGTGAGAGAAGGCGCGGGCTAGAGACGGGGCCCGCGTGGCAGAGGCGGAGGCGAGGCGAGGCGGGCTAGCGCGCGCGCGCGCTGGTCGCGCGAGGCGCATGAGCGCTAAGCCGTGCGTGCGCTTGGAGAGTGGTGGGCGGGGTGTGGCGGCCGGCTTGTTTTATTTTTATTTTTATTTTTCCTTTTTTCTTCCTTTTATGGATCATCTTTTCATATTCTCATTTTAATTTTAAATTTTCTATTATTTAAATATGTTTGTTTCCCTCCAACTTTTGGAACCTTCCTCAAAATTTTCAAGAAAAATCCCATAACTCCGAATTCAAATAAATCACATTTGCAAAAGAAATTCAAATACTTCATATTTCCAAATTTTAAATTTCCAGGATGTTACAGGCAACGGGTTGACTGTCTCTTGTGGTGAAAGTGTACAAACTCTGCAGAGTCAAAACTATTCGAATAGCCGTGCCCGGGGTCAAGGGCGGACATGGGAACTTAACTAGATATAGTTCTATTTCAAAATGCTTTATGGATGGGTTTGAAAAAGGTAAAGACAGTGGAAAGCCCTGATTTGAGTTGTCGCAGTGGTAATGTAAGCGGCTATAACGCTGAAGGTCTAGCATATGGTGCAGAGACCATATAACAGTGGATAGAATCTGGATCACTATTATTATTGTATTTTCTTACACATTATGTCTTGGTCAAAACTGCTAGGTCTCAGGAAATTTCTATGTATTATATTTCAAATAATGGCTCTTTTATTCTTGCAAAATAAAATACCAAGGGGAATAAATAGAGTCGAGAGTAAAGAAGGTGGATGTTTGTGATTAACACATAAAGATATTGGTAGATTAATATTGATCATAAAAAGGACACGATAGTGTGAATTCTGGGAGAAATAAATCGGTGGAGCCTAAAATGACTATATAGACTAGATAGATGATCTAAATGATTTTTTTTTGAGATTTAGGGAGTGCGAAGGTAATTGCTGGGTTAATTCTTGGGAGTTGTTGGTGATAATGGGATTAATAGGCTTTGATCAATTACTGGATGGATGAATTGAATTTTTGGGGAACTTGGAGGTATGATATCAATTATTGGAGTATAAACTGGATTAATGATATTCTTGGTGGATGAATACTAGTGAATCGTAGACTTCATCAATGATATTTTTGGTGGAGGTATAATAGTGAATTAGTTAGGGATAGATAATGGAAAATAAGGTTGATTATTAGAAGAGCAAATTATGGTTGTGGATCAATAACAAAAGGATTGGATTGTTAGGAATTTGGAATACAAAAGATATTGGTGGAATAATTAAATGATATTAGATAAATGATAACACTAGCTGTTTGGGGATTTAGGCAGCGATTGATTGGTGGATTGTATAATTGATGATAATCGCTATTTGGAGTTTTAGACAACACTGAATATAGAAAGTGTGTGTTCGGTAGATTAATTAAATGATGTCATCCGCTGTTTGGAGTCTTAGACAGCAGTCAATAAAGAAAGTGTATCTTCGGTGGATTAAGTCAATTCCGGTAATCGTTGTGTGGAGTTTAGGTAGCAACCATAACACTATGATTTAATAATAATGTTACTAAAAGCGATTTTGGTAAATAAAATAACCCGAGCCTCTCCTTTGATAAGTCATGCATACTATTTATTTGCATTCTGTGTATTGGCTCGCGGAGCACGGTGGTTAGTGTGTTCACACTCGCTCTCATAACAAATCCAGAAGCAGAAATCAGATCACTGCGCTTCAGCAACACGACTGGATAAGATAGCAGAGAAGATGAAGTCGTCAAGGGCTAGGTCGCGAACCTCCAGTTGGCTGCCTGTGGGCATGTCCTGAAGGTCCCACTTGCGTGCTCGTTCTTCCGCTACTGCAATTTAAGGATTTCGGCCTAATCGGCATGTGAGTAAGTCTACTATTATATTTACGCTTCCGCATGATATGTATTTTGATATTCAGAACTGTAAAATGTGAGCACTATCTACTGATCCAGGGAATAGTGCAGTGGAATCACAGAGGAATCCAGATTGTAAAATCTGGATCCTTACAATCATATTCCCCTACCTTTTCTCCTTTAAAATACGAACTAACAATTTTTCACCTGTATTCACAATTCCTGGAACCACTATGTGGCTACCACAAATGGATCGATCTTGAGATCTACACAGAGGACCAGTGGGCCCTCGACTTCGAGGAGTGGAATATCGCAAGGTCCTCCAAGATTTGGGAGGAGAAGCACGCGTAAGGAGCGCGAGAAAAAGATGGAAATGGCAGAGACCGCCGTGGAGTTCAACGCCGAGGTGGCAAGGAAGAAAAATGACCCCGGTCCACACAGTAGGTCGTGCAAGCAGTTCGGTGGGTTAGTCGTGCATGATGCTATATATTATGCATGTAATCAAAAAGTATGCGGCATATTACTCTCAACTATATTATGAAGTTTATTTAAATTCAGACAAGCTTATTTTCTCATCTTTTCGTATTCGATTATTCACGTAGCAAGTCATCCAACAATATTAATATACCAGTTTTCCTCCATATACGAATTCCCAATAACATCATAATATCACTTATTATCGTACTTACCGATCGTTCTAAGGTCAGTCGTACTTTAAAAAAGTTTCACAAATTTTTTTACACATCTAAACTATACAACAACCATAAACTTTTATTACAAATCTAGCAGATTACCTTCTAATTATAATATACAAAATTCACAAAATCTAAAAAATTCATGGGGTGGCAGTTTGCAGTTGCCCTATGGGTAGGCAACTCCATATGCAGTCGCCCTATGGCTGGGCGAGCCAATCGTCCAATAGGAGGCGACTGAAATTTATTTCTATAAAAAAAATATTAATGTAGGTACATTACTATTGTTTTGAATAAAAATAAATTATTCGTAAAAAAAATGCCGAGTGCGTAGGCACATGGATGCTCCGCATTCACTGGCGTTCAGTTCATCGTGTGTGATTCCGCAAGGCATCCATTGAATGCAATATCGACAGCCAACCACGCAGCTAGAAAGGGTCTCGTTCCTTTCTCCCTACTACTGCATGCCTAGCACATTGATCGACACGACGACGAATAAGCTTTCAACTCTGTTTGGGGCCCCGAGACTCTTTTTTAAGTTTCCAACTCATACTTCGTCCTTCCCTCGCACTCCTCATTATTGCAAGCCTTCTGACTCGTCTCCCTCGTCTGCTCCTTCCAAAGTCGAGCTCGGAAGGCGAGGCGCTGACCGGGCTCGGCACAAGGCGGTAGCGGCGACGACCAGGCACTGAGCTTGCAAGTTGCAACAAACTAATCTTTTTGGCTTTTCAAAACGGCTTTTGGATTCTGCTACAGTACCTAACTTTTAAACGGAGTATTTTCTCAAAACGAGGTCTACAAGTTAAACGATTTACACGTTAAAAGCTCAACATCTGTACTAACCAAAATCGCAAGTGAGTATCTATCTCTCCGTAATCTGTACCGTAAACAGCTAAAATTCAAAAATTTCAACCAAAAATCATAACCCGCAGCCGAAAAGAACATACCCCTATGCTAGTTTGGACTCTAGCGAGGCAAGAAGGACAGCTTGTATACAGTGTACTAGCTCAGTTGAGTGTGGTACTAAGCTAATTAATTCTATGTTACAGAGCTTTCGTGTTTTTTTTTCTTCTTTAGAAAATGGTGGCCCCATAAAATAGGTGTCACTGTTACGAAAAACAAGGCTTAATTAAGTGTTTACCTCTTACATTGATTTGAAGCGCAATTATCTCATTAGGTAGAGTCTAATTAAGCGTTTGTTTATTAAACACTATTTTAGACTCTAGTGAGGGCGAGGAACAGTGAGGAAGATAGCCCGGACGTAGTGTACTGGCTCAATTAAATATGATACTAAGCTAATTAATCTCATATTGCTAAGCTCTTGTTTTTACAAATACGAATGTGCTGTCCTACCAAGGCTCGCTGCCGCTGCAGCAAGCCGGTGAGCTGGCTCATTGCGGCAGGTATCACTGTTTTCGCGATCGTGAGGGTCCAAAATTAAGGCCCAACTTAAAAGAGTTTTTTTGGTAGTTTATGGCTAAAATATACTGTAGCTAGTTAAAAAACACTGTAGCCGACAGGGGCTTATTTATTATAATCAAATTTTAAAAAAAAATTAAAAATAGAAAAAACATATTAACCCGTCACGTATAATGCAAACAAATACGAGAAAAAAACTAGCAAAAAAGCTCAAAAAATGTTAAAAGTATAGAAAAAGATAAAATTTATGAATAATGTAAAATAAAACAGAAGTGAGAAGCTCAAACTAAAATGAAAGGGACCTAAAAATTCTTACGTCCACCATATTTGAATATAAATTTTGCTACAAACCCACTCATGCGATCGGCTCCCTCTCGGCAGCCATTGAATGCAATATTGCAGCTAAGGGCAACAGCCAACCAGGCAGTTTGTTGGTCCTCTCATAGCTTCTGGTCTAACTTTCCAACTCATATTTGGTCCTCTCGAGGCTAAGTTCTTTTCCATTATTGCATCGTGAGTTATACCTTATGTTAAGTAACTAGTTTTTAAATAATATATTTTTTAATATGGATCCGTTTTATGCTCTCGTCTACTCCTTTCAAAGTTGACATTTTGGCCGTCGCTTTCACCCTGGAAATGTTTGTTAGAATCAGTAAAACTGTCGTAACATCATCATTAAAAGTATTTCTTTAAAAAAAATCCACCCAATATTATTGTCTTTTACATATGTCAATGGTAATATTTTACTTGACCACAGAGCCATAAACATTTGAATGGGAATTCTTCAATAAGAGAACTTTTAGAAAACAGTAGCAGAAACTTTTAACTGGAAATTAAAAAAATTCAACTCGAATTTGACATTTTTAACTAGAATTTGGAAATTTTCAACTGGATTTGAAGCTTTCAATTGGAATTGAAAGAACTTTCAACTTGTATATGAATCTTTCATAAAAAAAACTGCAAGTGTATGAATTAACATAAATAAATACCGTGGACTCTCCTCGGCTTACTTGTCCAACTAGAGGCCAGATCAACTTCGGAGATATTTGCGATATTTATGTCTTCTCGTGTTGTCAAGTCTAAGATTGCCACTAGCGCTAAACTACTCTTATTATTATTTTTGAATGGTGCAAAATCTTAACCAGAGTGGGCCCTCTTTTGGAGCTTCAGTGTATGAAAAAATGTTTGGGTGGGTTCTTTTCACTACTACAGAAAATAGTATTAGTAGATGCCAAATCACAGACGGTTTTGTCAAACCGTCTGTGACAGACACTTTCACAGACGGTTTTAATTTGGAGACCGTCTGTATTGTTGGCGTCGGAAAAAAGGAGTATCACAGACGGTTCTTACCGATGAACCGTCTGTGATACTGAAATATCACAGACGGTTTTTAAATAAACCTTCTGTGATAACCCTGCTATATATTTATTGCGCCGCTCAGAACCGCATCTATCTCATTTCGATCTAGATCTAGCCAGTGCAGTACTTGGAGGAGGCAAGGATTCCATGCCAGTTAATTTTGTGGATTTCAGCCGGTGCTGCACCTAGAGCTTTGAAGATTCATACGTTCCTGGTTGCCCTAGATATGGTTAGTAATAAAATTTATTTTTCTTTGCATTATATTACAATTTAGATATAAGTTTGTAAGTGTTATTGAAGATGGTTTGCATCTACTTGATCATACATGATCAGTTCCCGTCATATGGGAGGCCAAATTTGTCAAAATTGTTGGTTATATACCTTCAGCGATCGCTGGGGAAATAGCTATTGTGTTTATAATATGAATTAAGCTAGCAAAGCCTCAATGCATGTGGTATATATGTAGTACTAATTAATTAATTTAATTTTTAATACTAAATTGTTATATATATGCTCAGGTATCACTGTCAAATTCAGGTCGGATCATTTACAGCACGACATTCATGATTGTGTCTTCACGGTGACCTTTGAGGATTTATTTCAACTTTTCACGCTCGACGCTCTCGACGCCTCACTCGTTCGATGCTGGACGCTGTAAGTGTGTACAATCACAGTCTCCGTTCATGTCATACCGATATATGTCATATATAATTTGTTGCTTTTCTGTGTATATATATACATGGTGACTGAAGCTAGATCATCGAAATCACCAATTGGTTTCCTGGACCCACGCTTGGTCGCCATGGATACCATCAGCGAGGATGCATCCTTCGTCGAGAGGTATATTACAACACCACCGTTGGCTCACCGCGATAAGGAATTTATTCTTATGACATACAATGAGCGGTTCCATTGGATTTTAATTGTAATTATACCAAAATGGAACATGACAATATACCTTGATTCCCTAAGTAAGAACAAAACTGACTACACAGTTATCGCCCAATTACTCCATAGGTAAGTACGTTTTTTTCCATATATAACTATATTGTACTATTTCTTTCCTTCTGAATGACTAAGCTAAATTTTTCGAATCATGAAGGTCATTCGCCACGTATGTTGCGGAGACACATGGCTCGACGCAAGGGGCCAAGCCCTTGCAACATGTTCGAAATTTTCGGGTATTCACTAGTACATATTAATTAATCCTATACAACACTTGGTAGTAATGCCTCTTGAATTAACACATTCTATTTTTTTACAGTGCCACCAGTAGCCGCCGGGCAACATGTGTGGATTCTACGTTTGCCACCATATGAGACTATTCCTCAATCCCTCGAAGATCACCAATTCTAAGGTTTGTCAATCTTCCCACATTTATTTCATACTTATCAGGTTATATATGTATGCACATTGATATTCCTATATCGACAGGCTTCGCCCATCTCTATAACTGCATTGCAAAAGCTGGACCTTGCACAAATTCGAGTAGAGTGCGCATACTTTTTGATGTCTAAAGTCGTAAAATCAAGTGGAGAGTTCTACGGCATACAATGATTTTTTGTTTGGGATAAGATTGACATTGATTGTAATTGTGTATTTGTTAATGCATATTTTATTTTATTTCATTTCAATTAATTGGTTTGCGAAATGGATGTTTTATGTTTGTGAAATGAATTGAGATGTGAATTGGATGTATACATGTATATGTTGATCTGCTTGTTTCAGAGGGCATGGCTAGCATTTCCTGAGGCTAGCCAATAAACAGAAATAGGTTTAGGGGTAGAAGAGAATATCACAGACGGTTTTTAACTAAAAACCGTCTGTGCTATTCATAATCACAGACGGTTTTTAAATAAAAACCGTCTGTGATATTTGATAATCACAGACGGTTTTTTAACTAAAACCGTCTGTGATATTTGCACCATAGACAGTTCGAAAGCCGTCTGTGATGATCTCGTATTATTACTGACCCATAAATTCAGACGGCTCACACAACCGTTTGTGTTGACGTTTCTGAACCATCTGTAATATGGTTTTCCGTAGTAGTGTTTAGATTATAACTTATGACTTTTAGTTTATGATTTTTTAATTCTAACTGTTCGCAAAAGATTGTACAAAGAGAAAAACAATCACATACGATTTTGACCGGTATAGCTGAATACAGTACAACTTGTACTATAATCGACATGTAGACCATGCTTAAAAAGACATAGTATTTGAAAGCTAGTTGTTGTAGCAATTAGAGCCAAAACCAAAGCGCGTGCCCCGCCGAAACCACCCGTCCCACCATGGCTCTTGCCGAATCCACCCGTCCCACCATGGCTTCTGATTTTCAGAAGCTAAAAGCCATTTAATTTGGAATGTGCTGGTTTTTAATGTGGTTTTTCATTATCCGTGGATATATAACGATGTTTTTTTATTATTTCCTATTTCTTAAAATTTTCCTTTAATTGAATATCTTAAAAAGCTAACAAATTGACTACCTTAAAAAACCTAACAACCATTACAATACTATTTTAGCCAAAAAAACTAAAAGGCATAGCCAAAAGTCACATCACCTTGTACAAGGCCTTAAGCTCTCTCAATGACACAGTGCCATTTGGGCTTCTCAAGGAGTTGAAGCCCACTTGAAGCCCTATTTAGCTAGGCTTCAACTCTAGCTCTAGCCAGCTTATCAACGGTAGAAGTTTATGTTGGGATTACAGATAGACTACATTAGCATAAATTAAAAAATCTATTGCGTAAATCAGGAAGTCATATGACTAAAAGATCATGGATCGTTATCACTAGACGCGTAGTGTGGTGCAAGAAGAGTTGAAACAGTCCGGTTTAACGTAGCATGCATCGGTGTAGTGGAAGTAGTCGGTCGTTCAACGTCTTTAGAAGTGATCCTCTAAAGCCAATCATTCTTTAGGGTAGTCGATCTCCACAAGCTGATTGTCTCCCCCTCTACTCGTCCCGATCAACACCGTAGTCATAGCAACACCTCTACAAAAATCTACATGTCTAAGGATGGAATGCCGTGCGCCAGTGTGTTAGCATCAGCACACACAACTGAGCCTTTCGAATGAGGCGGCCAGAGTTTCGGTGGGTGGTGCAATGTCTCTCTTCATTTTTCCTAACCTAGTGCACCTCTTTATATAGAGCCTCTGACCAAATCTTTATTCAATATGAGTAGAGATCATATCTCCCTCGAGTCATCTAGATCCTTATTTTTCCAACCTGTTAATTGTGTGAGCCTACAGATTCATGTATACTTGATTGTAACTCGAAAACACATTTTCAATCATTGGTCGATAGCGGTTCCTAGTAGGACATATCGACCCCTAAATGTACATAAAGATCAAACTAGACAAACCTTATGGAATATGATCTGCAACCAGCTCTTAGTCACTCATGATCAGTTCATAATTCCTTACAACCATTTTGAATTTAGTTACGACCAGTCTCTATCCCCATACGACCAGTTTGTAGATCTATTTGTGATATGTTCAATCAGCTTATGACCAATCAGTATACCCATATGGCCAGTTCATATCTAGTCAGACTAAATGACCTATTTGCGCATTCTTATTTTACCTCATGATACCCGATCGAAATTTAGGTAAGAAACATGTCATCCATAGATTGTTTAATCCTTTCCTGATCTAGTGATAGATAACTTCATATGGTCAACTCTTCGACCACTCGTGTCATAGACATACACTTCCTTTATCTGACCACATCAAGGAGTCTAGAGATGTCTCTCCTGTTATATAGGAAGGGCAAATCTCATATCCTATCAGTTACATTCCTTTGCATACTTCGTAGCATACCCAAAAAACTATGTTTATAACTACTTAGTTACGGAGTACCATTTGGCAACCCCTAGTAGGAAACTATGCTAATATCAAGTATAAAGATTATATATCATTATTGCTTGAGACCAACTAATACATATAAAATATAATAATCTTAACAATGTCTCAAGGTGGGTCAATCCAACACCATATTCTCTAACATGTGTTCATATTATTAATTTGATATCTCCATATGCATGATCCCCGAAACATGATCATAAATCAATACATATGGTTGATCTATAAATCATAATCGTCTCATATAATGATATAATATTAGGGATAATTAAGAATAAAATTAAAATATGAATAAAGAGTTCGATGAACAAGTTACATCCTTGTTGATGAATACGAAAGATATTTATTCAAGGGACAAAATAACATATTGGCCTTGTTCTTTATAGCTTCTAAAAGCGGCTTTTGGCTTTTGCTACAGTACGTGACTTTCAAACGGAGTATTTTCTCAAGACAGAATCTACAAGTTAATTGTAGTACACGTTAAAAGTCCAACATCTGTATTAACCAAAATCGCAAACGAGTATCTCTCTCTCTGTAATCTCTGTCGAAAACAACTAAAATTCAAAAATTTCAGCTAAAATCCATAAGTTGCAGCCATATCAAACAGATCCATTATTCGAAAGATTGTAAACTTAGAAGTGATACAATCATTTATATAATTTTATCATAGTATATCACTAACAGTTAAAGCTGAGTCCAAAATTTGGAGCTAACAAAGTGTTTGGCTAGCATCTGGCTTCTCAAAAGAAACAAATTTGTACTTTGGTAGCAGCAATTGAGGTGAATTGTGTATTTTATGAGGTGGTGCCCAATGTCATATTTATAAACTTCATTACATATATGAAATATTTAATACACTGATGGTTCCAAGTTTAGAGCATCCCACAATTCGACTATAACTCGTTGGTAACTCCAGATTAAGCCCACTTGTGGAGCCAGAGTGCTTGGCTTCGCTACTTGATCCAGCTTCAAAGCTTAGAGCTAAAGGGCATTTTGGGACTTTTGGCTTCTTTAAAAATCGAAATAAATGAGATGACTTTTTAAAGCGAATTTTTCAAATAGCTTTCTGAGCATAAAACTATATGCATCGTCCGCTGCCATATCAAAAATCGCAGATAAAAACTATCAACCACAGTCAAAATTCATTAGCCACGGCTCAAAAAGATTAAAGAATACTGCCGAGAAGCTGAAGCTACTATCCATTGGATTCTCAAATAAACGAGCTTCTTGACAAAGCTAACCCCAAATATGTCCCTAAGTTTTAGGAAAAAGTCAATGTACCCCTGAACTTCACTCGAAAGTCCATATAATACCACAAACATTCAAATGGTCGGTTATTGGGATTCCTAAATTTTCTAATTCGATTCACTTAACTCCCCAGGGTGGTTTTGCAGGATAGTATTGCCGCCGTGGCATCATGATTAGATGGTTTTGCCACACGGATTGACTAGTTGGCGAAAATTTCATTTATTTTCTATATTTTTTATGTTGGGACGCAACAATTATACACAGGAAATATAAAAAATGCCACAACACAAAATGGACTACAAAATCAATCAAATTTATTTGGTCCAACTTCTCCAACTAATTAGTCCATATGGCAAATCCATCCAGTCATGATGCCACGGTGGCAATACCACCTTGAGGGTTAAGTGAACTAGACTAGAAAGTGTGAACTAGATTAGAGAGATCAGATGTCCAATAACAGGTTTTAAAGTTTGGAATGTTGGACAGGCTTTCGAACAAAATTTAGAGGGTTTATAGATATTTTTATTTTTTATGGGTACTGTGTATCGACACACTAACCTATAATATGCAGGTGCACGGATTTAATATTTGTCTCCAACAGGGAGCAGCGAATAAGAGTGCAGTTCTTATCGTGTAATACCAAACGGAGCCTTATAGAATGTAACAGCAGGCCAGCAACCTGCCTCCCTTGCTTCTATAAAATGCATCATGCACCTAGCTTGGAGGACAAGCAGATCAAAACCACCGTAACACCAGTACGAGCAGCTCTCTGAAATCTGTATTCAGCAGTGACTCGGAAGGGGAGAGAGAGAGCTCAAGGATGGCGGAGGCCATCGTGGGGCCGCTGGTGGGGAAGCTCCAGGAGCTGGCGCTGAGCGAGGCGAAGGCGCTGGTGGCGGTGAACGACGACATCCGGGGTCTCCGGGACCGGCTCATGTGGACGCAGGCCTTCCTGCGGCACGCCGACCATCGGCGACGCGACACTTCCGACGAGCTCATCAGGGTGTGGCTCAAGCAGACCCGTGACGTCGCCTTCGACGCTGAGGACGCCATCGACCAGTACTTCCTCAAGGTCGACCTGTCAAGGTATCCAATACTCCGTCCATCTGGCTGCCAAACACCCCGGCTCCAAGTTTGGGCTTATTTGGAGCACGGACCTACATTTTGTGGCTTTTCCAACTCTGTTAGGTAGAAATATACATGAGCACGCTTTATGTGCGTAACCACAAAAAACTACATAATTAATCTATAGGAGTGGCTACGAAACATGCGCAACATGTTTGCACATTTATGTGTGCTTCACGTACATTTTTATCCAGCGTCCACTGCTCATCTACGAGTAAGATTAAGTGAAGTAGAAAAAAAGTTATTTATAATTATTGTGGTTACGCGCCAAACAGTAGACACATGAGTTTTGGAAAGCTCGAGAGGGGTACTTAAAGCCTAAAACTAAAGAGATGAGAGAGGTGCAAAGTGAATGCACTATACTCAATCTCGAAATATTCTCTTCCTCTTAATGTTCTCCTCCCCCATGGTACACTATGGATCATATTTATAGTCATAAGTGGAGGTGTTTACACAAATGCCCTTCTTGGGGTCTCTACTAGTAGGAGTAAATATGTTATTTTCTTGGTATGCACTATATGGGCATGCCTTTTGTTGGTCACATAAAGGCATACCTGTGCCCACTATTTCCAATTGCTTTAGCCATTTCATCATCTTCCTTTTTTTGCCACCCCTTGGCCATCCTTTCCTTAGTGGTGATCCCGTTCTTGTTTGTCGTCGGCGCACATCTCCTCCGGCGATCCTGTCGCCGCCTTCCCTTTTCACCTCCCCTTTGCTTGAGCATGCTTCTTAGAGACATCATGACTCATGGAGGGCAACATGCATCGCGGGCTAGCCATGGCGACTGCTTTGGCCACTCTGTAGCACACAACGACTTCGATGATGGTGGGTCTGCGAAGTGAGGGAGGGTCGACATAGTTGCCACCTTGTTGAGCTATGCTAGTGGTGTGCTTGTCACCGGGTCCCCTAAGGACGCGCTGTTTGAGGTCCCCACTAGGTAGTGTTGGAGTGGGGCTGAGTGTGTTGGCGAGTTCGTGAACATGCTCGAGAGGTCCTTGGTGACTGACGAGTTCCTGGACATGTTGGTGCAAGACGACAAGGTCGCCAACCTGTAGGCGGTTCGCCCTTCGATGGAGGACAAGGTGGTCCCCCACACGAAGGACAGGGAGACTATCATTTTCATGGCCTACTTCGACGCTGACCTTTGGATGCCTTGTGCTTGTTTTGTGGCCGACATCCTTCACATATACAGGGAGTCAATATATGTTCATAGCTACAATGCAGCTGGGCTATGCAGAACATGCATTTGTTTATACATATATTGACTCCGTAAAGTGCGCCGGTGCCCTGTGTCCTTCACACAATGTTTTATACTCTGAAGGGTACACCAGGGCTCCATGGCCTCCCTACGCTATTTTAGACTCTGTAGAGTACACTGGGGCTCTGTGTCCTTCGTACGTTGTTTTACACTCCGTAGAGTACACTGTGACTCTGTGGCCGCTGTGCATTGTTTTTGACTCTATAGAGTACGCTGGGGCTCAACCATCATCGTGCGTTATTTTTTACTCCGTAGTGCACATTGGGGCTCTGTGGATGCCATGCATTCTGTTTGACTCTGTAGAGTGTGCTGGTGCTTTGTGGCCACTGTGAGTTATTTTTTTGACTCCATAGAGTGTACTAGGGATCCATGGCCAACGTGTGTTATTTTTGTCTTTATAGAGTACATCATGGATTCATGGTTGCGGTGCGTTATTTTTTTACTCTGTAGAGTGCACCGTGGCTCCTTGGCCATCGTTCATTATTTTTTGACTCCATAGAGTGCACTAGGGCTTGGTGTCTATTGTGCATTATTTTTGATTTCGTAGACTGCGCTAGGGCCCTGTGGCCGCCGTACATTGGTTTAGACTCTGAAGAGTACCCTGGGGCTTCGTAGCCACCATGCGTTATTTTTTACTCCATAGAGTTTGCTGGAGCTCCATGGCCTCCAAGTGTTATTTTTACTCCTAAAGTACACCGTGGCTCCATGGCCGTTGTGCGTTGGTTTAAACTCTATAGAGTACGTCGGGGCTCAGTGGCCTCCGTGCATTGGTTTAGACTCTGTAGAGTATGCTAGGGCTCCGTGGCCTTCATGCATTGGTTTAGACTCCATGTAGTATGCAAACAAGTATTCGTGAATGAGTGGAGCTATGTTGGGGAAACATTTTATTTAACCCCAGTTGCATGGGTGAGCATTACATCAGATGACATGTTTGACGGGTGCAGCATGCCAGCCCACGAATGTGGACACATACATTACATCGCGACTTGGTGCAGTAACGACAAAGGCGGTCTCTATTCCAGATGTGCTTGATTGGTTCACTGTCAAGTGTGGAGAGGCAATATTTGCTGGCCTAAAGGATGCCATCACTATGCATGGCCTCCATTTTGGAATCTAGCTTCTTCGTTATGTTAAGGACGAGGTCCCTCACCACCAGCCGGCGTGTCCTGACCTTCTTGTTATAGGAGGCCGCAGTAGCTCTAAGGAACTTCGTTATGTTATTGGCCACGTAAACCCTGTTTTCTCAGTGAGGTCGAATGAGGGCTAGCGTTTTGCCAGGGGTGCCTCCACCAGCATGCGATGGGACTTCACCTTTAGTTCTTTAGGTGTCATGGCCTCATCATCAAAGAGTAGTTTGAACGGGGTGAAGCCAGTGGGGCGCATGGTCATGATGCGCATGGACCAAAGGACCTTTGGTAGCTTCTCTGGCCACTTAACTTTAGGTAGACTGACCAGCCACTTTTTTATCCCATACACTATTGTGCCATTCACGCGTTCCATGGCCTCGTTGGATTGTGGGTGGTCCATTGAAGCGTAGCATATCTTGTGTTGAGTTAGGGTAACTCATATCTAGTCTTTTAGGATTTTAAAAGGTGTGATACAAAGAGTCCTATATGAATCATACTAGGATTAGGACTTCTACTTCTATCTGGATTAGGATTCTTACTCTAAATTGGAGAAGGGCTATGAGGGACTATATGAACCATGGGGGTGACCATGGAGAGGAACCAAGAAAACATAGCAATCAAGCATATTCATCCAAAGTAGAGGGCGCATGAGAGGACTAGAGGCTTGGATGTTCTTTAGCATTGCATTCTCTATAGGGTAAGGATCCGAGGGTCCTAAAAGATTCAAGGGAGTTGTGAGTGAGAAATACTCTCTTGTACACTTTTGAGGTTGTGCTTAAAGAATTTGTGGATGACTTTTCCAAATCTTTTCTCTTTCATCATGGTTGCTTCAACGTCATTATTTTGGTTCTCTCTACAAGATTTATTTTCTTTGTTCTTGACACCGTGCATGCTTGTGCCATATCTTATAAACTCTAATATGATTTGGGGGCTTTTGCGCATAAAAGAGGTATTAGAGTATAATAAGTGGTATTAGAGCCAAGGCCAGATTAATCTGATTTGTGAGAAGATTGGTAAAGTGTCAAGTGGCACAAATTAATATCAATGTCAATGATGTAGAATTAAGTAAAAAAATTTGATGACAGAGGAAATTTCAGCATGTGGAATGCGTGGTGAGGGATGTCCTTGTTCAACAGGAGCTAATCGATGCTCTTAAAGGGGACAAACCAGAAAAGACGTCCGATGAAGACTGAAAGGTGATGGAGTGGAAGGCTATCAGTACAATCCGTTTCTGTCTCCAAGATAAGGTAAAGTACTCGATGATAAAGGAGAATTCACCGAAGAAATTATGGGAGGACTTAGAAGAATTTTATATGACAAAATAGCTGACAAACTGATGGGTACTGAGGCGACAACTGTACAGGTTGTGCATGGAGGAAGGTACAAGGTTCAATGACCATCTTAATATCTTTAATAAGCTTATCATACAGCTGACTAGTATAGATGAGAAAGTTGAGAAGAATGATAAGGTCGTTATACTAGTATCATCTCTACCCCCATCATAGCTCATTGAGAAAACCACTCTCAACTTTAATGAGGAAGCTGCATATCTTTTGGAGGTGGAGTCCTTAAAAAAGCCATTAGAATCTTCATCCTCTGGTGATCATTATTGGCTACAGTAGGTGTTGTAAGCAGAAGCAAAGGTTACAGGAAGAAGAAGAGCAAGACAAAGGTTGCATGTGTATGCTATTTATGCGACGGGGAAGGTCACATGATAAAAGGTTGTCTGAGTTTGAAGCAAATGAAGCACGCATGCTCAATGGCTATAGTAAAGGGTGATTCAGATGTACTAGACGTCAGTCAATCAGGTGCTACTTATGGTTGGATATTAGATTCAGGTTGTTGCTTTCATATACGTTCGGCGAGGGAGATGTTTAACGAAGGATCTCTATATTCGGCGCATGGAACCATTCACTTAGAGGATTGCAAGGAGTAGTTAATTACTAAGGTGGAATTGGTTATATTGGAGATGTATGATGGAGCACATCATACATTGATAGGAGTTTGGTATGTCCACGGCTTCAAGAAGAATATACTATCTGTGATGTCGTTTGAGCTCTAAGGTTGTAAGGTATCACTTTGAGGTGGAGTCATGTGTGTTACAGCAAAGGGCATGTGATCATGAAAAGTATTTGGAGCAACGGGGGATACTAATTGATGGGTAGACCTAAAGATAGGGCAACTAATGGGATGTCTCACAAAAATTTTGGCCAGGAGTAGGAAACCGTGTCACTAATGGTAAGTACTTAGATCTTATCTACAGTTATGTTCGAAACTATAAAGACAGTTGCGAAATCTATCTGACATAAAGGCGAATGTGTGAGATGTTGGAAGAAGGAAAACATGGTGGGACCAATCATATCGTATTGATGTACAGGTAGAGCTCAGAGGTGATACAAACCTATGGCATGAAAGGTTATAAAAATAGGAGGTGTGGCTAATTAAACTACACAACAAAGAAGCTCTCAAATGGAGGGTTTGAGCAAGCTAGCGTAGATACTAACACACATATTGCAGTGATGTGCATGAGTCCTTGTGGTGGTGGCGCTCCTAAAGGTGGGAGTAAGAAACAAAAAATGAGGAGCTGACTAGGAGTGAGTTCTTAGAGAAGCACAATGACTTCAATGGTAAGTCAAAGTGAAGATTATTGAGTATGGTGACTCATATCCTACTTTTTTAGGATTTGAAAAAGTGTGCTATAAGAAGTTCTAGATGAATTCTAATAGGATTAGAATTCCTACTTTCTAGATGAATCCTAGTAAGATTAGGATTCTTATATTCTTTTAGTGTAGGATTTCTACTTCATATTGGAGGAGAGCTATGAGGACTATATAAAACCATAAGGGGTGATCATGGAGAAACCAAAGATAGATATGCACGAGGGGATTAGAGGCTAGGTTATTATTTAGCACTAGATTTTTTTGTATAGAACAAGGATTCGAGTTTTTCAGAGAGTGACAATCCCTTGTACTCTTTTGAGGTTATGCTTAAGGAATTTGTGGTCGACTTCACCGAATCTTTTTTTCTTATCGTGGTTAGTTCAATGTTGTTATTTTAGTTTTTTTACAAGATTCATGTTCTTCGTTCTTACTATCTCATAAATTTTAATTCAATTTGAAAGCTGGTGCACGTAAGAATACGGAGAGTAACACTTGCTATCATCCGGCCATCATCGGAAGACTTCGTCCAAGTTCACTGAGAACAATACAACCTCTAATTAGTTCTCTAAGCTTTAATTGATCTTCTGATATTTTTGTTGTCTTTAGGCGATAGATTGTACATACAAATTTCTAGATATTTTGGTGAATTCCTAGATCCGTTTTGCTTTTGCTCAGATAAAAAATAGAGCAAGAGCAAGATTGCAAGGGTAATCCAGAACCTCCCGTGAATGATGCCACCTGCCAAGCTGGAGGCCTGCCTCCTCGCTCCTCCCACGAACTGCCTCCTATGCTACCACGGCTACACCACGCCACCCCCTAGCTCTGCTCGTGCTCCGCATGTTCACACCGGCACTAGTGTCTCTTCGTATGATGCCACCAACGCTGCCATGCTTGCAGCTCCCTAGTCCCTACACATGCCCATCTGCCGCAACCTAGAGAAAGAGATTGGAAGACAGCATGAGAGGTGGAAGAGTTCAGGGCCATTTTTGTCTATTTATTTGCTGAATCACTTGAGGTACACGGCCCACTTCAGTATATTTGTTGAGTTGGATAGCACGCTTGTGGGCCTATTGTTTTGGGCTACGACTTATGGTTATAATTTATTAGTCTAATAAATAGTGATTACTAAATAGCCTCAAAAGGTAATATAACCGGTTTTGAGATTTGATGTGTATCGATTGTCCGATTTCATAGTTGAGGGTTAAATTTTAGACAAAAACGATTGTTGAGGGGTCAAATCGACTTACCACAAAAAAGTGGGACAAAATGTAACTTTTTGTCCTAGATCATCTTATGGCTTTTTTCCACAGTAATTTTGACATGATATTCATCAACTGTACATGTATTTTATTTCCAACATTATCATACATTTCAGTTTCAAGCATAATTTACAAGGTAATTTTGAATATTGGTTCAATTAAAATGGGAATTTGACCTAAAATGTTGGCATTCAATTTGCCTTTTTTTTTTCTTAAAGGTACCCAAGCTGGACCCAATCCGTCATTCGGTTCTTTGCTGGATTCACTACACAAGTAAGCGTCCGACATAACTTGTCTAGCAAGATTGCAGAGATCAACTCAAGGCTTGATGATATATTTAAAAATAAGGAGAAATACAAGATTGAGGATGCGGCAAATAACTTGGCAATAATGGTGCCATGGAAACCTTCTACTACCATCTCTACTGCTGACACAAACTTGTAAGTAGGCATAAACCCTTTATTAAGTTAAAGGCTTAGTTCTTTTCAGCTTATATCTTATATCTTACTGTTTATGGATTGATCTAGAATAATGTTTAGGTTCATTTTACCACTAGAGAACTTCTAGAGGGTTTTCTTCGAATAATCATTCTCTTTAGCTTGAGTAACACAAGACTCACATGCATGACTTTTAACAGGTCTAGTATATCTTTCTTTATCCACAACCACTTCTAACTTTAAGGCCTCGCAAGACACATTCTTAACTCTACGTAACTGTTTATCAAATTTAACTCTAAAAGCCGTATGTCATTCATCATAAGATTTAGCTCTAGCACAATTAAGCTTATCAGTTAATTCTCTCAGTTTTTCTTCCCTAAACTCACAGGAATATTCAAGATTGAATTGAAGCAAATTTTTAGTTTGCACGGCAAGTTTCTTTTGAATTCATCACAATTAAAGTAAGCTAAAGCACTAGCTCTAGAAGTGTCTCCAGCTCCTAAACAACTAGAACATAGGCTAGTCTTGATGTCAATAATTCCAGCTCTAGCATTTTCTTGCTATTCTAGCAAGGATGATACATATGATCTCAATTTCTCAATATTAGCATGCAAAGTAAGACAAGAGCTACAGCTATCATCATCAAGAATAAGGGATCTAAGTCTACCATTTTCAATGTTCAGGATCTCATTTTTAGATTTTAGCATGCTATTTCTTCTCATGGCATGTTTCATGCACTCTATTTACTTCAAGTGATCACCCACAACTCTATCATATATAGGCATGAGTGTATCATAGGGATCTACCTCATCATGCTCGATGTAGGAATCATCCTCATCACTTGTTGCCGTGATCATCCTCGCTCGTAGTCATGAAGCACATGCAGGTGAAGTTGATGGCCTTCTTGTCCTTCTTCCACTCCGTCTTCTCCTGATCTTTTGAAGAATCAACATTACTAAGGTATCGACCAATGAGGGATGAAAGCATTGCAAGAGCTGTCTTCTTGAGCACGACATTGTGCTTGATGAATCGTTGGGGCTTCTTGTGGTAGTCCTTACCACGATCATCTCTACCTCTGTTCACAAGATTACGATAGCTAGCACGAACCTGACCTAGGATAGCTAGCACAGACATGACCCATCTCTCCATACTCAAAGCAAATGATTGGACCTCCTCTTCTACGCTCTCTTACTTTGTAGTAGGCATGTGTGAATCTACTTGTGATGAGTACTAGGTCATTTATGGGAAGGCTCTCAAGTTGCTCATCACTCATGACTTAAAAAGCGGATAAGGAAAAACTAGAACAATCATGGGTCTTAAGTCGTGAATACAGTTTATCAACAATCATAGTTGCTAAGTCTGCCTTGTCACTGATGGATGTGACTTTCATTTTTTTCAAACACTCATGTCAAGAGCACTAAGAGAATGAGCCGCATTATCGGCATCTAAGTAAGTGACTCCCATAGACTTCAAATCACTCAGGATCTTATGAATTTACCAAAGGGGAATCGATGGACTCTTCAGGTTCCATCTCCAACTTCTGGTAGTCCTTCTTGAATTGGGTCTCACACACTTTTTTTGATTTCCAATGTTCCCTTATGGTAATATGAGAGGGTCATCTAGATCTCATGTACGGATGCAAGATGAGCCACCCTATTGAATTCATTTCTCCCTAAGCCTTGGATTAAGAAGTTGCATGGATTAGTATTTGCCTCAACCTCAGTTGATAGAACAACATTGAGGATCATGTCATCGGCAGGCACAACAAAGGTACTTCTCACTTTGCTCCGAATGGCTAGGCCTTGAGCCTAGATGTACATCGCCATTCTTATCTTCAATAGGGATAGTTGACCCTATCAAAGATAGAAGGCTTGTTGTAATACCTCTCTGACGCCATTGCTCAAAACATTGGTTAGGATCTATGAAGAAGAGCACACTGGGCTCTAAAACCAATTGTAGGATTCGTATGACAAGTAAGAGGGGGTCTCCTTCAAAACCCCCCCTTGAGTATTATCAATAACATCCAACGAAAATACAAACTCACAAGCTCATCAAAGTTAAAAGCCAAAGAACTCAAACTAATTGAGACTTCCCTGTCTTCACCGGTACTACCATAGGTCAAGGTGCGGTCGTACCAGGGTTGGTCGGTCTAACCGCTAGGGACTCTGGTCTAACCGCTATACCGGTTGGACCGCTCACATCACTAGTCTGGCTAGGATCACCGATCTTACCGCTTGGGTCCCTGCGGTATGACCGCTCACCAAGGCAACGAACAGAACAGCGCTGCGCATGATCCAAGAAAAGAGCTAACTTCTTAACCACTAATTCAAGCATAGTTAAACTTGATACAAGTCGTCCCTAGAATATCAGGAGCCTATTACAACCATGGATCATGAAGATTGATGCTAAAATTCTCACCTTTATCTAAAATAAGGAAGGTTGCACCAAAATCACGCAAAAGAGGAAAACTTCAATCTCCCTTGCTCATGATCTAGATAACCTTAGATAGGTTCTCATATGTCATAGCAAGCTAGATCATAATACAAACTCAAGCCAAATCGTCCTCAAGGCCAAAATCCCAAAATCACCTCTCCCTTGAAGAAAATCAGGCAAACACAAGAACTCTCATTGGAAGGTGCCTAGATAGATGTGATCTGATCTCCAAGAGTTACCTCCACCTCTTACAGGTCCTTGGCACTAGGAAAGATCAAGAAGAGAGAAATCCAAACAAGAAAGCCAAGCAAATTAAAAGCACATGTAGGGATCTATGGCATAACTCACTTGGGTAAATTTTGGATGTTCATTTCACTTGAAGAGGAATGATTTATAGTCACTCCCTTATGGAGGATAGAGCTCTAACCCTAGAGTAGACACATAAAAGGATCAAATATAAGAAAACCCTAATCTCTCTCTCTCAACACACATGAAAGGCTTACATAGTGGGGGCTTTCACCTCATGCCAAACCCTAATTACACATTCTTAGTGGATACAACCACTTATAAATGGGAAACCCGATAACCCACACAAAAACAATTTTTTTCACTTACACACACTTGTATGCTTTTCAAAGCATGACTTCCATAGCTCTAATAGCCCGATAAGATACTCTTATCCTCCAAGATGTGACCTAAACCACTTAGCCCACCACTGCAGTTTTGCAAACTGCCACTCCAACCAGTATTGAAAATTTTCCATAATTGCCACCCACCAGAATCCACATGAAGATGTGATGCCCAATGACTTGTTGCCAAGATCGTACACTTGCTCTGAGGAGTGTCACCACTTGAAATGCTCAAATCCTTTGGCACACCACATCACAACATAGTCCGTGATGCCCAATTACTTGTTGCCAACATCGTACATTTGCTCTGAGGACTGTCACCACTTGAAACGCACAAATCTAATTGGCATACCACATTCATACACTTGCCTCCTTATGATCCTTAACTTTCTCACGTGCTTCTCCGTTTGAGCTGATTCTCCACTCGAAATTATGAACACATGCCACAGACTCATGACCCCTTCCTTAGCCTTAGTCTTGCCGTTGACTATAATAATCACCAAGTGCCCTATCAAAGACGAAGCAACCGTTCCGAGCATAAATGACATGCGCTTGACTCTCATTAGCAAACGAACACATGCATGGACTCACACAATGACTTACACTTTCATGGAATCCCACCAGGACTAACTCCTTACATGGACTCCGCCATGACTAACACAATCGAAACTAACTCAGCTCAAACAACTCCATAGAGGCTAGTATTTTCGCCAGCCAATGGCTACCCATACCGCACTTAATTGACTTCAACCTCTTGGTAACAGGGGACCGGTCTAATCGTGGCACCCATGGTAGTCAGACAACCCAACTCACTTCGGTTGTACTACAGTTACATAATTGGTCGTACCGCTCAAAGACCGTCAGTCGTGCCGCCGTTACACGGCCAGTCGTAGCTCTCTGTGCAACTCAGCACATACCTCTCTAGAAAATAGCTATAGTCAACTACAGGCTGGTACTATCATAGTCGGTCGGTTATACCATGGCTCCCATGCCGGTCTAACTGTCACTCCACTATCGGTTTGACCGCTAGCCTTTGGCCGATCAGACCGCTCTTGGCCAGTATACCGCTTGCAATAGAGCAAACTGCAAACCTCAAAATCAAAATCAAACTTTGATATCAAAGCACAAGCACAATTAAATACTCATCACAAATATGGGGTGACCTCCACATGGTCTCACAACATTCAACAGTTAATCAAAAGATTTTCAAAAAGGTTTGGTTGTGCATATGCCCGCCTTTTGCCAAATGCTAAAAATGATCGCATGAACCATTGCTCCAGAAAGTCATCGAGAAAATCGGAGTGCATATAGTTTTATGCTCACTTTTGAAAATTTGTATTAACATTCATCTACTTGAAGATAACCAAAAAATGCAAGTCACATGTGTGACTCTATATACTACTTCCTTCGGTGATTTTTCAAATAGGGCAAGTGCATATGCTACTTCCTTCTCTATTCTTATTCAAGGATTCCTAAAATCTTGATTGATCCGCAGGGATGATGTGCATCTACCTTCAATGAAACGGAAGGAGCAAGATAAGCTAGAAGAAGAGCTTCGTAACCCTACCAATAATAGTCTCGTGATCTATGTAATGGGGGAAAGTGGGGTGGGCAAGACGACTCTGGTTAGAGAAGTGTATGAAAGGGCAACAATCAAGATGAAATTTGAGGTCCAAGCATGGGCTAAATTCCCACCGCACCTGAGTTCTTCCAACATCCTACAATTAATCCATCAAGAATTGACAGATACAGATGATTGGCCTCCTAGAAAAGGTATTGATAATGAGGTGCAAAAAAAATTGGAAAACAAGATGTTCTTGTTGGTGATAGATGGTGAAGTCAGCAACACTGAATGGAATGGCATTCTTGCTGCCTTGCCACATGATAAAAAAGGTAGCAGGGTTGTCCGAATCATGCACGGTACTACACCTGAAGTGCCACGTGGTAGTGCTGCTCATAACAGGGTTGAACTAAGCTATTTTGACAAAACAACGACCACTGACCTATTCCGCCAAAGGGTTTACATGGAAGAAAATGTTGAGGATCAAAAACCTACCATCACAAGAGAAATGGGCAAAGAGAACGAAATTGACAAAAAAGAAAAGGATGACAAGTCAGACATGGAGGATATCTATCACATAACGAGAGGCCTTCCTCTTGCGATAGTTCTTCTTTCTGGACTTGTGAAAAGAAAGGAGTTTCCAAATGAGTGGCGGGCAGTATTCGAGCACCTCAAGTCCAAGCAATCAAAGCGGCTTGATAGCATACTCACCATGTGTTTTGATGATCTTCCGCACGACTTAAAATCGTGCTTCCTCTACTTTGCTGCACTGCCCATGAACACACCTATTGAGGCACGCAAATTGATATGCATGTGGATGGCAGAGGGATTCCTAAGACCAAAATATGGGAAGACAATGGAGACAGTGGGAAGAATCTACTTGAAGGAGTTGATTGCTAGGCATCTAGTTAAGGTTGTGAATATGGACAACTTTAGTGGTGATCATGAATTCGTGACTGTCCACCATAAGGTTCATGCATTCCTACAACTTGAAGCACAAGAGGCTAATTTTGTGGAGATCCACAATGGTGATGATATACCTTCATTGACAACTGCTCGTCGCCTCTCTCTACAGAATTATACAGATAAATATGCCGCTTTAGCCTACTCTTTGCCAAAACTACGATCTATCTTGTCTAATTTCCAGGAAGAGACTGAAGTTGAAGATGAAGATGACGAGGAAGTCGAAGAGGAAGAGGGAGAAGAAGAAGAAATCTATAGAGGGGGACATGAAGAGAAAGAGGGAGAGCAGAAGGAAGATGGGGATGGGGACGGAGAGGAAGAGGGGCAGGGAAAGCGAAAGGAAGAGCAAGAGGGAGTCGGACGCATAGAAGAGGAAGTGCAAAACAGGGAGAATGTGGGAGATGGAGCCAACAAGCAAAAGGGGAGGACGAAGAAGAGAAAAATATTGACAAAGGAGTGGAAAATGAAAGGAATGAAGAAGCAAAAGAGGAAGTGAAGCCTAGCACAATGCCATTGCCAAATTTGCTTCGTTGTTGGGGACAAGGGGCCAGCCCCCAAGTGCCCATCAAGTCATACATAAGAGGGATGTTGCGAGTATCGAAGTTTCTCCGTGTGATCAACCTACAAGGCATTGAGATAGGTGAGAAGTTGCCAGCAGAGATCGGCAACGTGGTGCACCTACAATACCTCGGTGTCACTGCTTGTTCCTTGGAATGGATTCCATCAACAATCCGAAAACTTACCAATCTTCAGACATTGGATGTTCGAGACACATATGTTCGGAAGCTTCCAACGGCATTTTGGAAGATTAGAACACTGAGGCATGTGTTCGGTAATCGCCTTGTCTTGCCCAAGCATGTAGGGAACTTGAAGCATCTACAAACACTTGAAACCATACAACATGATGAGGATTGGGATAGCAAGACTTTCGAGAAAATGGTCCATCTTAATTCCATAGATATTCGTGATCTTTCCGGTGGCAATGCAAGGGCTCTATTTGCTGCTATCGAAAATCCTGAATTCCTTGAGTACCTTTTGACCCTAACCCTACATGTTGAAAACATTCCGCTGTGTGTGTTCACCAGCTCTTCCCAGAGACGCCTTCGTGCTATGAAACTAGATGGGAAGTTATCTATGCCATCTGAACCAAAGGACTCCAAATTCTGTCTCCCTAACCTGACTCTACTATCATTGGAAGAAACAGGGGTGTCACAGGACTTCATCCACAAGCTTGGCAAGCTGCCGTCTCTTGCCAACCTAATCTTGGATACAAACTCCTACATGGATGATCAACTTGTTTTTTGCGCTGGTGGATTTAGATGTCTAACAAAGCTGACGCTCTCAGATTTGAAAATTTTGAAGAAAGTTGAAATATGCAAATCTGCGCTTCCAGAGCTCACGGAGTTGATGATTGTGTGGTACCCTGAAGATATCAAAATCGTGGTCCACGGCGAGCGTGAATTTGTGAATAAAATTCAACTTGAGGATGAAAACCTTCATGCCAAAATCACTCAGATTCCAATTGCTGAAAAGAAGATTACTCAGGAGGTAGCATCAAGCAGCGCGTAGCTGGTTGAAGACCACAGGTAAATTAAGACGCCAATATGGTGTACAATACTCGCATTAGAAAACAAATGATTCGCATATGCTTGTAAAGCAATTTGTTGCGCTTGAAACTTGCGTGTCTGTGCTCATACGCCTGTGTGTACAATCTTGTAATATGTACCAGTCGGAGCTAGCTATAGTGTGTATATGATGTGTATCAGTGTGTGCTGCAGCAATATGGCAAAACTTGTTGATTATGCATCCACAATAAATAAGTGCTGCAGGGCGTCTTACTACAAAAGGATCTGTATGTTCTGATTTACAAAAAGGATATTCCTAATCACGCATTGGTTACCTAGAGTCCAGTGCAACATTGTTTGACAGCCTCCTGGTTAGTCCACATGAATAACAAAACGGGCTTGTTCTTTGTAGGTGTGGCTTATGTTTTTTGAGTAAAATTTTGAATTTTAACTGTTTGTGACAAAGATTATGAAGAGAGATACCCGTTTATGATTTTAGATGGTATAAATATGTTATGGTTTTAATGTGTACTATAATTAACTTGTAGACTCCGTCTTAAAAAATACTCCGTTTAAAAGCTAGATATTGTAGCAAAAGCCAAAAGCCGATTTTAAAAGTTGGAAAGAACAAACCTAGCTCTTGGATGAAATATTATAAACCAGTCAGATTTTTCGGGCAATTGCACGGCTAGATAAACATATGTATGCATTTAAACATAAGTTGTACTTTTATACAATGCTAATGCTTATGATGGCAATTAATATAGCTGTATTCATTATACAATTGTAACATACCTCATATTTATACCGTTTAATTTGCACTACGTTTAATTTGCACTATTATTATAATCTAGACCCACTATGATTGATGGTGTAGATATTTCTCATTTTCTTCTCATTAACATGATAATTTTTAGTATTTAAGAGTGAACAAGGTGGTTTCTTTTAACTTTGCTTTAGATGGACAGATGATGTGCAACGTCTGATCTTACCTCTAAAACGTCACCTCTGAACTAATAACCATTTGTGGAAAACTGATTAAAACGTTATTGCACCAACTACTCGCAGCGGAAGCCCCTGTCCCTTTTGTTAAGAAACCTGGGCCTGGGCCGACAGCTCAGGGCCCATGATGGGCACCTCATTGTAGTCTATAAATAGGGAACCATACCAACATATTATGTACACATGAATGAAAGTAATAAAGAAAGATCAGAAGTTCTGTCTATCTCTCTGTGTGTTCAATCTATTCTTCTGTGATTCTGTGATTGATTCGTTCTTGTTCTAAATAGAGGAATCGTTCGGACTGGTCGCCGGCGACGGTTCAACACCTTTTACCCATCTCGCCATCTCAGCCAGTCAGTGTTCCATCACGCCTAACTGACTATGATTAGTTCCTATTCTAACTGATCTACAAATCCCACATGTGGCTTCTCCCCCCAACTCTCTCAAGCAACGACCTGCACCTTCTCGCCAAGCACAGTGTGAAGAAGTTTAGACTTATTCCTCTCCACATTCTTATATGTAGAAGGACACGAACCTGAGTAAATAAGTTTGTAACCTTGTACGTGTACCATTGCACCGTATGACAATATCCTCGACCTCATGACATACATATGCGTCATCGAGCCGGACGAGACGCCGCCGGGCGCTAATTCTGCAGTATCTATGCAGATCGGTGTCATGGATGTGTTAGACGGTTAACCCATGGGCCGGGCGCACTGCTGACAACAGCTTCGTAGAGCAGCTCTGGTCTCTGGGCCGGGGAACTATTGATTGGCAATGTTCAGAGATACATCAATAAAGCTGCAGCCATTGACCTGGCTTGTATTCTTACTTCTTCCCCCGAAATTTCCGCTTCGCGTGCACGTGGTAGATGACCAAAACCGAGCAATGTCTAATGTTATTTTGTCATATAGTAGTTAGGTAGTTCCCCACATGTTCACAACGTTCTGACGTGATCGTTGAAAAATTATAGTTGCGGAGCAATCCAATAGCTAATCAACACAATTAGAAAGCGAGTAATCTAATAGACAATTAACACAATTAGAAAGCCAGAACAATTATATAACCAGATAATGCAAAAGTAGATGAATAACCGCTACAAGAGATGAGAGAGAGCGCAATTGGCGATACTCTTTATTGATCTCAATTGATATGTTTACAATAAAAGCATCTCCCATATATTCATAGTCTAAAGTTTTTTTTGGTATACACCCATATCTCTAATTTGAAGCCCAAGAAAGAAACTATGCAGGGCCCACAGTGTAACATCCTGAAAAATGTAATTATGAAAATGTGGAGCTTTTGAATTATTTTGCAATATGTTATTATTTGAATTTGGAGTTTATGATATTTTTCTGAGACATTTGGTGAAGGTTCCAAAAGCTAAAAGGATCAAGAAGAAACAAACATGTTTAAATAATGGAAAATCAAAATTTAAAATAAGAATATGAAAAGATGATCCATAAAGGACAAGGAGAAAATTTGATTTAAAAATCTTAAGACCCATTTCTAAAAATAATGGTAAGAATAATAAGGAAGCAAATAATTAAAAATGCCAACATATATGGATATATATATGAGCATCAATATATAAATAAATGTGTACATAATGAAATGTGGCATCTACCATTTAATGCCAAAAATTTGCAAGTAGGAAGGAACAAAGTATAAATATTATATACACACAAATGCATAAGCCAAAAACAAAAGAAAAAGAAAATAAAAAGAAAAAGGGGGAAGATTGAGCCAGGCCGGCCACCAACCCGGCCTAGCTTCCCTCACCCCGCTCCTCCCCCGCTGCGGCCAAGCGGCCCAGCCGTTCCCGCGCGCTCCGCCGGCCCAGCCCGCTCCCTCCGCTTCCTCGCCCTGCCGCTGCCATGTGGACCCCGCCTCCACCCCGCGCGCATCCCTCTAGCCAGCGGGCCCGAGCCGTCAGCGCCCTCCTCTTCCTTCCTCTCCCTCCCGCGCGCCGGGACCCCCACCTCTCCTTCTCTCCCTACGCTCGGCTCCGGTCAAAAGCCGGGTAACACGGCCACGAGGATCCAGCCGAGCAGCAGAGCAGGGACGCGAGCGCATCGCCCGAATCTCGCTGCCATACTCCCGTAGCCCGCTGTCGCCGCTTGCCACCGCCGTCGTCAACAGTTGCGCCAGGCGGACCCTCACTACAGCACCCTCTTTTTCTCGCCCCACTATGCCCGGCTTCATCATGCGCGCGGCGATAGACTCTCTGTCACTCAGCAAGCGTGCGGCGTAGCGACATCATGCCGAATCACCGCGAAGATCTCGGCTCTGACACCGCCGCCCGGTATTGCCGCCGTGCGCACGCGAGGTCACGTGGCTAACCATACCCCGTCACCTATAAAGCCAGGGGCAACTCCCAACCGCTCCGCCACACTCCCCTCAACCTTCCACCGAACGCGATTGAGCCCAAACCCCCTCGATCTTCGGCGAGCCCATCTCCTTCGCCAACTCTGGTGAACCCGGATCCGTTGATCCAAGCCGTTAGGGTCCAATTCCCCGCACCTACACCATCTCCGGCTCGCCGCGACGTCATCCCTGGCCTCGCCCGAGCTCCCCGTCGCCTGTAGTTCGCTGGCGCTGAGAACCATCCCCGGGCCGCCACCGTCGCACGCCACTGGCCCTCCCCCGTGCGTCCCGGATCCCGTCGACACCTTCACCCGACTCACCAGCACGTGGGCAACGCATTTTTGTGTTCACCCGAGCCCCTCCGGTCACCGCTCGCCGTCGGCACCGCAGACCCACCGCCGCCTCCGACCTTCTCTGCCCGACTCCCTCCGCAAGATAGTATAGAGGCGCGCGTTCGAGCCCCCGGCTCCCCAGCGCTGAGGTTGAGTCTTGCTTTTATTTTTGGACTGAGTAGTGGGCCCCACCGTCGTGTGCCGCCGCTTGAGAGACCCACGACAGTGGGTCCCACTGTCGATCTTGACCAGCGACGTGTGGGTCCAGAACCCGAAGGGTCCCACCTGTCAGTGGTCGACAGCACATATGGCCACCGACAGAGGGGTCCCACTTGTCAGAGACCATGTGTAATGGGTCTCACTGACATGAGGGCCCCACCTGTCAGGAATTTCATATTTTCTGGATTTAAATCAAACTGAGAACTTTAAATAAGCATAACTTATTCATTTTAACTCCAATCAAGTGAGACAAATTTCTAAATTCACCTAAATTCAAGATCTATCTAATGGAACTGGAATCATGATTTTTAGAGTTCATTTGAATTTCTGGTGATATTATGTTTGATTTGTTGATTTTCTTTTATCCAAATGTTGCGCACGATAAAAATAGCATACGAGGCTCAGGAGGAAGAAGCTGAGTCAGCAACCCTAGAAGCTCAAGACAACCAAGAACCAGACCACTGTGACCAAGGCAAGTTAACACTTTGACCATGTTGAACCTATGTTTATGCAAATTTAATTTCTTATTAAATTATCCACATGCATGCTGCTATTTTATATGGTATATTACATTCACTTTTTAAAAGATGTTAGTTATGCACCTAATATTATGCTTGATAATAATACTCCGTTGAAATTTTGGACATGTGGACCTTGTCGCCGTAGCAAAATTTATAATGGTATAGCTTTTGCAAATAAGTCCATATAATTATTGCGTTGCTTAGTATGGCTAGACAATCGAGGGTATGTAAATATCCCAAAATCATCACTTGAAATGATAAAATAATTTGGGCAGTCATGGTGGTAATGACTGTAGCATGTGGGTATGATATTTTATGTTCCCGAAAAATCCCAAAAATTGCTTAAATACCAGGGTGGATGGTTTGCGGGCTGGTCTGTAGTGCAGAGGATGCATAAAATGGGGAACGTGGTAGAACCATCTAGGTAACACTAAGGACCGAATCTTGTCATGTTGGCCTATGTAAAATAGTATAACCACAAGTCTGTAAAATATAACTTGACTTAGTAGATTTACCGGACCCTGAAAGTCATCCTCACAGGAGGAGGTGGTGAGGTAGTGCAAGCGGCTGTCTGGGTGACGGCTTGAATGGGACACTCGCAGAGGGTGAAGTTCTGTTGTGGTGAGCTAGCGGTGTGTGTAGCCAGCTGCTAGACGTTTAGAAGGAGAACATCCTGCACAACGTATGGGACCCACCGCAAGTGGGAGCGACCCATAGGGTGAAATGATGGAAGAGGCGAGGTACTTTGAACGGTTATTGTGCTGTTTGCTCAACCGCATGACTAAGGAATCATGCGGGGCAACGAGTAAACTGTCTCTTGTGGGTAAAGTGTGCAAACTCTGCAGAGTCAAAACTATTCGAATAGCCGTGCCCACGGTTAAGGGCAGACATAGGGACTTAATTAGATATAGTTCTATTTAAAAATAGTTGGAAATTGAGAATGGTACTATGAAGGGCAATAGACTGCCCTGGTTTGAATTGTCCTGGATGTCGTCCCAGTGGTAAGTTAAGGGGCTATAATGCTGAAAGATGCTATATGGTGCAGAGGCCATGTAACGGTGGATGGAATTTGTGTCAATTATAAGATAGTCTTGCCTCACAAATTTAAGTCATGAGTTTAAAACCTGCTAGGTCTTAGGGATTTTAAGTAATTGTATTCAAAAGCACTCTATGCAAAATAAAATAAGCCCAAGACTTCCTTTGATAAGCTGAGCATGTTAAGTATTGCATTCTGTGTGTTGGCTCGCTGAGCACGGTGGATTTATGCTCACACTTGCAATACCCAAAACAGAGGCGCATGACCACTATGCCCATGAAGACACTCCTGCAACTGAAGGGAGGAGCAATGAAGGAAACTAGGGCATAGCCTACGCATTTCTTGAGCCTAGACAAGTTGACATAAGGTAATGTGTGCTCATATATTTTCGGAGTCTCGATAATATATTATGCACACATTACCCATCAGTCGCTTGCCTGTGGTTGTGGTTTCATTTTTGCTTTCGTTTCCGCTGATTTGATGTAATGAAGACCATTTGGCCTAAGCGGCCCCTTTTGTAAAGTCTCACCCGATGTGGTGTATTTTAATTCTGTAATGTTATTATTATGTGCATGTGATGTATGACGTGATTCAGCAATGTACCTGTGCGCACTATCTACTGATCCAGGGAATAGTGCAATAAAAACAGTAGATTCTGGATTGAAAAATCCGGGTTTGACACACAGCTTAGTCGCAGCCCTACAAAAAACTAGTCACGTGATCAGTAGCTAGCACACACATTCACAACATTGAGATCACATCCATACACATCACATATATTTTTATTTATGCCAAAGGAGTGAATACATAAGCAATGTATAATCTTACAACATATGGCCGACTGCCCAAGAGAATACCAGAGTTAAAGAATAAATTGCAGTGAAATATAAATAAATAAGTAGAAGTATCTAGTGGTATGCCACCATATCCACAGGCAACCAACTGGTGATTAGGCCCTAGAAAACCCATTGTCAAACCCCCGTAAGCCAGGGGCGAAGTACGCGTCGTCTGGCATGTATCCTTCTTCATTCTCTGATCAACAATAATTTAAACAAGGTTGAGTATATTGTGTACTCAGCAAGATTTGTAGTGTATCACAGTTTAGATATACATGCAAGGCTATCAAAGGATGAGGCTCTATACTAAGTTATTTTTAGCATGAAGCAAATTTTATTTGCAATATCCACAAGTAGTAATTTGCAACAGAATTATAAAGAGCATTTAACACATAGTGAAATAACATTTATACAATTTTCATAACCAGACATCAAATCCTTTCGTAGCCTTCCTAGGCTGTGAATATCGCACAATTCCCACTCATGGGCATGGCACACGGAAGACGCGTACATGCCATCCCTATACCCTTTATAGCTACATCCAATATTGCTCATGACCACGAGCACATCTATTTAAATAGTTTCTAACACTCTTCTGAGGTTGTATAGCTTTACCCACACGAGATAATCAACTATATTGTCAGCAACTTCACGCTTCCTTTGGTGTGTGACGATAGTTGATTATCACATAGCCTTTAGGTTATCTAATCCTAATCTCACACCAGCCCAATTAACATCGAATCTCTCTTAAGTAAATCCCTAAGAGAGTATTCGAATCCTCATTTACGTAAACCCCTAAGCAAAGATCCTCACTTGGGTAAACCCCCAAGTGGGCACTCACCATTGTATTAGCAAGCTTTGGTCCCAACACCTTAGTGAAGGGAGCCTCTACGAACAAATCTGACCAGAGTGCCCTTACTACATTTGTGCCTACCACAATGCAAGGCTAGACCTAGACAACTTAATCAGCTAAATGCTAGAGCCCATATAGCACATGTAGTTGTACGGTGTGATTTAGATGTGCGGCAGTAGCGTTCGGTCCTTAATTGACCCGGGCGAGAATCTCCCCCTATATACATGCGAGATTCCCTTACACATTTGGCAGTGTACCATATAACTCATCCATGTCCAAAAACTAGGTTTTTCATTTTATTTGATACCAAAGTAATAGAGGTTCCCCCTTTGGTCCAACATTTTGAAACATTGAGGATTTTGTACGAATTCAAACTTAGTAGAAACTAGTACTTGCCTAAGCATATAGACCATATATCAATGTAGTATTCCTAATTTGACCATATATATTGTCTAAACCATGTCCTGGAGGTGACGACAGTGAGGGTATCAAAGTTTCAAGGAGGTTCAATGCATATGAGTAGTTGTAACTACCATTACCTAAATATAGAAGTTTTAACAGAACATACATGCAAGCATAATATATAGATTTTGCAAATAATATACAATAATTGAAATACTGAGATTAATATGGTCAAAGGGAGTGCTTGCCTTGCTCTTGTTGCTCAAAGAATGTTTGAGATACGTTCTCAGCGTTGTCTGGCGTGGAGTCGTCTAACCAATAAATAAATTTAGATAAAAGCAAATAAGAGCCAAATAAACATAGACAATACTCACATATTTTTGTAAATTCAGAAAGATCTTGTTTTTATAAAAATTCAGAAACAAATATCACTAAATTGGAGTTTGTACACAAAATTTAGAAGTGTTTTAAGTTTTGGCTTGGTTTGAGGTATCTTAGCACTTTTTATGACTACCCAAGCTTCTTGGTCACTACGGGGTTCTCTCAACTTCTATCACACTTCGGTCGCTAGCTACTCGATTCCACCTATGACTACTGAAGCCTATGATCGCTATAGCTTACAACCATTATTGCTACCGACCATTGTAGCTACCGATCTTATGACTAATACTTCGATACTTCAGACGTTCAGACTGCTATGGTACTTGGTCACCCTGACTACCAACTATCGATCACAACGCTTCGACTATCTAGGCCTTCATCCTACCGCAACTTTGATCGTACCGCTCATATAGAGCCAGTATTACCAGTCATCAACCATGAAAGTTTTCCAAGCGCCAAGTGGGTACTGCAACTTAAGTCTATGACCGGGTACTGTAACTTACGACTATGACCGAGTACAATATCTTACGACTACTGATAATGACTTTCGACTATCAACCATGGCTCACGACTATCGATCATGATTTACGACTATCTACCATGGCTTATGACTATCGATCACAATTTCGACCATAGCTTAGGACTATCGATCACGGCCTATGACTATCAAGCATGGCATACAACTACCGACTGTGGCTTATGACTATCTTTTGCACTTACAATTGATCTACCGTACTCGAAGGTTTCAACAACAGCAGCGATCGAAGATTTCAACAATGACAATGGTCGAAGATTTCTACAACGCGGTTGAAGATCATGACCACGCAAGCAGTCGATGATCTCGACCACACAAACGATCAAAGATCTCGACTACGCAAGCGATCGAAGATCATGACCAGGCCAGTGCTTGAATATCTCGACTATGCTAACGGTTGAAGATCTCGACTACAAAAGCGGTCTAAGATCTCGACTACAAAAGCGATCTAAGATCTCGACTACGCAAACGGTCAAAGATTACAACAATGCAAGTGGTCAAAGATCTCGACTATGCAAGCGGTCGAAGATCATGATGACACAAGCAGTCGAAGATCATGATGATGCAAGATGTTGAAGATCATGACTACGCTAGCAGTCAAAGATCACAATCATGCAAGCGGTCAAAGATCTTGACATAGTGGCAGTCGAAGGTGTCGACGCCCAGTTGTGGTCAGAAATCTCGACGCTACACTCAAAGTGTTTGACTTCAACCGCTACGGTTCTGTTCTCACGTTTGACCACTACCGTTTTCTTTTAGACTTCGATTATTGAGTTCTTTTCTTGACTATGATTACTTTTAGTTCTCCTCTCGACTATGATTACTTTAGTTCACTTTTCGATTTTACATTTTTTAGGGAGAGGAGGAGCTCACCGAAGATAATGACGACACTCGAGAAAGAATAGAGGAGGCTGACGTTGGAGACCTCATCGACGGCGAAGGGGTCCACGGTGACAACAATGTTCGACAATAGAGAAGCTACAGAAAAAGGTGCGCATGAGCCTGCATGCATGCATGCGAAAGTACCGATGATAGGAATAGACATACGGCTCACCGGAGAGAAAGATTTTGTGGTAGTATCCTGGTCGAAAATGAAGAAGAAGGCCTAGCTTGAGTGATCTACTGCATAAAAAGTCGATCAAATGAGTAGGATGCTTAAGGAAGAGATAAGACATGTTACGAAGGAGCTGGGGAGGAGAGAAGCTCACCAGAGAAGTTAGCACATGGTGACATGCTCGTCGGTGTCGCATATGACTTCGGTTTTCTTGACGTTCTAGAGAGTGGAGTGCTCAAGGATTGTGCAAGAGACCGAGTGGTGGGCTGAGGAGCTATGGCGCAGTCAGGGGTGGGTTTTAGAGGCACAAAAAGGCTGAGGCAAAGCGTGGGTTCTCACAAGTGCGATGAAACGACACGCTCGATTTCCCGTTGCGGATTGCTAGGTGATGCAGACAATAACGGGGGAAGAGAACTATCGTGTTAGAGTGACGGGTTAGGTAGAGTTGGTAGCAGCAGAGGAGTAACTGTGGTCGTGGCATCTAAAATAGGAGGCAGCTCGGGCCACAACCATGGTGGAGAGGACGCATGCACGCGAGGTGGAAGACGATTGCTCCCTGCGGGCCCGGTGCATTAGCGAGCAAAGAGAGATGGCATGACGAGATTGTCTTGACATGAAAAAGGTCTTCGAAATATGTTTGAGCACTTGTGGCAGAACTTGCTAGCTGGCCAAGAGAGGTGCAATGCAGGGTATGGGCTGTTAGCAGAGAGCCGAAACAATGGGTGTGGTATTTAAAATGATGAGCATAGTGTCCAAAACTAGTGGCCTGTGCTCATGCAAGCTAGAAGTGGAAGATGTGTCCTGCAAGTGGGCCACACTTGACAATGAGAGAGAGAAAGGGTGAGGAGAGTTGAGAGGTTTGAGCAAAAGCTAAACACATTAAATGAGCTAGAAAGATTATGAAAATCTTTGTGAATGCTCCTTGTTGGAATTAATCTAAACTTGATTAGCAAACATCGAGTGCAGAGTATGAGTCTGTTCAATCCTGTTGCGGAATCAAACTAGGAGTTCAAGTTGTTTTCAGTTTCAGAGTAAGAAATTAGGTCCAAGTCCAATTTGTAATTGGCGATGTTTTTCCATCTTTAAGTTGTAAACTTGAGTATAAATAGAGGGGAGTTTACCCCAGGAAAGGTGCGGCAATTGAAGTGAAACAAAAAAATCTTGCTTATTCTATTGCTTTGTTATTATTGGGTTGTTGTCGTACTCGAAGAACAGAGAAGTCCTAAGAACTCGGAAGGCTTCGAGTTCGACTAACGAAGCCAGGTGGACAGTCGAGGTTCGACTTCAAGCGTGAAGTCAACTCCAAATAAGAGCTAAGGAAATAAAAATGCCTTCAAATTTTTTTTCTTATTTTTGTGTGCCCTAGAATTTGGGATGTTACAGATCTTATTTTCTATATTTTTTCTTATGCCTCTTCATATCAAATTTACCTATCATACCCAAATTACTCCCTCTTTTCACACTAACCATAAAAATAATGTGTGATAGCACGTGCTTTAAGCATTTGTTTTGAATCAATTCAGGTGCTTTGGCAATATATTGCAATCATACTTCTACTAGAGTACAATTTTCATTTGGTGTGAAACCAACATATACCCTATAACGTTCAGCTTACAGAGTTGCTTACTTAGCAAAAATATGGTTGTGGGTGTTATCATATAGACTTCAAGTCTTAGGGTGTAAGTTATTCTATACTTGTTCGAGGATTATACTATTTTCTTTAGCACAAAAATTCTTCAGGGATCATCATAAGGCCATTGCTAGGAAATTCTATTTTTTATTGCCTACTGAGCATCAATACATGCAAAGCACTAGTGGACAAATAATCTTCATGGTTAATCGAGGTTTAGTGGATATTAAGAGCACATTTTCAATGATTATTTATAATAGGCAAGTCCTTTTATTATTTTTAACGTAAGGCATAACCATTCATAATTTTGTTCCATGCAAGATTTGATCTTACTATATGTAAGAGATGCTATTAGCAAAGGGCAAGATAGGTAAGGTAAGAAAACATATACAACAGCTAATTTCTACCATTTTTAGAAATTTACCCTATCATTCTAGGAAAAGACATTAATCTAATGCAAAAGAAAGATTTTAGCCTGATGCAAAAGATAAGAACTTGCTCTACAAAATCATGTTTCTTAGATTAATTATGGTTATAACAGAAAATTTACCTAATTAATTTACTTAAACCTTTAGAGTTAAAGCAGGAAAGTTGTTAGAATATTAAATATGGTAAAAACAAAAAAACCAGAAGGGTTATTCCACAAGAATATATTGAAATAAGGAATTCTCTGTAATTTTCTAAAAGTCTAGGAGTTTTCCGCATGGGCCACATGGGCCATATTGGCCCTCAATGGTAAACCCTAGCCGCACCGTTCAGATGGCATGCAGTGTGCACAACGGCAGGCTTGAACATGACGCTCAAGCATTGAGGTCAAAGGCAGCATGGTAGTGAATATAGATCGGCAATGGCAAGGAGTGGCAGTGATAGAACCACGTAGAGGCTGGCGGCGAGGCAGCTGGCGAACACAGGTACAGATTAGTCGCACAAGGGTGGCTATTGGCTGGCGGCCTAGTCGGGCTATTGGCCGGTGGGGCCTAGCTCGATGGGGCCAAGCCGGGCACGTCTGAGAGGGCCATGACCGACCGAGGTGCGCATGATGGCACGCCGGCCCGCTGTACTTCGGGGTGGCTGTGGTGACCGGCAGTCCGTCCTCTCCTCCTCCTCTTTCTTTTTGGATCTGTGCTGATCGTCTTGTCTAAGCCAGCATGCTGTGGGCATAATGGCCGAAGACAGATGAGCTCCAAGCTCGCATGGCTTGCCGCTTGCGGGTTTGGTAGCCATCCTTCATGAACATTGGTGCGACGCACATGGGCTAGTGGCAACGCCAGCCATAGGACGGTGGCCACACTGACGTACGGGCTAACAGCAAACAGTTTTTCTTTTTTACAAGATTAAAAAAGTAGCAAGATTAACAAGTGTTCACACATCCGATAATAGAAATGAGAATGATCAACAATTCATGTAAATGATCTAGAAAAGATGACTCGCTAATCTAGGAGATCGATTCGGCGACATTATTTGGCATGTAAATAGTCGTTCTGATAACGTGTTGAAAAACTAGTACTGACGAGTATCCAATAACCAATCAACACAATTAGGAAGCGAGAATGACCTCATAATCAAACAACGCAAAAGTAAATGAACAATTAACACAAGAGATGAGAGAGAGAGTAGTTGGCGATCTTCTTTATTAAAGCTTAATTGGAATTTTTATTAATTAAAGCTTAATTGAAATTTTTATTAATTAAAAAGATTTAATATGATTAAATTAAACATTAATATTTGCCAAAAATATTTTATTTGTGTTCTTTGTGTCACAAGGAATTTTTCTGTATTTTCTTGGATTTTTCGGAGTTTGTTTGAGCTTAATTTTAAATCTCCAAATAAAAAGAAAGAGGAGAGAGAATAAACAGTACCCACGGTACTGTTCATGTGTCTTCCCAGCGCGGCGCCATCCATCCAGTCTGTACCGTTTCCTTCCGTTTTTCTTTCTCTTTATAACTTTTAATCCGGACCTCGTTTCAATGTCCTCCCAAAAGGAAAGTTGTGCCAAATCTCGCAAGGAATCCATCCCAATTAGTCTCTTTCCGTTTGCCTTTTATCTTCTATTTTCTGAAACAGACTCTAAACCGAAATCCACGAATTGGAGTCGGTTTCTACCTCTTCCAAGCCTATAAATATGACCCCTTGACCCCCCTAAACCCATCCCAAGCCGCACAAGTCCCCTCAAAGGTCAAGACGCCGTCGGCACCGAGGCCCTTCGGTCCCGAATTTGCTCGTCGCGTCTCGAGCTATCCGGCAAGTTTTTTCGTGATCCTTTTCGCGTCACATTGTGCCATCATATGCCATCTACCTTCTGGCATAATTAATTTGGTTTTGGTGTAGCCAATCTCCCGGAATCGAGTTTTCCCCAATCTAGGTCAAGAGCGCTTCCCGACGTCGATTCGTCGCCTCCGGTAAGCTTTAGCCCTTGTCATAATTTTTCTTAGATTTGTCTCGCCGCGTTCTACACTGTGCTCACTTCCTTTTTTCCCCCAAAAAGCCTCCACAAATTTTTGCCTCCGAACCTCGCCATGGTCGCCAATGGCATCTCGTGTCCCCATCTATCCGGTGATGTTTTCTCCCAATCCGTTCGCATCATATTGTGTCAAACCATCCCAAGTAGCTACCCTCCAAGTGGTTTTAGATTTCGTTCATCGAGCACCAAGATATTAAGTTTTTCCTTTTTTCCTTCCCGACGTCATTCAAACGTCGATTGCGCCGTCTCCAATGGGTTTCTGGCCGAGCCGAAAATTTTCCTAGCTTCACCAAGCCTCGTTCTAGCCTGTGCTCACCCTACTTCTTCGTGCCTTAAGCCCGGGTTTTATTCCTCTCTCCTACCCATGTCGTTATAGCCGCCCGTGCCGTCAACGGTCTCCGTTTGGCGCGCCGTCAGTTTCTATGTGTGCCTTAGGTCCCTAGCAACCCATTTTGCTAGTTGGATTCACCTCTCATGTCTCATCTTGCCGGTGCTAGCCTTCTCTCCAAAAGTGCTGCTCAGATGAACAGTAACTTTTGCTATTTTCCAGCATTTCCTCGCCCCGGCAAACTTTAGATCGCTCGTTCTCCTTCGTCTGAACTCCGATCGACCCGATTTTTTTTCCTAAATTCATCTAAAATTGATCTCTATATTTTAGTTCTGGTTTTGAAGTTTTTGGAGTTTATTTGGTTTTTATTTGAATTTTGTTTGTATTTATTTGTTTTGTTTGTTTGTCTTTTCGCGCGTAGAATCCGACGTCGCCGAAGAGTTTGTCGAGCCACAGCAAGAAGGACCAAACAGTGCACAAGAAGGCAAGTCTCCTTTGATCTTTTTGAACCTATGTTTGTGAAATGTTTTGATTATTTTAAATTTATGTGTATCGCTATTTACATAGAACTCTAATTCTGTCTTTGCAAGTTAGTTAAACCGATTGTTGTTATGCCCTCAATTGAAGTTGAATGCCATTGACCTTTGTAACCTTAGGATTTCCTTTGTCTCAATAATGAGATTATTATTAAATCTTTGATAAATATTAGTACGGTAGTATAATCACTACTAATTTTTGGGCCTATTGCAACGGCACCGAAACATTGCAATAGGCCTAAAATAGTTGCAATAGCACCTGTTGCAACGCTACATTTTCGTTGGGAGGCGTGGCAAGAAGTTGCGTGGTCTAAAGTTTGGGCCACGGTATTTCGGTTCGTTGCAATAACGTTTACCTATTGCAACGCAATAAAGCATTGCAATACATAGTTTATGCAACAATGTATTGCGTGACAATAACAACTATTGCCACACAATTAGGCGTTGTTGTAGATAGCATTTGCAATATACCGATTTCGTGGTTATAAGTTAAATTGCAACGAAAACTAGTGGTAGCAATAGACTATATTGCCACGCAAAGAATTCGTGGTAATAGATTCAATTGCCACGTAAAGAATTCGTGGTAATAGATTCAATTGCCACGCAAAGAATTCATGGTAATAGGACAGAGTGCTATTGCCACACAAAGAATTTGTGGTAATAGGACATAGTGATATTGCCACGCAAAGAATTCGTGGTAATAGATTCAATTGCCACGCACATACTTTGGTTGCAACAGCCTCTATTGCCACACTTGATATTTTCGTTGCCATAACTTCTAATGCCACGCTTGATCTTTTGTTGCTATAGACTCTTTTGGTACGCTGTTTTTTCGTTGCTATAGCATATATTGCCACGCCAAAAGTTGAAGGGAATAGTGTATATTGCAACGCATTGCTTTAGTAGCAACAAGAATTATTGCAACGCCATTAATGTTTGTCACAACAAGAATCAACTGATGTAGTAAAATCATTATATCAAAAATAGAATTTCTTGCTACACATATCTGAAATGAAACCAACTTTGTTTGTGACAATAATTTGAAGTTGTATTACAAGCATCACTAAAATGTCCCTAGCTATCACTGCATTGAAGCTTGGCTTGACCTCGCTGAATAGCTTGAATTGACCTTAGCTTCCCATGGCTCGAACACTTGCACTCAATTTATTCCTTCCTCCTGAATAAAATCATTCAAAATGGCATATGCATCGCTTGTTCAGCTCATCACGACAGTAACACATTGTAAATGGAATATATTTTCATAACATGAATCCATATGTTCATTACTGCATCAATGCAACTATCTATAGATATAGACATGATTGTCAAAATATGTAGAGCTCAAGAACCACCAGAAAAATGGTACTACACTGCTGTTCGGTTTGGCAAACAACACCAAGGGCCAAAAGAACGTACAAGAAGAAACTGATAGCTGCATAAGACCCAAAGCCAGAAATGCATTCAGCAACAATAAATGCTGAATGGGAAGAGATGCTCAAGAGCAATTCCCAAACAAAAATCTGCTACCTGTACTCTCGGCAAGGAGGTTGATTAAGCATGCATGGCCAAAATGAGTACTACTGCTGCCGAAAGAAGCAAATGCCAAAAGAAAACTTGAGCAAACAAGAATAGGACAGCAAGATACACACATCATTCGCCCAATCAAAATGAGACAATAATTGCTAGCCGAGACATGTACTGTTAGGAACAACCGAAAACAAAAGTTGGTGTGCTGTCCATCACTCGAAAGAAATAAGGCAGTTGCTCATGACCGAACTAGAAGCAGCCCACTGGATTGTTGTAAATATTGCAGTATAAGCATATTTATATATTTAATTCTAGCCAAAACAATAACATAAAGGACATATTTCCAGCATAACGAGAATGACATAAATTGCATGTAACAATGTAATTCTATCTTGCCATTCAAATTCACATATATATACAAAGAATATAACATTAATACTACTGAAAATAACAATATATATAACAGTCATAAGTACAATGGAACAATTAAATATAGCATAACACAAATTAAGTGTTTTATTATTGCTCTCAGAACAGAGTTGCGCAAAATCAAAGATTTTGGCCTTCTCATGCACATGTCCATACTCTTCATATATAATCTTGTTAATAATCTGGATTTGAGCTCTAAATCTAGTAATTGAACCGGCCAAAGATACAGAGATATTCAACTACCAGTTGTAGTTGTTTACATGCACAAATAATAGGACAGTATACTCTCAAAATGCTGACCGAAGACAGAAAGAAGTGACTGCTAACTCAGATTAATGAAATCAATCTAAAGGAACAATAGATATCACTATATACCAACAGATTGATATGACCGAATATAGCGAAACTATAGCACACTGAATCAATTCATAGGCATGTTAACAAATCTACAAGTTTATTAAGCGATAGACAGCAGCTATGGTTCAAACAAACAAGATCAACAAATAGAGCTCAAACCCGATTCCTTTAACAAGATCACTCAGTTATGGACTATAATCATCACAGAGCAAATTAATGCGCCCACAATCATTCACAGCAAGCCTCTAACACTTGAACAAATTCTCAGATCAAGATATACTGCTGTAAATGATAAAGAACCGAATATACTCACAGAACTGATTCATAGGGTGTTTCCGTGATTGTAAAATCAATTCTTTGTAGTCCACTCTGCTGGCCGAACAAGAGAAAAAGAAAGCAAAATGCAGCTCATAGGGTGTTTCCAAAGCTTAGATAAAATCAGCAATCAAAACAGAGTTAATATAGTGAACTCAAGGAGAAAATCAATCCAGATCAGTGCAGTTTACTTTTCATATGCAAAAGTATGTAACTTTCTTTTGTTTCTCCTAACTACCCTGACAACAGAATATAGTGTTTTCGGCGTCAACTTAATTTCAAACACAATGCAATCGATTACTAATGGATGGTGTGCAAAAATAAATAAATTACATATGTGTGTACCATAACCATCCTCTTTCGGATGTTAAACATCACATTGACAGTTTCTCCTATTTTCTTAAGATTAATTTAATATATGAACTTAACAGTGAGCTGCTGTTGTACTAAAAAAAGAAATGTAGTAAACAAACCCCTTTACTCGCATTAGTCCTGTCTGTAGCTAGCGTAAAGTGTTTCCTTGAAATGTGTGGAGAAAGGGATAAGGAATCCCTACGGATGACATGATAAACTAGGAGATAAGCATGCAGATAAATCAAAAAAATGGTTGTGGCTATAATCAGAGTTGGGTTGTATGCAAAAGTATGTCGCTGGGATCTGCAGTTCTCCACTGCAAAATGATGTGAAGTGCACTAACAAGAGACATTCTCCACAGAATTTTGTCATTCAAAGCATACCATACAACAAGTGAAAAACTCGCACTGATTAACAATTTACAATGTAGTAGATAGGCATTACAGCTATAAAAAAAATCCCTCTGCAATGCATACCTGTTGACTCCTTGTGCGTGCACGTTTAGTAGCAACAGCAGCCTTTAGTGTTTTTGTAGTAATATAATTCACTGACGCATTCCCGTCTTTGTTTCGGGAAGAGTTCGGTTAAGAACACTACTTCTAGGGTGCAGTATTGGTTTCTCGCAGTTCGCCTAGCTTCATGTTGTGTTTCGGTGTTGCTATCCAGGTTAGTGCGCTTATCAAAAAATCGAGAAAACATTTCGGGGCTCATACGTTGTAGTGATCCATGTTGCTGTAAACATGTTGCAATTGCTATTACTGCGGCGTTGTTTCTTCACCTCGTGGAGTCGTGTCATTTCGTTCGATTGGGGCAGCAGGAACATGTATTGTTTCGTTGGCAACTTGGTTAGCCTGCATTTAAATTTTAGTTTTCAAATAGTTAGCTCTCATATAATGACCGAAACCATGAAGGAAAATTTGTGCACTACAATTTTGTTTAAAGACTCCACAGTGCTCAGGGGGAAGGCATGTACATTCTAGTGGGTGCAGATGCACGCACGACCAAATAAAAATTTAAAGGCAATCACTTATATTGGACAACTGATGCTAATTGGTCATATTTTTATCTTAGACGATATATTACTCACTCACGTTCTAAATTGAAGTTCACTATCACTGAGTGAGTAATATAATATATTAAAGCTTACAAAACAGAAATATTGCAACTAATTGTTCTGGAAAAAATGAACTGAAACTCAGATACTATCACTAAAAACTCGAGCAATGGACACGCAACAAACCTACTAGAACCAACAGCCAAGTAACCGTGCAACTAGAACCCAGGAAAGTATCAGCCAAGGGATAAATTCTCTTTAAATGAAGCGGGAGATGCAGACAGAAAGAAAGTCTTTCCCATGAAAGATATTAATTTGGCAAGAACAGAAGGATGTAGGAAGAACGAACAAAAACTAAGATTGGCATTTGTCCATATCCGAGAGAACAAAACTCAACTGTTAGGAGGAAGCACTTTATGCCCTCGAAAGGACAGCAAGCTCTACATGCAAATCTTCAGCACTGCATGCTTTACATGCAAATCTTCAGGACTGCGTGGGGCCCTACTGCACCGCATGCTTTACATGCAAATCTTCAGCAAAAGCATGGTCTAGCTGCTAACTACCAATATACAAAAGGGATGCCTTTTTTCATCGTACTGTATATTAGCCTCCCTACTGCTATGCCATGCAATTTGGGCACACATTTTTGCTAATTAAGGTTAATGAAACTTAGGCTAAAAGCATAATAAAGCTGCTTATGAGATAAGTTACAAAAGTTATTTGATGGATTTTAGGATATATGTGCTATGATTTCTCCACCATATTGAGAAGACCAAGCGATAAGCCAAAAAAACCTCAGAGGCAATCGGGCTTATCTCAAAAGCCAGCTAAAATCTAATGTGACAAAACTGGTAGCAACTAACTATATATTCTAGGGATGAATGACAGGGATTTCGCTAAACATAGATGAAATCAGATTGAGCTACACCATGTTAGATTGCGTTGTAGGTCAATATTATTTTAGTCATGTTTGAAGTTATTCTTTTGAAGATAATATACTATTTTTTCACTGCTGAATAAAACGTCAGAAAAACATCAAAACTAGATATTTTGCATGTTCTGTCGAGAAACCAATAGTTTCTGTATGAGTTCTAACTAAGTTCTACAATTGAGGTAAACAAGCTCCTCATCAAAATGAGTTTAACTAGCTTGGCTAATATTACAAATTCTAGCATGTACGAACATGTACTATGCTATCCTAACCAATTCAACTTATCAGTGAAATGGACTTTACCTATTGTGATCTGTTCTGTGAACAATGAGCAGGCATGCCATGTTCTCCTAGGAACATTATAAAACTTGATCTCATCCACAAGATAAGGAAATTTTCAACAAATTTAGTATGGCAAGCTCAGATAGTGGTTAGGATCACTTATGACCAGATATGAGATACCTAGTATAAAATAAAAGGAAGCATGCAATGATTACTTGTGGAAACAGATTTGATGAAAAAACAACTCCACAGACTATTACAGAAATTTATTGAAACCTCACGCATTTTAACACAATTGCTATTAACTGTAAGTTAAATTTGTTTCAAAATTATTACCTCCTGGAAGGCTCCTTGTCTTTGTGTTCCTAGCATGGACATAAACTCTTGCCTGAGTTCTTCTTTAATTGTGTCCCTCGAATTCAACAATTCTTCTATCTGACGCATGGACATAAACTCTTGCATGTGTAAGTTACAAACGATTGCTAAGAACTCATATTTGTTTTACATACATGGCGAGTCATATTAACTTACGAATATAATCAAGATCGCCTTGCACCTTAGCCATTCAACGTATGTTGCTATTGTCTCATCCTGTAGTTATCCTGAAATTCTGCAATCATGTTTATTTTAGTGCAATGGTCGTTGCAGTCTATTACAATACATGAATTGAGACGAGCGCAACAACTTAACTTACCGTGCCCACTTCCTCCCGATGTAGATTCGCAAGCCAATCCTTGTATTCGTCAATTGGTTCCTCTGTACACACTTCATCAAAAGTTGGGGGAGAGTTCGGTAGTTTCATGGGTGTTATGTTCACATGTCGCTCTCTTTCTTCCTCCCTTGACAATACTAATCTGATTTTTTTGTCCCCCTCATTATTTACTATCATTGAATCTGCATCAACCTCATAATCGAGATCCTCTAGAGTTGCTGCAGCCCTACCGCATCGCTTCTTATAGTACAAGTAGTCCCTCCCAAAGTACCCCAGTTGTGATTTCATTGTTACTAAGTTACCAAATGTGATGTTCCGCCTTTCGATTCGAAAGTTAACAAATTCATCTCCTGTCCTTGTCCCCTTGCAATGAAAATATAAATTCCATGTGGTCTTGGTCCTGGCACACCATACAATTGATACTTGGATGACATACTTGACTAATCAGATATATGATGAATATTGCCCTATTATGCAGAATCAATTTGAGCTAAGGGAATACAGTAAACATAAATAACTTGGCAGTGGATGCACATTAATAAATTCCAGCTAAAACTCAATACATCCAATACATCCTCGGAAAGCATGAAATTTTCAGCATTTCTCATATCAGTGGTTCCATTGATTTAACAGGGCATCTCAAATATTGCAGTTGTCAAATAAATCATGGCCACCATTGAACAATGGGTAAACAAATTTCCTGAGTGACAAATCTCAAATCTCAAATAAACGAGAAAATTGGATATTTGCCACCGCTAACAGTGGGCTTCGCAAAATTGCCATCGCTATCGTAGACTTCGCAAAATAGCCACTCAGTACGTGTGTCTCTCGTATTCCCTGCCATTGCACCCCTTTTCCTCATTTTCTTTTTTCTCTCTCCAAATCAGCCACCTAAGATGACTAAACTGCCCTTGAGCTATTTGTGAGATGAACTTGTTTTGTTTTTTCTAAGATGTTTCCTATTTGGAGACTGCACACTTGTGAGATGAATGCACAAGTGTGTCATCCGAGCTACAATGAGTTTTCACCAATTATCAGTTTTCCAGGTGTAGTTACTTCTGGTTTGGGAAAAACATATACTGTAAGGTAAAAATCATCTCATGCAATATGTTTGCCTGATCTAATATGTGTTTAGCTAAGAAGCAATGCTTTCAGAAATGATTTTATTCTATCAATGTCCTCTGAAATTTTATCAAAGCCCAAAGCTAAAATAGTGTTCATCTTTCCAACATTACACAGAGCGAGTTTGCATTTTCTAATTAAATGGTGCAGATTAGCTGCACTTCACACTTTAACAACCTTATACAGCACATATCATCAGAGCTCATACGTCCCAAGCATAGGTTGCACCAACAATTCTACCAGGCAGCATGTCACGCGTCCACCATATGTAACACTAACACATCGCAGTGTAGATGTTAGTCCTACTAAATTGTCAATTGCTGTGTTAATGCCATGTCGTCCAACACCATGTTCTGGTAGGGTGGGGAGGAGAGGGCATCCCCGGCGCAGAGTACCAATCTGATATATGTTACTGAATGCTGGCAAATCCCTGATGCATCGTGGGTCCGCAGGAAAACGTTCTCAGAACACAGACAAACACAATGTCACTACATCCATTGTGCAATTGAGCTAATGCTAACAGTTTCAGACACCAAACAGCATGCAATTCAGTATAAATGGTGTATTAACCAACAAGGATCACAAGGCTCGTCAGCCCTCAGGCTCGTGGAATGCGAAACGATGCATTGAATCTAACCCCGGATTACATCACTCGATGTAAACTGACAGATCTGACCCTCAAGTGACAGTAAACCACCTGCCCTCGGCATCAGCACAACAAACAAAACAAGCATACATATTCATAATCCCCGTGGAACCCTAGATGCCGAAAAATATTATGACTATACTACGTGATTCCTTCTCTAAACGCAGGATCATCAGGGTGGGTGCATACCTGGGGGCGGTTGGAGATTCAAACGGCGATAAATCAACGACCGGCAGAGAGGCATGACGACGTGGGTTCGGTGGTCTGCGGCTGTGGCGTGTGAGGTCGCCGCTGCCGTCGTCGGTCGATTTAGGTGACCCCGTCGTGGCCGCCGGTGACCCACCTTCCCCTCCCCCCATGGCCGCAGGTGCCCCCGTCGAGTCCTCAGGTGTCGCCATCTACAGGAGCAAAGACCGGCGGCTCTCTCTTTCTCCTCCAGATTAGATTAGGAGGGATTAATTTGGGCGGAGGGTAGGTGGGGCGGGAAAACGTGGGTCAAAGCGAGGGTTTTGCACGTCTTTTTCGCGGTTTTTAGCAGGAAGAAGCAGAGGTGGGACTTGGGCGGGCTTCTTTGGGCCAGCCCGGCACGGCCGGCACGGCCTAGCCCAAGCACGGCGGCACGAGGAGGCGGAGCCGGGAGGTCGGGCCGTCGGGGACCTCGGGTCCATGGAGGTGGGCGCTGCTGCGGGAGCGGGCCGAGTGAGGCGGTGGGGCTGAGCCGCCGAGGAGGGGAAGCGGCGGGAGAGGGGTAGGGGGGCGCGGGAGGGTAGGGGCGGCGCGGGAGGGCGCGCGAGGGCCGAGGGGCGGTGGCCGTGGGGAGGCCGAGGAGGGGAAGCGGCGCGGGAGGGTAGGGGCGGTGGGAGGAGGGGGGGGAGGCGCGCGGGAGGGGGAGGCGCGCGGCGGGGCGGAGGGGGCCGTGGGGCCGACCGGCCGAGGAGGGGCGGTGGCCGGTGGGGAGGCCGAGGGGGAAGCAGCGGGGGGTAGGTAGGGGCGGGGGAGGCGGCGGGGAGGGCCGAGGCGGTGGGGCGAGGGAGCGGAAGCGGCGCGGTGGGGAGGCCGAGGAGGAGGCGGGGCGCCGGGCGTGGGGAAGTGGGACCATAGGGCCGTCCGGCTGGGGAAGTGGGGACGGGGAGGGCGAACCGCGATTGCATCAAGGACAGAGCTATAGAGAGCAGGACTGAAAACAAAGATTTTCAAGATTGAAACATATAAGAATATTTAAACAGAAACATACATAATGCAATATTTTAAAAAATATGATTTAAACAAAAAAATCATCATCCTGGCCTTGACCCAAATAATTAGCTAGAGCAACAATTCCATCATTAATGTAGGTGTCATTATCATCATCTTCGTCATCAACAAATGCTGCATCATCTGGTTCAGGAAAAGATTCAGCAAGCGTCCTCTTGATAACAGAGGCATCACCACTTATGTCTTCCATGCCTGATCTCGTCCAAACTGACAAATCCTCATGTCAGCTTAATTTGGGCAGAGGGTAGGCGGGGGCGGCAAAAACGTGGGTCCAGGCGGGGGGGGGGGTTGGCGCTTCGTCTTTTTTTCACGATTTTTAGCAGAAAGAAGGCGCGCTTGTGACTTTGTTTGGGAGAATATTGGTGGGATCTCTATTTTGGTGGAAATTTAACTTTGTTTATAAATTTGCGAGCTGTCCAGTTTGTCAAATTTTAGAAATTTTGTTTAGGCGTCATCACATCATGTTCGTGGACCATTGATGATTTGATGAACTTTGTATAAGTTTGTATCAACCTATACAAGCGAGCAGTCGTTCTCCGAATGAGCTGAAAATTTCACGTTAGACTCCCATCTGTACCGCTGACGTGCCATTAGAATTCGCCGCCAAAGTTCATTTCGTACTGCACATGAGAAATCGTAGAAGGCAATACGTACACCGTTTGGTTGTATCAACCTATACAAGCGAGCAGTCGTTGTCCGAATGAGCTGAAAATTTCACGTTAAACTCCCATCTGTACCGTTGATGTGCCATTAGAATTCGCCGCCAAAGTTCATTTCATACTTCACATGAGAAATCGTAGAAGGCAGTACACACACCGTTTGGTTGTATCAACCTATACAAGCGAGCAGTCGTTCTCCGAATGAGCTGAAAATTTCACGTTAGACTCCCATCTGTACCGTTGACGTGACATTAGAATTCGCCGCCAAATTTCATTATCATACTTCACATGAGAAATCGTAGAAGGCAGTACATACACCGTTTGGTTGTATCAACCTATACAAGCGAGCAGTTGTTCTCCGAATGAGATGAAAATTTCACGTTAGACTCTCATCTGTACCACTGATGTGCCATTAGAATTCGTCGCCAAAGTTCATTTCGTACTTCACATGAGAAATCGTAGAAGGCAGTACGTACACCGTTTGGCTATATTAACCTATGTGGGCGAGCAATCGTTATCTGAATGAGTTCAAAATTTCATGCTGGACTCCCACCTGCACCGCTGCCACGCCATTGCAATTCGCCGCCATAGTTCATTCTGTACTACGCATGAGAAATCATGGAAGATAGTGCGTACACCGTTTGGCTGTATCCTAGAACTAAATGGAATCGTGAACGTAACAAATTGATCGATGTAGGTATTATTTCCTTCATTATCACCTACTGAAGGGCTCCTACATAAGAGAAGCATAAAATATTATTGTACTAGCAGATCTCTCGTGGAGTTTTAAGTTTTTATTCAAAATTAACAATTCAATTCCGGCGTCCACTCGCCTCGTCGACGGCAACTTCATCAACTTCGCTAGAAAACTTGCAAGACAAGTTTTGGGGAGACGGGCATTGAACCAACCTTATGAGTATTGTACTATAACCGTTCTAGAAGAAGGTGTTCTGATCAATGAATGTGACTACATATATTTACAATGTATGGGTTTATGATCAATATGGTATGACAATAGAGTAATTTGTGATGTTACATATATAGGTTCTGTTTAGTGAATAAAAGACGGCTTTCATTGTTTTAAAAGAAAAATACTTGCTTAAGTCTGGTGTTTTCGCTGGTTGTTCGCATATAGTGGGATAAAATACTAGTAGAAAAATAATAAGTAACTAAGCGCAACTCATGTAATTAATTTTTGGGGAGGAAAAAATACTGTAATTAATTTGTGGGGGAGCAAAAAATAGGAAAACAAAAATTAAATTCTAGCTCAGAAAGGATCAAACCTTCCACCTCACAGTTACAAGCTATAGCGCATACCACTGGGTTATCGCCTCTTTTTTGTTTCCACATGCAAATATTTTGTGTCTAATATTTTGTATCTAATAGTTAGAAGCTATAGCCTACCAACTACCGGACTCCTCGTATCCCTCGTGTAACATCTCAATCCCCCAAATTCTGCATCCCATTCCCGTTCTCCTCCTCCGCCTGCAATCCCTCCCCGTTCCTCCACCTGCGGCGACGGCACCATCCGAGCTTCATGGATCGGCCTCGGCGAACCCCCAGCGGGCGGGCGGCTCCTTCTTGGTGGTCCACCCAAGGGCAGGCGGATCCTTGGCGCACCGGCCTCCGTGCCGCGGAAAAAAGGCCACGGGGAAGGAGAACCTCGCTGCCGGGAGGTACCCCACGCACGACGCCTTCGCCGCCGACGTCCGGCTCACGTTCTCCAACGCGCTGCGGCACAACCCTGCTGGGCACGAGGTCCACACCTTTGCCAGCGGCCTCCTCGAATCATTTCAGAAGATGTACAAGGTGGTGGTCTCTTGGTTCGAGCAGGAATGCAAGCGCCTTGAGCCACTGGTGCCAGTGCCAGCCGCGAGTGGCTCCGGTGGTTCCGGCAGTGGCTCCTCATTGACTCATTGTCTAGTGACTAGTGGTATGGTCAAGCCCCTAGTTTATTCTTCATGAACCAAAGCTTTTGCATTGTTTTCCATTTAACTTTGTTTACAGGTTCAGAGTCAGGGAGCTCAGGGGACAGTGCCTCAGATACTTGCCATCCACGTGCTTCCATGCCAAGGAGTCAGCAGGGTGACGCATTTTGCCATCACGGACCAATCCTTCCTTATGCCATCGCATATACGATGATGTGGTTGCCCTCATATATAATCTCTGCAGCCGAGGAATAAGCGGGAAATACCGTAGAATTTTACGTGGAACACGCTTCTTTGTACCAGTGCCACTAGCCTCATCACCCTTCTGAGCACCATCGGCCATTTTCCACCTAGACTCGCCACATGTTGGACATGTATCCAAATTTTCATTTTCCTTCCAAAATAACACACAATCATTCTCACAAAGTGTATCTTAATATAGTCCGTGCCTAGATCTCGAACCACCCTTTGCACTTTGTCCAAAGTGTTTGGGATACAATGGCCTTCAGGGAGCACAAGCGAAAAAAGATGAAGTATGTTCTCCAAGGCAGTATTACTAATACCATGCATGCACTTAATCTGAAAGAGCCGCACAATAAAAGAAACCTTAGTTGCCTCCTTGCAACCTGGATACAATGCCTTTGTGCCTCCTCTAATAATTTATAGAATTTCTTTGCACTTTCATTTGGCTCTTCATTATCGTACTAATGTCTCCATGTATTGCACCCCGATTAGTGAGGAAATCATATTTTTGGCGCGTAGTATCAACTGGAGTGTCATCATTGTCTAATCCTACATCAGTATTGTCATCATTAGCTGAACCTTCCCTTGTACCGTCCCCTTGGATGAAACTTTCATCAAACCCTTTAACAAGCAAATGATTCTGAACCTCAGATTGCGTTCTGTATGCCATGCATCGACATCTAGCACATGGACACACAGCAGTTCCTCCTTTCGACGTGCCAGCAAATGTGGTTTCAATAAATTTCTGGAATTTCTGCTGCCACTCAACTTTAGTCCTATCCATGCACATCCACCTCCTATCATCATGTGACATTATGCTTCCAAATAAAGTTTAACAATCAAACTGATAGAAACCAGGCTGTCCAGAAACTTCTGCATGTTTCACAACATCAAACATAAACCAAAATTTATTAGAATTATACATATCAATTTACAGCATAAGGCTGCAGCATGGGGAAGAGTTCTCGGCATCAGAAGAAGAACTTTACCAGGTGAGCTGCACAGCAACGGCACAAGCAAGATCATAGGCTTAGGGTCACCAAACGACGCTTGCTGAAGACAGATGGTGGCGAGGTTCTGATGGAGGGGGCGTCTGTTCGGCTGCATAAAAAGCGGGATGAAATTATCAATAACAAAATGTGCAAAATAAATTCTGCTCTACGGGTACGGCACAACTAAATTGTGTAGGCATAATGCATGATCAACCATCTATCTATACAAGAAGGGAACATGGATGTTATACAGAAAAAGCATGCAATACAAAACATGGAGATGAAATTAACCAATGGCTGAACAGAACATGGAGATGTTATACAGAGAAAGCATGCAGTACAGAAAAAGCATGCAGCTCACTATTAGATATACCAAGCAAACAAATACTTCGAAACGATTTGCATTAAAAAGCTCAGAAAGACAGACAAACTTATTTCTTTGAACAAAGCTAATTGACCTCTTCATTCAAAGACAAACAAACTTGACCTTTTCTTAATTTTGAAAGAAAATCTCAGTAATTACTAATTAAGAACTAGATGGAGTATCAGTAAAACAAAAGCCCACGAAACAAAAGAGTTGCAATAGAATACCATATTGCAACGAAACACACTACTCTATAGCAACAAAATTTACACGTGGCAATATAAATATGTTATTGCATCGATTTAGTTTTTCGTTGCAATACGCACCTACCTACTGCAACGCCGCTGAAGATTATCCCAACGAAAAAACACTGTGGCAGTAGTATCACCCAATAGCAACGAAATTATATATGGTTGCAATAGGAGCAAATAATTGCAACAAAAAACAACACTAACGCAACAAAAGAGTGTCGTGGCAATATATCCAACCTATTGCAACACTTTTTCAACATGGTTGCGATAACACCTACCTATTGCAACGACATTCACGAATATCGCAATGCAATATAATAGTGGCAATAAAGTCCACCAATTGCCACCATTTTGGGAAAACGTTGCAATAAGTCCTACCTATTACAACCAAATTGGTGGCGTTGCAATTTCTTTCGTGGCATTAGGCCGAAAATCTAGTAGTGAATGCTTATTCATGCTATTTAAACCTTTATAACCTTGAATAGGGGAAATTATAACTCTTTTAACTAGTTTTTGTATTTGGAAATTAGTGGCGATTGGAGTTGCCACTGTTCTTTGAAAATAAAATAAAATGTGAAAATTGTTTTAGACCAGGGCGGATGGTTAGATTGGTTGGTGCGGTTAGCACAAGACTTTGTAAAGTGTATGTTCTACCCTAGTCAACTAAGGACCGACGCTTGTGATTGTCCAGACTGAGCACTACCGTGCAACCCCAAGTCTATATGGGTACGACCTAGCTGATTAAAGCATGATAGTTTAGTTTAGGTGCCACCAGTGGAAAGTGGGTGCCAGGGATTTACTGGTTATTCACAGTAAGGGACAGGGATTTATTGTACTCATATGGCGCAAGAGGGGGCTTCAGACTGGGTGGATTTAACCCTTCTGCGGTGAAACCTCAGCGGGTGGTGTCTAGCTAGACTAGAGTGAGGAAAAGGCTTTGTGATATTTTATCTGTGTCTCATGCCAAAGGAAGCGTGGTGACTATTAAGATAATTTATCTCTGGGGTGTAAAGTTGTACAATCTCTACAGAGTGTAAAACTATTCGAATAGCCGTGCCCACGGTCAAGGGCGGGCAAGGAATGCATTCACATGGTAGATATTTGGTTTTGGTTTTAACAACAAAGTTTTGGCAATTCGAGAGTGGAGGGAACTCTCGGAAGGGAATCCTGGCGGTTGGAGCCAGTGCGGGTGGATGGAACCCGATGTTTTGAAACTTAATGGTTAGAGTTGGTTAAATAGTGTTGGCGGACAAAACCTTCACTATAAAATGCTTACTAGTTTCAGCTAATGCAACTACTTTGTTAAATCAATGCCTTCGAAAATAATTAATAGTGTTTGAAATAAATATTGCTTTGTGCAAAAGAACCATATAACTCTCCTTTGTTAAGCCTTGCATCTATTGCATTTTCCCAAGACTTGCGGAGTACTTTTTGTACTCACATGCTGCACTTAAAATAAACTCAGAAGAGTATGAAGCTCAAGAGGGAGACTACGACTACTTCGCGTGTGGATACGACGAAGGATTCCCGGAGTTCTAGGCCATGCTTCCCCAGTCAATTGCCTGGCGTATTGATGGGTCTTCATCGGATTTATCTTTTGCTTCCGCTGTGTTTCGTGTGTATGAGGTCTTGAAACCTCATTTGTAATAATGAGACCCTTCGGTCAGTACTCTCTATTATTGTAATAAAGCGTTGTTGGTTATGTAATCATTTCTATTTAACTGTGTGCACTAGCTTTGATTTGGGACTAGTGTTGTAATACACAGAGGATCCGGGTTCGGAAATCCGGGGTCCCGACAAGCGAGCAGCGCCCAGCTTGTATAAATTGCTCCCTGCCGTTGTCATCAAGCCTCTACCTCCTCAGTAAGAAGGTTGGATGTCATCTTCGTCTCCTAGTTTTAACTCATGTTGTTGCTCCACTCCTATAGTACGTAACGTCAACGTGACCTTCTCTTCTGGGATTGCAGTGATCTTGAACGACCACGTGATAAGATCTAAGATAATATTATGATGAACCATTACAAGTTTTGTGGAGTGGTTGTTTAATTTTAAAAAATTGCATTAATGTCACATGAAGCATGTTTTGACTAACGTGGGTTAAGTTGTAAAGAACTTCTACGCGAAAATGATTTATTTGTCTTTGGATATACAGGGTAGTTTAGAGTCAACCATGGTCTACAGTGAGGATCAAGGCTACGCTTTTGGAGAAGTTGAGGCCTAGAATGATCGAGGATGCTAAGTGAGGTGGTTAGCTCAAGTATGGAACAAGAAAGATGAGAAATATTGAAGGAAAATTCAGACGGTGGGGTTGCACCATATGACTTGGTTAGTCCAAGTGAGGTGAGATCTGATGGAACTAAAACAGGAGAGACTTTTCAACGCGTGGTAAGCTAGTGATGTACCTACATATGTCAAGTATAACAATTACTTGCAATGGAAGGAGTTGATCGGGTGAAAACGAGTATTTTGGTAGTTTGACCAAAATACGGAAACGGCTTTGAAAGAACCACGGCGCGCAAGCGGCACTTAGAAAGACAATTTAGGTAATAAAGAAGCTGGTATGATCAAGTTGATCAAAACTTAGGACTTAGGAGATTCAGGGTAATGCACCATAAAAAGCGTGTATAAGTGAACATTTATGAGTAAAACCCATGTATGTGAGGTTATCGGACTTTTCCATTGTACTAAGTAGATAGTATCTACTAAGAGTAAGATGTGGCTCGCTAGTCCATCTATTTAAGGGGTTGGGATGGAGACTTATTGTTAACCATTCAACCTATCTATCTTATGTTCTTTTGTTTAGAGTTAGGTTTTGCAAGTTAAGTGCTTGGTATGCTCTCTGTCTTTCAAGATAAAGTAGCTGTAAAATTTTCCTCCTCAAGCAGCAATAGAATTAATTTTTGATCATCTCTATGGCTATCTCTTGTCCTTATTGATTTGCTCTTGATTTAGTTGGTTTTTTCCTCCCCTCTCATCCTTTCATGATCTTGCTATGCCAAGTATGTGTAATACATGGAGATAAGCTATGCGAATCAATCTCCACCTATCTAAGTACTTCGGTAGTAAATTCATCAAGAAACATGGTTTTTTGCATGTTTTTGGTTTTCCAAGTGATTTCTTGATCTGAGAGTTTTTGGAGTAATTTATTTGGTTTTCTTACTTGTTGTGACATATGGAAACATATCCAAAGCCATCTGGGCTGTCCTCTGCCCATGAGTAAATCTTGATCATCGATTTTGGTTTTTGATCGGTTTTGGTGTAATCTGTCTTCGAATTAATAAAGGTCTCAACTTTGTTAATGAGTTTCATGATCATTTATTGGAATAGGTTCATGATATACTAGAGATGATTCCTAAAAATTTTCATATCATTTGGATCTATGGATCACAAGTTCCAACAATTATAGTTTTTGAAATCGCACTGATATTACTATCCCTATCCTGATTTTACCGTGGCAGTGGTATTATTGGGTATTGCAGCAGTAATACCGATTTCACTATAGCAAGCGGTGCTATCGCGGTACTTCTGAAATTATTATTTATTCTTCGGATTTTCAGCTTCTTGATTTGCTGGTTATGTGTTGGCTTTCCATCCTAATCTTCTTAGTTTTATAGTTATTGAAGTGAATGATTGATGAATACTTGGGAAAAAATTTTCAGCCACCATTTACACTTCTTTGTTGCCATCTTTGGTCGTACATATCTACTTCCGAGAGAGATCAGAGAGGGAGAGAGAGAGAAAGCAGAGAGATCCCTCACCGATGGAGTGTCTGCTGGGGCTGCTCAAGGTGCGGGTGGTTCGCGGGGTGAACCTGCCCATCTGCAATACCCTCACCCACAGCAGCGACCCCTACGTCGTCCTCCGCCTCGGACAGCAGCTCGCAGGTACGTGCTTTCCATTCCATTGCATCCCAATCCCGCCTTCAGTCTGTTCTGTTTCCCTGCCCCGACGTCAGGCGCAAAACCCAATTAGAAAGTGAGAAGTAATGAATTGATGGTGCACCTGATACACACAAAAAGCCCTGCCCCTAGTCGTAGTTCTATTGTTGATCATGATCGCCAAGCTTTACTTCCTGTGATTGGATCCATGTTGCGTTGTACGCACAGTTTGAATTCCTTGGTTGCGACGATTGTCATTTTGGGACCACATTATGACCCGAGAGTTTTGTATGGTTGACCCTAGATACTCTGGTATAGAAAGCTCTGAGAATTAGTTTATATTTTGAACATAGGAATTTGTTACGGAATCGACAAGACAAAAAACAAATCAATGAAAAACACAAGACGTAGATTTAATGTGAAAAACCCTTTTAGGTAAAAAACCACAGACGCACAGTCGACGAAATCACTATATAAGAAGAAGTTACGAGCACAGAAAACTTCGGCATGTTCAATGTATTTTGTTGTGCGACTACAGGGGTACATATAACTTTTCGGGATCATCTTTGCATTCGTGGTGGACTCTTGCATTGACCTGCATTAGACATAGTGCTCTAAGATGCGTGCGCTGACTAGAGTCAGATGTGGCTACTCGAGGCGTCTTCTGACAATAACTTTTCACCGTCATCTTCTGATACTCTCCGAGCTAGATGATGTTCTTCTCTTCGAGAAGGTTACTATTTCAGTTTTTGATAGGTCTTTATTTTGTTACCGACTAATACTTTGTTCCTTTCTTCATCATGGACTCTGATCCTTAGCGTGTGTATATATATACATATACACACACACATACACATATATACATACATATACATATACATATATACACACACTATTGAGAGTATGTACTCCTATACCTCATTACTGTTGATAAGCTTTGTGATACGTGTTACATTAACATGCATTGCTAATAGGATATACCCGTTATGGCTTATTACGTACTCCATGTACCGTTGGGCTTCTTGTGCGTCTGCATACATGCAGCGACACTTCCGTGCATTCGTAGAAAAATACCCCCACGGTGGAAGGTGTTGCGTATTCTCCCTCCTGTCAAAACTGGCACTGAATCTATTAGTAGCCAAGGCTGCATGCAGAGCGTACTGCCCGGCGCCTAAATAGCTCGCATGCTCACGTTTGAACGGCGGCGACTTAGTCAGTTTGATTGATTCGTAAGTGCTAAGTGGGAGTATATACACGTGCTTTCAACGGCCGGCGCGAAAGTAGGTGCAGGGCGGACCAAACTGGAAGCAAACAACCGGGGTGTGCGTGTTCTCGTCGTCGACCAGGGTTTTTTTCTTTAGTCGAGCGGCTTGTGTTGTGCGTGAATCTGGAGGGTGGAGCAGTCCGTTCAAGGAGAGGGAGATGGAGGTGGAGGGGACAATGGACGGTTGCTGGGGAATGCTCTGATGGTCTAGGAATGAGGTTCGTATTCCTGCTGTTTGTATGTATACATTCGTGCAGTGCGTATGTACGTATTTGTGGTCGTTGATTAGTAAGTATGATGAGTATTCAGAAAATAGTTTGAAGTATACTGTCAGTAAGCGTAGACCATCCTTACAACCATCATAGTAACTATTCCTTTTCACATGGTTTTCTATTGATCAATTACTATGCTGGTAAAATCAATCCTTACTAACATCATACGTATTATTCCTTTGTACATGGTTTTCCGCTACTAGTAAAATACTGACTCTTCATTTTTCACATGTGTAAACTTGGTCCACTGTGGCCATATGAGGATATCTTTCAAATTGTCTGCCTGTTGGTATCTTTTACATTGACTTATTGAAGCTATATATCAATGTATAACCTGCCTGCCACTCTACAATCATGGTTAAGAACATTAAACCATGCAGTAGATCAATCTCAAAAGTAACTGCTGGATAGAGAAGCTATTGTCCAACTAATCCTGCACTTTTCCCGTATGAACATTTATATGATGGTTGGGCAAAAAAGGCATCTATGTGATCACAATCTCCAGTGATTGGATCAGGCAGATGCCCCAAGCTCTGCATCAAACGATTTGAGGTATTTCACATCTCAGTGTATCCTTCAGAATAGACTGATATATACAGGTCTAAGCTTTATCATTTCCATCCAACAGAATTCCCTCTTCAGTCAGCAGGATTTCAATACAGAGACCCTATTAGACGTTTTTTTTGTCCACCACGCACTTGGGCGAGCCCATATTAGACGTTATCATTTCCATGTTTTGGTACAATTTTTTGGCACAACACATATTCTTCCATACAAAATACCTCCTTGAACGTATGAATTACTGTGTAATATAATGATTATTTGAATATGAGCATGGAAACGAACTGAAATACATGAGTAGGCAGTATGATCAGTATTAGAATGTCAGTTTGGAAATTGCTGGGAGTATATTAATTGCTGGAAAGGATCATATCACAGACAAGTATAGGACTACGACAAAGGAAATTAGTGTGGAGTCTGAGATATGGCAACATGTATTGAGTACGCGATAACTTGTTAGCAAGTTTGTCTCAAAAGAGTATGAATTAGGGAATATAATGATGATTGGAGGGTGATTCTGGAGGGTGGAGCTATGGGTGGAAACGGATCGGATACGGTCGAATAGTCTCAAATACGAATACGAATTCATGTTTTTAAAACGGATACGGATACGAATTCGAACATTCTCGAATACGAATACGAATCGAATGTCGTAACGAATACGAATTCGAATCGGATATATGCTTAATTCGGTCGAATACGAATATCCTCTTACGAATGTCGTAATCGACCGGTTTTTCCATTTAGCGGTTTTAAATTCAAAATTTGACATTTCAAATTTCATCAAATGTCAAATTTTGAATTTAGCGGTTTTTCCGATTAGTGGTTTTAAATTCAAATTTTGACATTTCAAATTTCATCAAATGTCAAAATTTGAATTTAACGGTTTTTCCTATTAGTAATAAGCAGGAAGTTCAGGGAAAAAAATTAAACTGGTAAAATTCAGCAACTTGTAGACTTTGGCACAAACTTTCCAGGTTCTGCCAAGGTTTCATCAAACGTGAAAATTTGAATTTAGCGGTCATTCCTTTTTTTTTGCACCATATTTGCCACGTTTCTCCTCTTTCCTCCTAATCTTATCAAGCTGACGCTCATATTCTGTTTGTACTGTTACCTGCAGTATAATGGATGAGAAATCATTGAACATTTAACTAGGTATGCGCCATACCAGAAGATAGCAGGCACTCATGAAAGAAAGTCGCCATACTTGTGTGCCATAAGTTGGCATCTTTGGTTGATTACTTGAAGACATTTTTCTGATTTCAATATCGTCAATCCATGCTGAATTGCCGTCCCGCGCTGCGCGTGACTCCCGCCGCACTCCCGCGCGCGTGACTCTCGCCGTCCCGCCCTCGCGCCTTGGCGCCTTTAGTGCCCGCCAAACGGAATCTGTGCGCGGCGCGCCTGACGCATGTCGGCCTGTGCCATTGGCCATGGGCCCGGACGCCCGGTAATACGAATACGAATATTCTCGAATACGAATACGAATACGAATATTCTCGAATACGAATGCGAATACGAATATTTTCAAATACGGATACGAATATTATCGAATACGAATACGAACATTTTCGAATACGGATTTTTGCTTACCACATTCACATTTTCTCGAATACGAATATCGGATAAAACGAATTATCCGTTACCGTTTTCCACCCCTAGGTGGAGCAGTCCGTTCATGGAGAGGGGAGATGGAGGTGGAGGGGACTATGGTGGTTCGTCCGCTGGTAGCTGGTGAGACGGTTGCTGGGGAATGCTCTGATGGTCTGGGAATGAGGTTCGTATTCCTGCTGTTTGTATATATACATTCGTGCAGTGCGTATGTACGTATTTGTGGTAATTGATTAGTAAGTATGATGAGTATTCAGACAATAGATTGAAGTATATTGTCAGTAAGCGTAGACCATCCTTACAACCATCATAGTGACTATTCCTTTTCACATGGTTTTCTATTGATCAATTACTAATGCTGGTAAAACCAATCCTTACTAAAATCACACGTATCATTCCTTTGTACATGGTTTTCCGGCTTTCCGCTACTACTAAAATACTGACTCTTCATTTTTCACGTTTGTAACACTACTACAGAAAACCACATTACAGACGGTTCAGAAACGTCATCACAGACGGTTTTCTGAACCGTCTGAAATTATGGGTCAGTGATAATCCAAGTTATCACAGACGGTTTTTGAACCGTCTGTGATTATGCGATATCACGACGGTTTTTCATTAAAACCGCTCGTGATTATCGATATCACGAGCGGTTTTGTACTAAAACCGCTCAGGATTATCGATATCACGACGGTTTTTATTAAAACCGTCGTGATATCGCATAATCCTGCACGGTTTTAATGAAAACCGTCTGCGATACTCCTCCCAAAGAGAATCTATTTCGTTTATAGCTAGCCTCAGAAATGCTAGCCATGCCCTCTGAAACAAGTAGATAATCACAGACATAAACATATACAATTCACACATCTCATTTCATTTCAGATACATTTCACATCTCAATTCATTTCACAGACATAAAACATCCAATTGACAACGCACTTCATTTCACAAACATAAAGCATCCATTTTGCAAATCAATTCATTGAGTTGAAATAAAATATCCATTAACAAATACACAATTGTAAAAGATCTACATTGTATTTGCACTTAGAATTACAATAAAAAATCATTCTGGGCAGTGGAACTCTCCATCTGATCTTACGACTTTTGACCACAAAAACCAAATGAGCTCTCCTCGAATTTTTGCAAAATCCGGCTGTGTCAATGCAGATGTAGAGATGGACGCAGCCTGTCGATAGGAATATCAACGCGCGCATATATAAAACTGACATGTATGAAATAAATGTGGGAAGATTGACAAACCTTAGAATTAGTGATCTTGGTGGAATCGAGGAGTAGTCTCATATGGTGGCACACGTAGTATCCACACGTGTTGCCCGGCTCCTGCTGGTGGCACTGCAAAAAATATAATGTGTTAAATCAAGTGGCATTACTACTATGTGTTGTAATGATTAATTAATGTGTAGCTAGCGAATACCCGAAACTTGCGATCATGTTTCAAGGCCTTGGCCCCTGTCGTCGAGTCACGTGTTTGTTGAACGTATGTGGCGAACGACCTTCGTTATTCGAAAAAGTTAGATTAGTTATTCGGAAGGAAAGAAAGAGTACAATGTACAATGTACGTACCTATCGAGTATTCGGGCGATAGCTGTGTACTTGGATTTGTCCTTACTTAGAGAATCAAGGTATATAGCCTTGTTCCATTTTGGTATAATTACAATTAAAATCCAATGGAAATGCTCATTGTATGGCATAAGAACAAATTCCTTATCTTGGTGAGCCAGCAGTGCTTTTGTAATATAGTCCTCGACGAAGGATGCATTCTCGATGATGGTATCAATGGCGACCAAGCGTGGGTCCAGAAACCAATTTGTGATTTCGATGATCTAGCTTCGATCAGCATGAATCTATATATAACATAGGAAAGCAACAAATTGTGACATATATCGGTATTACGTGAGCAGAGATCGTGATTGTACAGACTTACGGCGCCCAAAGATCGAACGAGTGAGGTGTCGAGAGCGTTGAGCGTGAAAAGTTCAAATATATGTCAAAGGTCACGCGAAGACACATTCCCGAACCGTGCAAGAAATGTTCCGCTTGAATTTGTGATTATACTGAAGCGCCGCTCGTCGCTGGCTTATTGACTCTTCCATATACCAAAGGTGGAATCTTTGGCAACCAAGTCCTAGTTTTTGGAGCTCTTCCCGACTACCATCTACTGAGCTAGCACGAATTTGCGGGCCAATGGCATGGACGGGAAATCGTCATCATCCTTCGTCTTTGATTTGCCCTGGCCACTGCCTCGATTGTGGCTCGACTTTATGCTAGTCGACTGTAATGGTATAGACGGTGCAAGTTGCTCGCGAGAATAGCACCGTGGAGATAGCACCGTGCGAGTAGTTGTGGTTCGCACTGCCCGTGTGGAGATGGCACCAGTGCAAGTTGCTCTGGCGAGAATAGCACCCGTGGAGATAGCACCGGTGCAGGTAGCTGTGGTTCGCACTGCCCGTGTGGAGATGGCACCAGTGCAAGTTGCTGTGGTTCGCACTGCACTTCTGGTCCTGCCACCGGTGAAGAAGCCTCGAGGGAGATGTCGGTTTTGGGGCACTGGATGAATGTTCCAATGGCCTGTCCTAGATTCACGATCTCGTCGTTGGGGGGCTTCGGTAGCGGGACCACCTCAAAATTGGCATACACACCATTCACATTAACTTTTGCGAAGCCTGGCGCTAAAGCTTGACCTGCACCATGGCCCCGATACTGCATTTAATATGCCCGCCCAAGCAGCGTACAAAGGAATGGAGCCATATCTCACTTGGAGCACGCATGTCGTAGGCTCCTACATAACGATACAAAATTAGCTACTCGAATAGGCCTACCAATGGAGCAAGCATTCGAGAGGTAATAATTATTACCAGGATGTCGTCCACAGGAAATGCGGACTGGGTTTGCGTCGGACTGGACGCGCAGCTACTCGGATGGTTGTGCGGGCTAGCTAGCACAGGAGCGGCGGTGGCGGCCTGCTGACTTTCTGTTTGTTTCCGCACCTCATCTCTGATTATATCAGCCATCGAACCCAGTAGCTCCTCTTTAAGAGATGCCTTGAGCTATTCTCGTAGCTGTGCGTCACGCTCGGCTTTGTTTCTCTTCCTACGCCGATACATGTCGGAGTCATCTTGGAAACCATGTTTCCAAGGAACGTAAAGCCCAAGGCCTCTCGTGCGGCCCGGTGCTCCTTGTTTCCGTGGCCACGGAGAGCATATCATTCTCCCTTGTTCCTGGAATGATCCTGTGGTAGATTGAAAACTCAGCTCTTCCGCAAGAGCACGACATGTCATTTCAATTGCACGGTTGTGGAGTAATTACAAGCTACGAGTTCGATCGATATCTTACCAGAGCTCGGTCACTTGCTGGTCTGAAGGGTTTCGAAAGGTGATGTCCCCTGATGTCGTTGTAGATGACCTTGCTCTAATCCAATTTCGAGCGCGGTCGTCCGGGATATTGGAAAACGGCGGGGCGATGTCCTGTGCAGCTGCCAGCTCATCCTCCTTCATCCACTGCGCGATTTTACCCGCATACCCAGCTGTGCCAAGTCTGCGACGTTCGTGCATTATCAGTGCATGTCGGTGCTAACTCAGGCCTGATGTGCATATCAGCCAAGTCAAGCCGTGCGTTGACGCCGTCCTTTGTTTTATCACGGATGTTCAGAAGAGACCAATCAAGTCGTCGCACACATTCTTTTCTCGTGCATGACGTCGATGCAAATGCGAACATCTAGGTACTCCCAATAAGGTAAGTCCCAAAATATTGATCTCTTCTTCCGTGTTCTTCTCATGAGCCCTCAATTTACGTCCCTTTCCGAGGACAACATCTAAATCCTTAACCATATCATAAACCTCGCGTCCCCTTAAATGCCTTGGAGCTGAACCGTCTTCCTTCTCTCCGTCAAATTGTTTCTTCATCTTCGGTATGGGTGAGCCCTCCAAGGAATCGCGGTGACGCATGTAGACGGTTTTGCGTGAGTGTCTCACCACACACTCTCGGTACCATCTAAACAGTGAGTACAAGCTTTGGCACCTTTTATACTATGGCCCGATAGGTTACCAAGGGCAGGATAATCATTTATGGTGCGAACAATAAGGAGCGCAGAGTGAAGTTCTCTCGCTTGTATGCATCCCATACTGCACCCTTCGCTCCACAAGATTTTTAGATCTTCCACCAACGGTGCTAGGAACACATCGATATCATTCCCGTGTTGTTTTGGCCCTTGGATAAGTATCGACAAAGAAAATGTACTTTCGCTTCATACACAACCAAGGAGGAAGGTTATAGATGCAGAGTCACGGGCCATGTGCTATGTCGGCTGCTCATGCTCTCGAATGGATTCATTCCATCCGTACTCATCCAAACCTTATATTCCTTGGTTCTGCACCGAACTCGCAAAACTCCTATCGATATTTCTCCACTGCGCGGAATCAGCAAGGTGTCTTAGCATTCCATCCTTCTTGCGCTCCTCCGAGTGCCAACGCAGCAGTTTTGCCTCCTTTGGATTTGCATAAAACCTTTTCAAACGGGGAATTATAGGAAAATACCATGCCACCTTAGCAGGAGGTCCTTTCTTCACCTCTGTTCCCTCGCCATCATCTGATTGATTGTTACATTTGTATCGGGATGTGTTGCACACCGGACATACATGCATGTTTGCATACTCTTTACGGTAGAGGATACAGTCGTTCGGGCATGCATGTATTCTTTCTACTTCCATTCCCAACGGACAAAGAACCTTCTTGGCTTTATACGTGGTTTTAGGCAACTCATTTCCCTCCGAAGCATGTCCGCTAAAAGACCTAGCAGCACGTGAAACTCTTGTCGGACCAACCGTTGCTTGCCTTCAATTTCAACAGTTCAAGCACGCCCGACAACCTCGTGTACTTGCAGCCCGTGTACAAAGGTTTCTCTGAGTCCTCCATCAAGCCACGAAATTTAACATACTCTCTCTCATCATAGTTCTCTTCTACATCACGAAGCATCTGATCCAGATTATCATCGTGCAACCTATCCGAATCCGAGCCACAATCGACATCAGCCGGCGGCATGTCATTCACTTCACCTACGATGTCATCCGGGGGTATATCATTCACTTCACCGGCGATGTCATCCGCGCATATGATCATTCACTTCGCCATGATGGTCCAACACGTATAATCCTTTTTGAAACCCTCCGAATCAAGTGCGCTTCAATTTGCCCTCGGTTCTTAAACATCTTCAAATTCTCGATCGGTGCATGGACACACATATATTCCACCCCTTATTCAACATATCCTCCTCGCGGCTCTTATAAAAGCGAAACGCCATTATTGTACTCTTCACTCACACGGCTCATGCATACATCCAACTTCGGTCCTACGTTACGTACATATATAACAACTTAGTATTAAAATCTAGAATAACTAATTATAACTACATATATACCGGCCACATTTATTATATTGAGACTTAATTTCCTAGCTCAATTCATATTACAAACACAATAGCTATTATATAACCAACAATTTTGCAAATTAATTAACCATATCTTCAATAACCACTCATTGATTACTTACACCTAAATTGTAATGCAATTAAAAATAAATAAATTTCATTACTAACCATATCTACAAAGAACCAGAAAGTCGAATCTTAATTCAAAGCTCAATCTCGACTCTTCCCACCAAATTAATCGGCTCAAATCGCTCTAGCTTCCTCCCGAGTGAAAAGTGCGTAGCGATGGCTAGATCTGGATCGAAATGAAGACGATGCGGTTCGAGCAGCGCAATAAATGCCGTAGTCATTATCACGCACGATTTTTAACTAAAACCGCTGCGTGATAATAAATATACTGCACGGTTTTTATAAAAACCGCTCGTGATAAGCTTCATTCGAACGCCGCGCGTGTTTCGATGCGTAACGCCGTGTTTCGATCGTCTAATTAACGCTCTCGATCATTATACGGCGTCTATATCATTCATGTTTGGGTATACGAACCGCTTGTGCTAAACGTTAAATATGCACTCCTAATCCGGTCTCTAGCTAGCTTCTACGCACGTACAATACAATATACAATTAATACAACATGGCTTCTACCATCGTTCTTGTGATCATCTCCTTCCTCTCATCTGCTCATCACGAATTGTTCGCCGAACCTTACACAGCGCCAGCAATTTGCATCCGAGCAGCTTCTCCGCACCGCCTGCTCTCCTTCCCGACTTTCTTGCATCCGTTAGCTTGACTCGATCCTCCGCCGCCGACGGAGGCGTCTCGTGCCGCTCAATAAAGGGAAACAACCTCACCCCGGTTCTTCTCACAATGTGTGCAATGCGGAAGAAGCTCTACACGCATTGCGAGACCGATGGATAGCCTTGCCGATCAAGCGTAATCGGCAGATTCGAGGAATCTTTTCATGCTATCTGCACGACATTATGGATGTCTGATCATTTGCCCAGGCTGCACGAGGAAGTGCCGAGGACAAGGGCAATCTTAACGGCGTTCGAGAATTTAGCGGCTGATCCTCCAAGTCCCCAAGTTGAAGAAGAAGCTACGAAGCCCAAAAGAATACAACTGGGAAACTCTTTACCTGTGCGACTTTTGTAATAAATTTGCCTCTAATTGAAATTAATAAATTTGCCTTTAATTTGTGACCTCTTGTCTCAGTAGTTTTGTAGTTAAGTTATTAGAAACAATGTGTACTTATATATTAACCTCGATCTAGAATATGACAGACAAAGGGACATCACAGCGGTTCTTGTGAAAAACCGTCATGAACATTCCTGCACGGTTCTTAACAACAACCGGCCGTGATAGTCGACACAACACGACGGTTTTTAATAAAACCGTCAGTGATATTCAGATATCACGCAGCGGTTCAGAAGTAAGAACCGTCTGTGATACTCCTTTTTCCCGCCACAAATACCACAGACGGCCTTCAAATTAAAACTGTATGTAATAGTTTACATTACAGACGGTTTCACAAAACCGTCTGTGATTTGCCGTCTACTATTAGCCTTTCTGTAGTAGTGTAACTTGGTCCACTGTGGCCATATGAGGATATCTTTCAAATTGTCTGCCTGATGGTATCTTTTACATTGACTTATTGAAGCTATATTTCAATGTATAACCTGTCTGCCACTCTACAATCATGGTTAAGAACATTAAACTATGCAGTAGATCAATCTCAAAAATAATTGCTGGATAGAGATTAGAGAAGCTATTGTCCAAATAATCCTGCACTTTTCCCGTATGAACATTTATATGATGGTTGGGCAAAAAAGGCATCTATGTGATCACAATCTCCAGTGATTGTATTTCACATCTCAGTGTATCTTTCAGAATTCCCTCCAACAGAATTCCCTCTTCAGTCAACAGGAATTCAATACAGAGACCCTATTAGAATTTATTTTTGTCCACACCACGCACTTGGGCGAGCCCCTATTAGACGTTATCATTTCCATGTTTTGGTACAATTTTTTGGCACAACACATATTCTTCCATACAAAATACCTCCTTGAACGTATGAATTACAGTCACTACCGGAAAACTGCTATATGCCGAGTGTCTGGAGTTTTGCCGAGTGCAATACATCGGGCACTCGGTAAACAACCAATTTGCCGAGTGTCTCAACTGGGACACTCGACGAAAATAAAACACTCGGCAAACAACGCTTTGCCGAGTTCTGCAGATTAGACACTCAAGCAACGGCTCTTTGCCGAGTGCCGCAAAAAAACACTCGCAAACATAAACCACTCGGCCGTCCGTTAGAGGTCACCGCCGTTAGAACTTTGCCGAGTGTCCGAGTCGACACTCGGCAAAGATCTCTTTGCCGAGTGTTTGTTTTGCGGCACTCGGCAAAGAAATAACATATTTCAGCCTTTATTATATATGGTACCCTTCAAACTTTTTCTACTCTCCACATACAACATATGGTAATCCATGTGAAAATTTGGTATATTTTTGTATTTGTTTGCTATATTTAATTACTTTATTACATTTCAAGCAATTTTTTGAATCAAGTCAAATTTGAACTGCAAGTGATTCAAATAATAGGAAAAAATGAGTAGAAAAATGATATTCATGTTATTCAGCCTGGTTTGAGGCCTTACCTGTGAAATGAAAAGGAATTTCGAACATCTTGTTCAGGAAACACGACCACGAACGTGTGGCGAATGGTTTTAAATTTTAAAAAAAGCAAACGAAGTCTGAAAATCATGAGATTTGTCAAGATGTCATGATATCATACGTGGAGACTGTGGTAAAAAATTGATAAGATTTCGCATAAGTTGTCACGTACGATGCTTACAAACCGAAACATTTCTGAAGAAGAAGCGTAGAGTTGAGAAGGATCCGGTAAGATTTGGATTCAAAGTGACGGTTTAATTGTGGTTTGACTACAAAACTTTTTGTATAGGAAATAGACAACAGAGATTGTTTCATGTGAAATTTTGGTAATTTTTCGGATCCGTTTGATAATTTTAATTTTTAAACTGCAATTATAGAATTTTAATTGATATAAATTGAATTTGAGCTATAACTGCATGAAATAATGGTCTAATATTCGTAGAAGCATCGAATATGCATTGTTGAGTGAATTTGACAAGGCATTTTGAGAGTACATTCGAACAAATTTGCAAAACATGTTATGGAAAAGAAAGAGAGGAAGTTATATTAAAAAAAATCTTTGCCGAGTGCTTTGTGGGCGACACTCGGCAAAGGAGGAGGGCTTTGCCGAGTGCCAGATCAGCGGCACTCGGCAAAGGAGGAGGGCTTTGCCGAGTGCCAGATCGGGGGCACTCGGCAAACAACAGGAATAAAGAAAACGGTTCCCCCGCGCGGTCGCGCTCACACACGCAACAAAACTTCACACACGCCGCCGCCGCCGCCCGCCCGCCGCGCCGCCCGCCGCCGCTGCGCGCCGCGCCGCGCGCCGCCGCGCCGCCCGCCGCCGACGCCTCCCCGTCGGACGCCGCCGCCGACGCCTCGCGCCGCCCGACGCCTCCCCCGCCCGACGCTTAATTTGTTTCGAGGTAACATGGATTACCGATGTCAACTGTGCCATTCATACATGTTATACAAAGACATCCAAGTAACCTGACATTTTGTGAATGAAAATATGTCTTGAATTACCGATTCATTCCTGTCACCTGTTTAATGACCAGATAGTCATCATAACCCTATTTATTTCTCTGGCGATTTAGCTAGGATTTCTAGGATTATAGTAGGACAACAAAGGAATTACCAGTGCTAGTCCATGCCCTTAACTAAATCATGTGATTCAGATTAGCACCAACGAATCCTACGAACTCAAAAAGGGGTGCCGTATCTACAAGAGTAAGGGGAATTATTATGCTCAGTCAGAGGTCAACTTGATTCCTGACCCTGTGATCTACGTGTTATGTTCCTTGAGGGGTATGAATTGAGCTCTCCTTGAGGAGCCAGAGCACATAACATGACAATGACTGGAAAGCACTTCCTCCTTTTGATAGCAATACTCAAGTAAGATATGCAATTGTTTCTATCAATCTAGATATATGAACATTGGATGACACCAGCTTGTTGATTTTTCTTTTTCTGGCAAGTAATATGCATACTTACATACAGGAACAATTGTTTAATGTTGTAGATCACGCCTTACCATGTACTCATGCCGAAACCATCAAAACTGGTTCTATATAATAACAAGTCGGTATACACAATTTTAACTGCTCTATTCCTTTAATGTGATTGCCTTGTTTGTTACTGTAATTGATTGGCTTGCCCTCGGTGTACAGCAATGCGACCGTCCACAGCCGCATCAGTGAGTACACATCGATGACAAGGGTGGTCCATGGGCCAGAGTACGATCCGAGCACCCAGGACCTTGATGGAGAAGTCGTCATGAGGGTGGGAGGAGGCAAGAAGCATGGGCGGTACTGGATTGGCGACAGCACACTCGACACGGCCACTACTCCCACTCTCACCCAGATTCGAGCAAGGAGCACGAGCTCAAGCCCGGCCATACGCCCACGGCCGGACACTGCATAGTCCCGGATGGAGGCACTCCAGGTTATTTCTCTTTTATTCATCGTTCATTAATTTTTACATACCTTTGCTTTGCATTGTAACATTGGGGTGAAATATTGTAGGCCCAGCTGGAAGAAGAGAAGAGGCTACGGGAGGAGATGGCGGCGAGGATGGAGGCCGATCGGCAGAGGAATGAGGCCGAGCGGCAGAGGATGACGCAGATGTTTCAGTGGATGCAAAGTCTTGGCGAGAGGATGGGACAACCTCGCCACCGAGCTATTCCTCCACCTCCTCCTGCAACTACTCCTGTGAGTTTCTAGTGGAGTATGAATGTTTAAGTTTGTATGTTCCTACCTTAAATCTTGTCTCACACATGCAATCTCTTCTCCTTTGTGCAGAATCAATCGGCGGCTTCGAATAATATGCCTCATGACCCACCACATCAGTCGGGGTGACTATATGTGATATGTGATATTGTGACTTGTGATATGTGATATATTGTGACTTGTGATATGTGATATATTGTGACTTGTGGTGATATATGTGATATATTGTGACTTGTGGTGATATATGTGATATATTGTGGACTATATGTGATATATGTGATTACTTGTGGTGATTACTTGTTGATATATCTGTGATATTGTGATTTGTTTGAGTGGGGTGCAATAAACAATTAAAATAGGCAGTTTTTGGCCACTTTGCCGTGTGTTATACTCGGCAAAGGGAGGCTTTGCCGAGTGTCATGGTAAAAACACTCGGCAAAGTAACGTTTCTGGGCATTCTGGGAACATACTTTGCCGAGTGTTGTGGTTTTGCCGAGTGTCATGGTAAAACACTCGCAAAGTAACGCTTCGGGCATTCGGGAACGTGCTATGCCGAGTGTTGTGATTTTGCCGAGTGTCGTGGTAAAACACTCGGCAAAGTTTTAAACTTTGCCGAGTGTCTTTACCATGACACTCGGCAAAGTTTAAAGATTTGCCGAGTGCCATTCCGTCCTGGCACTCGGCAAACGACGCCGTCACCGTGTTCTCGCCGTCCACTGTCCTTTTTTTGCCGAGGGTTGTTTCGGCACTCGGCAAAGGCTTTGCCGAGTGCTCGATGAAAAGCTCTCGGCAAAGAGCTCTTTGCCGTCAGAAACTATGACGTGTGAGCTATGCCGTGGGTGGCACTCGGCAAAGACTTTGCCGAGTGCCACCGGCACTCGGCAAAGCTGCTGAACCCGGTAGTGAGTGTAATATAATGATTATTTGAATATGAGCATGAAAACGAACTGAAATACATGAGTCGGCAGTATGATCAGTATTAGAATGTCAGTTTGGAAATTGCTGGGAGTATATTAATTGCTGGAAAGGATCATAACACAGAGAAGTATAGGACTACGACAAAGGAAATTAGTGTGGAGTCTAAGATATGGCAACATGTATTGAGTACGCGATAACTTGTTAGCAAGTTTGTCTCAAAAGAGTATGAATTAAGGAATATAATGATGATTGGAAAGGAGTATGAACCCGAAATGTAGTTTGTTGTATGCTAGGATGATGTTGTTGTAATGTATGACAGAATTACGACAAAGTGTGGATTATGTAAGAAATAGGAATACTACCTGTAAATATTTGGGCAAGTACATGTTTAGGTGGTAAGGAGCATATCGTAGCAATGAAGTATAGTCTGAGAAAGGACTAAGCACATTTGAAAACTTTGTCCTGTAAGAAGTATGTGTATGGTGTTACCTGCACTTTGCAAGGTGTTAGAATGGTCACCATTGTTTTGTTTGTGCATCCCAATAACATTGCGAAGTGTCGCATTAACTGCTATCTTCAATACATAAATAGTTGTTTCATCTATTACTTTCCTAAACCTCTGTAATTGTTCTCTCGCAGTTTTATTGTCATATATGTTGACGAAATCTGATATATCCTCCAAAATTAGGCCAAATTCACCGTATGCATCTGTCACTGCCTCATTGATTAGTCCTTGTGCCTACGAAGAGAAACATATTCAATTTCAATTAAATGGTGGATGAGTGTAGGTAATGACCTGTGTTTTGGGGGTTTGAACTCGTAGATACGTTGGTACCAAATAAAACCACATTCTTTTGCACATGTACTAACAATCTATTGTGACCTATGGTACTTCTGAATAGATTTGCAAATAGACTATTTGAAATGAATTGGAAAATAGTAAACACATGCTTATGCAGAAGTTTTAATGCAGATGTAATACCACATTCGAGTGCATATATAATACCACAATCTTGTACCACATACTACTGCTGAGCAGCTCTACCACAACATTGTTATGCAGATTTTTGTTATGTATGAGTAATGCAACATTATTATGTAGGTGTAATACCACATTCTTGTACCACATACCTCGGTGCCAATAATTGCAAAAAAAAAATTGATTTGAAATGGTTTTGCACGAATTGGGAAATGTACGACATGCTGGAATGTTTACTGAATAAGGTTTCACAACTTGATTGTTGATCCTTCTGTCGCTCGTCCGGCAAGCATGAGTAGATCATTTTTGGTTCATCCAGTATCTAAAAGATGTGAATAATGGAGCAGTTCAAAATACTGTAAAAGATTAAGGTACTAAATTTCTTGTAACTTTACGTACCTTTAGCTTGCCGTATAGAGGGAAAGGGTATCCTGTGTTCATTTTGCAAAGGATATCTGCGTTGATCATCCAGGCAATGTTGTCGTCATGGAAGGCAGATATCCATGGGTGTATGTCATTAGGAAGCTCTTCTCTACCAAAATCAAGATTATCCAGGCAAAGTGACTACAAAGATAGGGAAAAGTTAGTACGTTCACAATAAATGGAGTCTGCATAATGAAAAAGGCAGTATAGCATACCTGCAGGAACAATTCTACTACAAAAGAGGCTATAATGGACGGCTACATCACAGACTGTTCCTATGAAATATGTATGTTGCAACTATCACAGATGATTCATACTAACAACCGTTTGTGATATTTTCACCAACGGTTTGATATACGAACCATCTGTGATAAAACAGGACATCACAGACGGTTCTTACTAATAACCGTCTGTGAAAACATTAAAGACAATTTGTTATACAAATCGTCTATGATATTGCAAGACATCACAGACGGTTCATATTAATAACCGTCCGTGATAATTCACAGACGTTTATTTATAAGAACCATCTCTCTGATAATGCCACAACACCGATCCGTGACATCTCCCCCAAGATTCTAATCTCTCCTGTCCATTCTCTCCGCATCGAACGGCAGGTACCGGTTCCTCCCACCTCTTGCCGCTTATTAATTACTCCCCCTCTCCCTTTTACTCCGAGAGGCGTGAGTTCTATCGGCTGCTCCTAGCTAGTTTATCCACTTCTAGCTTGTTCCTCGACGACATTGACTATCGCCATGAGCTAGTGCCTCCGTTGTGACACCACGGTCGACTGCACAACACACTCTTTTCGTAAATATCATAAGAGTGTCTTGTGCAGTCTCACCGTTGTGACACAAAGGTGATGCTATCGCTGCCTCTCCTTCGTTGCAAGGCACCGCGGAAGCAGCTAGCTACCAAGACACTACTAGGATCTCTCCTTTTTTTTTTATGTTTTTGCCATGGGTTTGTAGGACTAAGATGTGTTCTTGCCATGTTCTTGCTGTGTTAGATAGGCAACCTGCTCATTATCTTGTGATGTTGTAATAGTGGATTCTAATGGAATATGTTGTTGTATTTACTTGTTTTCAAAGGGCATAGATATCATTTCTTGAGACTAGCCAAAAAAAGAAAATTTTAGATATAGTATGAACTATCATAAACGATTTTGTGGTATAAACTATCTATGAAGAACTATCATAGACGGTTTTATATTACAAACGTCTGTGATACCCACCTATCACAGACGTTTGGTAGTTAGAATTGTCTGTGATGTGTGATTATCACAGATGATTTTTGGTTCGAACTATTTGTGATAGTATTCTTCACAGACGGTTCTAGTTACAAACCGTCTGTGTTGTATTTATCACAGATGGCTCATCACTGATGCATAAATTCAGATGATTCAAAAATTTGCTTGTAATGGTAGTTTTCAACCGTATATGATAACTCTTTTTGTAGTAGTGGTATCTGGTCTACAACGGCCACTCGCTGTCGAGCTCCGCTGCACGAAGAGCAGCCTCATCCTTAGGATCCTCAGGTTGCATGCCTGCAATCCCATGAGCATCCTTTTGCCCCTATGTATCAATGACAGCCCTGGGTCCGAGTCCTGCACGTTGCTCACCACCAATGAACTCCACCAATGCTTCAATGACGACAGGTTGTCATCTACTCTACACCAACAATAGGCTTGTCCCGATGCCAAAAAAAAAAAAAAGAATTCAAAGGCAAGGCAAATGATAGATTGATTGATAGACAATTTTATAAGATTGGTATTAACATTTACCTCTTCTCTGCAATGATGAATGCAACCGTAATCTCATCGTCCATCTCGAAGAGGCGAGGAATTTCCAGAGTCAGCAAAGCTGTCAGGAAATGCCGGGTTGATGCATTCCATTGCCATCAACACCAGGCTTCATGCCATGCAGCCGCTGTCGACACCTTGCCGCTGTCCTCGATCGACATGCTACCGCCGCCACCCGGCCTCGACACATTGCTTTGGGCTCCTGGCGTGCTGTCGCCGAGCTCGACAAATCGCCGGGGCCCTCAATACAGGCTTGACACCTTGCCGTCTACCACTACGTAGGGACTCTGTACGGAGGAGAGCTTATGGTCTCATATAGTTACGTGCTGGACTTGGCTACGGTGGCCATGAGGAGCATGTTTCGGGAGTTCCCTTAATTAACACCTGATCTCTATATTTGTTCTAACAAAGTAGAGTCCCATATTAACACATATTTAATTTCCTATATGTGACATTTTCAGTCTGAACCGTTATAATTTAGATTCGTTAAATAGATGATTAGATATTTTTTGTTAACATAGGAGCTTCTTCAGAGTGCTTAATTATTATAGATATAGATAGATTGAGCATAGAAATTTCAGAACATGAAATTTTCAATTGAATATGAGTCCTCATAATTACTCACCTTTTCACATTTAAATTCAGCATCGTAGTTGTTACCTTTATCGACCTCCTTAGTTGATGTAGATGTTGTAGGTATCAAATTTTCATGATAAAACAACGGGCAGTAAGCACTCCATCGCCAACCATGGGTTCCCCCTCATCTTTTGCTTCCAACGGTGCTGGTTGTTCAACAACTCATCTTTTTTAATGTCAACCTGTACAGGGTGAATCTCTCACCCATTTCTTTTCTTGTATCTCTCATACTCTCAAATTGGATGCTCTCAACCTCACATATGGTGGAATCACATAGCTCACAATTTTCAACACTCTCACTCAATTCAGCTATGTAACTCTCATCCTTACATGGATTTTGATGCATCTCATTATCTAAAGATCGTGAGCCAGCAATGGCGTAATTACCATCAACCACATACTCTTCACATACTATGGGTAGCAGCGGGGCAGCGCTACGTGACTCCTTGGCCAAATGGAAAGTCCCATGCTCGGTCGTCTTCACATGTGACACAATGGTGAAGGCATACGAGAAGTGTGGACTCATGTTGAACCGTGGGGTACGTATATCCATAATTATTCTCTCCTCCTCTAAAGCATAATTCACAAGATCTTACATACTACTATCATATTTCAAACAAACAGTAGTAGCGATCTCAGAATTCAAATCTCTTTTGAAATAAGCCCTTATTGCACATGCCTCTGTGGTGTTGGCACGATACATAGCATAGTCCAATTCATCATAATAAGATTGGACAGATCGATATTTTTGGCGAATGCTCTTCATATGAGCGAATACTCTTCATATGATAAAGTAACTCTAACTCAAACCCATATGGCATAAACTCCTTTCTCATAATCTCCTTCAATTCTTCCCAAGTAGTGACATAATGTTTCTCAGAATATCACTCCTACTAAGTGGATGTATATTTGTCAAACTTCATGGTGGCTTGTGTTACGACGCCAAGTACCATTACTACATCTATGATGTCCAAAAGGAAGGTGAGAGAGGAAGGCCAAGAAGCTATGCATGAAATACATGTGTACGTGCGTAACTTGGGCCGTGTGAGTGTATGTAACATCATTGTTGCAGTTGTAGTAAAGCCTAGTGACTAATTGTTTGAGTCATGGCTTACCTTCTGTTGATTTTGTGATCCCGATTATGATAATAAAGATGGAAGGATGGTTTGTCAAAGCGGAGAGCTGGTGGTCTCTACACCGATCAGTTTACTTTGTCGGATGTGTTTTTGTATTTGACCCTGAGTTGTTTTATACCCCTTATATACCCTCTATGGATGAGACGGTCATTGTAAAATCATTTGTTTTGTAACTCTCCTCTTATAGCTGATCATCGTTAATTATGTATCCGTCGTTTTGTTTCCTATAATAATTTTCCATGGTAAATTTGTGTCTCCTATTCTTTGATTTTATTTTTAACACATTATCACATAAAGGGTCATCATAGACAATTCTAAACTGTCATCACAAATGGTTTTTGAACTGTCTAAATTTTTGCATTTGTGATAATAGACGGTTATCATAGACGGGTATCAAATCGTCTATGATAAATCACAACGCAGACGACTTTTAACAATAACCATCTATAATATATCAGATATCACAGACGGTTCTTATACATAACCGTCTATGATATTTGACATATCACAGATAGCTAATACAAAATACCATCTGTGATAGTCTACATATCACAGACGGCTAATACAAAAAACCGTCTAAGATAGTAAATCACAGACGATTTTGTGTCAGAAATCATTTGTCATAGTTCACTTGGGCTTCAAAAGACAAGAAGGAAATCATATACTGCAGTGTGTCAGATTCTATAAAGTAGGTTATGGCTGCTGTCTCTTCCCGCCATGACCTACTTCATCGAACCTGATACACTGGAGTGTGTAATTTGCTTCTTGCCTTTTGAAGTCTAAGTGTACTATCACAGATAGTTTCTAAGAAGTTAAAATGTTTCTCTTGTAGTTGGAGACAATTGACAAGTGAATCGCAATAAATAAGATTAAGCAACTTAGTGAACATAGTGAATCATAGAGGACAGCTATCAATGACAAAATAAATCATGTATACTGAGGGTAGGGCAAAGATCTATACGAACCTCGAGTTGCTGGTGCAAGAACTTGACGTACACGGAGGCCTCCTAAAGAACAGAAGTTGTGTCCGTCTGCCAAGAGGGAAATTTTGCAGAACCCATCAAACTCAAGCTTTTCAAGACGAGTTGCTTTGCAAAGATGAAAAGTGGGGACATTGCAGAACTAAATACCTTTCCAAATGGTGACTTCATCATCTTCCTTTTTTGCTCTCTATCTCCTTGCCCTTTTTTTCCGCAGAAAATCAAGATGAAATAAGCTCTTACAATTTTGTATGAACATAAACAAAAACAAGCAACAACAACAGTACTAACATCAAAAGATCAGTCCAACTGCATGCCCTAATTCAAAGATCTAACGAGAAGGAGACATACCGGGAGAAGTGGCAGCGGCAGCATCGCGAGGAGAGGCAGCAGCATCGAGAGAAGAGGGGGCGGCGTCGGGACGAGAGGCGGCATCGGGAGGAAAGGCGGCGGCGTCGGGAGGAGATGGGAGGAGGCAAAAAAATGTGACTGAGGGAGTGAGTGCGGGTGCAATCCCTAACGAGGCACTATTTATAGGAGGAACTATCACGGACGATTCTAGCAAAGAACCGTCGATGATATTAATATCACAAACGCTTCCTAACAAGAACCATCTGTGATATGCTACTACATCACAGACGATTTCAATAATAGAACCGTCTCAAATATGCCATCTGAAAACAAGCAAGCAGATTACACATAATCGAGAAGTTATGGGTTGAGATTATTTGCCTTGAATTAGCTTTCAGATTAACAGAGAGCCAAATTCTGCTGGGAAGTTGTTAGGCTGCTCATGTTGCACAAATTCAAAAAAATGTTTTCATTCAATAATTGCAACATGAGTAGTCTGACTATCTAGAAGAATTTGTGGAGACGGTGGTCGCCATAGAGGAAGAAGAGGCCGAGGACGATCCACTTGGGGCGACTACTCGGAGCCAAGGAGATCAGCGATGTGGGGATTCATCTTAGGTGGCGGATGATTATTTTTATAAAAGAAGAAATGAATTTGTCCCATGGGACGAAGAGACGCATCGAGGAGCCAAAGTGCCATTTTTGTGTTTAAAAGATACATATATCACAGACACTTTCAAATTCAACGTGTGATACGAAGAGACGTATCAGAGAGCTGAAGCGCCATTTTTGCGTAAATATGATAGACACTTCTAACCACATACCGTCTGTGATACAAAACTATCATAGACCGTCCAATAATAGAACCCTCTGTAAACTATCACAGACAGTTAGGATTAAAAGCCATCTGTGATAATTACGGATATCACAAACGGTTTTTAATATGAACTGTCTGTGATAATTCACAGATGGTTCTTAATAAGAACCGTCTGTGATAATTATGTATCACAAACGATTCTTACCATCACTAGTAACGTAGATGGTCAGACTTGTAAAGAAGTCTATGATAATTGCAACACTGATGGTTTCTTAAAATTGTCTGTGATGAGGTATTTAGTACGATTTTTTTTAGTAGTGACAGTTTCCATTTCAATTTTCAGGAGCTTTCAAAATGCGCATGTACTGGGATTGATCCCGCAAGTTGTGCGGTAACTCAATTCTCTTTTGCAATGTAGTACGAAAAATTATAATATTAATGATTGAAGGAAGTGTTACATAGCCACTTAGTTAAGCACACCAATAGAGAACTACTGGCCATTTCAATTTATTGTTTGTAGCACGTAAGTTCTAGATCGTAATATGATTTATTGAATGCCTATGGTCGTATAGGAATCCAACGGTAGGGAGAAAATGAGCTAGTGTGGCGCTCTCTAATTAGGCTTTGTTTTACGCTCAGCTTTAAATACTACCCCTATTAAACCCGGGGGGTTCCGGCCAGCGGACGCGCCCACGTCACCCCCCGGCGCTCCCTCAGTCGGCGCGTGGCGGCGGAATCCGCGTACGGTCGGGGGAGCCGTTTCCCTGAGTTTTCCAAAAATTACGTAAATGTCATTTTTCCTGGAGAATAGGTCCTTTTTCCTCGCGAAAAGGTCCCTGACGGTTTTTTTTTGCGTTTTTTTTTCTGAAAACACCCCTCCAATTTGCAGGATAGCGCCCCGCGGTTTTCTAAATTGCGTACGGGTCCTCGTTTCGTTACATACGGGTCCTCGATTTTTTACGAAAAAACCCTTTATCTTTTTCGAAAATACGCATGTGCCCTCGGTTTTTTTTTTAAAAAAAAACTCCTCGCGGATCATCTCCTCTTTTACTTCGGTACACACGGTGGTTGGCGTGGCGTGGCGCCGCGCCTATGAGGCTAGTAGATATTAAAGACAGACCATCTCTTGAACTATAAAACCCTCCATTTTATACTTTTGCTCATACAAGTATCTATAGTGACACTCCCAAGGCAATGCATGTATGTGCACATGCTGCACGACTACCACTTTGTAACACCACAGGTTCGACTCGCGCGAAAGCCTTACCCTACGCCTCGCATAGTACAAATTATAAACGTATGACAACTTGCTTAAGCTTTTGTCATCGATCGATTCTCATAAAAATATCCTAGAATATACAATATCACTACGAACACTACTACAGAAAACCGTATTACAGATGGTTCAAAAATATCATCACAGACGATTTTCTGAACCGTCTGAATTTATGGGTCAGTGATAATCGAAGGTTATCACAGACGGTTTTCGAACCGTCTGTGGTGTAAATATCATAGACAGCTTGTAACTAAAAACCATCTGTGATGATCGATAATCACAGACGGTTTTCAGTTACAAACTGTCTGTGACAACCCCTAAATCTATTCTTGTTTATTGGCTAGCCTCAGGAAATACTAGCCATGCCCTCTGAAATAAGCAGATAAACATGTACATGTATACATACAATTCACATCTCAATTCATTTCACAAACAAAAAACATCCAATTCACATCGCACTTCATTTCACAAACATAAAGCATCCATTTCGCAAATCAATTAATTGAAATGAAATAAAATATCCATTAACAAATACACAATTACAAAAGATCTACATTGCATTTGCACTTAGATGGTAACATTGCATTTTTTATTGCTCTATCACTCCGGAATCGAGGTCTCGCGAAAGGAACAGATCCATAATCAACGAACTTCTCAGGCTGCACAAGCTATACTTAGATGGTGCATGATTGCCATTCAAGTATTGCTTGTGCAGCTGACAAGTTCGTTGATTATGGATTCATTTCTTTCGCGAGACCTCAATTCCGGAGTGATAAGAGCAATAAAAAATCATTGTGCGCAGTGGAACTCTCCATCTGATCTTATGACTTTAGACCACAAAAACCAAGCGCACTCTCCTCGAATTAGTGCAAGGTCCGACACGTATAACCCTTTTTGAAACCCCTCCGAATCAAGTACGCTTCAATTTGCCCTCGGTTCTTAAACATCTTTAAATTCTCGCAGTCAGTGCATGGACAGTACATATATTCCACCCCCTTATTCAGCATATCCTCCTCGGCAGCTCTTATAAAAGCAAACATGCCATTAATGTACTCTTCACTCACACGGCTCGCGGCATTCATTCAGCTTCGGTCCTACGTTATGTATATATGTAAATTAAATTAAAAATTAAATTAATTAATTATTACTACATATATACCGGCCACATGCATTGTGGCATAATTTGCTAGCTTAATTCATATTATAAACACAACAACTATTATATAACCAACAATTTTGCAAACCATCTTCAATAACACTCACCAATTACTTAGATCTAAATTGTAATGCAAAGAAAAATAAATTTCATTACTAACCATATCTAGAGCAACCAGGAAAGTATGAATCTTCAAAGCTCAATCTCTGCCTCCTCCCACCAAATTAATTGGCCTGAATCGCCTAGCTTGTCTCCTGAGCGAAAGAGTGCAGCACCGGCTAGATCTGGATCGAAATGAAGACAGATGCTGTTCTAATAGCGCAATAAATGCCTAGCTCATTATCACAGACGGTTTTTAATAAAAAACCGTCTGTGATAATTCCAGATTATCAGAGATGGTTTTTAATACAAATCGTTTGTGATACTTTAGTATAACAGACGGTTCATTGGTAAGAACCGTCTGTGATACGTGTTTTCTCCGACGCCACCAATGCAGACGGTGTCCAAATTAAAACCGTCTATGTTAGTGTCGGTCACAGACGGTTTTGTCAAACCGCCTGTGATTGGCCGTTTAGTATTGGCTTTTCTGTAGTAGTGGAACAAGCTTGTTACATTGTTTGATGCAATAACAAACGGATGGGATAATTTTAAATTTAAAAGGACACTCGCGGAGGAGAAGAAATATGTGGATAGAGATTCAGCATGACTGTGCTGCTATCACTCTAGCAGAGCGGGAAGATGAGATTACGTAGGACCCAATGGTAACAGAGGGAGAGATGAACGGTGTCTCATAAATTTTCTTGAAGTATTCTTAAACTTTTTACTTCAATAGCTACAGAGTTATGAAGATTAGAATTGAAAGTCAAAAACAAAGCAATAATCTAAAAAAAGAGCTAGGCTCTGTACCAGAGCGGTCTAACCGGTCACAGCGTCGCGGTCTGGCCGGTAGCTGTCTTGCAGTCTGACCGGGGACGCCCTAGTGGTCTGACGAGCGTCAACCAAGAGGTCTGACCGTCGACCGGTGTGATCGGGCCAGGCAACGGTCTGACTGCTCCCCTATTCCTAGCGTAGAAAATATCAGCCCAGTCCATAATAACCACTTCTGGTGCAACTCCCAAAATCTATAGCTAAATGAGGTAAAACTTTGCACATACCTTGCTTAGGGTCTCAGGAAACTATTTCATCTAAGGATCGCTTGAATCATTGTCAAACTTCCGACCTTCTTCAAGAATAAGCAAAGTTGCAATAAAACCGGCAAAAATAAAAAACTTGGGATATGACTTGCTCATAGGTAAAGGATAGTCATGATGGTTCTAGTTGTATTCTTACATATCATAGCAAGTAAAATATCCTAAATATTCAAAGCAAAAACCTTAAGATCAAGAAACTTTAATATTAAGCCAAAACCAAGCAAAATCGGGTAGCATCGAAACCTTCAAAACTGGTGCCTAAATGGATGGGATTTGATCTACATAAGTTATCTCCATCAGTTGCACGTCCTTGACACATAACAAGATCAAGAAGGGAAGATAAGACATCAAAACCAACAAGAACCAGGGCAAATCAACCAAAACAAGGAGACACCATAGGTGGTGAATAAAGTTGATATATTGCTACCCGAGGATAAAGATGTTATAGCTACTTCACCTAGAGGACAATAGAGCACATGACATCACTCACTCTTCTCTAACCTTAATCCTAGAATACAATATTTGAATCTTGAATGGTTAGCTTGCAAGCCTCTATCCCAACCCATTAAATAGATGAGGCAACAAGGCCACATCTAATCCTAATGGATACTATCTAGTAACATTTTTGGGAAAACCCGTTAACCCCACACAACATGGATTTTACTAACACATTTAATTTATGCATGTTTTTCAAAGAACATGAGCCCAAATCTGCTAAATCTTTAGCCTTTGATCCACTTGATCTTCTCAATATCTCTTTGACATAAACCAGTTTCTAAAGCATGACTCAAGCCCATGGTTTTGATCCAATGAAATTTTCGGCATTTGGCAAATTACAAAAATACCCTAACCTTGACTCAGTCTTCATCTTCCCTTACAAGTAATCATCATGCTCACCACGTGTAGGTAGACCAATGGCTTGCCAAGCATCCCCATTTCTCTCATGTTTTGGTTCCATTAGACCATGCATCACTTGGATCAACCAAACCACTTGGTGCAACCCATCACTCAATCCATCCCTATAATATTTCCTATCTTTCTCATACCATGCTTGAGCTCAACCATCTCACTGATATCCTTGACTGTTCTGGGCCTTGGCTCCTCCATGAGCGTAGCCCCGATCCACGCTATTGACCATGGTTGACTCCAAAGTTTCCTGCACAACCAAAGAAAAAGAATCGTTTCCAGGCATAAGTTCTTCACAACTTGACACACATTAGGTAAAATAAGCTTCATGCAACATAAATGCACTAACTAATTTCCCAAAATGACAGAACCAAACTTCAAGGCCGGTCTGACCACCAAGTAGGGACCAGTTTGCAACTGTTCTGGAAATTTGCAACTGCCATTAAAATTTTGGTCATACTGCTCAAAGTGCTTTGACTGGCAACACATCGACGGTCTGACCAGCAACAAACCAGTGGTCAGACCGATGGTTAGCCAGCGGCCAGACTGGTTTGTCTGATAACAAACCTAACACAATGTTTAATTTTCAGCTCCACAAACTTGGCAATGGTTCATCACAATGTTATCTGAGCCCTTCTCGCAAGGTCATTCAATCTCCCCTTTAATGAACACATTGGCAATTTCTCGAAAATATAAATAGGAGATGGTTTTAGAAGTAAAGGAATTTTGCAAAGAGAAGCTCAAAATAGTCACAAAAGATTTGGAATGACTGAAAAACCATATAAACAAGAAATGGGGTGAAGCCACTAAATATAGCAAGGTTTACCAAAAGGCTTCAACTTCACAAGAGAAATTGAGAAATCTCACTTTAGGTCCATATGAAAGAACATTATTCTATTTGACCTTAGTCATGGTGAGAAGAGATTGATCAAGAGAATCACAGCAAAACACAAAAAGCTCCAACTTAGCAAAAAATTCTCACAAAAAACTCCAAAACATGCTTTCTTTCTTTCACTTTGCTAAAACATGCATTTTTTACAATCTTTCTTCCCTTTGACGGTAGAGTTATCAAGATGCATGGAAGAAAATAGAGTATGGATGACATGAAGTGACTGTATTTTATTTATTTTTAGCTTGATAAAGAGCTATAAAAATTATTCAAAGTGACTCTACAAGTATTATGCCAAGCCATAATATGTGAATTAGCTATCTAGATCATGGTAATCCATATAGAGCAAAGTTAAGCCAAATGAACAAGAAAATAAAATTAAATGGATTTTTAGCATGTCAAGTTGCTCGAAGGTATAGTTTAGCAAAAGTTATAAAAAATGAGCCAAGTCATATCAATAAACTAAATGGAACCAAGAAGCTATAGTTGAGTCATTTAATAGTGCTACAAGTTCAAGATTGAATCATTTTGTTCAAGCACATAGATTGAGCACAATTGGCAATTTTTTGAAACACATTTTGGTCTTATCATAGCAATGCAAGTCTTGCACTAGGAGCCATCCACAACTGCTTCCTAAACTTCAACCATTTTGTTTTCTTCACTTGAATTTGCCATGTGCTAGATCTCAAGCCTTATTCTGACCATCCCAAGCAAGAAGCTTAATAGTATTATCATGGTCATCCAAAACTCCTCTTGAATTTATGCCTATTGCAATGGCAAGCCTTCTGGTCCGTGGGATCTTCATCCTCATCAAAAACCAGCGCGGTAGAAGTGGCAATTAGAGTAGATATTGGCTTGCTGCTTCCCATATCAAAACACCAAAGAAGCTTCTTAGTGTACTTACTTTGATGGATGAAAGTCCCTTCCTTCAGTTGCTTGATTTGAAGACCAAGAAATAAAGTCAGCTCACCCATCATAGTCATCTCGAATTCCCTACTAATCAAATCTGAAAATCTAGACACCAAAGCATGAGAGGAGTTACCAAAGAATATATCATCCATATAAATCTGAACAAGAAGGAAATCACTGCCATGCCTACGAGTGAACAAAGTTTTATGTAATATTTCTATTTTAAAATCATTCTTAACCACAAACCTCTTAAGCCTATCATACCTAGCTCTAGGGGTTGCTTCAATCCATACAAGACTTTAGAGAGTTTACACACATGGTTTAGGAACTTGGGATTTTTAAAACCAGGAGAGTATTTAACATAGACCACTACTGCAAAAAGGGTCATCATAGACGGTTTTTTGAACTGCCTGAATTTATATGTTAGTGAAAATCGGAGGTTATCACCGGCGGTTTGTGAGCCGTCTGTGATAAAAACAACACAGATAGTTTGTAACTAGAACCGTTTATAAAGAAAACTATTACAAATGGCTCGAACTAAAAACTATCTGCGATATTCACACATCACAGATAGTTCTAGTTACCAACCGTCTATGATTGGCGAGTATCACAGACAGTTGGTATATAGAATCATCTGTGATAGTCCTTCATAAAGAATTTATTACGCAAATAGTCTATGATAGTTCATTCTGTACCTAAATTTTTTTTCTATTTTTTGGCTAGTCTCAAGAAATAATGTTACCTATGCCCTTTGAAAATAAGCAAATACAGTGACAAACACAACAGTACATTCCATTTCCATTGAGATTAGAATCCACCATTATAGCATAACAAGATAACAAACCTAACTCTTTAACATGGCAACAGTAGAAGCTGGATGCAGCGCACAATGTCCTTGACGCCTGCCATCAAGGAAGAGAGGGGGGCATCGGATGGCGGTCGGATATCACTGGCAATGGAGATGCAGTGGTAGCATCACCTTTGTGTCATGACGGTGAGACTACACAAGACACTCTTACGACACTTACAACAAGAGTGTGTTGTGCAGTCAACCATGGTGTCACAACGGAGGCGCTAGCTCACGACGGTAGTCGGCGTCGTTGAGGAACAAGTTAGGAGTGGATGAACTAGCTAGGAGCAGCAGTGCACCGTGGTGTCACAAAGGAGGCAGAGGAGCTAGCTCATAGTGGTCGAGGGGAGGATGCAGGAAGCTGCCAGTGGATGAACTCACGCGTGACTGCCGGTGGAAAGAGAGAGGGGGATTAATTAATAAGGGCCGAGTGGTGGGAGGAACTGGTGCCTGCCATTTGATGTGAAGAGAATGGACGGGTGAGATCGAAATACTGGGGGATACGCCACGGATCGGTGATGTGTCATTATCAGAGACGGTTTGTTATACGAACCGTATGTGATAATGCACATATCAGAGATGGTTTGTTATACGAACCGTCTGTGATAAGTTATATGTTAGAGACGGTTTGTTATATGAACTGTCTATGATATTAATATCAGAGATGATTTGGTATACGAACCGTCTGTGATAACGCTTAAATATGCGTGCCCTAATGCAGCTCTTCTAAACTGTCCTCTTCCTCATCTTCTTCACCAGATTTCTTAATGGCATCTAATATTCTTTTGATCTCCTTCATCTCATCTATCCATCATGAGTTGTTCGACCGCAACCTTACATAGGCGGCCAACAATTTACGTCTGGAGCAGCTCCTCCGCTCACTCCTTACTCTCCTTCCTTGACTTACTTCCATCCGTCAGCTGGACCCCATCATCTGCCATCGACGGAGGTGTCTCGTTGCCACTCAGGAAAGGGAAACTGCCCTCAGCCTCATTCTTCTCTGTAATGTGCGCAAAGCAGAAGAAGCTCTTGCGGCAGTGAAGAGACACATGGATGACATTGCCGATCAAGCAGAAGCAGCCGGTCCTAAGGAAGCTTATCATGGCATCCTCTTTGAAATTATGTGCCATGCTAATGATTTACCTAGGCTAGATGAGGAAGTGGAGAGTGCAAGGGCAATCTTCACGGCATTCGAGAACTCAGCGGCTGATCCTCCAACTCCAAAAGTCAAAGAAGAAGCATATGAAGCCTAGAAGACTAAGATTTGGGAATCTCTTTTTTTTTGACACTTTTGTAATAAATTTTCCTTGATTTTGTCTTTTGTAAAGTGACTAGTCACACCGGCACATTTATTTGTTCCATCTTAGTAGCTTCTGTAGTTCATACAAGGGACAAAACACAGACGATTGTAAATAAAAACTGTTTGTGATAGTTTCACAGATGGTTCTAATTAAAAACAGTCTGTGATAATGTGTATATCACAGACGGTTTTTAATTATAACTGTATGTGATAGTTTCAGAAACGGTTTTAGCCATAAACCGTCTGTAATAATTAAAGCACAGACGGCTTCCACACGAACCGTCTATGGTGAGGCGTCCAGTATAGCGTATTTTGTAGTGGTGAGTGAAGCATGGGTGATGCTTCCAGGAGAAGTCTTGGAAAAGAGGCAATAGAGCGGCATTTTGGTAAAAGTGCTCAATACCGAAAAAGGTTACGGTTTGTAAAACCATGGCGCTTGATTTAATGTTCTAGGTCAAGGAGTCTCCACAAAGGACATGGAAGTCATATTTTGAGAAGCGTGCATGTGTTAGGTTATCGAGTTAGCCCATATAAGAGGGGATGAAACCCAACTAGAGATGCTAGTTAGGGATTTTTTTTAAGTCTCCACTATGCAAGGAGGGAGGATTGAGAGAGTTAGGACTCCACCAATTTCTAGCCTGTTTACTGATGTGGTTTTGATTGCTGGGATATCTTAGAACCTATCTAAGGCTATCTTGGCTATCCAGAATCCACAACCTTGCTTAGATCAAAGTCTTTTTCTTTTGCCCGGTTTTAGTGCAACTTTCTATGTAATGGATAAATGTTGTAACTTTGACAACAATTCCTGAAATCATTGGTTGGAATAGGTGATTTAGAGCTTTGGATCGAAAGTTAGATCAATTTGTGAATTGGTCACCATTCAGAAAATTAGTTCTATCTTAAAGGAGAGGACAGATTGCCTGAGATAGTGGTCATACTACTCACCGGTAAGACCGCCAACCAACAAGTGGTGAGACCATCGACTAGTTAGAGGTCAAACCATCTAGAGTATGTTAAGGTATGTTTTACTTAGTTTTCATAGTGCTTTCACTATGGTTGCTTATGCTCTAATCTTCATAGATCATCATAGTTACTGGAGTGAAAGACTCTAAGAATCTTGAGGGAAAAGATTTTTAAGAAACCATTATTCGTGTGGCTCATATTCAGCCCTCTTCTTGTCACCTTCTCGGTCCTACAGTGACATGTGCCAATGACCAGACCTAGTACTTAGGGTTGTTGTTTCAAGCATGAGAGACGTGTCCAAGTATTTGTCTTTTGTATTGTTTGTGAAAACAAAATGACAACAGAACACATAGGGAACACTGTATTTCATTAATTTTGTATTGAATATACAAAATTACATGCTCTCGTAGGAGTTCATTTTTTGTATTTTGCATATATGTTTAAGGAGGTATTTGACTAGAGATTGCATAGTTCGTCGATTCCTAGCTCCTTTGCATGGTGTCCCGGTTAATAGCATCTATATGACAAGCCTCTAGAATACCCTCGATTAAACTGTGCTGCCATTGTCATATTTGAATTTATGTTGCTCATCCAAATACATGTGTGGTGTTGGTGGAGATGCAAGTGGTGATGATGTGGGTGTGATGCGGATGGCTTTGTTTTGCCGATGTTCGGCCATGTATCATCGTGCCCAGTCATGTATACACCTAACTTCATTGGACGCGGACATGTGTGTTGCCGTTGCCTTGTCCGTGCCCAGTAACGGGGTGTCTGGCCCAATGTCCATTTGGGATGTGTTGATGGGGTCATAACCTTGCCTCTAGCCTCATCGGTTGTAGACAGATGATAGTATGAACACGTCTTGTCTTGTCGGTCATAGACGTATGATAATAAGGATGGTAATAAAGTGGCATTTGTCGGCATCCAGTCATGGTGTGATGTATGAGAATTCATGCAAATTGCCTGCCTCAGTCTTGCAGCTAACGACGTGCATATGGTGCATTGGACGATGCTTGCTTTGAAACATCAAATAATCTTGCTCATGGGAAGGACAAAATAATATGATATGATATTCTCCTTTAGCAGAAATACTAGTTTGTGTAGAGTTCGTGGTCTGTTCTTCACCAACCGGGAAGCTGGGCTACGTTTTGTTTTGTTTTTGCCAGCTCTAACATTGGGAGAATCCACACCATGCTTACGTGGATTATATGGCTAGTTCCGTCGTATTGGAAAAACCTGAACCATGATCGCTTATTCGCTTTGATCTATAGCCAATTCTCACTTCAATAGCAAACTGACTATGTGGGCTGATTTGGGTGTGTACTTATCCCATTGGTCTCCCAACCGAACCGGCCAAGAAGACAGCCGTGGGATAGGCTGACGTAACTATCTTGTCATCGATTTGCATTATACATGTTGATCTCTGATTTTCCAGAGATCATATGTTTTAAACCGATAGTTTGTAACGTCCTAAATTTTGGATGTTTGAAATTTTGAGTAATTTAAAACTTTTGTTTGCGTCTTACTGGCATTTGAATTTTTGGTTCAAAATCTTATTTGGTTTTTCCTGATTTTTGTGCTGAGCAAAATAAATAACTGGAAGTAAACCTCAAATATAAATAAGAGTTATGACGATAAAAGGTAAGAAATAACTTTGAGGAGTTTAAAACTCTAAGAATCAAAATACCAAAAATCTTGAATTCAGATTCAAGTCGATAAAAGGCAACCAAAAGGAATATTAGAATATATTTCTAGATGATTAAACTGGAAGTTCCTTTCCTTTACTTTAATTAGCATATAATATAAAGGTTGGACATTCAAAAATTTATGTATATAATTCATAGCAAAATAATAGAAAACTAAAGTTTTAAATACGAATATGAAAAGATGATCCAGTATAAGGAGGGAGAAACCTGAATTTAAAATACAAAGTCTTACTGTGGAAATAACGACATGAATAGTAATATAGAGAATATAAATATTAAAAATTTGGAGAGCAAGCAAAATAAGCAAACAATAAAAAAATATATATATATTAATGCAACCTTGTATAAAAAAAGGAGAAAAGAGGCAGGGGCCGGCCCGGCCAGCCAGCCAGTTTGCCCAATCGGCCTCCCCGCACCCCTGTCTTCCTCCCCTCCGCGCATGCCTTCGGACCAGGGGCCGAAGACCCCTCCCTCGCGACGCCTTCGGACAACAGTACCACGGCGTCATGCCGCGCACGTCATCAGGGACCCCACCGCCATCTCGTCGCCCAGATGGCGCTGCGTCATCCTCTTCCGCACCAGCTCCCGTCTACTCCCCCTTTTTTCCCGCGCGGTCTCCGCCGAGGAAGCCGTGATGTTTCATCCCTGCTGTACGTCTCCCCGTCCTCGGTTATCGTCATCCATAGCTGCTCCCTGCAGCATTAAAATGGGCGGTCCGGTCGGTCGGTTGGCTCTGTAGCCATGTCGATCCAGCGCCGCCGTCCATGACCGGCCAACAGCCCTCCTCGGCGCCCGCGCGATTCGCCCTCTATAAAACCCTGGCCAAGGCCTCCATCCGCATCGAAACACTCTCCACTTCCTCTCCCAGCAAGCAATTGAGCTCTAGTGCCTCCGTTGCTCGCCGGCGCCGTTCTCTTCCCCACGGTCGGCCACCCAGCCGCCGCCGCCCCCACTGCACCATGGTCAAATTACTCGCGCCCACACCATCTCCCGGACACCGTGAGGCCGAATCCACCCTCGACCGAGCCTCCCCGGACCTGTAGCTCGCCGGCGACAACCTTATCCCGAGCCCGCCGCCGCCACACGCGGCCGACCTACCTCCGACGGCTCCCGTCCGCTTCCGGCCCTACCGACGGCTTCCTCGTGACACCGGTGTTCCATTTCACCCGTCACCCCCAACCCTCCGGCGACCCACCGCCGACCGCACCGCCGCCTCCTCCGCCCCGGCCTTCCTCTGTTCGGGCTCCCTGTTGCCGCTCGGGTTAAGAAAATACAGCGCCCCTTACAGGTAAGCAAGACCCGAGAGAACTCCTGGCTTTCAGCGCTGCGCTAAGAGTCCACCAGGCCGCGCGCTTTCGAGCCACCGCTCCGCCGTGCCGGGTGGGTTTAGAGCGATTTATTTTTTTGGTTGGTTACTGTAGCCAGTGGGTTTAGCCGAAATAGTAGGGGAGTGAGAAGAACTTATAGGGGCATATGTAAATTCTTTTTGCATGAATAGCTAGCTTGGGCCATGAAATGTTATGTGTGTATATATATATACACATATCCATATGTGTACATATGAGCATATATAAGAAATAACCCTTTTTAAATCTTTAGCAATAAAACAGAATGAATGATTAGGGTGATTGCTCGCATAAAATAATAACCCATTAAACAAAGGATGTAGAAATCAATCATTAGCAAGATAGGTTATAAGATATTATCAATAACCTAGGCCGTGACATCCAAATATAATTAGAGAATGCATTATACTAAAATGGCTATGATTAAACTTTAGCTAATCAAAATGGGATTATTATGGTACCAAAGCAGATAAAGTAAATATCTAAAGTTTGTCCAATCCCATATCTGCCTAATGAGACCCAAAAACTTGAAATTGGAGTTATTTGGATTTTCTATTGGATGTTATTTGGTTCGCTGATTGCCTTGTCTTTTTATCCAAAATTTTTGCGCACGTTAAAAATAGCGTACGAGGCACACGAGGAGGAAGCCGAGGCAGCAGTACTAGAAGCTTCCGACAACCCAGAACCCATCGACTGTGACCAAGGCGAGTCAATACTTTGATCATGTTGATCCTACATTTTCTGCAAAGTATTTTGGTTTAAATTATCAAAATTGCATGCTGTTATTTTATATGCAAATCCATGTTTAATTTAGAATTCTAGTTAAATGCCTATTATCTAACTTGATTAATATTGCCCCTCCTTTGTAATATTTGAACATGAGAACCTTGTCACCCTAGCAAAATTATAATAGTAACCTTTGGAAAATAACTCCCTAAATATATGCATGCTTAGTATTGTTTAGATACTCATGGGCGCGACTTTTAATCTTGAGAAAAATTGGTTGGGCAGTCATGGTGGTAATGACTGGTGTATGTTGGATATGGTTATTTTATATTCCCAAAAACCTCGAATTGCTTATTTATCTGGGCGGACGGTTCGGGGGTATGGTGCAGGTGTGCACGAGAGTGTGGTTTGTGGTAGAGCCGAGGACTGAATCTTGTCATGACCTCCTGTGTAAAACAAGTACAACCACAAGTCTGTAAAGTACAACTTGGCTTAGTAAATTTACCGGACCCTGAAAGTCATCATCATGGCAGTAGTGCAAGGGGCTGTCTGGGTGGCGGACTTGAATGGGACACCGCAAGTGGCTGTCTAGGTGGCGGGCTTGAGGGTGAAGTTCTTCTGCGGCGTGCTAGCAGTGTGGGTAGCCAGCTGCTAGGCACATAGGAGGGGAACATCCCACACAACCTATGAGACCTGCCGCAAGCGGGACAAGCTCATAGGGGTGAGATGACGGAAGGGGCGAGGTACTTTGAACGGTTACTGTGATGGTTGGCTCAACTGCACGACTAAGGAATCGTGTGGGGCAACGAGTGAACTATCTCTTGTGGGTAAAGTGTGCAAACTCTGCAGAGTCAAAACTATTCGAATAGCCGTGCCCACGGTCAAGGGCGGACATGGGAACTTAACCAGATATAGTTCTATTTCAAAATACTTTGTGGATGGGATGGAAAAGTGGAGGGCAGCGGAAGCCCTGATTTGAGTTGTCCTGGGTGTCGTCCCAGTGGTAAGTTAAGCGGCTATAACGCTGAAATATGTTGTATGGTGCAGATGCCATGTAATGGTGGATGGAATCTGTGTCAATTATAAGATCAACTTACTTTACAAATATAAGCCTTGAGTTAAAAATTGCTAGGTCTTAGGGATTTTTAAGTAATTGTATTCAAAAGCACTCTTCGCAAAATAAAATAAGCCCGAGCCATCCTTTGACAAGCCATACATGTTATATATTGCATTTTGTGTGTTGGCTTGCGAGCACGGTGGTTTGTGCTCATATTCGCATTTCCAAAACAGAAACAGGGACACAGGACCATTATGCTTTCGAGGAGTCTCCCGCCGCGGAGGAAAAGAACAACGAAAGGAACTAAGGCGTAGGCCACGATGGTTAGACATAGACAAGTGGACTCATGGCGGTGTGTGCACGTAGGTTACCGGTTTTTCCCCGGTGACATATAATGCACACATTACCCTACTAGTCGCTTGCCTGTGGATTTTGGGTTTACTTTTGCTACTATTTCCGCTGCATGTATGTAATGAAGACATTTGGCCAAAGCGGCCCTTTTGTAAACATTCACCCGACGTGGTGTATTTCAAATTCTGTAATATTATTATGCGATGTATGACATGATTCAGCAATATACCTGTGTGCACTAACTACTGATCCAGGGATTAGTGCAGTGAAACACAGTAGATTCCGGATTGAAAAATCTGGGTCTGACATAGTTGGATTTACATCCGTTTTAACCGTTATTTTTTTTTGCAACGAATCCAATCAAAGGAGTCCAATGTTGCATATGTACTATGTGTAGGAAATAAAATATTTGACGTGGCACGGACCCTCGTGTTATGTCATATTCTTGCTCTGGAAAATTTTGTATGCCACATATATTGACTTACACCCCGCTTATTTCGGCTTGACCTTATGGCTTCTAGTTTATTTTTCACTATTCATAAATTTCACCTTTTTCTAAACTTTTGGTTTTTTTAGCTTTTTTGCCGGTTCTTTTTTCCGTATTCGTTTGCGTTGTCCGTGATGACCTAACATATTTTTTCTATTTTTAAATTTAATTATGCCAAATAAACCACCTTTAGTTACAGTGTAATTTCAATTAGTTACAGTGTAATTTTAGCCATAAGCCACTATTTTTCAGCCCAACTAAACGGGCCTTACACGTGGGCCACTGCTTCTTCATTTATTTATTTACTCTTTTATTAATGAATCTTGCGTACAAAATTTCATTAAACATGGATGACATGCACAAGTACTAGAACTACGTGAGTGTTTCTCCTGTGGAACGTACTAAAAGAGATGCACAAAATTTCATCAAACACTGTGCAGAAAACTAACTAAAAAAATAAAAAAACATATAAAGTTATTATTCACTGAAAGTTAGTAGTCATTCAGGTTCACTACTACAGAAAGCCTCATAGTAGACGCCTCATCACAGACGGTTTTGTGAAACCGTCTCGGTCTTACTATTACGCACGGTTGTAATTTGGAGGCCGTCTGTGGTATTTGTGGCGGGAAAAGGATTATCACAGACGGTCGGTCTATATTAAGAACCGTCAGTGATAATCTCAGATTATCCTGACGGTTTTAAAACAAATGCGTGATAATAACTCTAAGGCATTTATTACGCTGCTCAGACCGCATCTGTCTTCATTTCGATCCAGATCTAGCCACTGCTGCGCACTTTTTCACTCGGGAGGAAGCTAAGCGATTTCAGACCAGTTAATTTGGTGGGAAGAGGCAGAGATTGAGCTTTGATCGAAGATTCAGACTTTCTTGGTTGCTCTAGATATGGTTAGTAATGAAATTTATTTTTTCTTTAATTGCATTACAATTTAGGTCTAAGTAATCCATGAGTGTTATTGAAGATGGTTAATTTGCAAAATTGTTGGTTATATAATAGCTATTGTGTTTATAATATGAATTGAGCTAGCAAATTAAGTCTCAATATAATAAATGTGGCTGGTATATATGTAGTAATTATAATTAGTTAATCTAGATTTTAATACTAAGTTGTTATATATGTACGTAACGTAGGACCGAAGCTGGATGTATGCCGCGAGCCATGTGAGTGAAGAGTACATTAATGGTGTGTCTGCTTTTATAAGAGCCGCCGAGGAGGATATGTTGAATAAGGGGGTGGAATATATGTGCTGTCTATGCACTGATTGCGAGAATTTGAAGATGTTTAAGAATCGAGGGCAAATTGAAGCGCACTTGATTCGGAGGGGTTTCAAAAAGGATTATACGTGTTGGACCAGTCATGGCGAAGTGAATGATCATATGCCGCCGGATGACATCGCCGGTGAAGCGAATGATATACCGCCGGATGACATCGCCGGTGAAGTGAATGACATGCCGCCGGCTAATGTCGATTATGGTTCGGATTCGGATAGGTTGCACGATGATAATCTGGATCAGATGCTTCGCGATGTAGAAGAGAACTATGATGAGAGAGAGTATGTTGAATTCCGCGGCTTGATGGAGGACTCGGAGAAACCTTTGTACACGGGCTACAAGTACATGAGGTTGTCGGCCGTGCTTGAACTGTTGAAATTGAAGGCAAGCAACGGTTGGTCCGACAAGAGTTTCACGACGCTGCTAGGTCTTTTAGCGGACATGCTTCCGGAGGAAAATGAGTTGCCTAAAACCACGTATAAAGCCAAGAAGGTTCTTTGTCCGTTGGGAATGGAAGTAGAAAGAATACATGCATGCCCGAACGACTGTATCCTCTACCGTAAAGAGTATGCAAACATGCATGTATGTCCGGCGTGCAACGCATCCCGATACATTTATGGTGTATGAAGCGAAAGTACATTTTACTGTCGATACTTATCCAAGTGCCAAAACAACCTGGGAATGATATCGATGTGTTCCTAGAACCGTTGGTGGAAAATCTAAAAGTACTGTGGAACGAAGGGGTACAGGTATGGGATGCATACAAACGAGAGAACTTCACTCTACGCTCCTTATTGTTCTGCACCATAAATGATTATCCTGCCCTTGGTAACCTATCGGGCCATAGTACAAAAGGTGCCAAAGCTTGTACTCACTGTTTAGATGGTACCGAGAGTGTGTGGCTGAGACATTCACGCAAAACCGTCTACATGCGTCACCGCCGGTTCCTTCGGAGGGCTCACCCATACCGCAAGATGAAGAAACAATTTGACGGAGAGAAGAAAGACGGTTCAGCTCCAAGGCATTTAAGGGGACACGAGGTTTATGATATGGTTAAAGATTTAGATGTTGTCCTCGGAAAGGGACGTAAATTGAGGGCTCATGAGAAGAACACCTGGAAGAAGAGATCAATATTTTGGGACTTACCTTATTGGGAGTACCTAGATGTTCAGCACTGCATCGACGTCATGCACGTAGAAAAGAATATGTGCGACAGCTTAATTGGTCTCTTACTGAACATCCGTGATAAAACAAAGGACGGCGTCAACGCACGGCTTGACTTGGCTGACATGGACATCAGGCCTGAGTTAGCACCGACATGCACTGATAATGGACGAATGTACCTTCCCCCTGCGTGTTACACTAAGTCCAAGGTTGAGAAAATAGAACTGTGCCAGTACTTGCATGGTGTCAAAGTTCCGTCTGGTTACTCCGGCAACGTGAAGAAACTTGTTTCAATGCAAGATTTGAAGTTAAATGGCATGAAATCTCATGATTGTCATGTGCTGATGACACAGATGCTCCCTATTGCAATTAGAAATATTTTGCCGATCAAAGTCCGAGAGACAATCATGAGGCTATGTTATTTCTTTAACACAATTGCTCAGAAGGTCATCGATCCCGAGGACTAGATGCTCTGCAGGACGAGGTGGTGATGACTCTATGTCACCTTGAAATGTATTTCCCTCCTTCATTTTTCGATATCATGGTACATCTCATTGTTCATGTTGTGTGGGAGATAAAAATATGCGGGTCCGTATTCCTACGTAGCATGTACCCATTTGAGAGGTTCATGGGAATTGTCAAGTCCTACGTACGGAATCGTTCTCGGCCGGAGGGCAGCATCGTCGAAGGTTATGCAAGTGAAGAGGTCATTGAGTTTTGTGTCGATTATATGGCTCAAATTCAACCGATAGGTGTCCCTCAATCTCGTCATGAGGGGAGGCTGAAGGGTCTCGGAACTATCGGAAGGAAAGCAATCACTCCAGATATGGACACGTATACTCAAGCCATTTCACGATGTTGCAACACATGACTAAAGTGGCGCCTTATGTGGACCAGCACAAGGATGTGCTTCGACAACAGAATTCGGAGCGGCCGGATGTTTGGATCATTGTAACATCCTGATTTTCAGAGCCTTTTTGAAGTTTTTAAAATAAAATTCACCATTTGGATTTTTCTGGAATTAATTAAAGCTTAATTGGAATTGTTATGAATTAAAAGGGTTTATTGTGATTAAGTTAAACATTAACATTTGCCAAGAATATTTTATTTGAGTTCCTTGAGCCTCAAGGGCTTTTCTGTAATTTTCGGGTTTTTCTGGATTTATTTGCTATTTTCTAGAGCTCAAAAGCCTTTATTTGAATTTCTGAAAAAGGAAAATCCCAAAAATCCAAACCGGCCGGTGGGCCGAAACCCGCCAAGCCGCCCGGTCCAGCTCGCGCTCGCCGCGCCGCGCCGGCCTGCCCGCCGCTTCCCTTGCCACGCGCACGCATCCGTGTTCGCCCACGCCCGCCCCTCCGCTCGATGTGCGCCACGCGTCGCCCATCCCCGCTGCCGCCTTGCCCGCGCACCATCGATGCCGCTCGCTCGCCCGGTGCCACTGACGGGTGGGACCCACCTGTCAGGCGTCGTTTCCGGGAGGGACTCGTCTCCGAGTCCGGCTCGAACCCGCTGTCGGCGCCTTCCTTTTCCACCGCCGTCTCCGCCCCGGACTCGACGTCCGTGTCCGCCCGGGACTCTTCGTCTCCCGGGTATAAAAGGGGACCCGACCCCGGGGCTCTCCTCATCCCAAGCCGCCGCCTTCGCCGCCGTGCGCCGCCGCTGTTCCTCAGGGGCCGTCGCCTTCGCCTCGTCGGCCTCGTCGCCGTTCGCCGCCGTCCGTCTGCCGTCCGCCGTCTTTTGCCGCCGTCGTCGCCGCCGCCGGTGAGCCCCGCCGCCGCCCGATCGCCGCCGCCGCCGCCCCGAGCCACCGCCGCCCGCCCGCCCGCAACCCCGCGGTCGGCTCGGCCGCGTCCGCGCCGCGTCGCCTCGGTCCCAGCGCCGCGCGTCGTCGGCCGGCGCCGCCGCGCCACCGCCGCCTTCCGTGCGCCGGTCCAGCGTGCACCGTGCCTCTGCCCGGTGGGACCCGCATGTCAGCCGTACCCCCGTGGACCATGCCGAGTCAGCCAGCCACGTCAGCCCTAGCCGCTTGCGCCAGCAGTCGGTCAGCTCCACTGTGCCGTGCGCCGAGTCCACCGTAGACCCATTCTCCCGTGCACCGGTCCACAGCACAGTGCCTTTTTCGAATTTCCCCGAATTGCTGTAGATTTATTTTTTCCAAGAGCCCGTTCTCCCTCGTCCTAGCTCCGATTGACCCGATTCTTTTTCCAAAATTCATCTAAAATTGAGCTCTACCTTTTGGTTCAGGTTTGAAAGTTTTTGGAGTTCATTTGTATTTTATTTGATTTTATTTTGTCTTTTCGAATTGCTTTCTCTCTCGTTAGATCACGTGTTCGAGGGAGCGGAAGTTGGATTCGAAGATCAAGAGCCCTCAGCTGAGCAAGGCCAAGGCAAGTCGTGTCCTTTGATCATGTTGAACCCAGTTTTCAAATCTATTATGTATTATGTTGTTTTAAATTATCATGCATTGCTACTTTATTATAAAACCCTTGTATTGGTAGTTAATGACCTAATAGATTATTCCTCCTTGATAATTTGAATGCCATGATTCCATTGTCACCATAGAATGGGAAATTACTTAGTGATGCAATATTAGTTGTCACATGGGTTGTGCGTCTAAATTGCTTAGCCAGGCTTATTGCTAGTACGTTGGGTTTCTCATCACATGTGGTTAATTAGTCTTGACTTAATGAGATATTGAATCGTGGTGGTAACCACATTGATAAAATTTGTGTGCCATGACATTGGGGTGTCATTGGTGTTGGTTATACAAATTGGATTTCACTTGGGCGATTGATCGTGCAGTAAAGGGGGTGCGAGAGGCACATGGGATGTGGATGTTTCGCCTGAGTAAATTTAAGGACTTAACTTTGTGCGCCATTGATCTGAGCCTTACCGTACTACCACATGTCCAGTATGGGATGGACCTGGCTAATTAATTTGGGATGTTTCAATTTCGGTTCCGTCATTGTGATGAGTGTGGTTTGGCGTGGCCATGAACCCACATCGGCGCAAGAGGGGGTGGGAGGCGAAACCTTAGCGAGGCGGAACTGGGTTGAGATTGAACATTGTAAAGGCCTTGTCATGATCTCCTCGCCGCACACCTAAGGAAGTGTGTAACTCGCGTGGCAATCCGGGATGATCATGTCTTGTGGGTAAAGTTGTACAACCTCTGCAGAGTGTAAAACTATTCGAATAGCCGTGTCCTCGGTCATGGACAATGCTCGGTGATTTCACACGATGGGTAGAGATTTCATAAAACCTGGTTGGGTTAAGTTGGGAAGTGAATGGTTAGTTCACGGGTGTTCATTTCATGGATCTTGGTTCATGGTGGATTCCTTGGGTGAATGGTCAGTTCACTTGTGGTCGGTCTCAATTCCTTTGGTTACTTATTTATTATCATTTACAAAGCTTGCTTTTCAATCTACTTGTTGTATTTACTTTAAATTGCTGCTTTATGCAAAATTAACCTTTCAGCCATCCATTGTTAAGCCTTGCATGTTATATTGCATTCATTTTTTACAAATGGCTTGCTGAGTACCAATGTACTCACGGCTTTATGCCCCTGTTGCTCAGTTGAGGAGGAGGAGAATCACCAGCAGGAGGTTCCAGAAGGAGAGTACTTCGACGTCTTCGCGGATTAGGCTTCGTTCTCCACTCGATAGCCTGTGGGCGTGTCGATTGGCTGCTACGCTTATTTCTGGTTTTCCGCTGCTAGTTTCTTTAAGCCTTTCAGGCTATTAATTGTAAGCTTGGCCATAAGGTCGCACTCTGATAATTATTAATAATATTTGAGTCTTTTCTTAGGAAATTGTGATATGTTCGATATTTCATCTTTGTTAATACTTGTGCATTCATGTATATGCTTACTGTTATGGTATATGCTTACTGTATATTCAAGTTTGTTATGGTTACTGTTATGGTTAGTTGCTTAGTTGCATTCATGTATATTCAAGTTTGTTAATCTTCCATATACTGAGATTGCCTGTGGGATTTACAGTTGCTCGATGATGATAAATTCATATACTGAGATTGGTTCATTCGGTTTTTGAGCTCTAATAGCTGTCGGTTCATGTAGTTTTCAGGTTATAGCATGTTATTAAATTGATCTGTTAGGATTTAATCTTGACAAGTTAAAAGACTGAATTATTGGGCAAAGTTAACTTGTATGGTCTTGATCTGAATGAATACTGATGTCTGAATATATGCATGCTGAATATATCTTGATCTTGAGATTGTAGAGTTTGTATCTAGAGCTCAAAATACTGAATTCATTATTTGGCATAACCAATCAAGGAAGAGTATATGATTTAGTAGCGGGACGGCCAAGATTAATCTTGTGCAACCCTACAATTTGAGAGCACAAATTAATCAATTAAAACTTGAGCTTGTTGCTAGTCTTAGTTGATACATGCCTTTTACATTATATATGTAGGTATATATATGTATATGTATGTATATACACATATATATGTATTGTAATCGCCTATATTGAGCGAAATAGATAGATATTGCATTTTCTTATCTTATGGTATGGCACTTTCTCATCGTATCCTAATAGACCCACAAAATGAGCGACATGTCACCCGCGCATTCTTCAACATCATCGCCGGAGGCGTCCGCTCCAACATCAAGACGCCAAGGAAGAGGGCTATCGAAGAAGCCTGAGGGCCGACAGACCATCACAGCAGTAACGCATCTGGGGTCCCTATCCTTCCTCAAAAAGCGGTAAACGCATTTCGAAGCATGGTCGGAATAGTTGTACGAGAACGAATTGAGATCACATACAATTCATGGAAGAACGTGCCTGACACTCGGAAACGTGAGCTGTGGACCGAAATTTTGGCATCGTTCGAGTTCCCAGAAGAACACCTATACGCTGTGCAACGACAAACCTACCTAGTGGCGTGCAAAGCATGGAAGAACTTCAAGAGCACGCTTGTCAGGAAATATGTGGAGACGGATGAAACGCCTTTTCATAAATACCCATTCCTAGAACCACAATGGGAAGAGTTCAAGGCGATGAAGACGTCCAAATATTTCAAAAGTACAAGTACGGCGCACAAGGCCCTCCAGGCAAAAAACACACACCCCCACAGACTTGGCACAGCTGGGTATGCGGGTAAAATCCTGATGGAGGAAGGAGGATGACACGGCAGCTGCACAGGACATCGCCCGCCGTTTCCAATATCCGGATGAGCGCTCGAAATTGGATTAGAGCAAGGTCATCTACAACGACATCGGGGGACGTCTCCTTTCGAAACCCTGCAGACCAGCAAGTGTCCCAGCGCCTGGTAAGATATCGATAGAACTACGTAGCTTGTAATTACTCCACAACTTCGTACAAATTGAAATGATATTTCGTGCTCTTGCAGGAAGACTGAGTTTTGATTCTACCCTGGGATCATTCCAGGGAACAAGGGAGAATGATATGCTCTTCGTGGCGCTGGGAAACAAGGAGCACCCGGGTCGTACGAGAGGCCTTGGGCTTTACGTTCCTTGGAAACATGGTTTCCAAGATGACTCTGGAATGTATCGGTGTAGGAAGAGAAACAAAGCCGAGCGTGACGCACAGCTACGAGAAGAGATCAAGAAATCTCTTAGAGAGGAGCTAATGGGTGAGCTGGCTGGTGTAATCAGAGATGAGGTGCGGAAACAAACAGAAAGTCAGCAGGCCGCTACCGCCGCTCCTGTGCTAGCTAGCCCGCACAACCATCCGAGTAGCTGCGCGTCCAATCCGACGCAAACCCAGGCCAAATTTCCTGTGGACGACATCCTGGTAATAATTATTACCTCTCGAATGCTTGCTCCATTGATAGGCCTATTCGAGTAGCTAATTTTGTATCATTATGTAGGAGCCTACGAAGTGCAGGCTCCAAGTGAGATATGGCTCCATTCCCTTGTACGCTGCTTGGGGCCAGTCCATTGGAACATTCATCGAGTGGCCCAAAAGCGAAATCTCCCTGGAGGCTTCTTCACGGTGGCGTGGACGAGCAACATGCGCTGGTGCCATCTCCATTACAAGACGATCGGTTCCACCACCGGATCTTTGCACGGTGCTATCTCCACGGTCATACTCGCCAAAGCAACATGCACCGGTGCTATCTCTATTACAAGACCAGTCGGTTCCACCACCGGATACTGCACCGGTGCTATCTCCACGGGTCCTATTCTCGCCAGAGCAACTTGCACTGCTGCTACCTTCAAAGTCGACTGCCGTGAGGTCAACCTATAGCCGAGGCAGCAAAGCCAGCAAGGGCAAAGCAAAGAAGACCAATGATAATATGCCGTACCTACCTTTGGCCCGCAAATTCGTGCTTGGCGAGCCGTTGCTCGAGCAAAAAGACCTCCAAAAGCTACCATATAGTTGCATGCAATTGCACACGTGGTATATGCAGCAGTCCAATAAGCTAGAGGGAGAACGGACTTCAAGTATCACTGTCAAATTCACGTCGGATGATTTACACCACAGTCTTCAAGAGTGTATGTTCGTGGTCGCCTTTGAGGATTTATTCGATCTGTTCACGCTCAACGCTCTTGACGTCTCAATCATTCGATGCTGGACGCTGTAAGTGTGTACAATCACAGTCTCCGTTAATGTCATACCGATAAATGCCATATCTAATTTGTTACTTTCGTGTGTATATATATAGACACATGCTGACTAGAGCTAGATTATCCAACTCATCAGCTGGTTTCTTGGACCCACACTTGGTCGCCAAGGATACCATCGACCGGGATACACCCCTCGTCGAGAGGTACATTGCAGCAGGACTGTTGGGTTGCCGCAATAAGGAATATGTACTTATGCCCTTCCATCAGAACTTTCATTAGATTTTAATAGTAATTGTACCAAAATGGAACAAGGTATATTACCTTGATTCCCTAAGTAAGAATAAAATGGACTTCACAGTTGTCAGCCAAGTAATCGATAGGTAAGCACATATTCCCCATACATATCTACATTGTACTCTTTTTTTCCTTCCAAATGACTAAGGTTAACTTTTTCGAATTACGTAGGGCGTTCGCGATGTACATTGAAATGGGAGGTGACTCGAAGCGCGGGGCCAAAGGCCTGCTGACACATGCTCGAGATTTTAAGGTATTCGCTATTTCACATTAATTAATCCTATGCAACAGTTGGTACTAATGCCTCTTGAACTAACACATTCCATTTTTGCAGTGCCACCAAAGAAGTACGGGCAACACATGTGGATACTACGTTTGCCAACATATGGAACTACTCTCGATTCCTCGAGGCTCACCAATCGCAAGGTTTGTCACTCTTCCCATAATTACTTTATACTTATCACGTTACATATATCGCACATTGATATTCCTATCGACAGGCTGTGTACATCCGTCAATCGCATTGAAACGATCTGATCTTGGAGGAATTCGAGGAGAGTTGGCGTACTTTTTGCTGACTCAAGTCATAAAGCCAGGAGGACGGTTCCACTGCGCACCATAATTTCTTATTGGTCTTATCACTAAGTGCAAATGCAGTGTAGATCTTTTGTAACTGTTCATTTGTTAATGGATATTTCATTTCAATTCAATTGATTGATTTGCGAAATGGATGCATGTTTTATGTTTGTGAAATGAAGTGCGATGTCAATTGGATGTTTTATGTCTGTGAAATGTATCTGAAAGGAAATGAGATGTGTGAATTGTATGTTTTTGTCGTGATTATCGCTTGTTTGAGAGGGCATGGCTAGCATTTCTGAGGCTAGCCAATAAGCGTAAATATATGTAGGGTCGAAGGAATATCACGAGCGGTTTTGAGTAAAACCGTCGTGATAGCTGATAATCACGAGCGGTTTTACTCAAAAACCGCTCGTGATGATCGATATCACGAGCGGTTTTAACTAAAAACCGTCGTGATTATCAGCTATCCGCATTGTTTTACATAAAAACCGTCGTGATAGCTGATAATCACAGACGGTTCGAAAACCGTCTGTGATGACATTCGATTATCACTGACTCATAAATACAGACGGTTCACAAAACCGTCTGTGATGACGTTTTCGAACCGTCTGTGATGACCTTTTCTGTAGTAGTGGTTCCTCCTACAGTCCTACTCTACAGTTTTGAGTAGGATATATACTTGATCATCGCATAAGCCATCTAAATCTAATAAATCTTTCTCAAAATTTTTATGGAAATTTCATGTTGTCTTGAGGATCTATATGCCCTGAATGAACTTGTTAAATTCAATCATCATATGTTCTGAAACTGAATCTCACACACAACGGCATCATAAAAGAAGATGCTACATGCCTACACATCAGACTAACATATTTGCAGTAGCTAGCTTATGTTAGAGATGATAGACATATAGACAAAGATATATATAGGTAAAGACAAAGATGTGTAGATAGATAGATAGATAGATAGATAGATGAGTTCATACTTCACACCCACATATAATGGTGCAGTTCTGTATATAGTCCGATCTGACGTGTGTGCGATAGCTTATGCTATGGGTTACTTTCTTCTCTCCTCTTAACCTTCATCATGAGCCCGTTCTTCATCTGCAGAACAAATGACACCTTGGGCTTCACGGCGTTCCTTTCCAGCACCTCCACATCGAAGTTCCACATCACCGTGGCGACAATGGATGTTATCAGCGCCACTGCTATGTTCTTGCCCAGGCACGACCTTGGGCCCGTGTTGAACGACACGAACTTGTAAGACGGCACGTATCGCAGCTTGCCGCCGTCGTCCGAAAGCCACCTCTCAGGCCTGTACTCTCGGCAGTCCTCCCCCCACACGCCCGCCAGTCTCCCCATGCTGTAGAAGGGGATAATGATGGTGTCGCCGCTGAGCACCTTGTGGCCGCTAGGCAGCACGTCGTCGGCGAGAACCTCCTTACGCTCGATCGGGACCGCTGGGTACAACCTCAGGGACTCGAAAAGCGCTGCTCGTTGGTAGACTAGGCCTTTGGTCTCTTCCGGCTCAAAGATCACCGAGGCACTGCCGGCGGCGGTGGCGGATTTGCGTGCGACGATAGGCGCCAGTTCCTTGCGGATGGTAGACACGACGTGTGGGTTCGTGGCGATGTTGTAGACGAGCCACGGTAACGCCGCGCCCACCGTGTCCCGGAATGCAACCATGAAGTTGATGAACGTCCTGTGCAGGAAGTCAGTGGGCTCCCCGCCGTCGTTAAAATAGTCTGGGTCATTGATGTAATAAGACAGCATGTCCATGGTGGCGGTCTCGTTGTCAGTATGGCGGCCGGCCATCCTCCTCCGGATATTTTCTGCGACAAAGTTGCGTAACACTGCTTCTGCCGCGGCGAGCTTCCTCTCCCAGCCGACGTTCAGCCATCTCATCATCTTCCAGCAGGACACCGGCACGCTTTGCCGGTACATGGACACCCCCAAGAGAGCATCCAGTGCAGCAGCAAGGTGCATGGGCGGCATATCGGCGGACAAGTAGCATGTGTCCCAGCCGAAGACTATCATGATGGTCATGTCAAACACGAGCCTTCCCAACAACTCGTCCATGTCCACCACAGTTCGGGTGCTCGCCATGCGGGTTAGCAAGTGGACGAGGCCCTCGCGCACCTTGTCACGGCAGCAGCGGAACAAGGAGGCCAGCAGCTGTGGCCTGGTCAATTCGTACTGGATCCTCGCACGCTGCCGGCGCCAGGACTCGCCGTCGGTAGCTACTATAGTGCCTGCCAAGACGCCAGAGATTTCCGCTAACTCCTCGCCCTTGGGGAAGTTGTCGAAGTTTGTGGTGAAGATGTGGCGGACGTTCGCTGGGTCGCAGGTGACGAAGAACCGCACGCTGGTAGCCGGCGGGCCTCGCACCTCGAAGTTGTGGTCGGAGGCGACAAGGATGGTGTCAGCATAGTCGAGGATGTTGTGCCGGTTGGCGATTAGCGCAGGGAGCATGCCGACTATTGGCCAGTCCGTTGGGAGCAATGAGTTATTTGGTCTCTTGGATTTAACGATGAAGTACAAAGGAACAAGTAGCACAAGTATTGAGAGGAGTAGCTCTGGCAAGGAGAATGCCATTGTTAATGCCAAGGCACACTATTGATTGATACTTGATACACTGCGTTAGATGAGCAGAGGTGGAGGTGGAGGCTTAATTTATATAGAGAGAAAATTGAGAATATGCCCTCCAACTAGATGGAAATCTAGGATATACCCTCCTTTAGATCCTAATTGATAATATACCCTCATTTAAAGTGTTTTGTTGAGAAAATGCCCTTTTTATACTATTTAGTACCTCTTAAGTATACTAATCCATATTGTACTGTATTTTGACATTGGGATGACCCTTTTGCCCCCATGTACGGCCGCCGGACCTCCGCCCCACACCCTCTGCCACGCCGCCGTTTGGTCCGGGAAACCCTAGCCAAGCACTGCCCAATCGAGACTTATCTTCTTCGCAGCCGTACATGGGGGCAAAATGGTCATCCTAATGTCATGATACAGTACAATACTGATTAGTATACTTAAGAGGTACTAAATAGTATAAAAAGGGCATTTTCTCAACAAAACACTCTAAAGGAGGGTATATTATCAATTAGAATCTAAAGAAGGGTATATCTTAGATTTCTATCTAGTTGGAGGGCATATTCTCAATTTGATACCCATCAGAGGTCCAAAATGGAGAGGTGCTAGTATGAAAGGTTCCTGCCCACCAAATGGCGTCAATCAATACCAACCTGCTCCAGGATTCACCCAAATAATTCATCATTATCCCAATGTTTTATTTTTATTTAATTTTTTTCTTTTGAGAGGAAGATCTTTTTTTAGCGGATCACGGTGTTTAGATGGGTGGCCGGTAGAGGGTTTATTATCATGTCGCCCAAGCAATGTCAGTGTTCAATATGTCGCTGCTCGAAGTAGACACACGCGCTGCTCCAGGGTCTGAAAAACTTCCGATCCGTTAATTGATTGTGATATATTCTCTTATTATAGTACTCATTTGAAAAATTTTGCACACGAATTTATGTTTTCTTCTCTTGCCCGTACGTGTTCTACTTCCGACTTCATTTTTCTCGGGGTCTATCTCGGGTTCATCTTTGCTACTGTAGCAACTAATGCAGCGAATGCTGCAGCAACTACTGTAGCAGACGTTGCTTTCAGATTCTGTCGAAATTTTTTCAAACACAGCAAAGGAAAAACACCAGACAATGAAACAATGAAGTGTTAGGACTTTCTTTGATTTTTTAATGCTCACGGATCACACAGAGCACGCTCGATGCTTTGTATTGCTTCCGGCCAGCTGGGATGCGCCCGTATTTCCTCCGTGAGACCCATTGGAACAGTGCTCACCTGTTCCTTCACGCCAAGGTAAAACATAGCGCAGCACTAGCCCTCGACGTAATGTGCTTGCGAAACCCCTCGCCTGCACCTCTACTATCTAGTCTTCGTCTTGCCTATTGACTTTGATAGAGCCACGCATGAAGATGAGACTGATGACACAAATTGAAACACCCATGAATTTTTAACAGATCTAAAAATATCTATTTTTGAATCATTTTTTCGTGGCTACAAAGTGTTCTTCTAGCACCCCTCAAACTCTAGAATGAAAATTACATCTCTTCAGACTTAGAGTTAGCATCTAACCCCATTTCTATTTATACTCTAGGGCCTAAACCAAGAGTTCTTATCTAATTCTAATAAATAAGAGACCCGAAACCCATACATAACACTGGTTTTTCAATTTTTATCACACTACCCAATTTTGGACACTCCAAAGACATGTCGTAGCCTCCGAACCGTAGCTCCGTAGCTCCAACACGCATAATCTATCTTTGATCTACACACACCCCAACTTGAGTATGACCATCTCCTCCAGCATTCTTGACCATCTGGACCATGACTTTTCACCAAGCCCTCTCCCTGTCCTCGCCGTAGACCACAATTACCTCCGAGTTACCCTGCACATGCAAAGACCAAAGAATATCTTTTCCAGTACAAGTTCTTTTCAACTTGACCGATATGAGTCCACAAACGCCACACGCCTCAAATAACATCAATAAATAATATTGTCAATTATTCAACATCATAAATATTCTAGACTTGGACATATAGTCTAATAATCCCCATTAATGAATACATTGAGACCACCTCAAGATAATATGACTTCAAACATATCTAAGTGAAGAGCTGAAGTCGAAAAAAGTATTTTAAGCCACAAGCCACAAATATATCCCAAATCTCTCACAAAGCTCTCCTCCTTTGGCAATGTAATCATCAAGGCACAAAGAAAGAAATAGCAAAAAGAGAATTCACAAGTATCAATGATCCAATTTTTTTAAAAAAACAAAAACACACCATAAAAAACTTAAAAGATTATCTAAACCAATTGAAAAGATGTGCATAATATTATGCTCTTATAAAACTTGCCCAATCATAAGCATGCATATATAACAAAACAGGTGAAAAAAACTTATAATATGATTAAACAAATTAATGTACATGGAAGCCCTACACAAAAATGACCAATTAAGCTGAAGATCTCACTAAAGAAGATAGCCATTGAAAAATATAGATTTAAATCTAGATGCTAAAATCAAGAACTAAGTGAGCTACAAGTGCCAAACTGAAGCACAAAACTTAATATAGATTTACATAACTCAACATATAGCACTTTATTATTGACACTTGATTACGGCTTATGTCAGTAAATCACGTCCTAGACTGGGAGCCATCTACAATGGCCTCTTGAGCTAAAGTCCAACTTAATTTCAACACATTTATAATAACCTTTTTGAGCCAATTTTACTCACATTTCATAAATTGTAGCATCTCAAGCCTTACTTTTCAATCATGTCAAGCCAAAAAGCTTAAGGTTTCATGATCTCAGTCATAGAAAACTTCCCTTAAGTTCATGTCTAGTGCAATGACAAACTGTCTCATAGGAAAGAATTGTTGAAACACATACAAAATTAGCAATTTCACCACATTCTTGCCACATGTACTTGTAGGACTGGTATGGCAATAGAGGGGGGGTGAATGGTGCCTTCAATTTTCCTCCAAGTATTCCTTAATATTCACTCCAATAGGTACAAGAAGCTATAAAGATGAAGAAGCCAAAAATCCAAAAATTCGTAGAGCTACAGAATTTTTAGCCCATGAATAGTGAAATCAGTACTATTACAAATTCGAAAAACCATGTAACTTTTGATCCGTCAATCTAAAAGACATGAAACTTGAATCACACTCTCTCTCCTCCGCCGCCGCCTCACTCCGGCCACTCCCGAGCCCGGCGCCGGTAAGGCCCGAACCGCCGCCTCCTCCTTCGGCGAGCCAGCCACCCTGTGCGTGTGTGGCAGCGGCGTAGCAGCCACATGGTGTGCCACGGCGGCCACATCAACAGGCCCGCCCACGTCAACATTTCGGTTTAAAAATAATTCCCGCCAAAATTAAAAATATTGTTGACGTCATAATTAGTCTTTTTTAGTACAAAAATAATTCCCAAAAATCAGTCTTTTTCTTCTTTTTAAACTTCTAGAAGCCCATAAATCCTCATTTTAACTCCAAATTGACCCGTTCAAATTTCTAAATTATTCTAAAATCTAAAATAATTCCCAAAATTAAACTTTGTTTGAAAATGGTTTATGAAAACCTTATGGATTGATGGAATCCAGAGAGATTGAAAACCGTATGGATGGATGGAATCCATATGAGATGTTTTTGAGAAAAGATGGTCCGAGTGGGATACCCATGGTTAGGTTAGTGTGGGGGATGGACCTGCACTAACGGTAACTATCTTGCTTACAACGTTGTTTTGTTTACTATATCAAATTCAGCTTTTGCACTTATTTTACGATATTTACTCCAATGTTGCCCTTTTATGCAAATTAACCATATTATGCCCTCCTTTGTAAATCCTTATGCATGCATCAATTCTGTTAAACTCCTGGTGTAACTTGTGGAGTACTTTATGTGCTCACGTTGCTCAATTTAACTTCTTTCTAAAGAAAGCCTGCAATGACTTCGGTGAGGATTGCGAGTAGGCCACATCTTACAGTCATTCGCCTTGTGGGAATGCTGGATGGGCTGCTAGTTTGATTATCTTCTGCTGTCTTCTTTTGCTGTTATTGTAAACTTTGGCCATCAGGCTCATATTAGTTAAATAAAGTTTGTCATTACGCATGATATTTGTCTTTGTAATCACTGTGTGCACTAGCTTTTCCTGGGATAGTGCGATTAACATAGTGGGTTCCGGAGTTGTTGCTCCGGAATCCGACAGAAACCAAAGCATGAGAGGAGCCAACAAAGATGGTACCATCCACATAAATTTGAACAAGTAATAGACCATTGCCATGCTAAAGCATGAAAGGAGGTTTGTCTACCTTGCCCATTTGAAAATGATTTTTGACAGGTGTGATTTGAGCCTTTCATACCATGCTCTAAGAGCTTGTTTCAAACCATATAAGGATTTATATAATTTGTAGACATGATTAGAAAATTTAGGGTTTTCAAACCCAGTTGGTTGCTTAACACAAACTTCCTCCTCAATTAAGCCATTAAGAAAAGCACTTTTAACATCCTTTTGATATAATTTGAAACCTTTAGATGGAGCAAATGCTAAGAGAATTCGAATGACTTCTAATCTGACAACAGGAGCAACCAAAATCAAGACCCTCCACCTAAGTGAACCCCTGAGCAACAAATCTAGCCTTATTTCTAACCACAACACCATCCTCACTTTGTTTATTTTTAAAAACCCATATAGTTCCAATCACATTATGTCCATAAGGAGGTTCAACTAAGGTTCGGACTTTATTACGCTCAAAATTTTCTAATTCTTTATACATAGCATTGATCCAAAACTCATTAGATAAAGTGTGAAAAGATGCAACAAAAGTGGAATAAGCATGTGAGTCAGAGAAGTAAACTCGAATGTGTTGCTCTTTCACAAATGTCACCAATCATCAGTTCTAAGGGATGACGCCGCTGAATATGCAATTGTGTAGAAGGTTCTAAAGTAGCTTCAATATTACCAACATCTTATGCAGGTGATCCATCAATTGATAATGGTGCATCAGGAGGTATTGCCCCACTAGAGTTAGCAGTGTCTCGAGCTTAAGTGGAAGTAGAAGGTGCAACATCCTTAGCTGGTGCAGGTGATGACATGGGAGGGAAAACATCACCAAAATCAAGATCCTCCTCTTCATCAAGAAATATGCTTTCAAATTCCCCCTGAACCTGTATACCTGAAATGTTGAGTCTAGTACCAGATCTAGCCTCATCAAAAGTAACCTCGTAGGTCTCAATAATTTTGTTAGTCTCTAAGTTGAGTAAACGATAACCATAAAAGTGAGCAGGATACAGGAAATCAGGGAAAATGCCATCTGAAGATCTAGATTCAAATTTATCAAGATTATCATGTTTAAGAATAAAGCATTTACACCCAAATACTATGAAGTGAGAAACACTAGACCTACGACAAAATCTCAACTCATAAGAAGTCTTGTGCAATGAGGCTCTCAAAATACTCTATTACAAATATGACATGCAGTAGAAATAGCCTCAGCCCAATGCTTCATAGGAGTAATATGTTTATCAAGCGTAGTCCAGCCATCTCAACTAAGATTCTATTTTTCATCTCTACAACACTATTTTGCTGTGGGACACAAGGGGAAGAAAATTGATGTTCTAAACCTTTTTCAGAGCAAAAAGAGTCTAGTCGCCAGCTCCGCTGCTGCCATTTCAAAGGGTAAGGGATGGAGCACTCGCACAATAGATAGTGTGCGCCTACCATTGCAAAATGAGGGCCCTATCGACCCTTTGGTCCTACCCTACTTTGCGTATATCTTCGCACCCGAAGTCCTAGCTATCGATTGATTTCCCGAGCACTCCCCGCCATGACAAGTGATATTGAATTGAGCATGGTTACAATAGGAAGTCAGGACACATGTTTTCCTGGGCTATTGCTTTCATTAAATGTGTGAGGGGTGGCGTTTACATGTACATTCACACAGTAGTCAAGACCACTACTTGTCCGACTCCTCTTCTACCTTAATATATTCCCGTTTCGAAGTCTCCCCCGTTGAACACCGTGTTTTCTAGAAACACAAAGAATCCTCCTCCCAGCCCCAGTGTCGGAGGCGCTGCTGAATCATAAGGTTTTACACTAGCAAGCGGCCCCTATCAAGCACCTGCTCGTAAAAAACAGCACATATGAGCAAAAGACTTGATAATTTTCCATTGCATTCCAAAAGGCGGGGCTGTGTGGTGCTGTTTTACATAACGCAACTACGAGATACATAGTGACACACCTACGGATCGATGCCATGCTCCGAGCCAGCGGCGCCACCCTCGTCATGCCGTGGGACTTCGTCAAGCCAGGCCCCAAAGTCCACGTCACCCCGCAGGCTCCGCAGCATCACCACCTTCACCGCAGCTTCGCTGATGTAGTCCCAAATCCGCTGGTGGGAGGCTCGCGTGGAGCGGCGGATTGCATGTACCGAGGACGATGCGCATCATCGCGTGAGGGCTGAGGCCTCTCTGATCCGCCGGACGGTGCTCGACAGATCCTCGGGGCCGAAGGTGCGAGGTGGCACAATGATGGAGAGGTCGGAGAGGGTGCTCTCCAGAGCTTCCATCGAGTTCTAGGCTACCACCGAGGCGTCGCCCAGTGCTTGGTCCTTCTCCCCAAGCGTCGCTGTCGGCGGGCCTTCTCCTCTTCCAGTGCGAAGATCTGCTGAAGTAGCCCATCGTGCTCTTTGGAGGCCAGCCGCTGCGTCCACTTCGCGAGTGCCTGAGCGTCAGCGATTGCCTTCGTGCCCTCCGTCTCGAGGAAGTGTATGCGCTCATCCTTGGTAACATGGGCCTCTTCAGCGGCGCGGAGTCGCTCCTCTAGCCTGCCTCATTCATGAGCCTTGGCCGCCTATAGGGCGCGATCGAGCGCAAGGGCCTACATAGCGCAGCTGTCAGTGAAGTCTCGTAAGCACAAAAGTAATTGAAGAGTAGGCACACTTACCCTCATCTCCGCGGCTTCTAGTGCGCTTTCCAAGAGCTTTGGGCCACACAACGATAGTGTCCACATGTATAAACCAGTGTTCGCACAGTCTGTGGCCCCTATAAAGCTCGTAGCGTCTCCGGTCGAGGGACAAAATCGGACTCGGTCAGGCATCGAGTCTCCAGGCCGATGGCTTCCATGGTAGTGGGGGTTGAGGTTACATCCAGGGTGGGTATGCCGGACCCTTCGTGGCCACTCCCATTGCTCGAACCTTGTCCGTGCCTCGGAGATCCTGACCCAGCTGACGCTGATGATGGTATTAAGGAGCAGATCGAAGAAAGCTTCATGAAGCCACGGGGAGAGAATGAGTTGTGCCTACCTTCGTCGCGAAGTGGTGAAGATCGTCAAGATGTCCAGCTAGCCTCCGATATCCTGTGCGGTGGAGTCCACTTCGGGCCCAACGGCTTTCGCTTCAGAGTCGGACTCCGACATCGTTCCCACCACCACTTCGAATTCCACCAGCCCCGCAGGCGAACTTGTCCGAATGCATTTCGCACTCGGCGCCTCCGGGGTCGCTTCGTTGGCCTCCACAGCTGGCACAGGTGATGAAGCCTCACCTTCCAAGGCGTTCGCAGTGGGCCCCAGGTGTTGCGCTCTTTGTCGTCCAGGTCACTCACAAGCCCTTATCGCTAGGCACATCGTGAACCGCCTCCGCCTCCAGATAGGAGTTGGCGTATTCCACCAAGTCGGAGCCGGTGACTGTCGTGGCCTTGCCTCCGACGGGTTCTCTAGGAGGGGCAGTCGCTGGGCTGGATTAGGCGGTGAGTGACCAAGACCTTCGGCAAGGGGAGAGGCCTCCCCTTTATCGTCGCCATCTCGATGGCGAGCCTGGCCAATGGTCAGCACGGCATGCTCCTGCACAAGGATGCCAGAGCTTCGCACACACGGTTTACCCGCCTGATGTTCGCCATCACTACCTCTCGAAGACTGTGCTCCTTGGCCACATACGGCCCAAGGAACACCATCGTCACACTCTCCGTGTCCTCGAGGAGGAGTTCTGTAAATAAAAGAGTTAAACCAACCCACAACGATTATTTTGTGTGCAACATGTGCGGTCAAGAACTCACAGGGATCGGTGGGCCTCGGCAGCAAAGCCACTGATGGGTGAATCCCGTCAGGGCGGACGGGGCCAGGTTGGACATGCCATTGTCGGGCAAGCGGGGCCATGCCGTACATCAAGTACTCCTCCGCGAGGTCCCACATGTTAAAGCAGAGAGCAATCCCCACTAGCCTCCGCGCTTGCTGCTCATCATCGTGATCCATGGCCAACGAGGGTGATGTGTTGAACTCCATTGGGCGACCCGTCCACCGAAGGTTGTTGCTACCCATCACACAGTGGTAGAATCAATGTCGCATCCAGTTCGACTCCCATTTGGCACAAAGTTGATGCTGCCAAGTTCGAGTATTCCCCGTCCAGCTTCTTCGGCTGGCATCGTGCATCGTGGAGGAACGCGAAGAGAGGGGCGGTAGGCCATACTTCCTTCGTCCGCAACGCCTAGCAGTATACTGCCAGGTGCACCAGTGCATTCGGAGTCAGGTGCGCCAGCTCCAGCCCGTACGTCCTTAGCACCTCGCCGACAAACATGGCCGACGGGAACCAAAGTCTAGCTTCCAAGTACACGACAAAGACCACCGCTTCTAACTCCGTGGGATGCGGCTTTGCCTTGTCGCCCGGGGGCAAATGAACCGCATTGCGGTCCGAGAGCTTCCCCTCATGCAGAAGAGACCAGATGGTCTCCTCGGTCACTAGACTCTGCCCCAACACGTTTGAGCAGACATCGTTCAGCTTCTTCTCCATGCTCCAGTGCTTGTTGGCCAGTGAGGGGTCACACCCCACTAGAGCATACTCCATTTCCGTTGTTGACGAACTGCGTCGGTGGGAGGAGGTGCTCTGGCTTGACGATGTACCTCCGCTTGGCTGGCGAGAGCGGTAATCACATCGGGCCATTTCCAACGTGCTTCTTCTCAAAGTGCACGGTGAAAGGCAGGAGTACGGCAGTGAACGGCGGGAAGAGCGGTGGTACGGAAGTAGTGCACATGGAAGCAGGGAGCAAAAAGCGGCATTATGGCAGCTACTAAGGGGTGAGGAACAGCAGTACGATGGCGTCAGCGCTTTTAAAGCCTCCTCACCTCCCCCATGATCGAGAAGCCCAACCGGCGGAGGCCGAAGCCACACGACCTTCCAATAGTGCACGCACACGTGTCCCATGACCTTGAGAATAGACGCATGACCGCGGTCAAGCTTCCAACCGACATCACACGACGCGCTAGTACCGCCCTGCCGCGTGTCTCATTGTGCACCAACAGACGGTGCAACTCCCGGCACCATGAGGCACTCTTGTGGGACGTGTGCCACCGTGCTATCCTGCAGGCCAGTGTTCACAGAAACCGAATAGACCGCAGCGACAACATCTTATCCGGCCAACCAAGTAAAAGGTCACAGGCCGTAGGGACAGAAGGGGCCAAAGGGCTCGGCGACATGGCTTCGGCCCGTGAGAAGCCATTTACCATGAGAGGCTCCTGTGGTAGGGGTGGCCCCCACCTAAGCCCATTCGGCCTGTTAAAGAGTTGTAAAGTCCAAAATGGGACGTGCGTAATGACATAGATATCCCATGGTGGGCACACGAATGTAAGGGCGGGATTGTAAAATACGCTTCGTAAAAATATATATACATGCTCTGGACATAGGGAAGGGGCAAGCATTGTCTATCCATTTTATCCACTCCACTACTCTCCTACTTTACTGTTTGGTCAGTAGCCACGTCACCTACACATCAGACTAACGTATTTGCAGTAGGTAGCTTATGTTAGAGAGATGATAGACATATAGACAAAGATATAGGTAAAGACAAAGATGTGCAGATAGATAGATAGATAGATTTCATACTTCACACCCACATATAATGGTGCAGTTCTGTATATACTCCGATCTGACGTGTGTGCGATAGCTTATGCTATGGGTTACTTTCTTCTCTCTTCTTAACCTTCATCATGAGCCCGTTCTTCATCTGCAGAACAAATGACACCTTGGGCTTCACGGCGTTCCTTTCCAGCACCTCCACATCGAAGTTCCACATCACCGTGGCGACAATGGATGTTATCAGCGCCACTGCTATGTTCTTGCCCAGGCACGACCTTGGGCCCGTATTGAACGACACGAACTTGTAAGACGGCACGTATCGCAGCTTGCCACCGTCGTCCGAAAGCCACCTCTCAGGCCTGTACTCTCGGCAGTCCTCCCCCCACACGCCCGCCAGTCTCCCCATGCTGTAAAAGGGGATAATGATGGTGTCGCCGCTGAGCACCTTGTGGCCGCTAGGCAGCACGTCGTCGGCGAGAACCTCCTTGCGCTCGATCGGGACCGCTGGGTACAACCTCAGGGACTCGAACAGCGCTGCTCGTTGGTAGACCAGGCCTTTGGTCTCTTCCGGCTCAAAGATCACCGTGGCACTGCCGGCGGCTGTGGCGGATTTGCGTGCGACGATAGGCGCCAGTTCCTTGCGGATGGTAGACACGACGTGTGGGTTCGTGGCGATGTTGTAGACGAGCCATGGTAACGCCGCGCCCACCGTGTCCCGGAATGCGACCATGAAGTTGATGAACGTCCTGTGCAGGAAGTCAGTGGGCTCCCCGCCGTCGTTAAAATAGTCTGGGTCATTGATGTAATAAGACAGCATGTCCATGGTGGCGGTCTCGTTGTCAGTATGGCGGCCGGCCATCCTCCTCTGGATCCTTTCCGCGACAAAGTTGCGTAACACTGCTTCTGCCGCGGCGAGCTTCCTCTCCCAGCCGACGTTCAGCCATCTCATCATCTTCCAGCAGGACACCGGCACGCTTTGCCGGTACATGGACACCCCCGTGAGAGCATCCAGTGCAGCAGCAACGTGCATGGGCGGCATATCGGCGGACAAGTAGCAAGTGTCCCAGCCGAAGACTACCATGATGGTCATGTCAAACACGAGCCTTCCCAACAAGTCGTCCATGTCGACCAGAGTTCGGGTGCTCGCCATGCGGGTTAGCAAGTCGACGAGGCCCTCGCCCACCTTGTCACGGCAGCAGCGGAACATGGAGGCCAGCAGCTGTGGCCTGGTCAATTCGTACTGGATCCTCGCACGCTGCCGGCGCCAGGACTCGCCGTCGGTAGCTACTATAGTGCCTCTCAAGACGCCAAGGACTTCCGCTAACTCCTCGCCCTTGGGGAAGTTGTCGAAGTTTGTGGTGAAGATGTGGCGGACGTTCGCTGGGTCGCAGGTGACGAAGAACCGCACGCTGGTGGCCGGCGGGCCTCGCACCTCGATGTTGTGGTCGGAGGCGACAAGGATGGTTGTAGTGTACTCGTGGATGTTGTGCCGGTTGGCGATTAGCGCAGGGAGCATGCCGACTATTGGCCAGTCCGTTGGGAGCAATGGGTTATTTGGTCTCTTGGATTTAACGATGAAGTACAAAGGAACAAGTAGCACAAGTGTTGAGAGGAGTAGCTCTGGCAAGGAGAATGCCATTGTTAATGCCAAGGCACACTATTGATTGATACTTGATACACTGCGTTAGATGAGCAGAGGTGGAGGCTTAATTTATAGACGATACCCATCAGAGGTCCAAAATGGAGAGATGCTAGTATGAGAGGTTCCTGCACACCAAATGGCGTCAATCAACACCAACCTGCTAGTATGAGAGGTTCCTGCACACCAAATGGCGTCAATCAACACCAACCTGCGCCAGGATTCACCCAAATAATTCATCATTATCCGAATGTTTTATTTTTATTTAATTTTTTTCTTTTGAGAGGAAGATCTTTTTTAGCGGATCACGGTGTTTAGATGGGTGGCCGGTAGAGGGTTTATTATCAAGTCGCCCAAGCAATGTCAGTGTTCAATATGTCGCTGCTCGCCAAAGTAGACACGCGCTGCCCCACGGTCTGAAAAACTTCCGTTAATTGATTGAGATATATTCTCTTATTATAGTACTTGTTGTAGCTACAGGCTAAACAGGAATGGAGGGGACTAGCAGAAGAGGAAGAGGGAGCCAGATCTGTGGAATGGTTGGTGAGAGTGAGAGGATGATGCCCCCTCCTGCCCCTCCTGGGGGCTTTATATATATGAGGGGTAGAATGGGAAATCCCCATTCTACCCCTTAGTACTTACAAAGGATGAGGGTACATTGGTATATTTACACTGGTATACTCCTCTACACTATTGGGCTTATTACATGTTGGACTAGTTGCACGGCCCGATCCACGGGGTTGGGCCACCCCACAACAAGATTCTCGACAAAGAAGCGCGAGGTCCCGAGGCGAGCCGACGTGATCAACCACCCCACCCCCGCCTCGCGGAAGCGCGAGGGTGACGATGCAACTCGTAGCTCGCAGACCCTAGAGGCAATGCCTATGAAGAAATCAGTGAAGCGCCGAAGACGTCGTCGAGCACCGAAGCCGTGCCGTCCTGCCGAGGCGATACCTATGAGGCAGACGGCGGAGTCGAGCGCCGAGGACGCGCCGTCCCGCCGAGGCGATGCCTACGAGGCGGACGGCGTAGTCGAGTGTGAAGACGTGTCGTCGAGCACCGAAGCCGTGCCGTCGTGCCGAGGCGATGCCTACGAGGCGTACGGCGGAGCCGAGTGCGAAGACGTGTCATCGAGCGCCGAAGACGTGCCGTCCCGCCGAGGCGATGCCTACGAGGCGAACGGCGGAGTCGGGCGCTGAGAACGTGCCGTCCCGCCGAGGTGATGCCTACGAGGCGGACGGCGGAGTCGAGCACCGAAGACGTGTTGTCTAGCGCCGAAGACGTGCCGTCCCGCCGAGGCGATGCCTACGAGGTGGACGGCGTAGTCGAGCGCCGAAGACGTGCCGTCCCGCCGAGGCGATGCCTACGAGGCGGACGGCCTAGTCGAGTGCCGAAGACGTGTCGTCGAGCGCCGAAGACGTGCAATCCCGCCGAGGCGATGCCTACGAGGCGGACGGCGGAGTCGAGTGCGAAGACGTGTCGTCGAGCACCGAAGACGTGCCGTCCCGCCGAGGCGATGCCTACGAGGCGAACGGCGGAGTCGGGCGCCGAGAACGTGCCGTCCCACCGAGGCGATGCCTACGAGGCGGACGGCGGAGTCGAGCGCCGAAGACGTGCCGTCTCGCTGAGGCGATGCCAACGAGGCGGACGGCGGAGTCGAGCGCCAAAGACGTGTCATCTAGCGCCGAAGACGTGCCGTCGTGCCGAGGCGATGCCTACGAGGTGGACGGCGTAGTCGAGCGCCGAAGACGTGTCGTCGAGCACCGAAGACGTGCCGTCCCGCCGAGGCGATGCCTACGAGGCGGACGGCGGAGCCGAGTGCGAAGACGTGTCGTCGAACGCCGAAGGCGTGCCGTCCCGCCGAGGCGATGCCTACGAGGCGAACGGCGGAGTCAGACGCTGAGGACGTGCCATCCCGCCGAGGCGATGCCTACGAGGCGGACGACGGAGTCGAGGCGCCGAAGACGTGCCGACACTGTCGTTCTCCTACCTTCAAAAAGAGTGCCCGCGAAGAGCGGACGCTTGCGGCGTAGGCCGAGGGCACTAGGCGCGCGGAGGCAAGGAGGCGAGACCGCCGTTCCCCTACCTTCAAAAGGAGTGCCCGCGAAGAGCTGCGCTTGCGGTGTAGGCCGAGGGCACTACGCACGCGGACGCAAGGAGGCGAGACCGCCGTTCCCCTACCTTCGAAAAGAGTGCCCGCGAAGAGCTGGTGCTTGCGGCGTAGGCCGAGGGCACTACGCACGCAAAGGCAAAGAGGCGAGACCGCCGTTCCCCTACCTTCCAAAAGAGTGCCCGGAAAGAGCGGGCGCTTGCGGCGTAGGCCGAGGGCACTACGCTCACGGAGGCAAGGAGGCGAGACCGTCGTTCCCCTACCTTCAAAAGGAGTGCCGCGAAGAGCGAGCCCTTGCGGCGTAGGCCGAGGGCACTACGCACACGGAGGCAAGGAGGCGAGACCGCCGTTCCCCTACCTTCGAAACGAGTGCCCGCGAAGAGCGGGCGCTTGCGGCATAGGCCGAGGGCACTACGCACGCGGAGGCAAGGAGGCGAGACCGCCGTTCCCCTACCGTCCAAAAGAGTGCCCGCGAAGCGCGGGCGCTTGCGGCGTAGGCCGAGGGCACTACGCACGCGGAGGCAAGGAGGCGAGACCGCCGTTCCCCAACCCTCCAAAAGAGTGCCCGCGAAGAGCGGGCGCTTGCGGGGTAGGCCGAGGGCACTACGCAGGCGGAGGCAAGGAGGCGAGACCGCCGTTCCCCTACCTTCAAAAGGAGTGCCCGCGAAGAGCGGGCGCTTGCGGCGTAGGCCGAGGGCACTACGCACGCGGAGGCAAGGAGGCGAGACCGCCGTTCCCCTACCTTCAAAACGAGTGCCCGCGAAGAGCGTGCGCTTGCGGCGTAGGCCGAGGGCACTACGCTCGCGGACGCAAGGAGGCGAGACCGCCGTTCCCCTACCTTCAAAAGGAGTGCCCGCGAAGAGCGGGCGCTTGCGGCGTAGGCCGAGGGTACTACGCACGCGGAGGCAAGGAGGCGAGACCGCCGTTCCCCTACCTTCGAAACGAGTGCCCGTGAAGAGCGGGCGCTTGCGGCGTAGGCCGAGGGCACTACGCACGCGGAGGCAAGGAGGCGAGATCGCCGTTCCCCTACCTTCCAAAAGAGTGCCCGCGAAGAGCGGGCGCTTGCAGCGTAGGCTGAGGGCACTACGCACGCGGAGGCAAGGAGGCAAGACCGCCGTTCCCCTACCTTCAAAAGCTCGTTGTGCACTCCCTGGTGCAACGCGCGCGAGTGCACGATATCCAAGTGGTGCGCCGCTTAAAGCGAGGCACTCCCTTGTGTCTCGGCCTGTCGCAATTTTTATATTTCGTAGAGTGCGTGGGAACAACATCCACGTCTTATTCATACTCCGGAGAGTACGTGCGGGAGCGACGCCCACATGTACGCGTGAAATCCGCGTCTTGTTTATACTCAGTAGAGTGCGCGGGAGAACATCCGCGTCTTATTTATACTCCGTGGAGTGCGCGCGGAGGTGTCCCCCCGCTGCGTCTTATTTAGAGTACATAGACTGGCGCGTGCGGAGGCGGACCTCGACGCTACGTCTTATTTTAGAGTCCGTAGACTGGCGCGTGCGGAGGTGGACCTTGACGCTACGACTTAATTTAGAGTCCGTGATCGCGGCGCGTGCGAGGCGACCTCGACGCTACGTCTTATTTAGAGTCCGAGCGGCGGCGCGCGCGGAGGCAACCTGGACGCTACGACTTAATTTATAGTCCGTGGACTCTCGCGTGCGGAGGCAGCCTCGACGCTACGTCTTATTTAGAGTCCGTAGACTGGCGCGTGCGGAGGCGACCTCGACGCTACGACTTAATTTATAGTCCGTGGACTCTCGCGTGCGGAGGCAGCCTTGACGCTACGTCTTATTTTGAGTCCGTAGACTGGCGCGTGCGGAGGCGGCCTCGACGCTACGACTTAATTTATAGTCCGTGGACTCTCACGTGCAGAGGCAGCCTCGACGCTACGTCTTATTTAGAGTCCGTAGACTGGCGCGTGCGGAAGCGGACCTCGACGTCACGTCTTATTTATACTCCGTAGAGTACGCCGACGCTCGAGGCAATCGTGCGATTTAAATCAAAAATGAGGACTAAAACAGAGGCACGAAAGAAATGGCCAAAGACTCGCTACAATGAAACGCTCCAGAACGCAGTATTAGAAAATCATTAAACGCTGCGATGACATAGAACAGGCCAAAACTGGAGAAGCAAATATGGCCAAATCGAGTGCTCTGAGTGTAAAACTGCAGCCTGAATAAATAATATGACGAAAAAGCATTTCTTTTAAAGCCCTGCACGCAAGAAATGCAGTGGGGATTTAAAGCCTCGCACATAATCATATGTGGCACGTACCGGGCGGTATGGCGGCGACGCGGTGTAGACTCCGCAAGTCCGGAGACCCGGCTATGCGGTCGGGCGAGGCCTCGCCATGGTGTGCGGGCCACCTCAACGACCACCGTGGTTTGCTCGGACTCTGGACTCTGGTGTACGTCCCATAAACACATGCCTGCGTGCATGTATACTTCCGTGCGCCTTGCTGCCGATCCACACATGCATGTACGCATGAATGCATGGCTCCGTCGGTGCTTGGCGCAGATTTCGTCTTGGCGACGACGCGGAGACCATCACCAGGACAGACTCCGTACTACGTCTTGCCGACGACGCGGAGGCCGCCATCCGGACAGACCTCATCACCGCTGCGCGGAGGCCAGCGGCCGGACGGACTTCGCTCTGCCGGAGGTCCTTGATAGAGCGAGGCCACCACTCCTGATGAAGGGGTCGACGGTGTGGAGGGGCGCAGCGGAGACCGTGGCGCGGAGGCGACCTCCCCGTCGCGGAGAGTCGCCACGCCGGCCACGCCGTTATTGCTGTCCTCACAAATGCTTGCATGCACATGGAGCGGTCGTGCGGAGACAGCGCCAGTGTGCAGACGCGGGGTTCGGCGTGGGCGTGGATGTGGCTTCGCTCGACATGCAGAGACCCGTCACTCGACAAGGGTCGTTGGCGAGGTCCACCTGGGCTCCGGCAGAGCGAAGTCTGAGGCCGAAGGCATTGCTGCACAGGTGGAGCCGCGACGAGGTTGGCGAGCGCTGGACCCGGCGAAGTGAAGGCGAGGCCGAGGTGAAGCGTGGTGACATCTCGCGCGTCGGGTCGACAGCCCAGCGCCAGCCGCCATCTCCGTGTCCTCTCTTCGCGTGCTCGCGCTAGGCCTCGCTGGCGCCCGCGCCGGGCTCCGCCTTCCGCGCTGGCCGCGACGCACCGCCGGGCCTCCGCTGACGCTCGCCTGCCGAGCTCGCTGCCGGACTTCGGACGCACGCACCGCCGGGCCTCCGCTGACGCTCGCCCGCCGAGCTCGCTTTACGCGCCGGACTTCGTGACGTGCCTCCTGGGCCTCCGCTTGACGTGCCGAGCACCCGCCTCCAGCTCGGCCTCCTCCGGGTCAGGCCCGAGGTCCGTGCTAAGCTGGAACTCCTCCTCGCCCCGGCTAGACGAAGTCCTCCCATCCAATACCGGGAGCACGTAGCTCTGATGGCACACATAAGGCATGCTAGAGAAAGCATGCATGCAGGGTGTGACGCCTGCATAAATTCACGCCGCGGGACTTCGCTAACACGGAGAATGGCGGGGAGGCGCGGACTGCCTCAGAGAGGGCCTCACCGGCGAGACCTCGCCGACGTGCGTGGCCTACTTCGGAGACGTCACCGGGACTTCGCCAATTGTGGAGCGTGACGCGGAGGCCAGGGCCGATCTCCCCTGGCTGATGCGCGCCGCAGCGCCCTCGCCGTAGCGGCCGGTTTAGGTCGCGCACCGCCAGTGGAGATGCCCAGGGACCGCACGGGTGCCCTCGTGGTCGCGCGAGACCTCGCAGCACGAGGCTTGTCCTTCGCGCAAAGCTCCTAGGTGGGCACTTCACGCACGTGCCTTGAGAAGCGTGGTGGCATCCTCGCGGTCGCATGCCGATCGGGCCGCCACGGCCGGTCGCCCCGAGCGCTTGGGCCTCCGCGTAGCGCGCCGACGCCGCCAGTGGTCGCCGCCGCGCCACATGCCGCCGGAGCCACGCGAAGTGCGTGCGAAACTAGCATCACTCGCGGCGCGAAGGACGTTGAAGGGCCGCGCCGAGTGATACCGGTCGTTGTAGCGGCCCGAGACGTGGACGTGGATGCATGCCGGGCGGGATGACTTCGCATGCGGTGGCGTGGGGTAGACGAAGACGTCGCCGCCGAGCTACGATTGCTCGCTGCGCAGACTCGCGCGCACGGATGGAAGCTTCCGTGGTTCCTACGAGGCGCGAACTGCCTCGCCGCGATTTGCTCCTTCGCGATTGCGCGCGGCTCGGGTCGGTGACGTCGGCGCGAAGTCCGCGCGAAGATTCCTCGCTTGGTAATCCGAGAGGCGCCGCCGCACGACTACGGGCCGAAGCGGAGTCGCATGCCGAGGCCTCGAAAGCCATTCTAGGCCGCGGTCCGATCCGATGTACGCGCCGACGGCCTGGAAAGAGAGGGCTCTGTGTTTGTCCATGGCGGATTGCGGTCAAGTCATTGCACGCCCCTCAATACCGCCATTCTCTCATACCATGTATACATGCTTAATGGTGCATGCATGCCATATGGAGGCACCACTCCACATGCGCATGCAATGATAAGCATTTTGAGAGTGGATGCATGAACGTGTACATGAAGGGTATACATGCATGAACAAACACGTAAAGCTTATACATGCATGGATGAATATTGAAGTGCATGCAAGGAGGGATAAAGCACGCGTGTGTACGGATGGATAAAGTACTCGAGACTCGCGCGTGCATGGCTTCGAGCTGGAGACTTCGGCGTTAGACTCGCGCACGCATGGTGCCCCGCGCGAGGCGCCGAGGGCGCGGCGCCGAGCCGCGCGCAGAGTTCGATAGCCCACCGACCCAACACACCGCTTCACTGTATGGCTGCCCCGGTGGAGCGGAGATAGCACGCGGAGGCCGGGTGGAGCCAGCGGGGGCGTCGCGGAGCCGTGTGGAGGCGCGGCAAGGTGATGACGTCTGGCTGTGCGAAGCTGCCGGGGGCTTTGCAGGGCCCGCTGACGCGGAGGCCGGCGCGAAGGCTGGCGCGGAGCCTCGAGTTGCGGCCAGCGCAGAGCCTCGACCTGCAGCTTGCCCATGCTGCATGCACGCATCAGCTATTGCATTTGCATCACCTGTGACGCTCATGATACGAGCAACCTGAGATACTTCCATCTCACGCTAAGAAGCTCCTTCCAGTGGTAGCAGCACCCTTACGCAGCTTCTCGCTCTTCGTCGTCCCCACGGACGGCGCCACCGGTCTCGCCTCCTTGCCTCCGCGGGCGTAGTGCCCTCGGCCTACGCCGCAAGCGCCCGCTCTTCGTGCACACTCCTTTTGAAGGTAGGGGAACGGCGGTCTCGCCTCCTTACCTCCGTGTGCGTAGTGCCCTCGGCCTACGCCGCAAGCACCCGCTCTTCGCCGGCACTCCTTTTGAAGGTAGGGGAACGGTGGTCTCACCTCCTTGCCTCCATGTGCGTAGTGCCCTCGGCCTACACCGCAAGCGCCCGCTCTTCGCGGACACTCCTTTTGAAGGTAGGGGAATGGCGGTCTCGCCTCCTTACCTCCGCTTGCGTAGTGCCCTCGGCCTACGCTGCAAGCGCCCGCTCTTCGCGGGCACACTTTTGGAAGGCAGGGGAACGGCGGTCTCGCCTCCTTACCTCCGCGTGCGTAGTGCCCTCGGCCTACACCGCAAGCCCCCGCTCTTCGTGGGCACTCGTTTCGAAGGTAGGGGAACGGCGGTCTCGCCTCCTTGCCTCCGCGTGCGTAGTGCCCTCGGCCTACGCCGCAAGCGCCCGCTCTTCGCGGGCACTGCTTTTGAAGGTAGGGGAACGGCGGTCTCGCCTCCTTGCCTTCGCGTGCGTAGTGCCCTCGGCCTACGCCGCAAGCGCCCGCTCTTCGCGGGCACTCATTTCGAAGGTAGGGGAACGGCGGTCTCGCCTCCTTGCCTCCGCGTGCGTAGTGCCCTCGGCCTACGCCGCAAGCGCCCGCTCTTCGCGGGCACTCCTTTTGAAGGTAGGGGAACGACGGTCTCGCCTCCTTGCCTCCGCGAGCGTAGTGCCCTCGGCCTACGCCGCAAGCGCCTGCTCTTCGCGGGCACTCTTTTGGAAGGTAGGGGAACGGCGGTCTCGCCTCCTTGCCTCCGCGTGCGTAGTGCCCTCGACCTACGCCGCAAGCACCCGCTCTTCGCGGGCACTCGTTTCGAAGGTAAGGGAACGGCGGTCTCGCCTCCTTGCCTCCGCGTGCGTAGTGCCCTCGGCCTACGCCGCAAGCGCCCGCTCTTCGCGGGCACTCCTTTTGAAGGTAGGGGAACGGCGGTCTCGCCTCCTGCCTCGGCGCGCGTAGTGCCCTCGACCACGCGCAGCGCCCGCTCTTCGCGGGCACTCGTTTGGAAGGTAAGGGAACGACGGTCTCGCCTCCTTGCCTCCGCGTGCGTAGTGCCCTCGGCCTACGCCGCAAGCGCCCGCTCTTCGCGGGCACTCCTTTTGAAGGTAGGGGAACGGCGGTCTCGCCTCCTTGCCTCCGCGTGCGTAGTGCCCTCATCTACGCCGCAAGCGCCCGCTCTTCGCGGGCACTCTTTTTGAAGGTAGGAGAACGATAGTGTCGGCACGTCTTCGGCGCCTACTCGTCGTCCGCCTCGTAGGCATCGCCTCGGAGGGATGGCACGTCCTCGGCGCCCGACTCCGCCGTTCGCCTTGTAGGCATCGCCTCGGCGGGACGGCACGCCTTCGGCGCTCGACGACACGTCTTCGCACTCGGCTCCGCCGTCCGCCTCATAGGCATCGCCTCGGCGGGACGGCACGTCTTCGGCGCTCGACGACACGTCTTCGGCATTCGACTACGCCGTCCGCCTCGTAGGCATCGCCTCAGTGGGACGGCACGGCTTCGGCGCTCGACGACACTTCTTCGGCACTCGACTACGCCGTCCGCCTCGTAGGCATCGCCTCGGCGAGACGGCACGTCTTCGGCGCTAGACGACACGTCTTCAGTGCTCGACTCCGCCGTCCGCCTCGTAGGCATCACCTCGGCGGGACGGCATGTTCTCAACGCCCGACTCCGCCGTTCGCCTTGTAGGCATCGCCTCGGCGGGACGGCACGTCTTCGGCGCTCGATGACACGTCTTTGCACTCGGCTCCGCTGTCCGCCTCGTAGGCATCACCTCGGCGGGACGGCACGTCTTCGACTCTCAAAATGCTTATCATTGCATGCGCATGTGGAGCTGGTGCCTTCGTATGGCATGCATGCACCCATTAAGCATGTATACATGGTATGAGAGAATGGGCAGGTATTGAGGGGGACGTGCAATGACTTGACTGCAATCCGCCATGGACAAACCTGGAGCCCTCAGCGGGATGGCACGTCCTCGGCGCCCGACTCCACCGTTCGCCTCGTAGGCATCGCCTCGGCGGGACGGCACGCCTTCGGCGCTCGACGACACGTCCTCGCACTCGGCTCCGCCGTCCGCCTCGTAGGCATCGCCTCGGCGGGACGGCACGTCTTCGGCGCTCGACGACACGTCTTCGCCCTCGGCTCCGCCGTCTGCCTCATAGGCATCGCCTCGGCGGGACGGCACGTCTTCGGCGCTCGACTACGCCGTCCGCCTCGTAGGCATCGCCTCGGCGGGTTGGCACGTCTTCGGCGCTTCGACTACGCCGTCCGCCTCGTAGGCATCGCCTTGGCGGGACGGCGCGTCCTCGGCGCTCAACTCCGCCGTCCGCCTCGTAGGTATCGCCTCGGCAGGACAGCACGGCTTCGGTGCTCGATGACGTCTTCGGCGCTTCACTGATTTCTTCATAGGCATTGCCTCTAGGGTTTGCGAGCTACCAGTTGCATCGGCACCCTCGCGTTTGCTGTCAGGGAACGGGGGGCTGGGGTGGTTGATCACGCCGGCCGCCATCGGGACCTCGCTTCTTCGCCGAGGAGTCTTGTTGTGGGGTGGCCCAACCCCGTGGATCGGGCGTGCAACTAGTCTAACATGTAATAAGCCCAATAGTGTAGAGGAGTATACCAGTGTAAATATACCAATGTACCCTCATCCTTTGTAAGTACTAAGGGGTAGAATGGGGATTTCCCATTCTACCCCTCATATATATAAAGCCCCCAGGAGGGGCAGGAGGGGGCATCATCCTCTCACTCTCACCAACCCTTCCACAGATCTGGCTCCCTCTTCCTCTTCTACTAGTCCCCTCCATTCCTGTTTAGCCTGTAGCTACAACAGTACTCATTTGAAAAATTTTGCACACGAATTTAAGTTTTCTTCTCTTGCCCATACGTGTCACAGTTCTACTTCCGACTTCATTTTTCTCGGGGTCTATCTCGGGTTCATCTTTGGTACTGTAGCAGCTACTGCGGCGAATGCTGCAGCAACTACTGTAGCAGACGTTGCTTTCAGATTCTGTCGAAAGTTTTTCAAACACAGCAAAGGAAAAACACCAGACAATGAAACAATGAAGTGTTAGGACTTTCTTTGATCTTTAATACTCACGGATCACACAGATTACGCTCGATGCTTTGTATTGCTTCCGGCCAGGGATGCGCCCGTATTTCCTCCGTGAGACCCATTGGAACAGTGCTCACCTGTTCCTTCACGCCAAGGTAAAACATAGCGCAGCACTAGCCCTCGACGTAATGTGCTTGCGAAACCCCTCGCCTGCACCTCTACTATCTAGTCTTCGTCTTGCCTATTGACTTTGATAGAGCCACGCATGAAGATGAGACTGATGACACAAATTGAAACACCCATGAATTTTTAACAGATCTAAAAATATCTATTTTTGAATCATTTTTTCGTGGCTACAAAGTGTTCTTCTAGCACCCCTCAAACTCTAGAATGAAAATTACATCTCTTCAGACTTAGAGTTAGCATCTAACCCCATTTCTATTTATACTCTAGGGCCTAAACCAAGAGTTCTTATCTAATTCTAATAAATAAGAGACCCGAAACCCATACATAACACTGGTTTTTCAATTTTTATCACACTACCCAATTTTGGACACTCCAAACTGTCACATGTCGTAGCCTCCGAACCGTAGCTCCGTAGCTCCAACACGCATAATCTATCTTTGATCTACACACACCCCAACTTGAGTATGATCATCTCCTCCAGCATTCTTGACCATCTGGACCATGACTTTTCACCAAGCCCTCTCCCTGTCCTCGCCGTAGACCACAATTACCTCCGAGTTACCCTGCACATGCAAAGACCAAAGAATATCTTTTCCAGTACAAGTTCTTTTCAACTTGACCGATATGAGTCCACAAACGCCACACGCCTCAAATAACATCAATAAATAATATTGTCAATTATTCATCATCATAAATATTCTAGACCTGGACATATAGTCTAATAATCCCCATTAATGAATACATTGAGACCACCTCAAGATAATATGACTTCAAACATATCTAAGTGAAGAGCTGAAGTCGAAAAAAGTATTTTAAGCCACAAGCCACAAATATATCCCAAATCTCTCACAAAGCTCTCCTCCTTTGGCAATGTAATCATCAAGGCACAAAGAAAGAAATAGCAAAAAGAGAATTCACAAGTATCAATGATCCAATTTTTTTAAAAAAACAAAAACACACCATAAAAAACTTAAAAGATTATCTAAACCAATTGAAAAGATGTGCATAATATTATGCTCTTATAAAACTTGCCCAATCATAAGCATGCATATATAACAAAACAGGTGAAAAAAACTTATAATATGATTAAACAAATTAATGTACATGGAAGCCCTACACAAAAATGACCAATTAAGCTGAAGATCTCACTAAAGAAGATAGCCATTGAAAAATATAGATTTAAATCTAGATGCTAAAATCAAGAACTAAGTGAGCTACAAGTGCCAAACTGAAGCACAAAACTTAATATAGATTTACATAACTCAACATATAGCACTTTATTATTGACACTTGATTACGGCTTATGTCAGTAAATCACGTCCTAGATTGGGAGCCATCTACAATGGCCTCTTGAGCTAAAGTCCAACTTAATTTCAACACATTTATAATAACCTTTTTGAGCCAATTTTACTCACATTTCATAAATTGTAGCATCTCAAGCCTTACTTTTCAATCATGTCAAGCCAAAAAGCTTAAGGTTTCATGATCTCAGTCATAGAAAACTTCCCTTAAGTTCATGTCTAGTGCAATGACAAACTGTCTCATAGGAAAGAATTGTTGAAACACATACAAAATTAGCAATTTCACCACATTCTTGCCACATGTACTTGTAGGACTGGTATGGCAATAGAGGGGGGGGTGAATGGTGCCTTTAATTTTCCTCCAAGTATTCCTTAATATTCACTCCAATAGGTACAAGAAGCTATAAAGATGAAGAAGCCAAAAATCCAAAAATTCGTAGAGCTACAGAATTTTTAGCCCATGAATAGTGAAATCAGTACTATTACAGATTCGAAAAACCATGTAACTTTTGATCCGACAATCTAAAAGACATGAAACTTGAATCACACTCTCCTCCGCCGCCGCCTCACTCCGGCCACTCCCGAGCCCGGCGCCGGTAAGGCCCGAACCGCCGCCTCCTCCTCCGGTGAGCCAGCCACCCGGTGCGTGTGTGGCAGCGGCGTAGCAGCCACATGGTGTGCCACGGCGGCCACATCAACAGGCCCGCCCACGTCAACATTTCGGTTTAAAAATAATTCCCGCCAAAATTAAAAATATTGTTGACGTCATAATTAGTCTTTTTTAGTACAAAAATAATTCCCAAAAATCAGTCTTTTTCTTCTTTTTAAACTTCTAGAAGCCCATAAATCCTCATTTTAACTCCAAATTGACCCGTTCAAATTTCTAAATTATTCTAAAATCTAAAATAATTCCCAAAATTAAACTTTGTTTGAAAATGGTTTATGAAAACCTTATGGATGGATGGAATCCAGAGAGATTGAAAACCGTATGGATGGATGGAATCCATATGAGATGTTTTTGAGAAAAGATGGTCCGAGTGGGATACCCATGGTTAGGTTAGTGTGGGGGATGGACCTGCACTAACGGTAACTATCTTGCTTACAACGTTGTTTTGTTTACTATATCAAATTCAGCTTTTGCACTTATTTTACGATATTTACTCCAATGTTGCCCTTTTATGCAAATTAACCATATTATGCCCTCCTTTGTAAATCCTTATGCATGCATCAATTCTGTTAAACTCCTGGTGTAACTTGTGGAGTACTTTATGTGCTCACGTTGCTCAATTTAACTTCTTTCTAAAGAAAGCCTGCAATGACTTCGGTGAGGATTGCGAGTAGGCCACATCTTACAGTCATTCGCCTTGTGGGAATGCTGGATGGGCTGCTAGTTTGATTATCTTCTGCTGTCTTCTTTTGCTGTTATTGTAAACTTTGGCCATCAGGCTCATATTAGTTAAATAAAGTTTGTCATTACGCATGATATTTGTCTTTGTAATCACTGTGTGCACTAGCTTTTCCTGGGATAGTGCGATTAACACAGTGGGTTCCGGAGTTGTTGCTCCGGAATCCGACAGAAACCAAAGCATGAGAGGAGTCAACAAAGATGGTACCATCCACATAAATTTGAACAAGTAATAGACCATTGCCATGCTAAAGCATGAAAGGAGGTTTGTCTACCTTGCCCATTTGAAAATGATTTTTGACAGGTGTGATTTGAGCCTTTCATACCATGCTCTAAGAGCTTGTTTCAAACCATATAAGGATTTATATAATTTGTAGACATGATTAGAAAATTTAGGGTTTTCAAACCCAGTTGGTTGCTTAACACAAACTTCCTCCTCAATTAAGCCATTAAGAAAAGCACTTTTAACATCCTTTTGATATAATTTGAAACCTTTAGATGGAGCAAATGCTAAGAGAATTCGAATGACTTCTAATCTGACAACAGGAGCAACCAAAATCAAGACCCTCCACCTAAGTGAACCCCTGAGCAACAAATCTAGCCTTATTTCTAACCACAACACCATCCTCACTTTGTTTATTTTTAAAAACCCATATAGTTCCAATCACATTATGTCCATAAGGAGGTTCAACTAAGGTTCAGACTTTATTACGCTCAAAATTTTCTAATTCTTTATACATAGCATTGATCCAAAACTCATTAGATAAAGTGTGAAAAGATGCAACAAAAGTGGAATAAGCATGTGAGTCAGGAGAAGTAAACCTGGAATGTGTTGCTCTTTCACAAATGTCACCAATCATCAGTTCTAAGGGATGACGCCGCTGAATATGCAATTGTGTAGAAGGTTCTAAAGTAGCTTCAATATTACCAACATCTTATGCAGGTGATCCATCAATTGATAATGGTGCATCAGGAGGTATTGCCCCACTAGAGTTAGCAGTGTCTCGAGCTTAAGTGGAAGTAGAAGGTGCAACATCCTTAGCTGGTGCAGGTGATGACATGGGAGGGAAAACATCACCAAAATCAAGATCCTCCTCTTCATCAAGAAATATGCTTTCAAATTCCCCCTGAACCTGTATACCTGAAATGTTGAGTCTAGTACCAGATCTAGCCTCATCAAAAGTAACCTCGTAGGTCTCAATAATTTTGTTAGTCTCTAAGTTGAGTAAACGATAACCATAAAAGTGAGCAGGATACAGGAAATCAGGGAAAATGCCATCTGAAGATCTAGATTCAAATTTATCAAGATTATCATGTTTAAGAATAAAGCATTTACACCAAAATACTATGAAGTGAGAAACACTAGACCTACGACAAAATCTCAACTCATAAGAAGTCTTGTGCAATGAGGCTCTCAAAATACTCTATTACAAATATGACATGCAGTAGAAATAGCCTCAGCCCAATGCTTCATAGGAGTAATATGTTTATCAAGCGTAGTCCAGCCATCTCAACTAAGATTCTATTTTTCATCTCTACAACACTATTTTGCTGTGGGACACAAGGGGAAGAAAATTGATGTTCTAAACCTTTTTCAGAGCAAAAAGAAGTAAATGATGAATTCTTAAATTTAGTACCATAATCAATCATTATATCTTTTAGTGAACCTGGCAATTCGTTATTAAGTATAAGAAATAAATCTTTAAAATGACCAAATGCCTCATCCTTAGACACCATAAAATAAACCAAGAATATCTAGAGTAATCATCAATAATTACAAGTATGTACCATTTGCCTCCAATAGATTGAACCTTAGAAGGACCTATAGTGTCCATGTGCAACAATTGACCATGGCCAACTATGATTATTATAGAAAGAGGTGGCTGTAGAGCAGCTACCATCTTACCATGTCAACATGGAGAACAAACCAAATCTTTACCACCCTTAAGCTTATGTAACCCCCGAATGAGATGCATCCCACTAATTCATGTAAGGTGTTCAAAACCAATGTGTCCCAACCTACGATGCCAAAAGAAAGATCACTAGATTCAGAAACTACCAAACATCCAACATCAAAGTGAAAAAGAATGATTAAAATCAGCTTTAAAGAGCTTCCCTAATCGAGATATATTGAAAATAAGATCCCTAGAAGCACCTAAAACTCTACTAACATGTCTCTTAAAGTTCACCTCAAGGTTATCATCTATCAAATTTGAAACTAAAAGCAAATTGTACTTCAATTTACTTACCAAAGCAACATCCTTGAAAATGAATTTATCATTAATGCACATTGTACCTTTAGCCATCATAGTACATGTTGAGGTATCCCGAAAAATGATCAACTCATCACTGGATGCCTACTGAGGGACGAGAACCATCTTGAATCACCGGTCATATGCATGGAATATCCTGAATCCACTAGCCACATGTACCCCTTCCTCATCAGCTATACCATCATCATAGGAAACATCAGTGTCATAGTACTGGGGTTAATAAAATAAGATATAGTAATCCAGTACTAAGACACACAACAAGGAGGAACAACAACAAAAGTAGAACCAAAATCACGAGCATATGAGCGATCAAAACGCCTAAAAGAACATGGATTATTTGAATTATATTTCAATCCAGCACGTGAAGCAGATTTAAAATCATCACAAAAGTTCTCTAAAAATCTAGCTTTTGCATTAGTTTTAGGAACAAAAGAGGTTGCACATTTTTGTTTTAAAGCATTTAACATTTCCTTCTTCTCCTAGCACATCTAAAACAAAATACATGCAAGTGCCCATATCTTCCATAGTTGGTGCAATGAAATTGAACATAACTAGAATTCTTTTGAGATGATAAATTAGCACCTACAGCATTATTCAATGAACTTTGTACATAACCAGCAGATTTAAACACGGTTTTATGAGGCTCACCTTTTGTTTCAGTTAGCGCACTTTCAATTACCTTAACGACCACAGGTGGATTATTCTTCGCATAATTCGTAGCATTAAACCCTAAAATAGTGTTTTTGACACATGTTTTTGACTTGTCTAGAATCAATGTCGATGATGCGGAATCAAGTAGGGCAATTCATCTTGATTTGCTTTGGCTCACCACATTCATAGCATCTTATTAAACCTCCTCTGCACCTTGATCTAATGTTGTTAATTGCTCTGGTCACCCTAGTGGAGAAAAGTACAAGCTACTCTTCTAGAACACCCTCTAACTATTCATCTGTAATAGAACACACTGTAGACAAAGCTAAACCCAAAGAATTTGACTTCTTTATCATGGTCAAAACATCAATTCATCTATTTTCATCTTGGAATAAAGATGATTCAAAATGAGTGTTTCTATGTTAACTGAATGATTAATAGTAGTAACTAACACATTCCAAACAAAAATATACAAAGCATTTAAAATTTGACGAGCATTGTCAGAATCATAGTATATGACATTAACAATTACAAATCAGTAACAATTTTATTGAAGCGATCAAAAAGTGCATCCACTGATTCTCCAAATTTCATCTTAAATTTAGAGTGCTCCTTTTTAAATTGGTTCTTATGAGCACCTTTAATAGACTTACAACCTTCGTGATAATCAGGTAGAGTAGTTCAAATTTTATTAGTAGAATTAATATGAGCAATTCTAACAAACTCGTTTCTATTAAGACCTTGGAACAAAATATTTCTAGCCTTATCATAAGCTTCAACATCAGTAATATTTTTAGTAGTAACAACAGGAGGCACTATATATGAATTTTTAACTTTTTGCCAAATAACATTAGCTTAAGCTTGTAGAGAAACCTCCATGCGTGTTTTCCAATAGACATAATCTGATCCATCGAAAAATGGTGGCTTAACTGAAAACCGATCATGATCGGATGCAATTGCAACCTACTCTGATAGCACTTGTAGGATCAACGATGACAATCAGAGGGGGCAGGTGAATGATTGTAATCCGCTGCAGAAGCTTTTCCTCAAATCTACTATCTTCTAATTGTCCAATTACCAATACAGTAAGAATACAAAAACAAAAGATAGCAAAAAAAGGAAAAATATTTTTTTAGTACTGTGGCAGACTAACATAGCAACCACTGTAGTGAATACTGTAGCAACAGTTGTAGCAAGTACTATAGCAAACTGCTGTAGCAGATCACGCTTTTAGAATCTCCTCTAACTATTCATCTGAAATATAACACAGTGTAGACAAAGAAACAATAGAAGAACTAGAAGAATTGTCAGCTTGGTTAGTCACTAAACCCAAAGAATTTGACTTGTTTATCATGGCCAAAACATCAATTCATGTGTTTTCATCTTGGAATAAAGATGATTCAAAATGAGTGTTTCTATGTTAGCACAGTGATTAATAGTAGTAACTAACACATTCCAAATAGAAATATACAAAGCATTTAAAATTTGATGAGAATTGTCAGAATCATAGTACATGACATTTACAATTACAAATCACTAACAATTTTATTAAAGCGATCAAAAAGTGCATCTACTGATTCTCCAAATTTCATCTCAAATTTAGAGTACTCTTTTTTATATTGGTTCTGATGAACACCTTTAATAGACTTACAACCTTCATGATAATCAGCTAGAGAAGTTCAAATTTTATTAGTAGATTTAATATGAGCAATTCTAGCAAACTCATTTCTATTTAGAGGTTGCAATAAAATATTTCTAGCCTTATCATTTGCTACAACATCAGTAATATTTTTAGTAGTAACAACATTTGGCAATATATATATATATATATATGAATTTTTAACGTTTTTCCAAATAACATTACCTTAAGCTTGTAGAGAAACTTCCATGTGTGTTTTCCAATAGACATAATCTAATCCATTGAAAAATGGTGGCTTACCTGAAAACCGATCATGATCTGATGCAATTGCAACCTACTCTGATAGCACTTGTAGGATCATCGATGGCAATCAGAGGGGGGCAAATGATTTTAGTCCGTAGCGGAAGCTTTTCCTCAAATCTACTATCTTTTGATTGTCCAATTACCAACACAGCAAGAACATAAAAATAAAAGATAGCAAAAAAAAGGAAAATATTATTTTTAGTACTGTGGCAGACTAACGTAGCAACCACTATGGTGAATAATGTAACAACAGTTGCAGCAAGTACTATAGCAGTGAATACTGTAGCAGCAGTTGTAGCAAGTACTATAGCCTAGGCTTTTACAACAAGTTTCCACCAACCAGATTTTATTAAAACCAAAGTTTAATCCATGAAAAACCATACTCAGCATGTCCTTGACCGTGGACACAGCTATCCAGGATAGTTTGTTACTTTGCAGAGGTGTACAACTTTACCCACAAGACATGTCCTCTCGTTTTGCCATGCGATTAACACATTGCCTTAGGTGTGTGGCTGAGAGTTCATGACAAGGCTATTACAATGTTCCATTGCCAAATTAGTTACGCCACCACTAAGGTTTCACCATAACATGAGTCCACATGTTGGAGCCCCCTCTTGTGCCATGTGAGACTTCTCGCGGCCTACGCCACGCCCACATTCAGCCTATAGCGAAACCAAGATGGAACATCGCAAATTACTTAGCCAGGTCTATCCCACACCAGACTTTTGGTAGTACGGTATGACTTTGTAATAGTAGCTCACAGACCAGTCCTTAATTTGACTTAGGCCCAACCACATACCCCTTGTGCCTAGCAATTGACATTGTGTCACCAAACAACAATGCATGCCAGCAAACACCCACCACCATACCAATGCCTAAGTCTAAACTAGATTTTATAATTTTATTTTATCAAAATTTCATAGACTTTCTTGACTCACCCAAAGTCAAAAATAGATTTTATAAATCATCATTTTGTGTGAAACAATTCTTCCCATATAAATTATTCTAAGCATGGCAAAACAATTCTATAAAAATTTTCTAGTTAATACTAATATACTAACTAGGTTTTCATCTAGGGTGACAAGGCATGTTTGTTCAATATCAAATTTGGTTATACACAAAGCAATTGGCCATAACTAGAATTTAAACTAGATTGAATAAAAGTACGCTTGCGCAATAATTTCAAAACAACATAAAAAATTTACATTACTGGGAACAACATAATCAAAGGTGTAACTTACCTTGCTCGAAGTCCTAGTGCAAGTCCTCGAAGTAAAACTCTCTGGATTCGTCCTACTCTACACATGAAAAACCAAAACAAATTTTTTAAAAATTCAAATAAAATTCAACAATTCAGAAAGAGTCCAGAAATAGATAGTTTAGGATTTTAGAAGAATTTAGAAATTTGAACAGGTTAAATTGGAGTTAAAACAAAGAAATACGGGCTTCTAGAAGTTTAAAACCAAAGAAAAAGAGAAAGGCTGATTTTCTACATTATTTTTATACTAATAAATGGAATTATGATGTCAGCATCAAATTTCCTTTTGTCAGTTGAATTATTTTTACATTGAAAATGATTTTGTTAAACTGACAGGTGGGGCCAGGTTTATGGCGGACTGGGTTCACGCAATGGCTTTGGCTCACCGTGGACTTGGTCCACTATTGACGTGGTGGGGTTACCACTGACGGGGCAACCAAAGCTGACGTGGCTGAGCTGTGGCGGCATGTGGCTGCCTCGCGTGCACAAGCGTTGATGCCCCAGCGCCGGCCGGAGGCGGCACTCGGGACCCGATGGTCGTCGGAGCTCTAGCGCTCGGCGGCGACCGGCGAGTGGCGCAAGAGTGAGAGGGGAGCGAGGGGAGTTCGACGGTACCATCGGCGGTGCTCGGCGATGACCGGAGGGCGGTCGGTGACGAGACGAGGCAGCGGCGGTGCAAGGGCGTTGGTAGCGGGGCTCTCCGGCGTCGGGCTTGCCCAGCGATGGGGCGGGAGATGAGCACACGGCAACGAGGAAGGAGTAGATGGTGTCGACGCGGCATGAGACGGACCGAGGAGGCAGCGATTTCTCACCGGAGTTCCATCGGTGCCGAAAGAGGTGCGAGGGCACTCGGGCGTGGGAGAGAGGGGAAGGAGTGATGCGAGGCTCTTGGGCGCACGAGGGAGGAAAGGAAGGGAGAACGGGGTGCGGGGGAGGGTTTTTATAGGGGCGGCGAGGAGTAACAGTCGAGCACGACCTCACCAGAGTTAAAAGATTGCAAACAGCATGACGACGGAATGGGGCTTTAAGGTGTAGGGGAAACCGACGGAGTGAAGGTGGAGTGAAGAGAGCACTCATATGGCGCATTTGTTTGGGACTTGAATGAGGAGAAATGGCCGCATTAAAAGTTCGGGGAGGTCGGTAATGGCGGATCGGCTGGAGGTTGAAGAAAGGGGGAGGAAGAGAGAGCTGACAGGCAGGGCCCGTCTGCTGTCGAGAGAGGAGAGAGGAGGAAGGAGTGGGCGGCTGGATGGATGCCACACGTCAGAGGAACAGATCAGGGCCGTCAGATTTAAAACGAAGGGGTAAGTGGAGGTGGGTGGCTGAGATTAGACCGGCGAGGATGGATGAGATCCAAGCCAGACACATGTCGGCTCGAGAAGGTGTTGGGTTTAGAATTTGTTTTTGAATTTTCAAAAACATTGGGAAGGTTTAAAAATATTAGAAAATAGCAAATAAAGTTTAAAAATTCCAAAAAATTTCATAGAAATTCCTGGAGAGGTTTTACACTTAGGAAAATATTTCCAACTTAAGGTCAGTCTTTTAATTTTTACAAAAATAATTTTTATCTTTTAAAGTTGATTTTTAAATTCCAGAAAAATTCTAAAAAATATAAATCAAGGAGAACTTAGGACAAATAAAATAAACTCTTTTTGGCTTAAATAAAATACTCAAAGCAAATTTTCTTACACTAGGCTTTGAAATAAAATCCAGATAAATCCAAAGAAATTCCATAAAATCCAATAAAATGCAATTAAATTTTTGGGATGTTACACCTTGCAACTAGCCCAATATGTAATAGGCCCAATAGTATAGGGACATGTGTATAAAGGAATGTAACAATGTACGCATACCTTTTGTAATTATTAAGGGTTAGGATAGGGATTTCCCATCCAATCCCACTCATGTATATAAGCCCCCAAGAGGGGTATGAGGGGCAAGATCCACTCATTCCATACACGAGCACTCTCTCTCTTGTCATTGGCTTTCTCTAGCTAGTCCCCTCATATGTTGTTTGGTCAGTAGCCACAACAGTTGGTGTCATCCATGGGGACATGCAAGAAGCTGCACAAGAAAAGGCGCTAGAAAGCGACAGTAACCAAGTGAAAGAGAGGTGTGGTGACAGTGACCATCGAGTCCAGCACGCGGCATTGGTGGTACCCCATGGCAATGGCTGCGATGCCCGTACCAGTATGATCACCGATCGTGACACCCACACTGGTACGACCGTCAACAACAATGCTCGTGCTGGTATGACTGTTGACCGCGATACCCACGCCATCATTTCAACACCAGGGTGTTGGCCTCCGAACAACACTGGTGAATGTTGAGTCTCTCCGATGGGGATACTGCACGGAGTGCACGCACCTCAAAGCCTTCGCCCCACCACTGGCTACATCGACACCCATGACTTCACTGTGGTCGTGACTTCGGCGACATCTCTGATCGCACCGTTGTCAAGTCTTCACTGACAGTCACGACCACCCTGTGGTCGATATTTGGGGACAGGGCATACACCTCCGACTTCTCCACCGAAGACTTCACATGGTCTCCACCGAGGTCTTCGCACGATCTCCATGTGGGGACTACGCACGTCCTTCGGGGGACTTCGCACCGACTCCACTGAGCTCTGCGCGGATGTCGTCTCTTATAGACTTTGCACAGTCTCCGCTGAGGTGTTCGCATGATCTCTGTGCGAAGATTGCACATGACCTTCACAAGACTTCGCACCGACTCTGTCGAGCTCTACACGGATGTCGTCTCCACACGGAGACTTCGCATGGTCTCCACTGAGATCTTTGCACGATCTCCATACAGAGACTACACATGACCTTTGTAGGGCTTCGCGCTAACTACATCGTGCTCCGCACGGATGCTGTCTCCGATGGACTTCGCACTGACTTCACCAAGCCCCGTGCAGATGCTATCTCTGATGAACATCATACGACTTTTGTCGGACTACGCACGGTCTGTCGAGACCCGAATATACAAATCCGGACTCTACTGTGTATTCTGCACTAGTCCAAGATCACGCTAGCGCACACAGCGTAAACAAAGACAAATATCATTCACCTCACGATATTCTAAAGGAAATCCAAATTATATTAATAACCATCAGAGTACAACCTTATGGCCAAGCTTACAATTATTAGCCTGAAGGGCTTCAAAGAAACTAGCAGCGGAAATCCAAAATTAAGCGTAGTAGCCACTCGACATGCCCACAGGCAATCGACTGGGGAGCGAAGTCCTAATCCGTGAAGTCCTCGAAGTAGCCTCCTTCTAGCAACTCCTGCTGATCGGTCCCTCCTCCTCAATCGAGCAACATGGGCATAAAGCCGTGAGTACATTGGTACTCAAGCAAGTCGGTTGTAACAAATGAATGCAATATAGTATGCAAGGCTTAACAATGGATGGCTGAAAGGTTAGTTTTGCATAAAGCGACAATTTAAAGTAAATACAATATATAGATTGAAAAGCAAATTTAACAACAGACACTAAGTAAATAACCAAAGGAACTGAATAAAACCACAAGTGAACTAACCATTCACTTCCCATCTCAAACCAAACCAAAATTTCATAAAGACTCTACCCCTCGTGTGAAATCACTGAGCATTGTCCATGACCGAGGACATGGCTATTCGAATAGTTTTACACTCTGCAGAGGTTGTACAACTGTACCCACACGATGTGATAATCCTCACGTTAAAGATAATCACAACAAGGCTTTTACAATGATCCATCTCCACCCGATCCCACTCGCTAAGGATTCGCCGTCGAATAGGGTACCCCCCTAGTCGATAATTGCCCCCTCTTGCGCCACACAACATCAGTAGTAAAACCCAAGTGGAGACTTCACAAATTATTATGCCAGTCTATCCCATACTAGACATGTGGTTTGCACGATTAAGCTCGGATCAATGGCGCACAAAGTTAAGTCCTTAGGAATTACCCGCGAAACATCCACATCCCAATGTGCATCCAAAGACCCTTTATCGCACGATCATTCGCCCAAGTGAAAGCCAAGTTTGTATAACCAATGCCCATGACACTACCCATGTCATGACATACAAATTTTATAACTGTGGCTAACCACCACGTTCAAGTAAATCATTAAGTCAAAATCAATTAATCACATGTGATGACAGACCCAACATACTAATAATAAGCATGGCTAAGCAAAATAAGCGTACCACCCATGTGACAACTAGTATTGCATCACTAAATAATTTCCCATCCTATGGTGACAATAGAATCATGTCATTCAAATTATCAAGGAGGAAATAATCAATTAGGTCATTAACTACCAATACAAGGGTTTGATAATAAAATAGCGATGCATGATAATTTAAAACAAAATAATACATAATAGATTTGAAAACTGGGTTCAACATGATTAAAGAATACGACTTGCCTTGGCCTTGCTCAGATGAGGGCTCTAGATCTTCAAATCCAACTTCCGCTCCCTCGAACACGCGATCTAACGAGAGAGAAAATGAGATGAAAAGACAAAATAAATTCAAATAAAATTCAAATGAACTCCAAAAACTTTCAAACCTGAACCAAAAGATAGAGCTCAATTTTAGATGAATTTAGAAAAAAGAACGGGGTCAATCGGAGCTAGGACGAGGGAGAACGGGCTCTTGGAAAATTAAATCTACAGAAAATCGGGGAAATTGAAAAAGGGCACTGTGTTGTGGACCGGGTGCACGGGGAGCTGGGTCTACGGTGGGCTCGGCGCATGGAACAAAGGCGGACGGTGGCTGCCGACGCTGGTGGCGAGGTCGACGTGGCGCCCACGCGTGGCGACTGCGCAGCGCGGGTGGTCGACGTGGCGCCGACCGATGCCGACGGGCAGCCGACGTGGCGTCGACGTGGCGGTGGGGACCTCGGTGCTGAGGTGGCAGCCACGTGGACACTAGGGCTGAGGTGGCGCCGCTCGGCTTGGCGACGTGGCACCGGCGCCGCAGTCTCAGCTCGGCCGACGGGTGGGCCCGGTTTGTCGCCGGACGGCTCACGGTGGATTGGGTACACGGAAGGCGGCGGCAGCGCGGCCGGGCGTCGCTGGCTGGCGTGGCGGCGCGAGGACCGAGGCGACGCGGACGGAGCGCCGAGGCGCGGCGCATCGGCCGGCGCGCGGCACGCAGCGGCGGTCGGCAGCGGGAGGGGTAGCGGCGGCGGCGGCGGCGGCGGCGGCGGCGGAGCTCAACCGGCGGCGGCGATGTCTTACCGGCGGCGGAGACGGCGGCGATGAGCGGCTGCGCGCACGCACCGTAGCGGCGCGACGGCGAACTCCGGCGAGCAGCAGCGGCGGCGAGCGCACACGGCGGCAGCGGTGGTGGCGGCGCGAGGCGACGAGGCGGCGGCTCAGATGGCGAGAAGCCGAGGGGTCGGCCGGTTTTATACGCGGACGCCGAGGCGTCCCGATCGAACCCGGCGGCGGCGCGGCGGAGTCCGGGCCGGACACGGGAGGGAGAGTCCCGCCGAGACGAGGACCACGGCAGTGGGCCCCACCGCCGCTGGCTCCGGAGAGCGGGCGGCACGGATGGCGCGCGGGAGCGGGCGGCTCGGTGGATGGATGACACACGGCGACCATCGGGGAGGCCAAGGCGGGGTGGGCGTGGAGCGGATGCCCGACACGTGGCGCGGGGCTGGGCTGGCTGGGCCGGCGGCCGACCGAGCTGCGCTCGTGGCTGGACCGGGCCGGTGCTGGGCCGACCGGTTTTAGGAATTTAGGATTTTCTTTTTCTTTTCTTTTTCCAGAAATTCAAATAAACTCTTTTGAGCTCTAGAAAATAGCAAATAAATCCAGAAAAATCCAGAAAAATTCCAATAAATTCCTTGAGACACAAAGAACTCAAATAACATAATTTTGGCAAATGTTCATGTTCAGATTATTCATATTAAATCCTTTTAATTCATAAAAATTCATTTAAGCTTTTAATTAATTCCAGAAAAATTCAAATGGTGAATTTTATTTTAAAAGCTTCAAAAAAAACTCTGAAAATCAGGATGTTACACGGTCTTCACTAAACTTTGAGTGATACTGCTAGACTCCACATGGACATCGCCTCCGTAGGACTTCGTCTGAGCTCCACTGGACCCTATAGGACTTTGCGTGGTCTTCGATGGACCTCGCACAATCTTAGCCAGACCTCACATGGCCTCCGCAGGTCTTCGCTGGACCTCATGTTGCATCCGTCGGGCCTCGCATTGCCTTCACCAGCCTTCGCTTCCTCTGTCCTATGTCAAACCCCGCTTTGCCTCTACCGACCTTCGCGCCCTCCGCCTCTGTCGGCCTCAGCTTCGCACCTCCGCACCTTCGAGCTAGCGACTCGTGGTCGTACACATTTGTTTAGATATTCGGCCATCCTCATGGTCCAAACATCATCCGCTCATGTCACGGTCGTGACCTCGTCCGACCACATCGTGGTCATTACATCGTCCGCCCATGTCATGGTTGTGGCTTTGTCTGACCTCCTCGTGGTCGTAACTTCGCCCGACCTCCACGGGGCTGTAATTTTGTGAGAAATGGTATGGCAGCCTCGCGCCCCAGTGTACTCTACGGAGTATAAAGCACTAGGAACTCAGCCATCCTAAGCAACTCTACAGAGTATATAAAAAATGCACAACAGCCTTATGCCCTGGTGTACTCTGTGGAGTACAAAGCATTGAGAACTCAGCCATTCTAGGCAACTCTACAGAGTATATAAAAATGCATGGAGGACTCGCGCCCCAGCGTACTCCACAGAGTATAAAGCGTCAGGAACTTACCCATCCTGGGCAACTCTACGAAGTATAAAAAAACACAAGACAGCCTCACACCCCAGTGTACTCTGCGGAGTATAAAGCGCTAGGAACTCAGCCATCCCGGGCAACTCTATGGAGTATAAAAATGCACGATGGCCACACACCCTGGCGTACCTTGCGGAGTATAAAGCATAGCGAACTTAGCTGTCCCGGGTAACTCTATGGAGTAGAATTTATGATTAACTTCACCAAATCTTTCTCTCTTTTGTGATTTTTCTACTTCGTTCTTGATATTGTGCATGCTCGTGTCGTATCTCACAACTCTAATCTGATCTAGGGGTGAATACGCATAAGGATGGGTACCAAGGTGTATGAAGTGGTATTAAAGCCAAGGCTGTATTAATCAAATTTGTGAGAAGGATGATAAAGCACCAGGTGGCAAAATATCAAGATGAATGCCGAAGATGCGGAATCAAGTAGGGCAATTCATCTTGATGTGCTTTGGCTCACCACATTCATAGCATCTGATAGACCTCCTTTGCACCTTGATCTGATGTTGTTAATTGCTCTGGTCACCGTGGTGGAGAAAAGTACAAGCGACTCATCTAGAATCTCCTCTAACTATTCATCTGAAATAGAATACAGTATGGACAAAGAAACAATAGAAGAGCTAGAAGAATTGTTAGCGTAGTTAGTCACTAAACCCAAAGAATTTGACTTGTTTATCATGGCCAAAACATCAATTCATGTGTTTTCATCTTGGAATAAAGATCATTCAAAATGAGTGTTTCCATGTTAACAAAATGATTAATAGTAGTAATAACACATTCCAAACAGAAATATACAAAGCATTTAAAATTTGACAAGCATTGTCAGTATCATAGTATATGACATTAACAATTACAAATCACTGACAATTTTATTAAAGCAATCAAAAAGTGCATCTACTGATTCTCCAAATTTCATCTTAAATTTAGAGTACTCCTTTTTAAATTTGTTGTAATGAACACCTTTAATAGACTTACAACCTTCGTGATAATCAGGTAGAGAAGCTCAAATTTTATTAGTAGATTTAATATGAGCAATTCTAACAAACTCATTTCTATTTAGACCTTGCAACAAAATATTTCTAGCTTACCATTAGCTTCAACATCAGTAATATTTTTAGTAGTAACAACAGAAGGCAATATATATGAATTTTTGACTTTTTGCCAAATAACATTACCATAAGCTTATGGAGAAACCTCCATGCATGTTTTCCAATAGACATAATCTGATCCATCAAAAAATGGTGGCTTACCTGAAAACCGATCATGATATGATGCAATTGCAACCTACTCTGATAGCACTTGTAGGATCATCGAAGGCAATCAGAGGGGGTTGAATGATTGTAATCCACAGCGGAAGCTTTTCCTCAAATCTACTATATTGTGAGTGTCCAATTACCAACACAGTAAGAGCATAAAAACAAAAGATAGCAAAAAAGGAAAATATTATTTTTAGTATTGTGGCAGACTACTGTTGCAACCACTGTAGTGAATACTGTAGCAACAGTTGTAGCAAGTACTATACTAGTGAATACTATAGCAACAGTTGTAGCAAGTACTATAGCAAACTGCTGTAGTAGATGTCGCTTTCAGATTTTCTTTGTTGAGAATGTTTCAAACACAGCAAAGGAAAAAATGTGAGACATTGAAACAATGAATTGTTGGGATTTTCTTTGATATTTTATGCTCACGAATCACATATAGCATGCTTACATCATTCATCTTTGATCTCTACACACCCCAACTTGAGAACGATCATCTCCTCCAACATCCTTGACCCTCTAGACAGCCATCTCTCTGTCCTTGTCATAGACCATGATTGCCTTCGAGCTATCCTGCACATGCAATGACCAAAGCAACATCTTTTCCCAGTACAAGTTTTTTCCAACTTGATCGACATGAGTCCACACAAGCCACATACCTCAAATAACATCAATAAATAACATTGTTAATTCTTCATCATCATAAATATTCTAGACCTAGCTACGTGGGCTAACAAGATCTAATAGCTTAAACTACCATGTGGGTAATATTGACGTTACCTTTTCCATTCATCCATGGAATGAGAAAACATAGTGAAGCATCTAAATAGTTTCAAGATAGGTGATATGGTAAACTGCCATAAAAAGTAGAGATGATATGGTAAATTGTCATAAGTAGATGCTGAGTTTACCATTTCCACTCATACATGGAATGAAAAAACACAGTGAAGCATCTAAATAGTTAAAAGATAGGTGATATGGTAAACTTCCATAGAAAGCAGAGCTGATATTGTAAACTGTTATAGAAAGTAGATGTTGACTATGGTGATTGATAGCTTCATCTAATAGGACTTAAAGAGGTATAATACAAGAATTCCTATCCTAATCTTAATAGGATTAAAATTCTAACTTCACTTTGGAGGAGAACTAGTGGGGCACTATATAAAGCCATGAGTGGTGGCCATGAAGAACCCAATCCACAAACTAACTTGTCCAAAGCAGAGGGCATACGAGAGGATTAGAGGCTAGGTTATTCTTTAGCACTAAATTATTTTATATGTTAATGATCTAAGTGTCCTAAAAAGTTCAAGAGAGTTGTGAGAGAATGATTGTTCAAGAGGGTTATGAGAGAATGATAATCCCTTGTACTCTTTTAAGGTCATGTTTAAGGAATTTATGATTAACTTCACCAAATCTTTTTCTCTTGTTGTGATTTTCCTACTTCGTTCTTGATATTGTGCATGCTCGTGCCGTATCTCACAACCCTGATCTGATCTAGGGGCGAATACGCATAAGGATGGGTACCAAGGTATAGAAGTGGTATTAAAGCCAAGGCTGTATTAATCAAATTTGCGAGAAGGACGATAAAGCACCAGGTGGCAAAATATCAAGATCAATGTCGATGATGCGAAATCAAGTAGGGCAATTTATCTTGATGTGGTTTGGGTTACACATTCATAGCATCTAATTAGACCTCCTATGCACCTTGATCTAAAGTTGTTAATTGCTCTGGTCACCCTGTTGGAGAAAAGTATAAGCTACTCTTCTAGAATCTCCTCTAACTATTCATCTGAAATAGAACGCAGTGTAGACAAAGAAACAATAAAAGAAGTAGAAGAATTGTCCGCTTGGTTAGTCACTAAACCCAAAGAATTTGACTTGTTTATCATGGCCAAAACATCAATTCATGTGTTTTCGTTTTGGAATAAAGATCATTCAAAATGAGTGTTTCTATGTTAACATAATGATTAATAGTAGTAACTAACACATTTCAAATAGACTAATGTGTTTTTAGTATCTAAATGCTATACTTAGTCTTGCTTAAATACTCGGGGGTATTAATTTGCCCTAACATGAAGGTTTTCAGTAGGTTGCACTCTTTTATCCCTAGTGTGTTTTTAGTAGGAGTTTTCTCACATGAATGTTTGTAATGAGGTAACTAGTACAGTATGGCTTGCATATGCGATGCACTCTTTTCTTAATTTTTCCTACTGGCTTTTAAAAGAGTTTTTAACGGGGCATTTTCATATCATGGTATTCGCTCAAGGGGGAGTGTTGTCGAACAGACAACCTTAGGGAGTAGGGGTACCAGGGGCCCCCGCCAATTTCTTTCTTCTTCTCAAGAAGGACATTTGGGCGCATACCAAAGGTACTTTGGACTATAATGTAGAGAAGAGGCTATTTATTATGTACCAGGAAATATATTAATAAAAAAGAATTATCTCCCTACATCTTACATTTATTGTTCTTCTACTTCCGCGTATGGATTATCTATTCATCGGTACCTCGAACACTAGTTATTTAAACTGAGTATCCTTTTGCTAACTGACAAACAACACCCATTCATGCAACTACCGATCGGCGTGTCCGGCTAATGGTACACCCATTGTTTTGAGATCAATTGTGAGAACCCAAGACGTCCCAAGTATGGTTTCGTTTGTCTCAATCTCCTTCCCAACTGCTCTATCATTTTGATGAACTCTTTGCTGCATGGATTTCTTTTCAATGGATAAATCCTCCAAAATTGAAACCAGTGACTTTTAATCTTTCAACTTTTTTAACACATGTGGTTCTACCTTACTCTTTTTCTTCTTTCTCTTTCATTTCTTGTTTGTTTTAAGAGCAACACTGGTAGGCTTCTTTTTTACAGAATGTTTTTGTTATGGCTATTGACTAAATAGCATATGAGGGGACTAGCTAGAGAGAGCCAACGATAGGAGAGAGAGTGCTCCTGCATAATAATTACATGAGTGGGATTGGATGGAAAATCCCTATCCTACCCCTTAATAATTACAAAAGATAGAGGTACATTGGTACATTTCTTTATACACATGTCCCTATACTATTGGGCATATTACATAATAGGCCAGTTGCAAGGCCCCGCCATGGGGGGTTGGGCCACCCCTACAACAGTACTCCCTTGACAGCAAGCACGGAGGTCCCGATGGGTGAGCTGACGTGAACAATTGGCCCAAGCTAGCCCTGCGCCCCATTCCTTGGCAATAAGCACGCAGGTGCCAATGGGCGAGCTGATGCAGCTGGTAGATCCCAATCCCTGGGGGTGTGGATGCTATAAATCTCTCGGAGCAGGATGGTTTGATCGATCTTGATGCGGTTGTGGCATCTCAAAGCAGAGGGCGAGCCGGTGTGCGTAGGTCATGCCCTAGCCTCGAGCGGCTCATATACATAGGCGGTGAAGTCCCATACCAAAAGCCCGGGTGCCCTATTGGGTTGGTGCTTCGATGTAGTCAAAGAAGGCCTGACGACTATGTTGCTCGTGACATGGTCGCTGAAGGTGCGACCACGTGGTGGTCATAGGTATGGACGAAGTTGCGGCCCCAAAGTGGTCGAACGAAGTGTTAATGAATTCCCGAGCATGAGTGGTCCGACAAAGTCCTGATGGCTACATCTATGACCACGAGGTGGTCAGGTGGAGCCTACGACCGCAAGGTGGTTGGACGGAGTCTGCGACTGCAAGGTAGTCGGACGGAGTGTACAAGCACGAGGTAGTCGTACGCCGATGAGGTGTCGACGAAGTCGGCGGCAAGACGAAACTAACGCACGTGTGGCCAGTTCCCCACCTTCAGACTTGTGATCGACGAATGTGATATGTGTCATTTTTACATCTATTTACCTATCATTTTACCCTCATATTTTTTGCATTTTGAGATCATTTATCATCATTTACACACATTTCTATAATTAATTGCTTAATTTGGATCATTTTACATTTTTTGTGCTTTTCCGCAGGCTGGCGCAATTGAGGCACATAAACAACAAATCTGGACTTTCGGTACTGCTCCATACAGATGTACGCATCATCACGGATGCGTAGGATTAAACTGTGATTAAATTTGAGTTTCCAACGGCCAGAACAGAAGAAATCAAATGAGGGAAGGGTCTCAATGTAATTTCTAGAAACTGGGAGGACTAAATTGCAAAATAGACAATTCCCAATCGGCCACAAAACCCTACCCGCATTCCCATTCTGGCAAACCTGACATTCTAATCTCTCCTTAGCCTCATTTGCTTCCCTCTCCCCCACTTCTCTAGCCATGACACCGACGAGGCCGGGCCATCTCGCTGGCGACCGCCAATCTGCTCTCCTTCCACCGCATCCTTCCTCCCCTCAGCTGCTTTACCGTGCACCTTCCACATCGTAACAAGCCAGCGGCTACCTCGATCTTCTCTCTGCTACTCACCACCAAGCGCCACGTCTCTGCCACCTTCCACTTCCTCTCGGACACCACCGCTCCTCCTCCGCGCCTCCTCTTTGCCCCACCCTGGCGCCACCACTCTACAGCCACCAATGGTGAAATCCACCACAGCGCGCTACCCTGTGCCTGGCATTTCTTATTCCTTTGTCCCCTTTTGCTCTCCTCCCCCATCTCTTCCACCACCGGCTGGCGGCGAGGCCATCGCGCCATCCACTTTCTACTTCTTCCTTGGCCTCCATTTGCTCTGATCTTCCTCTCCTACCTCGGCTACCCTGCTCACCTCACCTCCACCCACTGCCTCTCTTCTTTCCATTGCCTTCCCTTTGCTCCCCCTTCTACTTCATCTCTTCTGCCAGCAGCCTCCCATCTACCACTAGTTCACCGTCGATCTCCTCTGCAGCACCGACACCAACGGCGGACTCTCCTCCAGTAGATCCACTGAGCCCCACCACCTCAGCTACTGGTTCCTCATCACTGATGGCATCAACATCTTCCCCAACTCTGGCTTCTTCCTCTACAACCTCCGTCGCTCCTTACAGTCTCCCTCCAGTGAGCCGCCACTAGTCCTCCTGTTGCCAGATCGACCCCCCCTCTACTCCACCTTCCACCAAGTCACCAGATCGACACCTGCTCTGCCTACACCACTTTCGGCAACCACCACTTAATCGACATCACCGGTGACATCTCCACCGGCCTCGGCCTCCCGTCTGCTTCACCTTGTTCCTCCTCGGTTTTGTCTAATTTCTTCCCCTTTATTTTTTCAGTTCTTTATTACTGTTGATAATAATTGCTTATTATTACTCTGATAACTATTAATTATCATTTGCACTGTGATGATGAACTGTGGATTATTATCTGAGATATGTGATGTGTGCATGAGATCAGTGGATATGTTATTGAGCCCTGTTAATTTGAGTTCTGTTATTGTGATATATTCTCTGTGATAATTGTGTAATTTGTGTTCTATTACTAGTTTAGTAGTATTTTCAGTAGTGCTAATTGTGTTGTGTTGGTAGAAATTATAGTATTAGCTTGTGAGTTGTTCTTGTTTTCAATGATTTGTCCGTACAGCATATGTGTTTGTCCTTGTGTTTGTGTTGCGCGATTTAGCGAGCCGGCGACCGTTTCCCTTCCCCATGCTATCTCGACCCCCTCCTTGCTTCTAGACTCCCTCTTTTCTCCTTTCTACGGTTTGTTGATAGTTCGATTGTGTGAGTGTTCATCATAGTTCTTTGTTGTGTTGTCGTGTGCCACCACCGTCTAGTTAGTCATCGACCATTTTCTCCCTCGTTCTCTCTCGACTCCCTCTGTGCTTCTAGACTCCCCTAGTGCTTCTCGACTCCCTTCTTCTTTCTCATGGTTGGTAGTTAGTTAGGTCATTGGTTGGTAGTCGTGTTCGTTCATGTAGTCATCATTGTCATTCGTGCATCATTCGTGTAGGCAGTCGTAGTGTAGTTCACTCAGTCGTATGACGTCCATTTGTGCGGTCATTTATCCCGTCATCTTTTGATTTGTAGGACCGAAAAGGCAACAGAGGGGGGGTGAATGGTGCCTTAAAATCTCTCCAAGTATTCACACAATCTTCTTCTCCAATAGCAACAAAGCTATGAAGAGGAAGATCGAATGTTCACTGGAGAACAGAAGATCAGACTGACACCCGAACTAGAACTGCCGCTGGCCGAGGACAAAACAAGGCAGTGAAAAACTTCTTTGCTGAGATCTGGACAAACGGCGTGGTCGAAACCGAAACAGAGAATTCGGTCGACTCATGCACAAAAGTCTCAACGTGGTCGTAGCGAATGCAGAGCATGTACTCGGCGCACGACCGCGAGACGCAAACACTTCTCCGATTCGACTCTTGCTCTCGGGAATGAACTGGCCAAATAGCCTTGAGACAGATTCCCTGTTCTGAGCAAATCAAAACTAGGCCTACTCAAACCAAGAACACAACTCAAAGCAAGAAGTACCAAGGTTGATGAATAGAACCGCTCGTGGGACTAGAATAGCCAAGATGACTTGGAGTAAAACCCACATGTCACTGCGATTTCAGAAAGCCAAGAACACAGATATACGAAGGAACAAAGAGAGCGCAAACAAATCATTCAAACACAAGACAAAGAACACAACTCAGAGTTTCCATTCCAACCATCAAGGAGTACAAGGAATCCCGATACGCCCGGAGAGCATAGAGAGGAGCTCACACCTCTTCTCTTTCTCTCTTTCTCGATTATTCATACATGGATTCTCCACTCATCCTCTCTCTCTCTCACACAATCCCAAGAACACACTCACAAACTCCCATGGGAGGGAGAGGGGTGCCTCCAAGGCCCACGGCCAACTCACTCAAACTTGTGCCTCCTCTCCCTTTATAGCCTCACACCGAGACTAACCTAATGGATCCATCCATTAGTCCATACTGGGCTAACAGTAAACCCCTCCTAACACCGGGTTTTACACACGCGCACACGCGGCAACCCGTTCTGGTGACACCGACGGGATTTCGGTGCTTTACAGAAATCGCTTCCCTTTGCAGCCTGAGTCAATTCTCCAAATTGCCCTCACGCACCTTCGGAAGCTTCCGTTTCCTTGCCGATCACGCACGACCGAACCTACCTCCAACCGATCGGACCTCCGACTCCTCGAGCCTAGTCCCGGTCGCGCGACGCAACCACCTTGAGTCCCAAGTCTTCTTCGGCTTCACCCAGTCGTTCTGGACCTCAACATCTCCCATGTCTAGTCCCGACCACTCCAAGCCTCACCAAGACTTGTCTCCAAGATCCTCTGGCAGCTCAGCTCCGGTTCCTTGTCTCTTCGGCTTGCAACCACCTCACCACCTCGATCATCTTGGCGTCTCCAACCGTCGGACCTCAACACCTCTGTGCCGAGTCCCGGTCCTCCCACGCCTCACCATGAAATAGCTCCGAAGTCCTGCAGCCACACAGACAAGCAAACCGTCACATAGCACCACACCAGACAACAGACAAACCATCGGTACAACCAACAAGTGTCACAGCACAACACCTGGTCGTAAACCTCCTACGATCACTCGAATGCACAACTCAAGAAATGGTCGAAGCCCTGGAACACTTCCCTGCTTCCTTCGACCACACAACAAGTCGTTACGACCTCTCCAATGCTCGTTAAGACCATGCAGACACAAGCCACGACCAATGCTAGCTGCTACGACTTTATCTCATAAAGTATAGACCTCATACGACCACTCTGTTGCACAGAACAGAGAAATCCTCGAGCTCACAAAAGCCTTCCTGCAGCCTATGACCACTCACTAGGCTGCTACGACCGCCAAGACACAAGCTACGACCATTGCAAGCTTGCAACGATTACCACACAGCGGCTACGACTACTGACTACCAAGACTGGTCGCTAAGATCACAAAGTCAAATCAACTCCTACGACTACCAAGTCGTAGAGCCAGACATCAAGTCATGAGCCTTTACGACCACCAAGTCGTAAAGCTCGATCGACCACCAAGTCGATCCCACGACTACACACAGCTCTGCTACGACCATCGCAAGATTCAACTCCGACTTACCCAACCAAGTCGTACCAACTTACAACTGGTCAAAACCACAAGACAAGCAATGCTCAAGGTCTACGATCACATCCCAGATCGTTACGACCGCGCCAGCAGTCCATACGACCGATTACCAGGGGTTACGACCGCCCCATAAGACCATACGACCGATTCCAAGAGGCTACGACCAAAACCAGAGGTTCCATCGTGGTCAAACCCCGTTCAGACCACGTACACCAAATATCATCGTGGTCGAAGCCTTTCCGACCACTTACGACCGCATACGACTGAGCTACGACCACGTTCAAACGCCTCGCAACGTGGTCGAAGTCAGCCGACTTCTTACGTGGTCATAGATTTGAGCGCCGACTTCGGCCGCAGCGGTCCAAGCATCGACTTTCGATCACCGCTTTCGATAATGTGGTCGTAGATTCATCTGGGGACTTCGGTCCACGATCAAAGAGATGCGTTCAACTTCTGACCACTCGTAAATGCCCTGTCGACTTTCGACCAGCGACAATATGGTCGAAAACCTTCTGGCTGGCCTTCGACTTTCAACAAAGTGGTCGTAAACTTGCCGGAGGCCTTCGACTACGCCCAAAGTGGTCGTACACCTCTCGGGTGACCTTCGACCTCGCCCAAAGTGGTCGTAGACAGTGCGCACGACTTTCAACCACGACCATCGTGGTCGTAAAGCCTTCCGACCGCACGTTCAATGCATCTATCCGGTTCCGACCAAAGAAAACGTGGTCGTACACTGTCTGGCTAGCTTCCGACCACGGCAAGATGCTACGACTTAGCAGGAAAGTGCCTAATGAAGTCGTAAACGACTCGGCTGGCTCCCGATACTTGACATCATGGTCGTAGACAGCCCGGCTGGGTTCCGACCACAGCCAAATGTGGTCGTAAGGCTGCTGCTGCCTTCCGATCATGACCAAACCGGTTGTACGCCCTCCTGGCGACTTCCGACTATGTTTGACGTGGTCGTAAATGTTCTAGCGACCACTCGAAGGAGCTTGCGATCTCGCAGTGACAACATAACGTGGTCGTAAATGGTCTATGACCACTCGATAGAGCTTATGACTGCTGAACACCAAGTGGAAAGCTTTGACTAAGACTCCTAAGTCGTAAAAGCTCCTTTCGACCACATGGTCGTAAACCTACCCAACAGAGAGAGAGAGCCATTCTCAAGGCTTACGACTATGCAGAGACAGCTCAAGCCTCAAAAACCAAACTCACTCTTCCTAGATCAAGAGTCAATTACTCATCACAACCATGGGTGACCTCCACATGGTCTCACAATCTCCCCCTTGATGAGTATATTGACAAACACCGAAAAAGGCATGAAGATGAGTTTGTTTTTGAAAAGAAAAGGGGAGAGATGCAAAAACCACACATGGTCTAAAAGAAGTGAAGGAACTCACGACCATGTTGACACAGAGTGAAATGGAGCAGACAGAGAAGGATCAAATATTCTACAAAAGCTCCAAATCACACAAAAAGTCCAATCTTGCTCATGATCCAACACACAAAAAGTCCAATCTTGCTCATGATCCAAAAAGCAATTGCTCACATGACCATTGTCATAGCAAGATGACCAAGCATTCTCCCTCTTAAAGCCTTTTTCTATCCTTCTCCCATCCCTTAATGCATTCTCCCATTCTAATGCCTTTTGCACCTCTTAATGCCTTTTTCTCTATCCTTCTCCCCCTTTTGGCAATAGAGTCATCAAGATGCAAGGAAGAAAAAAAAATAGAGCATGAATTAAATGGAGTGCCGACAGTTGATTTGATGAAGGCAATGAGAGCTGAGGGAGCCATGAAGACTATCTAAACTGGCTTCAACAAAAATTATACCAAGCCATAAAAGGTGACAATGCTATCTAGATCATAATAAACTATGTATTGCCAAGCTCAAGCCAAATAAATCATGATCTTTGAATTAAATGTTTAATTAGCATGTCAAGTCACTCAAGATTATAGTCTAGAAGAAGGTATCCAAACGTGAGTCAAGCCATGTCAATATTCTAAGCGAAATCAAGAAGCTATAGTTGAGTTGATTTAGAGAGCTACAAGCCCAAAACTGAGACATATTGTTCAAGCACTAGGTATCACTTGTAGCACTTTGGATACCACTTGAAGAAGATTTGTAGTTGAGTAAAATTAGCACATTAGGCTTTTATCAGAAATTCATGGTTGGTTTCAACCATTTTTCACAAGAATTTTTTTGTTTTCATAGCCATGTGCTAGATCTCAAGCCTTATGCGATCACTCCAAGCAATAAGCTTAAGGAGGTGATCTTGGTCATCCAAAACTCCCCCTGAGTTCATGCCTAGTGCAATGGCAAGCCATCTCATGAGAAAGAATTGGTGAGATCAGTTTTTTCGCACAAAAGAGATCTTTTTGCATTTACTTGAGTTAGTTCATGAACAAAGAGTTAAAACTTAACTCATGCATCACTAATGAACTAACTTAGCTCAATCTAAACCTCAAAAACAGATTCAAGACTCAACTTAGCCTATTCGACATGGCCTGAATCAAGAGAGGATCACTAAAGCCAGACTAGTCACAAGATTGAACAAGACATGTTTTACTTTAAGTTGTTCACATTTAATTAAGCTAGTATGGCAAGAGCTAAGCAAAGACATAGAAGGGCATGATAAATCAAGCTATCACAAGACATGGCAAGATATAAAGCATGATATCATGTCACATAAAGATAATAGACAAGGCTCCAAAGACTGTACAGGCGGCATTCATGTGAATTTTATGCATTATGAGACAAAAGAATGCACACGAGATGAACTCCCCCTGAAAGCTAGCCCGAACAGATAGAAAGGTTCCAACTCCCCCTAGAGAAGGCAACTCGAGAAGAACCAAGAAATTTGGCGCAAAAACCAGAAAAAGAGGGTTCTAACTCAAGGAGGTGATTCCCAAACACACCCTATCCACATGATCTCTAGTCTGTAACCTCATACCACGGGGCAAAAGCACACTATGTCAATGCACAAGACTCTAGTGGCCAAGAAAAGGTTCAATCTAGGTAGAAGAGAATCCTAGAGAACCAAAGCCCAAACTAGGTAGTAAATAATCCTAGAGAACCATTTGGACGAGAAGTGTGATCGAGACAATATCACCTAGAGTCGGTTCCTGTCTAACCAATCGGACCCTTCCTCCCACTAGAACAGATAAACAAAGCAAAGCCAAGTGGAGGGAAGCAAAACAACGAAAGATCACAAGGAGAACAAACCTCTGTCATGGTCGCTTGGTTGGTAGTCGTGGTCGTAGAAGAGTCCTGGTAGTAGTCGTATAGGAGTCCCGACCTCGGTTGAGTGATCGAAGTCGCCTCGGCCATGGTCGTAGATGTGTTCAGCTCATGATCGTAGTCCAATTCGGGGTGGTCGAACACGAAACCAGGTCGTGGTGGTAATTGCGTCTTGGTCGTAGTCGCAGATGAGTCTGGATCGTGGTCGTTGCGTCCTGGCCGAGGTCATAAAACGAGTTCGGCCGAGTGTCTAGACCGTGGTCGTGGTAGCTACGACATGGTCGTAATGACCAAAGGAGTGGTCGTAAAACTGTACCAGTCTCCCCCTCTCACACAGCCTGCAGTTTAAACACAGGAAACAACTGGTGTCCTAGTACTGGGGTAAATGATATACAGGCATGATCTAGTACTGAGACAAAAGACCACACACAGTAGCATTACAAATATTAATGCATGAGAACACACCCCCCACAAGCTCAATCTAGCCCTCATCAAAAGCATCTAGAACAGCGAGCCTAGAGCCACCCAATACTAGAAGAAGCTTGTGACCTATCCACGATTCTCATGATGTCTAAGCATAAGCATGACTAATGCTACCAAGGTGTTGTACATTTTATGTCATGCCAAAAACCGAATGAGAAAGATCAAGGTAAACATGTATCTCAATGAATCACAACCATGCACATAGCAGGTGATAAGGAAAGATCACGAAGCATATGCTAGCATGGATATAAGCATGTATACGAGAAAAGATAAGAAGGCATGAATAAACAAAACATCATGACATAGAAACTCTATCCAAGATATACTCAAGCTCATCTGTCCATACATGTGCATACATCATGTAGACATACAACACGACAAATCGAATCATGAAAAGTATGCTAACATGTATAAATAATGATGAATGAACATAAGGAGCAAGATGTGAACCATGATAGATACTACAGAGCACAAGGTCATGATGATACTTGACTTCTAATATACACATTCTACTTCGCTCATGAAGTCGGTCAAAGCTTAAGCATCTAACAAATATGACAAGATATATGGATACTTAAGCAACATACACATAAAGGCATGACATGAAAGTATTGAAGAAAGAACATGCCAGTATAGTATAAGTGAGCACCTGAACAAACACAACATGCCAATTAAGACTAACACATGTATATAGAGACATGAAGGTAAAGAATAGCTCACAAAGTAGGTGAAGACACCAACGTGAGAGCATATGTCTCTTGGAGGCCATGAAGTGGAGAGCCAATAAATGTTCTAGTCATATGATGAGGCAGAAGACTAAAACTCCAATCAATTCCATGTTTTCCAACAAGCGTCTAGAGACCTACAAATGACAAGAACAGAGTGCCCAAGTCTTGCTCATGATGAGTTGTTGTTCGTCCCTCTTAGCATTATCATCCGTGTGTTCTTTTGATCCTGGCACATGAACAACCAAGAAAAGAACCAACCAAAGCATCAAAGGAGACTCACACCTTCTCACTGTAGGTGCGCACCTTGTTTGGGCGAACAAGGTCTACCAATTAAGAAGCGGTGGAAGTCCTTCCTCAGGTCAGCATGCAGACAAAGAGCAACAACAAAAGAAACAAGTCTACGATGCTGAAGATGTCCATCCTTCTCTCAAAATGAGCATTGATGTAAGTGTCCTCCATGAAACATGGTCAAAGGACAAAGCATACATGCTAACTTAAAAAGAGAAATCCCTTGGACTAACCGAGAAGAGCCAACAAGAAAAGCACTAGCCAACTAAGCAAAAGGCACAAGTCTTGACAACAAAAGAACTATGCTCAAGGAAGGGTCCACCTCTTAAATGAAAGAGGTGACAAAGTCTCAAGATGCGGTGCTCGTATCATTGCACTCCTCTCCTCAAAGAATTTTCATCATCTGGTCGGAGAACAGGGTAAATCAAGACAAACCAAAGTATTGAGAGCTGTGCACCGAGGGAAAGCACCAGGTCGACGAAGTGTAGTCGCAGATGGGGCCACTGAGACTGTGGTCATAACTCTTAATGACCATGTCCCAAAGACTGCGAATCTTTGCTCTCGTCGCCGTTCTCGATCTGATGGTGTGCTTGCAAATAACATCACCCTCCAACCGAAATCAGCCTCTTGTCGCAAAGGACATCATTGGCAAAACACCCCAAGCAAGATGCAAAGAAAAGCTCACAAGATCCCCTACTAGTTGCCATGCTCCAGATCGGTTAAGATCAAATATAGAGCAAACCTTGCTCTGATACCAATTGTAGGACCGAAAAGGCAACAGAGGGGGGGTGAATGGTGCCTTAAAATCTCTCCAAGTATTCACACAATCTTCTTCTCCAATAGCTACAAAGCTATGAAGAGGAAGATCGAATGTTCAACGGAGAAGAAGATCGATCGACACGAACTAGAAGCGCCACGCCGAGGACAAAACAAGGCAGTGAAAAACTTCTTTGCTGAGATCTGGACAAACGGCGTGGTCGAAACCGAAACAGAGAATTCGGTCGACTCATGCACAAAAGTCTCAACGTGGTCGTAGCGAATGCAGAGCATGTACTCGGCGCACGACCGCGAGACGCAAACACTTCTCCGATTCGACTCTTGCTCTCGGGAATGAACTGGCCAAATAGCCTTGAGACAGATTCCCTGTTCTGAGCAAATCAAAACTAGGCCTACTCAAACCAAGAACACAACTCAAAGCAAGAAGTACCAAGGTTGATGAATAGAACCGCTCGTGGGACTAGAATAGCCAAGATGACTTGGAGTAAAACCCACATGTCACTGCGATTTCAGAAAGCCAAGAACACAGATATATGAAGGAACAAAGAGAGCGCAAACAAATCATTCAAACACAAGACAAAGAACACAACTCAGAGTTTCCATTCCAACCATCAAGGAGTACAAGGAATCCCGATACGCCCGGAGAGCATAGAGAGGAGCTCACACCTCTTCTCTTTCTCTCTTTCTCGATTATTCATACATGGATTCTCCACTCATCCTCTCTCTCTCTCACACAATCCCAAGAACACACTCACAAACTCCCATGGGAGGGAGAGGCGGCTGCCTCCAAGGCCCAGCCGGCCAACTCACTCAAACTTGTGCCTCCCCTCTCCCTTTTATAGCCTCACACCCGAGACTAACCCTAATGGATCCATCCATTAGTCCATCTGAGGCTAACAGTAAACCCCTCCTAACACGGGTTTACACACGCGCGCACACGCGGCAACCGTTCTGGTGACGGTAAGCAGATTTCGGTGCTTTTACAGAAATCGCTTCCCTTTGCGGGCTGAGTCAATTCTCCAAATTGCCCTCACGCACCTTCGGAAGCTTCCGTTTCCTTGCCGATCACGCACGACCGAACCTACCTCCAACCGATCGGACCTCGACTCCTCGAGCCTAGTCGGTCCGCGCGCGCAACCACCTTGAGTCCCAAGTCTTCTTGGCTTCACCGATCGTTACGACCTCAACATCTCCCATGTCTAGTCCCGACCACTCCAAGCCTCACCAAGACTTGTCTCCAAGATCCTCTGGCAGCTCGGCTCGGTTCCTTGTCTCTTCGACTTGCAACCACCTCACGGCCTCGATCATCTTGGCGTCTCCAACCGTGCGGACCTCAACACCTCCTATGCCTAGTCCCGGTCCTCCCACGCCTCACCATGAAATAGCTCCGAAGTCCTGCAGCCACACAGACAAGCAAACCATCACATAGCACCACACCAGACAACAGACAAACCATCGGTACAACCAACAAGTGTCACAGCACAACACCTGGTCGTAAACCTCCTACGATCACTCGAATGCACAACTCAAGAAATGGTCGAAGCCCTGGAACACTTCCCTGCTTCCTTCGACCACACAACAAGTCGTTACGACCTCTCCAACGCTCGTTAAGACCATGCAGACACAAGCCACGACCAATGCTAGCTGCTACGACTTTATCTCATAAAGTCTAGACCTCATACGACCACTCTGTTGCACAGAACAGAGAAATCCTCGAGCTCACAAAAGCCTTCCTGCAGCCTACGACCACTCACTAGGCTGCTACGACCGCCAAGACACAAGCTACGACCATTGCAAGCTTGCAACGATTACCACACAGCGGCTACGACTACTGACTACCAAGACTGGTCGCTAAGATCACAAAGTCGAATCAACTCCTACGACTACCAAGTCGTAGAGCCAGACATCAAGTCATGAGCCTTTACGACCACCAAGTCGTAAAGCTCGATCGACCACCAAGTCGATCCCACGACTACACACAGCTCTGCTACGACCATCGCAAGATTCAACTCCGACTTACCCAACCAAGTCGTACCAACTTACAACTGGTCAAAACCACAAGACAAGCAATGCTCAAGGTCTACGATCACATCCCAGATCGTTACGACGCGCCGGCGATCCATACGACCGATTACGGGGTTACGACCGCCCCATAAGACCATACGACCGATTCCAGAGGCTACGACCAAAACCAGAGGTTCCATCGTGGTCGAACCCGTTCGAACCACGCACACCAAATATCATCATGGTGAAGCCTTTCCGACCACTTACGACCGCATACGGCGAGCTACGACCACGTTCAAGCGCCTGCAGCGTGGTGAAGTCGGCGACTTCTTACGTGGTCATAGATTTGGCGCCGACTTGGCGCGGCGGTCGAAGCATCGACTTTCGATCACGCTTTCGATAATGTGGTCGTAGATTCATCACGGGGACTTCGGTCCACGATCAAAGAGATGCGTTCAACCGACCACTCGTAAATGCCACGTCGACTTTCGACCGGCGACAATATGGTCGAAAACCTTACGGTGGCTTCGACTTTCAACAAAGTGGTCGTAAACTTGCGGAGGCCTTCGACTCGCCCAAAGTGGTCGTACACCTCTCGGGTGACCTTCGACCTCGCCCAAAGTGGTCGTGAGCGGTCGCGCACGACTTTCAACCACGACCATCGTGGTCGTAAAGCCTTCCGACCACACGTTCAATGCATCTATCGGTTCCGACCAAAGCGTGGTCGTACATCGTCCGCTAGCTTCCGACCACGGCAAGATGCTACGACTTAGCAGAAAGTGCCTAATGAAGTAAAGCGACTCGGTGGCTCCGATACTTGACATCATGGTCGAGAGAACAGCCGGTGGGTTCGACCACGACCAAATGTGGTCGTAAGGCTGCTGCTGCCTTCCGATCATGACCAAACGGTTATGCGCCCTCCTGGCGACTTCCGACTATGTTTGGCGTGGTCGTAAATGTTCTAGCGACCACTCGAAGGAGCTTGCGATCTCGCAGTGACAACATAACGTGGTCGTAAATGGTCTCTGACCACTCGATAGAGCTTATGACTGCTGAACACCAAGTGGAAAGTTTTGACTAAGACTCCTAAGTCGTAAAAGCTCCTTTCGACCACATGGTCGTAAACCTACCCAACAGAGAGAGAGAGAGCCATTCTCAAGGCTTACGACTATGCAGAGACAGCTCAAGCCTCAAAAACCAAACTCACTCTTCCTAGATCAAGAGTCAATTACTCATCACAACCATGGGTGACCTCCACATGGTCTCACATGATCGTTTAGTTAGTCTGTTCGGTCGATTCAGTAGTTGTTTTAGGTTTATTTTTCTCCCCCTATTTCGATTGACCTAGCTTTGGCTAAGCACCGATAGCCTTTGTCTAGTCCCTGTGGGGAACATGACACTCGCCGCTATTTCAGTGGCAACCTGTGCACTTGCAGGTGTGCTATTTTTGCACGATCAAGAATTTTGGTGCCGTTGCCAGGGATTAGTTTAGAGCGACAGTGTTAGGATATAGACTAGGTTGTTGTTTGTTTTGTGTTTGTGCTGACCTATCTTTCGTATCGTCATTGTTCATATTTGTGTATATCACTAACCCCTAACCCTTTTCCTAGCTATTTCTATTTCTTTATGTTGTTTTTCTCATCTTGTCCCACAGGGTGATCATTATAGGTTTATATTGAGGATATGACACTAGTTCATGATCTTTGGGCTCCGAGTAAGCAGAGTGCTATGCCAGAGCTAGTTTTGCCAGCAATTGAGGCTGAGGAGTTTGAATTGAGGCCTGAACTTATTGGTTTGATTCAGGAGACCCATTTTGGAGGATTACCCACTGAGGACCCTTACGAGCACATTCACATATTCTTGGAGTTTTGTGATACAGTCAAATACCATTGGGTTTCTCAGGACGCTATTAGATGTAGATTATTCATATTCTCTCTTCGAGATGGTGCTCGTACCTGGTTTTACTCTATGCCATCGAGGTCATTCACTTGGGATCAGCTGTCATGTGTTTTCTTGGAGAGATACTTTCCGCTATCCAGATAGTTTGAGATCCATGATCAGATTTTCAGTTTTGCTTAGCATGATGGAGAGAGTTTGTATGATTCTTGGGAGCGATACAAGGCTTTGCTCAGAAGATGTCCACACCATGGTCTAGAGAGATGGCTTGTTCTGTAGATCTTCTACAGAGGCTTGACATGTGCCACACGATCTTTAGTTGATGCAGTAGTTAGTGGAACAATCACAAACAAGACACTTGATGACGCATTCACTCTTATTAAGAACATGGCTTCCCATCAATTCCAGTGGTACAATGACAAGCCCTGTTCAGATTCTTTGACGGCCAAAGTGCATGCACCTGAGCATCATATGGATCAATACAGTTTGAGATCTAGTCAGCCACAACCTTTTGTGTCATCACACTAGTAGAGTTCTCATTCCACTCCTACACTTCAGTAGAGTCAGCCTACTGCTTCGAGATACCATCCACGTCGTCACCATAAGAAGCCATCTATTCAGCCTCCTAGTCAGTGCTACAAGATAGATGAGGTTCATGAGCTTGTGCTAGAGACATCTCCGTGTGCCGCTGAGACACACATCTTTGACCATATTCAACAAGTGACTAGGCTGAACTCAAGCGGATTATCTTCGATGATGAGGATACAATTCATATTGAGCATATGGTCAGCAAGTACTGTAACAACACTTGTTTTTCCTCAAAATAAACAGTACACTTTTTTCTACAGATCATAACCATGTTTCAATTTTCAAACTGGCCATATTTTGAGTTGTCTGATACAATTTGTGAAGATACATAAACTTTCATACAACAAATCCATTTTTGTTAAACTAATGAAAGTAGCTTATGGGTTTACAGAACAAGAGCTAAGACAGAATTTACTTTCATCTAACATCTGGGTATTGAGATCCTTTTGACTAGATACCAAAGTAAAGTTGATTACAACAAAACAAAGTGGTCCCAGTTTAAAACTAAGAAGTAATGTGTTGTGGTTACAGACCAAACAGAGAGAGAGAGAGAGAGGTATGGTAGTGGAGAGTTAGGTGAGCAATGCCTAGGGTTTTCCCCATGGCCTGTATCATATATATATCCACATGGGGAGTATTTTTACAACCTTGCCCTTGCACCTGAGTAACCCCCTTAACGGTATTTATGTCATTACATATGTCCCACATTGGGCTTTATAGTCTTTTAACAAGCCGGCTGGGCTTAGGTGGGGGCCACCCCTACAACAGGAGCCTCTCATGGTGAAGGGCTTCATGGCCGAAGCCATGTTGCCGAGCCACTTGGCCCCCTCCATCCCTGTGGCCTGTGTCCTCCAATGATCTTGGACAGAACCGTTGCTTGCCGGTGCATCCTAACTCCGCACTGAGGATATGGAATCGGGCTGGATATCAAAGTTGGCTTCGACCTTGGAGTTCTTTAATCATGGAGTTGAAGATGCTGGCGGAGCCGTTTGGCCATGGAGTCGAGGATGCCTGGCGGAGTTGCCTTGAAGAGCCGAGAGTGTGGCAAAGACGGGATCCTTCAGCGGACGCGTGTGCTTCCCGAGGCGTCGGGACACATGTCGAAGCTTGATTGGGGCGTAGCATGCTGTCAGGGGCCACCTCGGGGGAGGCGCATGCATGCACATGCGGTCGGGCGACGGGTGTCGTATGCGTCCTCCCAAGGGCGCAAGACACGTGGCCTACCAGGACAGGGGCACAGTGCGTATATTAGCCGTGGCGCCTCGTCTTTCGCCGGCTGATCTTCCATCAGTTGAACTTCCGCCGGTTCGGCTATTACCAACCGAGGGGAGGTGGGTGTATAAGTGCCGCTACCGCAGCATCATCCTTCCGCATCTCTGGCTATTCGCTTTGTTGCTCCTTTCTTGAGCGGGCCGCGTTCTTGCATGTGATGGCAAGATTTGACCTGTTCTCGCAAGTAGGCCTTCTTGAGTCCATCTACGTTCTTTGATCGCGCTAATTGGCGCTACTATCAGAGAATGTTGATGGACTGAAGGAGGCCTATTTATGAGAACAAGTCAAAACTTGTGAATCATCAGTCGCATTCCCCGATTGTGGGGGGCGCAGACGATCGGATCTCTGCTGGTTGGGGTGGCGAGGTTGTCTCACAGACGTCGAGGCCAAGGTAACCGTCGGTGCTGCTCCCTGATTCCGGAGTCTTCGCGCAGGCCTGATATCAGAGGGTCACCTTGGCCAGTGTTTGCACGCCTGTGGACTCCGCCTACCAGGGGCGGCTCGTGAAGACAAAGCTAGACCTGCACCTGACCAAATTTCGTGGGCGTTATCTGTGAACTGTTAAGCACGTACGGATATGGAGAATGTTAGGGTCGGGACGCAAAACTGTTCCCCGTGCACGAGGCTAAGTCAGAGTCCCAGCCGGACCATACAAATATGGGCCGGAGTAGGTGTCGTAGTCGACCCGCACGAGCAAAGTCGCCTTTTCACGGGGACAGAGCCGGAGACGCCCAGCGGAGGCAGGAACCATGTCGAGGTTGCCGTTGAGGTTGACTGGTCAATGGCCTGCCGATGTCGCACTGCTAGCCCCGAGAATCGTGCCAACATGCAGCAGAGGATATGCCACGTCGTGCGACCTACCTTCATTCCCGAGGGAGCAAACGCGTGGCGGAACGCGATTGGTGCGTCGTGCGCTGTCAGGCCATCGTACGACCGCTGTCATGCATTGTCAGGCCATCGTACGACAGTGATCGTGCGTCCGTTTCTGACAGGGCACGACGCGCTTGGGCGGCTGTGCCTCTTCGGCTTTAATTGTAGGGAGGCGAGCGGTTTGTCTCCCGTCGGTTACACTTACCGACGGTGCGGGAGATAAAGGGGCTTTATATACCCCCTGCGGTACCATGTCTGCACTCTCCTCCTCACTCCTTCTGGTCCCTTTTCATGCACCCTGCTCTCTCACCTCCTTTGCCACCGTGCTGCCCCTGTCATCGTCTAGCTCCGTGAGAATGATGGCACATGGCGAAGAACATCAGTAGGCCCACGGTCATCGCCACTCGAGGTGGAGTACATGCTCGAGGGGCGCGATTCATCACTGGTAGACAAATGGTGGGTGGCGACAGAGAAAATGAAAGGTTCGTGCTCCCATGTCTTGGGCCTAACGCTCGCGACGGAGGAGACGATCCGCACCCTGTTGCGCGAAGGGAAGCTGTCGGACCGCCGGGAGGTGCGACTGCCTGCCAGCGATGAGATAGAACCGCACCCTAAGAAGTCGCAGGCGATCATCTTTGTCGCTTACTTTGAAGTCGGGCTTCGCATCCCGACCGCCATGATTGTCGGTGACGTCTTACGGACCTTCGGACTTGAATTAGCACAGATGACTTCGAACGCGATAGCCCGTCTTACCGTATACAGTTGGGCCTTGCGCATGGAGGCATGCTAGCCCATCGCCTCGCTGTTCGCATTTCTCCACGACGCGTGGTGTCAGCCAAAAAGGCGGGAAGATGGGGCGTTTTCAAACTTTGGCAACGTCAACTTCGTCCTGCGGTCGCCGTGCAGGAAGATTTCCCTGCCAACTCGACTCAGGCGAAGTAGGAATCGAACTGGATGAAACGGTGGTTTTACCACCATGTGGCGAGTGGTAGCGGCCTCGAGGGCTTAGGCCGACCAGTGGCGTTCAATACCACGCCTGGCGTACTGACCGATAACGAGGACAGGTGGAGGGCGCGGAGGCTCATGGGGCTCGCCGCCCGCTTTAACAAGCGCGACCTCGCCAAGGAGTTTGTCATGTATGGCGTGGCGCCGCTTGCCAATGGATGGCGCGTCACGTCTAGGAGCCTTCGGTGCGACAATGTCCACCCGTCTGTGTCCTCGCTGTTGAGACCCTCCGACCCTCGTAAGTCTTGGTGGAGCCTTTTTTTCTTATTGGGCTTTGTCTTTTCAACTCCGCCTCTTGTCGCTAATAGGGACTCTCCTGGAGGACGTGGAGCGTGCAGTGGTCGTGTTCCTCAGACCGTATACAGCCAAGGAGCATGGCCTGCGTGCAGCTGCGACCGCGGAGGCGGAGCTAGGGCGGATAAACCGCGTGTGCGAGGCCCTGAACATTCACGTCCCGGAGTGCGCCACCCTGGCCCCGAGCCAACCTCACCACCGAGATGATGCTGCCAAGGGGAAAGGAGTGGCGCCTTGTCGGGGGGCTCATTCCTCCGTGCTCGCACCCCGCGCGCCGGCTGCCGCTCCTGTCGGCTTTGGCGTTGCCGATAGCGCGACAGACTCTGACTCCGATTCAACAAAGTACGCCAATTCGAAGCTGGAAGTAGATTCTGAGGACGAAGGCGAGGGGTTCTTGCGCGGCGCCAAAGACCAAGAGTGCGGTGTGGACAACCGGGAGGGGAAAGCTTCTTCCCCTGCGGCGGTCGCTGAGGCGGGGCTATCACCTACAGATGATGCTGGAGCAGAGTCCACGCCCGCAGCGGCTACCGAGGCGGAGCCGTCACCCGCGGAGGTTGCTGGAGCAGAGCCCTCGCCCGCGGTGGCCACCGAGGCAAAGCTGTTACCCGCGGGGGTTGCTGGAGCGGAGCCTTCGCCTGCGGCGGTTACTGGGGCGGAGTCCCCATCTCGTTCCCCAAAGGCAAAGCGGCCGCGCACACGATCACCCCCTCATCCGAAGAGGGGGTTCGCTGTGGCGACTAAGGTCAGGGGCCTGTGGGATTCCGACTCCGACACTGAGCTGCCCTGGCCCAACGTCCCCGCGGCTCCTTACAAGGCTGCGACGACGAGGGCCCGAAGCCTGTTTGCGTTAGACTCCGATACGGAGGTGCCCCGCCCCGGAGGGCCAGCTTCATCGGGAGGCACTGGCATCCCCGCGATTCCCTCTGGGGCTGAGGGGACGCCCCGACAGAGCCCACCAACTGATGCCAAAGGTAAACTCACTTTTCTTGTAATCATGTGGTGTGGTCGTAGGGCTCTAACCGCTCCGTCCCTTCGCAGCGGCACGCCTCCCCGAGCGCGGACAACCTTCGGGGCGCGGGGATGTTCCTTTGGGAGGGACGCCTGATGCTCCCAAAACAGTCATCGTATATGTTGCGCGCCCAAGCCTAGCGGATTTCGTCCCTCGACCGGAGGTGCTGGGAGCGTGGTAGGGGGTCACGGATAATGCGGCTGCAAACCTGGATCATCAGGTGCTGCTGACATGCGGGTTGGAGCTCCTTGGAGGCGCCCTGGAGGTCTCAGAAATGAGGGTGAGTACCTGACCTTTTAGCGGCGCGTGGTCCTTTAGAAGTTTACTAATTGCCTTGTCGTACAAACCCTCACCCTTGGGCGGGCGTTGCAGGCAGCTCACGCCCGCGAGCGGGGGGCGCTAGAGGACCGGCTGCATGCTGCCGAAGAGGCCCTTCGCGCAGTCGAGGAGGCGCACTCCGCCAAGGACGACCACATCCAACGCTTGGAGGCGGAGCGTGCAGAGGCGATCTCATACGCCGAGGCGCTCGTGGCGGCGGCGCGGTTAGCGGCCACAGAGGCGGTACGGCGAGCGGCCGCGGAGGAGTAGGACGGCTTGCTCCAGCAAATCGCTACGCCGGAGAAGGAGAAAAGCCATCCAACCACATCTCTTGGGGAGCGGGACCGGACTCTGGGCGACACCTCTGTGGCCTTATGGGATGCCATGCTGGATTTGGAAGGCGCCCTTGAAGATCTTGTCGCTGAAGTGCCGCCTCGCTCCTTCGGGCCCAAAGAGCTGTCACAGACGCTTCATCGGATCGGGGATGCGACCAACCTCGCTTGCAACGCCGCGATGTCCTTTGGCAACCACTGCTCCTACGTGACCTCGTGCCTAGCATGTGCACTTCTCCGGCATCGGGGCTACCGGCATGTCGACGAGCTGGCTAACCCCCAACTGGAGATGCCGGCTGGGGCCAGGGTAATGTCCGGTGCCGTGCGCGCTGTTCGCCCTACTGTTCAGGTTTTTCACGAGCGGATTTGGGAGTACATCGGGGAGGCCGCGGCGAAGGTAAAGCTATGGCGGACAATGTACGGCGAGGGCAACCTCGGCCGATGGCTGGATGAAGTCCCACGGTGCGATGAAGGTGGTACCGATGCCTCAGGGCGTGACGCGAACCCACAGGTGTGACACCAGCGTTCTCGTGTGTTGGTGTGCGTTGTAACATTCACGCCCCCTCTTATGACTAAAGTGGAAATTTCCCCCATGTTCTAACCGGTGTATCCCTATGCTCCGAGCAACTGCCCACTAGGGACCGGTTGCTAATCTCCGACGTCATAACCCGGCACCATCTTCGGCACTGGCGGTGGGCTAAGGACTCACTAGACTTCTGGGCGAGTCAAGCTTCGACGGGCGAGGCTCCAGCGCGAGGGGTTGTCAAGGCAGAGCCGGACGAGTAGTATGCCCGGACGCCCGAGGACGCTTATGCACTAGATCTTGGGGGGTGTTGATCGTCAGATGTCTTTGTAAACATTCGTAAATGAACCTAATAAAGACTAGCCAAAATACTTGTCCCCGTCGCCTTTTCTTGGCTGCGCTCTTTTCTGATTCCTTCGTGAGATTTGGCCCTACGATGTCGCGCTTAGTAGCCAAGGTGGGTGCTTCAAGTGCTCCGTCCTCCAGCCACCGACTTGGTGACAGACGAGCTGGCGTCTAGTCAAAAGTAGACGCGCAAGCGCTCCGTCCCCTACCCTTCGAAGTGGTGGCAGCGGGGCTGGCGCCTAGTCGAAGTAGACGCGTGAGCGCTCCGTCCCCTACTCTTTGAGGCGGTGGCAGCGGAGCTGGCACCTAGTCAAAGTAGACGTGCGAGCGCTCTGTCCTCTACCCTTCGAAGTTGTGGCAGCGGGGCTGGCGCCTAGTCGAAGTAGGCGCATGAGCGCTCCGTCCCCTACCCTTCGAGGCGGTGGCAGCGGAGCTAGCGCCTAGTTGAAGTAGACGCGCAAGCGCTCCGTCCCCTACCATTCGAAGCGGTGGCAGCGGAGCTGGCACCTAGTCAAAGTAGACGCGCGAGTGCTCTGTCCTCTACCCTTCGAAGTTGTGGCAGCGGGGCTGGCGCCTAGTCGAAGTAGGCGCGCGAGCGCTCCGTCCCCTACCCTTCGAGGCGGTGGCAGCGGAGCTAGCGCCTAGTCGAAGTAGATGCGCGAGCACTCCGTCCCCTACCATTCGAAGTGGTGGTAGCAGGGCTGGCGCCTAGTCAAAGTAGACGTGCGAGCGCTTTGTCCCCTACCCTTCGAAGCGGTGGCAGCGGGGCTGGCGCCTAGTTGAAGTAGACGCACGAGTGCTCCGTCCTCTACTCTTCGAATTGGTGGCAGCAGGGCTGGTGCCTAGTCGAAGTAGGCGCGCAAGCACTTCGTCCCCTATAGGGGCTAACCCGCGGGTAGAGCTGCTTCCCAGCGTTGACAACTTCCATACTTCCTATCATGGGGCGGTGCGGGGGCAATGTCCACGCGTCTTATTTGTGCTCCATGGGGTGCACGCGGGGGCAAGCCTCTATTGCGCCTTATCTACACCCCATAGAGTGCGCGTGGAGGCAAGCCTCTGCTGCACCATATGCATACTCTGCGGCGCATGCGTGGAGGCAAACCTCTACTGCACCATATGCATACTCCGTGGAGTGTGCGCAGAGGTAAGCCTCTGCTGCACCATACGCATACTCCGTGGAGCATGCGCTGAGGCAAGCCTCTGCTGCGTTTTGTTTATATTCCGTAGAGTGCGTGGGACTATCAACCACGTCTTATTTATACTCCGGAGAGTACGCGTAGGAGCGACGCCCACACGTGCATGGGGACATTCACGTCTTGTTTATACTCAGTAGAGTGCGCAGGGATAACATCCGCGTCTTATTTATACTCCGTAGAGTGCGCGCGAAGGCAGACCTCGATGTTGCGTCTTATTTATACTCCGTAGAGTGCGCGCGAAGGCGGACCTTGACGCTGCTTCTTATTTATACTTCGTAGAGTGCGTGCGGAGGCGGACCTCGACGTTGTGACTTATTTATACTCTATAGAGTGCGCGCGGAGGCGTCCCCCCGCGCGTCTTTGTTTGTACTCACGGAGAGTGCGCGCGCGAACGTGTGTCTTTGTTTATACCAACGGAGAGTGTGCGCACGAACGCGTGTCTTTGTTTATACTCACGGAGAGTGCGCATGCGAACGCGTGTCTTTGTTTATACTCTTGGAGAGTGCGCGCGGAGGCGAGCCTCCGCGCGCTGTTGCAAGAAATAAGACTAGTTTCGCAAACGGTGAACTTTATTGAATTCCCGTTTGTGTGGGTGAGCGATTTACAAAAGATAGGGTACTAACCACTAATCGCTCGGGGCGGGAATAGCAGCAACTGTCGTTGCCGTGGCAGCAAGATAGGGCGTGGTGGGAAACGATCCACGCGGGAGCCCGGTGGGGTGCTTCTTGGAGCCGCCGATCGCCCTTGCGTTGGCGTGCCTAGCCTAAGAGTCTCGTTGAACCTCGTGGTGCGGGCCTCGAGTACCGAGCTCTATGCACCGGGCCATATCCTGGTCGCCGTGGGCGGTGATGATACCCCGCGGGCCCGGGAGCTTCATGCATAAGAAGCCGTGGTGTGGAACTGCCCCGAAGGAATTGAGGGTTGGCTGCCCCAATATGGCGTTGTAAGGGTGCAGGATATCGACGACGTCGAAGGTGACGTCTTCGCTCCTCACGTTGTTGTCCCAACCAAAGGAGATCTGTAGGCATATCTGGCCCAGTGCCCTCAGCGGCTGACCTCCGAAGCCCTGCAGCAGAATTCCCGAGTGGCCCAAGCGACTTCAGGGGATCCCCATCTAGTCGAAGGCCGCTGTGAACAAAATGTTTGCGGAGCTTCCTCCATCGACTAGGACACGCTTGACGTTGCATCCTGCGATGGCGACCTGGATGACCAGAGGATATTGGTGGGGGAACTCTACGCCCTCGACATCAGTGGGCATGAAGGTAATTTCGTACTGCTCCCAGTCCGGTGGTGCCTGCGCTGGGTATGCCGCCACATGGTGTAGCCTCCGCGCATAGGCCTTCCGCTGCCACACCGAGGTGAACTCCAGCGAGAAGCCCCCAGAAATGACGTTTATAACCCTGCGCTGGGCTCCCTCCGGGGATTGAATCCGCAGGGGGCCCTCCTAAGGCTGCAACCCTTGATCCTGGATCCGCATGGGGCCTTCCAGGGGTTGCTGGACATGGGCCATGATAGGCAGCCATGCCTCGAGGTTTCTATCTAGGGAGACGCTCTACCGGAGCACCGCGATGGTGGTGCATGCACGCGTGTCATGGCTGCCTCGACCATGTACCTCGCACCATTGGCCGTGATGCTGGTCGTCATATTCCCCACGGTTCTATCATCGCGACCCCGCCCCCGGCCCCGGCGAGCTCTACCGCCGTGGCCGGTGGGAGCGTTGTCTTCGGAGTCGCCCTCAATGTCGAAGACATAGCAGGCTCTCCGAGACTTCCGTTGGCCGCGCTTGGGCTTGTCGTTCAACGTGTCCTTGTGCTGGGCATCCTTGTGTTCGGAGGCATCCTTCGATGGCTCCTACTTGCACTTGCCCTTCGAGGAGCCTTCCTTCGGCGAGTCTCTGTTCTTCATCGTGCCCTCCACCTGATTGGTGTCAGAGTCGTCACCTTGGCGCCGCCACGCGTCTTCTTCTGCTCTGGCGTACTCTTCCATCTTACCAAAGAGCTTCACCACCGTCTTGATTGGCTTTCACGCGTTGTACTCGGCCAGTGGCCCTAGGCGGAGGCCCTGTACCGCTGCGTTGATGATGGTTGTCTTGTTGACATCCTCGACCTGGCAGCGGACCTTCGTGAAGCGCTTGAAGTACTCCCGGAGCTTCTCTGAGGGTTTTTGCTTGACCGCGAAGAGCTGATCCACGTCGACGCGCTCAACGTAGTTCCCTTGGAAGTTGTTGTAGAGGCGGTCGTGGATCTGTTCTCATGCGTAGATGGAGTTTGGCTTGATGGTGAAAAACCAAGAGAGCGCCACTCCCTGTAACGCGAGGGGGAGTCCCTTCGCCTTCGTGGTGTCGTCTCCGCCTGCAGCTTTGATGGCGGTCTTGTACACGCGCACGAACTCACGAGGGTCTGCGTCGCCTTTGTACGGCTCGATGGCGCTGGGGAACTTGAAGTCCTCCGGCCATGCCGACTGCTGCAGGCCCTCAGAGAGTGGGGACTCCGAGTCCACGCGTTGCAGCGGGATGCGGCTGGACGTGGGGGTGTCGCAGCTATCCGCCCGCTCTGGCGTGGGCTCTGGCACGACCACCGATGGGGTCTGCTGACTCCAAGCCTCTTGCATATCCCGCACGGCTCCCCGGAGATTTGCTAACTCCTGCTGGAGCGTGCCGATGGCCGCCAGCAAGGCGCTTTCCACTGTTGGCGTAGCCGAGGCAATCGGTGCACCTGGTCGCACCGCCGGGACAGCAGCGACCACGGCATGTGCTCCCAGGTTGCCCGATGCGCCGACGCAGTAGACTCTGGAGTCGGTGATGAGGTCCGCGTTGCCGCCGGAACTGCTTGCCGCTCCCACACTGGGTGTAGGGACAGCGGCCGTGCCAACATGGGCACCGGCGCTACCACCCCCTACTACCTGGTCGGTGCTGCCGGTGTTGACCGTCGCGCCCGCGGTGGGATCGCTCGCCGCGCGCGAGGCGGGGTCGGCCATCGCACCAGCAGTGGAGTCGATCGTCGCGTGCAGGGCGAGGTCAGCCATCGTGCCAGCGGGGGCGGGGTCGATCGTCCCGCCATGAGCGTCGACGCTCGTGGCTGCCGCACCCGTGTCGTCGTCCACGCACGCGACTGCCAACGCCGAAGCCCTGGTGTTGACACGGGACTCTGTCACGCCCCCCTTCTTCTTCGTAGCCGCCGATGATGAAGCTTTCTTCGGTGCCATCCTTCATATCTTAAGGCTTGCTCTTGTCCTCCCCACGGACGGTGCCAACTGTTGTGGTTACAGACCAAACAGATAGAGAGTGGTATGGTAGTGGAGAGTTAGGTGAGCAATGCTTAGGGTTTTCCCCATGGCCTGTATCGTGTATATATATATATATATATCCACATGGGGAGTGTTTTTACAACCTTGCCCTTACACCTGAGTAACCCCCTCAAGGGCATTTATGTCATTACATATGTCCCATATTGGGCTTTACAGCCTTCTAACAGGCCGGCTGGGCTTAGGTGGGGGCCACCCCTACAACATAATGTTTTGCAGTATCATAGTCAAAGCCATGTATCGAATCATTGGGAATGAATCGGCCAGCATTAGAGAGAGATAGAGATCCACACACCAGATGTTGAAAGAATAAACTGTGTGATGATGACAAGATAGGACTTCTTCATCCATGACTACCATAACAATATCACATCGGGGCAGTGACATAAACCTATATGCATCATTTTAAGAGACATAAAGAAGTATTGTACGCAGAACTACTCAAAAACTATCTGCTACTGAATATCATCAGCTAGACACAGAAAGATAAAAAATAAAAGAACCATAAGAACAAAAATCCAGAGATTCCCCTTAAAAAAATAAAGATAGAGATTCAAGTCCTTACCTTATCAAGATAGTCACGTTCCTCAATCCTCATCATCATCGTCGTCATCTAGAAGGACAACAATAATAACAAGCAAAATGGGGTGAACCAAAATATAATTTGATATTAATTGATTAATTCTAATCACATTAATTGTACATAACTCGAAATACATCCAGTTTTAGCACAACCTCCTTCTGTTAGTATGGAAACTCAAGAATCGAGATCATAGCCAAATGGGTCACAATACACTATTACAGAAAAAAGTTATCACATACGGTTCAAAAACGTCATCACAGATGGTTTCGTGGGCCGTCTAAGTTTATGGGTCAGAAATAACATGAGGTCATGACAGACGGTTTTTGAACTATTTGTGATGCAGACTATTACAGACTGTTTTTATTAAAAAAATCGTCTGTAAAGGATAGTATCACAGATGGCTTCTACCAAAAACCATCTGTGATATGTCGGTCATCATAGACAGTTTGAATTAAAAACCGTCTGTGATGTCTGCAATTATCACAGATGGTTTTAATAAGAACCCACCATGATATTTGTACTGATGATTTTTGATCTTTCCATTTTTCTTGTCTTGTGTTCTACTCCACAGAATGCCTTCAATGGATCATCATATTTGTGCCTTTGCTCTGCGAACCAAAACTTCATGTACAACAAAGGACTGTACAATAGAGGTTAATCAAAAGTGCAGAGCACACCACCGCCCTTGGGCATGGACATGAATAGAATCGAGTAACACTTGTGCTTGCTCGACGTCCTAACACAGTGCATGCAGGATGGCACCCCCCATTTGTCACGACCTGCAATCACGTTCACAGGCTATAGTCATTGCCTCGTCTTCTTGATAACCTTCAAAGGGAAGGGAAGAAAGGATGGATGAGGCTTGTACGTACCGTGAGTAGATCGCCGGTCTTGACGGTGAGGACGTCTGGTTCAGGGGGCATAGCGAGCGAGCTCTTGTCGTTGGCCTGCATCTCGAGGCCCTCGACGTCGTGCGAGGTGGAAACGGAGAAGAGGATAATGGCGATGCCTACATCTCGAGGAATTAATAAGAGGCGAGAGGTAGGGAAAACCGGTGCCTATTGTGCGATACGAAGAGAATGAATGGGTGAGACCACGATCGTAAGAAGGGATTAATAAGGGGCGAGAGGTGGGGAAAACCGGTGTATGCTATTCAATATGAAGTGCTATTCAATATGAAGAGAATGGACGGGTGAGATCGGGATCCTGGAGGAGATGCCACGGATCGGTGATGTGGTAGGGTGAATCAAAATATAATTTGATATTAATTGATTAATTCCAATCACATTAATTGTACATAACTTGAATACATCCAGTTTCAACACAACCTCCTTCTGTTAGTATGGAAACTCAAGAATCCAGATCATAGACAAATGAGTCACAATAGCTAAAGGCAATTTTGTGCATTCCCAAACTGCAGCTTACCTCCTAGAAATGTTATCCATACAAAAACATAGATTTATCATGGGTTCAGATTTTTATAGAATGACATGAATAGATTTATCATGGGTTCAGATTTTTATAGAATGACATGAATGAATATCACTACCCAAGTTATTTCAGAACTTAAAAGGCTACTGAATTTCCTAATGAGCTATTTCTAGTGCCCATTTGCTAATACTTGCAGATGTGACATGCTGTGAATTAACATATGGAGTTAAACATTTCTGATGCAATATGCTAACAAGAAGTTCTTAAGTAAACGCTTGTCTGGATAGGTAGGGGTTGGACCTAATTCCTTTGGATACCATAAAATTAATAAGACAAGGAGGAGCTGACCACAGGAGTCGACAAAAACAATTTAGGAGTGAGTGAGAGAACATTACTGCACGTTAATCCTGGTTGCTGCTGGTATTTTGGGTTACATTTAGTTCTATAGAGAAAAGAGCAATATCTCTGTATATTATTTGCCATGGGGGAAATCCTATTCAATGCAAAACTATACATCTAGCATATAAATCACCATCAAGTAACTGATGTTCAGGTTAAAACAATACGGAAGTAATGCAGTAATGTTCTAATAAATTTTTATTTTGCTAGTACAGTATCAATATAAGAGAAGTGAAATCAATTGTCCTGTTTAGTATTCACAGTCTTAAAATGACTCGTGCAATCTCACCGTATCCAAAACTTGTACATAGATGATAAGCAATAATGCCTGAGATTATTAATATAGTAGAGAATCTGTGTTCATGCTACAACTTATTGGCAAGTTATGAATAGCTTCCTGCTGGCTTCTCATTTATGGGTACTGAGAAGAGGATTCAAAAGGAAAAAATTCAGAACTACTTCTCATGATGACTAATGCAGTTTGTTACTATTTGCACGATGCTATACAGCTGAATCAGAATTTTTCCTAAGAAGCATACTTAATACAATTTGGAGGTGTTACCAGCAAATATGTAAGCGTATATGCTGAAAAAAAGCCCTTTTACTTGCAGAATAAGGAAATTTTGTTATGCTCTCAAATGTTATCGATTACTAGTTCAATGCCCATGTTTTGCTACAGACTAAAAAAATCATATTAAATCAATACATCGAGCCGCTGTTAACTTGTATTAAATCAATACATTGAGCCGCTATTATATAGATCTAATTAACTGTACATTAGAAAGAAATCATGTGCATGATAGAAAAAGTGAAAAACTAAGAGATGCAGAAGGTGTAGCTCTTTACTTCCGATCACTGCATGCATTGATTATGGCACAGTGCAAAATTGCACTGTTCGTTATATAGTAAAAGGCTAACTGATTCAAGCAAGGGTGGAAAAGCATGCAAACAAATTGATTTTGTTCTAACAAGCTAATTCTGTATGGAAGTAGACCCACAAGGGAAACAAAGTAAAAAAAACCAATAAGCATAGTGTGAAAGCAAACCGGAAGCTATCTGTAAATCAAACGTAATTGGTGGTCGAAAGCCAGCGTAAGTCATCTGTGGTCGAAAACTATCATGATCGAAACCCATCGGAAGATGGCCGTGATCGAAGTCCATCATGGTCGAAATCCATCAGAAGATGTCCGTGGTCAAAACTCATCGGAAGATGTCCCTGGTCGAAAAGCCATCGACCATCACTCGTAGTCGTAAGTCAGGAGCAGTTGACCATCGCTGGTGATTGAAAGTTGGCAGCTGTCGACCATCGATCATGGTCATAAATCGGGAGCCTTCGACCATGGCTCGTGGTCATAAATCGGAAGCCGACGACCATCGCTCAGGGTCGTAAGTCAAAAGCCGTCAACCATCACTCATGATCATAAGTCGAAAGCCCTCTACCATCGCTCATGGTCATAAGTCGGAAGACCTTGACCATCGCACGTGGCCATAAGTCGGAAGCCGTCGATCATCGCTCGAGGTCGTACATCGGAAGCCATTGGCATTTGCTTGTAGTCAAATGCCAAAAGCCCTCGATCATCGCTCGTGGTTGTACGTTGGAAGCACTTGACTATTGCTCGTGGTCGTAAGTCAGAAGGCATTGACCATCGCTCATGGTCATAAGTCAGAAGCCATCGACCATCGCTTGTGGTCGTAAGTCAAAAGTCGTCAACCATCACTCATGGTCATAAGTCAGAAGCCATCGACCATTGCTCGTGGTCGTAAGTCGGAAGCCGTCGACCATCGCTCGTGGTCATAAGTTGGAAGCCCTCCACCATCGCTCTTGGTCGTAAGTCGGAAGTCGTCGATCATCACTCGTGGTTGTAAGCCCTCCACCATCGTTCGTGGTCGTAAGTCAGAAGCCATCCACCATCGCTCGTTGTCATAAGTCGGAAGCCTTCCACCATCGCTCGTGGTCGTAAGTCGGAAGCCCTCCACCATCGCTCGTGGCCATAAGTCGGAAGCCCTCCACCATCGCTTATGGTCATAAGTCGGAAGCCATCCACCATTGCTCGTGGTCATAAGTTGGAAGCCATCGGCATTTGCTCATGGTCGTACATCGAAAGCCATCGACCATCGCTTGTGGTCGTAAGTTACAAGCCATCGACCATTGCTCGTGGTCGTAAGTCAGAAGCCATCCACCATCGTTCATGGTCATAAGTTAGAAGCCATCTACCATCGCTCATGGTTGTAAGTCAGAAGCCATGCACCATCGCTCATGGTCATAAATTAGAAGCCATCTACCATCACTCATGGTTGTAAGTCAGAAGCCATGCACCATCACTCATGGTCATAAGCCAGAAGCCATCCACCATCGCTCATGGTCATAGTCAAAAGCCATCCACCATCGCTCATGGTCGTAGTCAAATGCCATCCACCATCGCTCGTGATCGTAAGTCAGAAGCCCTCAACCATCACTCTTGGTCGTAAGTCGGAAGCCGTCGACCATTGCTTGTTGTTGTAAGTCGGAAGCCCTCTACCAACACTCGTGGTCGTAACTCAGAAGCCATCCACCATCGCTCATGGTCATAAGTCAGAAGCCTTCCACCATCGCTTGTGGTCATAAGTGCCCTCCACCATCGCTCGTAGTCATAAGTCAGAGGCCATCGGCGTTCGCTTGTGGTCATATGTTAGAAGCCATCAACCATCACTCATGGTCATAAGTCAGAAGCCATCGACCATTGTGCATGATCCTAAGTTGAAAGCCATCGATCACACCTCATGGTCGTATGTTGGAAGCCATCGATCCAACTTGTCGTCATAGGTCAGAAGCCATCGATCACAACTTGTCATCGTAGGTCAGAAGCCGTTGACCATCGCTCGTTGTCGTAAGTCAGAAGCCCTCAACCATCACCCGTGGTCGTACGTCAGAAGCCGTCGACCCTCCCTCGGGGTCGTGAGTCGGAAGCACTCGACTTCGACAAGTGGTCAGGGACATCCATCTTCAAGAAGCAGTCGGAGATACCCATCTTCGAGAAGCAGTCAGAGGCACTCAACTTCCGATAGCGGTCGGAGGCACTCAACTTTAACAAGCAGTCGGAGAGACCCACCTTTGTGAAGCTGTTGGAGGCACATGACTTTGACATGCGGTCGGAGGTGTTCAACTTCAACAAATGGTCGAAGACGCTCAGCTTTGACAAGCGATTGGAGAAGTCAAAAGCCGTCGACCATCGCTCATGATCATAAGTTGGAAGCCATCCACCATCGCTCGTGGTCATAAGTTAGAAGACCTCGACCATCACATGTGGTCGTAAGTCGAAAGCCGTCAACCATCGCTCAGGGTCGTACATCGGAAGCCATCGGCATTCGCTTGTGGTCGTACGTCGAAAGCCATCAACCATCACGCATGGTTGTATGTCGGAAGCCATCGACCATCGCCCGTGGTCGTAAGGTAGAAGCCCTCGACCAACACGTGTGGTCCTAAGTCGGAAGCCCTCGATCACACCTCATGGTCGTATGTCGGAAGCCCACAATCCAACTCATCATCGTAGGTCAGAAGCCATCGATCACAACTCATCGTTGTAGGTCAAACGAAATTGACCATCGCACGTCTTCAAGAGTTGAAAGTCATCGACCATCACCCATGATCATAAGTCGAAAGCCATCGACCCTCGCTAGTGGTCATAAGTTGAAAGCCATCGACCATCGCTTGGGGTCGTAAGTCGGAAGCACTCGATTTCGACAAAGCGGTCAGAGACATCTGTCTTCAAGAAATGGTCGGAGATACCCATCTTCGAGAAGCGATCAGAGGCACTCAACTTCCGCTAGCAGTCAGAGGCACTTGACTTAGACGAGTGTTCGAAGAGGCCCGCCTTCGTGGGGTGGTTGGAGGCATTTGACTTCGACATACGATCGAAGGCGCTCAACTTCGACAAGCGATCGGAGATGCTCATCTTCGGCAAGCGGTTGGAGGCACTCGACTTTTACAAGCGATCAGAGAAGTCTGAATATTGAAGGTGGTCATAAGCGCCCAAGTGTCACAGGTAATCGAAAGCGCCTGAGTATGGCAGGTAGTCAAAAGTGCCCGAGTATGGCAGGTGGTTGAAAGCGCCAGTGTTCTAAAGATGGTCGAAGAAGTTTGAATATCAACGACGGTCCACAATGCTCAAGTACGGTGAGCAGTCATGAGCACATGAGTATCGCAGGTAGTCGAAAATGCTTGAGTATGGCAGGGAGTCAAAAGCGCCTGAATATCACAATCAATCAAAAGTGCCGATGTTTCGAAGGCAGTTCATGAAATCTGAATGTCAAAGGCAGTCCACAATGCTCAAGTACAGTGAGCGGTCGTGTCCATATGGGTATCGTAGGTGGCCAAAAGAACCTGTGTTCCAAAGGCGGTTGAAGAAGTCTGAATATCAAAGGTTGTTGATGACGCTCGAGTACAGTGAGTGGTCGTGAGAGCCTAGGTATCGCAGGCGGTCAAAAGCGACTATGTTTCAAGGCGGTCGAAGAAGTCTGAATGTTGAAGCCGGTCAATGACGCTCGAGTACAACGAGCAGTCGTGAGCGCCTAAGTATCGCATGTGGTCGAAAGTGCCTGAGTATGGCAGGAGGTCAAAAGCGCCTAAATATCATGGCCAGTCCAAATTGTCTATGTTCCGAAGGTGGTCGAAGAAGTCTGAATATCGAAGACGGTCGATGACGCTTGAGTACGGTGAGTAGTTGTGAGTGCCTAGGTATTGTAGGCGATCTGAATATCGAAGATGGTTGACGACGCTCGAGTACAGTAAGCGGTCATGAGCGACTGAGTATCGCAGGTGGTCAAAAGCACACACCTTTGACAAGCGGTCAGAGGCACTCGTATACAACACGCGGTCGGAGGCATCCGCATACCAATGATAATCAATGATGATCAAATATAGCAATTGGTTATAAGCGACTGGGTATTGAGGACGGTCGAAGACATTTGAGCACTGCGAACAGTCGTAAACTCCTGAGCACGGCAAGTGATTGATAATTTCCAAGTACAGCCAGAGGTCGTAAGTGACCAAGCACAGTAGGCAATCATGAGCGACCAAGTATCAAAGGCGGTCGGTGCCGTCCAAGTACGATGGACAGTCGTAAGTGACCGAATAATTCACGGTGATTGTGAGTGACTGAGCACAGAAGGTGGTCGATGACATCTTAGCGTGGCGAGCGGTCCAAGGTGTTAGAGTCGGCTAAGTACCACGAGTGGTCATAGATGTTTGAGCACAACAGGCAATTAGAGACGATCGAGTATCAAAGGTTGTCGGCGACGCCCAAGTACAGTAGGCAGTCGAAATCGATCGAATGTTATAGACGGTCGAACGTGTCCAAGTATTGGAGGCAGTTGGAAGCGTCTCGGCCTAATAGGTGGTCGGTGACATCTAAATACTGTGGGCGGTCGGTGGCACCAGAGTGTTGAAAGTGGTCGACGAACAAGCGTCGGGCACACGTACCCTCACTGTTAGTGCCACCGTCATCACCATAGGGGATGAAGTCACAGGTCTCTGACATCTTCATAATCTTCCTGGCCACCTCCTTTTCCTTCCCCAGTGAGGAGGCACCTGTCAACACAAGCAATTTCAACCACACTAATCCAACATAACACAAGCACACACGCAGGGAGGGAGGCAGAGAGAGACCTATCTAGCCATTGGAGCGAGCTATGTGATCCTGGTTGCTCTCCTCCTCCATGGATCATGTTCCCCCAAATTCACCACACTTGCAACCTCCGACCCAAAGATGCGGCTGGTGGTGACGAGGCCCTTGGTGAAGTGGCGGTAGGCGACAACCTTGGGGGTGAAGGGGGTGTTTCGAGGACCTCGCAGAAGATGTGGAGCACAAAGTCGACGCATGCGACTTTGCAGTGGGTGAGGATGAGAGTGTTATAGGATACGATGTTGGGGACGATGTTGGAGCAACAGAAGAAGAAGTTGAAGAGGGAAATGATGTTGTCGTAGCGCCCGGCGTGGACTATGGATGAGGCGACGGCGTTGCAGGTGAAGATGGTGGGGCAGACGTGGGAGGAGATGGCAGCACGGGGCGGTGAGGGATGCGCCATCAAGGTCAGGGGAGCGGATAAGGGAATGTACATGGTTGTGGAGGCTGAGATAGGAGCCGACGAGGGCGGAGGTGGTGTCAAGGAGGCGAGGAGCATTGGGATCGCGCGGAGGAGGTATCGAGGAGGGGTCGTGGCGAAGGATGTGGAACGGCATGAGGAGTAAGGGCATGAGAGTGTGGGGAGGGGGCGGGGGAAGGGGATGGTAGTTGGGGATCACGACATGGGGAAGAGAAAGAACATGCGGTCATGCCGTCGGTTTTTGAAGGGAAGGTGATGTGTGATGTGAGGCTGGCTGCGAGAGTAGGAAGGAGTGTCTAGATTCTTTCCTGGTAAAATCGGATGGTTACGAAGAGACAAGTGGAGAACACGCTGATGACCACTAACTCACACTTTTTAAGGAGTAGAGATATATCTAGGATGCCTCCGTTTTGTGTCATGTTTGTGTAGTTGCCTCGTGGTAGCACGCCTGTTCCTATCATCATTTTCATTTTCCAAGTATGTAACTAATGTGGTTTCAATAATTGAGGCCGCGTGGTTTCCCCTCCCAGATCAAAAAAAAATTATCACTCAATTGATGTCAACATATCAGGTGGCACTGGCTAATCCTTAGTTGATCAGGGTTCAGCAGCATACAATGCATATAATGCGGCTACAAGATATAGAAATATTAACACACTACGGCATGCCTATCTAATGGGCGTAGGAGTTACATGGTGTAAAAATAATCATAGACTCCTAAACTAGTATATCTGAGAACAAACTCAAGCAGTCAAGTTTACATATGTAAAGGCTCTAGTGTCAGCGAGAGAACCATTCACATTTCACCTTTGCAAAGTTACATAAGTTGCTAAGAAAGAATAGCAATGCATGGAACATACACTCAAAGTACTCACTACAGAAATTAAGGATTCGACAATAATAAAATCCCCACTAACAAATAACCCAAGTCTTTAGTTACTAGCAGATTATCCATTTAGCAACAGCCACAATGACTAAGGTCGTGCGAACCCATGACAGCAAATTAAGAAAGACAATCCATACTAATTAACCTGACACCCACTTGAACAGCAAGCACGCGCAGGGAAGATAAACTCTCCCCAGTAGAGCAAAGTTGCAAAAAGCCTGGATAGTACCAAACTGATGGATTATTGGCTACCGAAGTGATAAACAAATTGTAGCACCTAGAACTCTGTTGAGAATATGAATGGCGGTTTTAACGCCTCCATCCATAAACTCAATGGGAGTGTGGAATAACTCATCATTTTTTGTACCAAATCGATTGTCTTTAGTTACTAGCAGATTATCCATTTACGTTGGTGCAAAAACAGAGATTTTAGTTCAAATTACAATCAAAATGCTTTTGAAAAACAATTAAATCCATGACTCAAAAGGTCGTGCGAACCCATGACAGCAAATTGAAGAAAGACAATCCATACTAATTAACCTGACACCCACTTGAACAGCAAGCCGGGCGGCGGCGAAACCCCACTTCATCATTTTTTTGATTCATTCTTTCCGATCCAAGATCCAATCCCTCTCTTTCTTTCTTTTGCCGTTTGATAGGGGAACTCTCCCGGTCAGTAGTTCTTGCCGTCTAGCAAAGTTGCATTGTTAAAAGCCTGGATAGTTGTCGAGATTGTAGAAAACCATGTCAATTTCGTGGATCTATAACGTTTTTTTGTAGTTTTCTAATCTATGTATGTAACCGTTATCGTGCCACCAAGGTTGGGGTTTAGTAGATCTTTAATGTCTGTAGAGACTCTTGAACAAAATTGGATAACCAGAGTATTGGAACATGATTAGTCCTCTTGTGTGTAAAATGAAATACTGTGCCTTTCTGATATCAGCCTGACCTTTTTTTTTTCTGTAAAGATGAACATTGGAGAGGTAAAAAGAATGAGTGTGGCAAGTAGCAGTTGACATTTTGCTTGAAACGTGATCCCCTGTTTTGACCATTGAGATTTAGTGAAGTCTGGGAGCTACCATATTTTAGCTTTTTGACTCTCTTCCCCGAACCTTCGTCAAAGAGCCAAGCGTGCGGAGTCACGTGAGGGAATGGCAGAACGTCCGATATTTTTTCTCCAGTCGTGTGTGCTCTAGCATTATCGGGAAAAAGATTTAGTACATATATAAGATTTTGTTTGTGCTTGCGATCACATTAGTTCTAAATGCAACTCGTGTACCAGTTTCATGGGCAAACAGCCAAATCTATGGGACCTTCTTGCGAATGGTTTGGTTAGTCCTAGTCATCTTTAAGGATTAGCTACCAAGAGATCACAGAATCACATCCCGAAAGATCCAGAGAATAACTCATCTAACATGAATGTAATTGTGTCTTATATAAACTCTGGTACATCAGTCATTTTACATTGTTTGAATTTACGTACCCGCCGGGGCTCCATGCCTAGCAAAATTCCCGCTAGGATAGCGATGGGAGTAAAATATCTCCTGATAGCTAAATAAGGTTGAGTATAGAAGAGCACCTAGTTACGAAGTTAGGAATGATAAGATGGAAGTAACATCATTTGATGCCAAATTCTAGCTAACATTGTATCTGGGAGATTGCCAGCTGGAATGATATTCCCTCATCGTTGATCGATTTCGTGTGGATGGAATTTGTTGGGCAACATAGGAAAGATGGTAAGACCAACATTTCTCCCTCATGTAATCTCTCTGGACTCTTGCTTTAATAAAACTTTTTCTTTACAAGTGGCTTTAATAAAGGTGGGCAATATGCCTTTCATACAAAAAAAATGCATTGATCAGTTCCAAACACTGCTGCATGGGGAAAAAGCTCGTGGATGTAATTCATCCGAAAATTCTTCAAAATTCCTATGTTGCAAGCATGCCGACGGGCCTAGTGTCAATTTCAGTAATTTTTTGTTAGGAGTGTCTAGGCATCACTAAGATGTTTTTTCTAACTACCATCCAAATTTGTAACTTTTAGATTAGAGATCAAAGACTCCTTGTTTTTAAAAGGAGAGATTTTTTTTCAGGAGGAAGAGGTAGAATTTAAGAGGGAGTGGAAGAATTTATGGTCATAGATCTCTAATCTAACAGTCATAAATTTGAATGATAGTTAAAAAGAAAATATCTAGATAATATTTAACAAAATTTTTTTTTTGTTTATCGATGATTTTGTTTTGCAAGAGTCAAAAAGTAAAGAAAGAAGGCCTAGAAGACGGTAAAGGAGGAAAGCAACGGCACCACCAGACAGCTACCCCGGAACGCGGTTACGAGCGGGTCCCACGCACTCACTCCCACAGTCCCGCTCCCACTCCCACTCCCACCAGAGAGCAATGAGTAAAGAGCTCTCCGGCGACTCCGAGCGCGGTGAGAACTGAGAAGCGGACGCCGCCGCCGCCGGAGCTCGACGCCACGCCGCCGCATCGCTCGAGATCGAGACCGATGGGTGGGTTCGCGACCTCGCGACCCGCCTCCCTCGCCCTCGCCTTCCTCCTCGCGTTCCTCAACGTCTTCGCCTTCCTCCTCGCCGTCGGTGCCGAGCGCCGCCGCAGCACCGTACGCTCTCTTCTCCGTCTCCTGTCACTTTGTTTCCCACCTCTGTATGTCGAGCTGAGACCTTCTTGCAGGGGAAGGTGGTGCCGGACGAGTACGACGACCGGTCCTACTGCCTCTACGACACCGACGCCTCAACCGTCTACGGCGTCGCCGCCTTCTTCGTGCTCCTCCTCGCGCAGGTGCTCGTCACCGGCGTCACGCGCTGCCTCTGCCTAGGACCCGCGCTCTCCTCCCGCGGATGCGCCGTCGCCGCCTTCGTCCTCTCCTGGTGCGCGCGTTAAACCCTAGCCTTTAAACCTCCCCTTTTCCTCCTTTCTTTGATGTGAATGTGGTGTGGTGAGCTGATTAGGCGTTCCCGGTGCAGATTAGTATGGTAGATTTGGTTCAATTTGAGTTGTGTTCGTTGCTAGTTTCGCTCACGCTTGTGGATTCGACTGTACGGAAATCTGCGCCTCTTTGTGTAGGTGAGGTGATGATGTGAGAGACCCACCATGGTTGCCTTGGTGCATGATTTGGGTGCAGATCGGCTCCTATGATGACGAAGACAATGGGGGCACAAAATTTTTTATGTTTTTAGTAGTCCATATTCTTGCTACGCCAACTGACAAAACTGTTGTGTTCTTGTGAGATTCAGACAAAACTTGCCACTGTCGCTTTCGGTATTCTTACGTGCTAGCTGAAAATTATAGAATGAAGTGCTTATGGTAATGAGATTATAGGTTAACTGGTCACGTAAGTAGGCTTAAGTTCATTTACCAGTTTGGGGCTCTTCCTTTGAGACAAGTGTAGTCTAAGAGCTGTGTACCCTTCTGTGTGTCAAGCCTGGACTATGTAAAATGGAGAGCAAATTTCAAGGTAATTATACTAAATATGGTAGAATTAATTTGGAAAATCTACACTTAAGCTTCCAGGGCTCTGACTCTTATCGTTTGGCACTAAGGCAAACCATTTGTGAAATACTGAATCAAGTACCAAGGCAAACTGCTTTGGATGTTTTAAGTAGTCCTCATCCTTGCTTCAGCAATCCTGTATTGAAGACTAGGAATTTTTGTTCTTTTTTGGTGTATCTAAATAGCATTTGACTACGCAAAGCATCCTGCTCATTGAATTCACTGTTTGGACAAATCACACGCTTCTTGTTGGATTGCCCGCATAGTCGTCCTGCCAGAACCTTCAACCTGGAAAAGGTTACTCAGCCCCAATCCGTGCCCAAGTGCCAAATATTTTATTTGTTCATTCATATTGGGCCTGTTTGGTTGCCTGCATGAGCGTGGCCAGGCTGAGTAGAGAAGGTCCTCAGCCGCGTTTCTCCTCAGCCTGGCTCCAGTTGATTTTTTGCATCCGCTCGTGCAGGCTCTCACCCCGATGCAGGCAACCAAACACCATCTCCTTGCATGCGCTGGTGCGAGCCACCCCGATACAGGCAACCAAACAGCCCCATTGTGAATGAAAGGGAACAACCACTTGCTTTGAAACTGTAAATTAAGTTTGATGCAGCGTGTTGCGTTAGTGTAAAGGATGGATGTTGTCATGCCATAATTTGCTCAATTCAGCATGTAGATCATTGATGATCTCCATATGTCAGTATAGCTGGTTGTGCCTAACCCTATAATATCAAGGTCCTTTCTTCTAGAGGTAATATTGTCCTTTCCCAAATTCTGTTGAATAATAATAAATTTTTCCTGGAACTAGTTTGCTTTTGAAGGCATCTCAATGATATCCATATTCTAAAGTCCATCCTTAACAGCACAAATTTGCTGCCACCTTTTAGCCTTGTCATCACACTTTGGGCCAATCATTCCTTGCTTGTCTGCCAGGAAACTTAAGGATTAGGCATTTTCATTAACAGCTACAACATGCAATATGATCAAAGGTTAGCAGCGTAACGGCAAAGCAATTAATTCTGGGTACACCAAACCATGACCGGGTTAAGGAAATATCATCTTTCGTATTATCACTAGCAATTTGATACTGTATCAGATAATGTTGGAATCAATTTACAAGAATTTTTGGCGATGTCCTCCTTAAACTCTGTAGAATATACTTTAGGTTTAGGGATTATGTTTAAGTGGAAGCACTATTTTGACAGTGCACTGGTTCTGTGGCTAAGGTGATAGTGCTCAACAAAATTCACTAAATGAGAAGTTGGACCATAAACAGGGAGATATGCAAGGGCTTTCTGATTCTCCAAAACCATGTAATTTGGATATTACATTCCCAAATGCAGTAGTATTACCTTTATGTTACTATATGCTAATGTTGCTTGGAATTTTTTCTACAAAAATCTTAAAATGCCTAAAATGGTCCCTTATCCGTTTCTTTCTCCCATTGCCATCCATTCCTATAATTCCTAACTAGCGTTTATTATTCAAGTTTCTACTTCATCACGATTAGACATCTATTAGTAGCTCAATGAGTTTGTACTTGGCTGGAAGCCCCTAAAGGTAGGGTCATAGAGAATACCTCTTGAGCAAGTCTGCTCAACTCCTTTAAGTTCTCTGATATGAACCAGATTGTTCTTATGCCTTTCCATGCAGGTCTGACCATCATTTTTTTTTATCTTATTTATAAGTAACTTGACCTTCGAGCCTAGGATTGTACTAGTATTGTGCTTGTGCGTTGCAATAGAATCCAAAAAAGGGTGATACATAGATATAAAGGATCCCAAACCGTACAATAAATATCAATTTTCTGTCATGAAATATAATTTGTTTAACAAATGATAATAGATTTTTCAAATTTGGAAATGGGTTTATATATGAATGTTCAAGAAGTATTTGTTACCTCTCTATAAAGCCATAAAGTAGTGGACCATGTACCAGTCTATACGTCGAAGGGAACAAGAAAAGGCTCTCATCAATGATTCGCCCCCCCCCCCCCCCCCCAGGAAAAAAGAAAGGCGGTGGTGTAGTAACTTTTGAAATTAGATCTTGTAGTAAAGATATAGGTAGGTGCAAGATACACAATAACTATCTGCTCCAGCTCCTGAGCATAGCTAAGAGTTCTCTTGATCATCTGAAATGAGGGTGTGCCCACACGAGGTTTGGATTTCACCATGTGAAAAAGGACTTAACAATTTTCGACTTCCCATTCAGAATGTCCCTGTCATCAACATGATTATTCAGATACACAGAAACAGTAGTAGTAGCATTCATAATCTATATGGTATGATGAGTGCAATAGCTAGGTAGAATTTTGGTCTTGTCTTATCCAGATCATTCAAATACCAATTATTCACTATCACATCGCTAGTATGGAAACATGAATATAGGACAAAAGATAAAAGAAGAGTTAGTTACCTCTGATATGTACTCGACAAGCTCTTGGCCGGAGGTAAACATTAGCATTTTCTTTGCATCACTTACTGACAAGTAATCATATGCCTGACCACTGCAATTAGCTATTTCATCTCTAATAAAGAACATGTAGAAAACACTAAGGAACTTCACAACAGAAACCACATAGGAAAAACCAATGTCCACTCACCTAATAGTTTCAGCGAGAAGGTCCATAAAGAACATACCCAAGAACATCATGTCCGCAACATGATGTTACTACTACTGGTTCTGTGGAGCTACAGTTTCAGCAAGAAGGTCCATAAAGAACATACACAAGAACATCATGTCTACTACCAATAAAATGTCAAACTTCACTAATTTGAAGAAATAGTAAAAGGAACAATCTAGCTAGGTACAGTTGATAGAACTTCAAATTATTGGGTTACTATCAAAAGCACCGTTGGCATCAAAAAAAGGGTTTTTATAACATGTTTGCCTCCAACAGCACAAATTAACAAAAAGGAACTGAAAGAGATATGCACATCATACTGAATATGTGCGCAGGCATGCACTAAGCAATGGTTAAGTGCGCTTAACTAACACAAAAAGCGGCAGTTATAAAACAGCAAATTGTTGTACAAACAAAAGACTAATAATAACATACAATAAGTCATGGTCTTATAAATAGAAACCTATCACCTTTCAATGTCATATATATTCTAGATTATCATTCAGTTTCAGAAACACCTCCTACCATAGTGCAAATTAGGTTATGCAGGGACAAATAGTGAAATAGTGGTATCATCCTCATTTATCTACTGCAGCAAGTTTTAAAAACTTTTTTTTAAGAATGCAAAAGGGAAAAATGAATTCAAAACAAGAAAATATAATAGCACATCTGTAACTGAACCTACGTTCTGATGCTTCTTTTGTTTAATTGAGAGCCTTGATTGAATCGATGACCAGCAAAATAATTAATGAAATGTTGGTAACACAACTCCAAAGGCGTAATTCATCACAGCTACAATGGCTCAAACACAGAAAGTGTGTCTCATAGTTAATTAGGTTTTTTTTGTTGAACTTAAAAGTTGATCATTATGTTCTCATGTCAATGTTATCATTGCCATCAGTTGCATTGAGCTTTTACCCAAAGATTAGTATCAGTGATAAACAAAGTTCGTACATTTTACTGCAATGTAATTTTGTTCATACATTTTTACTGCAATGTAATTTTGTTTTGTTCTTGCAGTTTACAAGTGTTAACTACCAAATGGCAGAGATCAGAATAGTAATTTCATTCAAATATTATTTTGTCATAAGCTTTTCTTTTAGTTTTTTAATTATAATCTACCCTGATTTCTGCAACTAACTTTCATGGATTTTGACATAGCACATTACAATCTTACACAATTACACACTTATGCACTGTACTCTGCCTCCCTGGGTAGGCAGGGGTGGAAAACAACCTTACCCAAAAAAGAAAAAACACACACACACATATCTGAATTGAACAGTGAAGTTGAGCCCATGCTCACAACATCAAATTGTAGACATGATATTAAGAGGGAAAGGGTGCTACTGACGGTTAGGCTAAATGGACTGATGTCACTGGTAAACCAAAGTTCGAAGAACATGTGACAGTAAGGTTTAACATTGAGAGGCTTCATGGACACAGTGACACCATATTGAACTATAAAGTATCCACCTTCCAATGCTTAGTCTTAAACCACAGTAAGCATAATAATACCAATTACAACCATCAAATTAATGCCAGTAATAAAACTTATGATGGTAACAACCAAGAAGAGATGGGAAACCAAGACGAGATGGGATTATCATCTTCCTTTCAGTGCGCTACTTGTGTAATACTGACTGGATTCATATTCAGATAGTGGCAAATTGAACCAGAAAATGTTCTCTAATTGAACAATGGAGTCAAGCTATAAATGTTTAAAAAACCAAGTGATGTGGAAATACTTGCTGCATTGCTCAAGCTTGTGCTTGTGCTTTGAAACATCCCCTGCAAAAGCAAACAGAAGATATTATGTCACATTGTACAGAGAAATAGAAGGGCACACTTACTACCAGGAAATTCAAATCTTGAGCTCATAGATTGCTTACCTTTGGAGGTTGGAGCTGAAGGGGATAGAGCAAAGGGAGTAAAGTAGCAGCCTAGGTAGCTGCCTAGTTCTTGATGCTAACTTTCCTCCCCGATACGCTGCCTAGTTTCCAGCTATTCTCTATTGCCGGCCTAGAAGCAAGGAGCTGAGGAAGAGGGTGACGCATCGACGGCCACCTCTGTCCACCTTGAACCCTAACCGCGACAACTCTCATGGGCCTCAGCCCTTATGGCCATTGACCTATGCAACCCCCACCAGGCACGTCGCGGTAGAGAGGAGGATGCAAAAGCGATGCGTGGGGGCGGCGTTGATGGCCGCGACGGCGATGGGCGGCACTAAGGGACGGAGGCGGCAAAGCTGGGTAAGTGACGGGAGGAGAGGAGCTTGGAAGACGAGAGACGCGTGCTGCTCCGCTCAGGGAGCCGCTGCCGCCTTGCCTTTGTTAGGGATTTGGATTTTGAAGATGAGAGGCGCGGGGAGAAGCGCCGAAGAGAAATAGTGGGCCTAGGCGAAGCGTTTTTTTACGTGAGGAGAGGAGGGAGGAGAAAGAACGTACCACCATCAATCACCAACTCCTTTTAAGTAGAGAGAAATGTGACAATGTCAGTCCATAATCCCATAGAAGAATATTTAATGAAGTGCTTTCTCCTTGTTTTCTTGGGGACATGAACTTTTTAATCATGATTGTTGAATCATTAATGATTTGTTATTCTTAAATCTACCGAAGTACATTTGCATTTTCTGTTATGTTTCCTTAAAGCAATCAATGTGGTTGGTATACTGTCTTTCGTACCTATCAAATTTTCAGCATTTGATGACACTACTCTTACTTCAATTTTGTTCATTGAAGTTGGAAGTTTTATAATTTCCTCCTTTTGATGGATTGAACTTTTGCGTTTGGTTTCCGGAATCTTTGTTGTGTCTCTTACAATCTATTGCTGTGTTCTATTGAACCCAGTTTAAAAGCCTGTACTTAATTGTCCTGAAGGTACGAGTAACTGATGTACTCTGAGCAAAACACTTACGTAAGATCAAACATTTTTGTTAAATCCCATTGCTCAGAGGAATTTTAAGGTATACAAATGGCCAAGATCAGAAGTAGCTTACTTATTGAGATTTTCATTGTTACAGTGGTGCTGCGTTCAAAATGATATTAGATATTTGGGCTTCATTATCATCATCCTCATAATGTCATGTTTATTCTTGTTCTCAGGATAACATTTCTCACCGCGGAAGCTTGCCTTATTGGAGGATCCGTGAGGAATGCATACCACACCAAGTATTTAGGTTACTACATGAAGCATGACTTGGTCACTTGTGCCACGCTTCGCAAAGGGGTCTTTGCAGCAGCAGGTGCCTTGATGCTCATCAACCTCGTGGCATCTCTAGTGTACTACTGGAGTTACTCGAAAGCCGCGACCGGCGGGTTCATCAAGCACCAAAACGAAGTTGGCATGGGCATGACGGATTACGGTCTTGACAGGGGTGGGTCTGGGCTCTGAATTTCTTCTTGTTGCTCTGTTTGTTCACCGGTGGGCCGCTATCTGTTGCAAGTTATGTCTGTGTTGCATTCTTGAATCTTTCTTCTTGCTCTACACGGTGAATGGCACAGCGATGGTACTGTACTGTCTATTAAGTTAGTGGTAATTTTATTGTAAGGCTATAAATTTTATGCCTAAAATGCGCGGTGCCTCGCTGTTGTTTACTACTTTCAGTGGGCGCGCCATTGGCTATCAGCCTATCAGCTCTCCATTCACTGCAAATGTTGATTTTTTTTTTTGAGAATTTATAAAACTTACACGCCTAATTTTCACGCATTTTCAATATAAGTCTATTTTCATAGGGTATTTACTCGTGATGAAGGCGAAGCCTAAGTTTTGAAGTTCTACATTGTCGCAACATCTCGGTACTACTTCCCCTTCAATTAAACACATAAAAGAACCCATCAAATATTCGAGGACCAACTGCGCTGAATCTAATTATTGACCACCAAGAGATAAGGTCCAGTACATAGTACGATACATAATGACTATTATTGCACATAAATACTGCACCGGGACAAGAACACAACAATCCACAACATGTTCTCTCAAAAAGGGAAAAGCAAAACCAGAACAGACTGTATAGCACTCTTAGGTGACTAGTAGCTAATTTGCTACCAACTGGTTGAAGTCTATGGGTTCTATGTATTTCTTGGAGACGTAGAGGGAGCCTTTCTCGTATGTAGTCTGTGTCATGTGAATACCGTCCTAGAGGATGTTTGGTTTGATGCCAAAATTGCTCCACCAAGCACTCCTGCCACTGGGGCGGCCAGGCGGGAAACATTTTTTTTCCAAATAATCATTTTTATTTCAAATTACAAGATTATATCAGTGATTTTTTTTTTGGAGTTTTGACCGTATGTGTACCACACGGTTGGGCTAGTTGGGCTAGTCGCCTAACATTAGACGACACGTGGCCAAGTCGTCTAACCGTTGGCGACTAGTCCATATCACCCAATGGTTAGGCGACTAGGCCACGTGTTGCTCAACGATTGGGCGATTTTGCCCTTAGTCGCTTAACGATTAGGCGATTTTAAATAATAATGTAATTATTATATTAATCCGATGGAAATGATTGTAGGGGAGTAAATGTCAATTTTTGTAGATAATACATTTAAGAAATCTTGTTTGTAAGTTGTTTTTTTAATAAAAGGATAGACAATGTTGTTTGATGCATTTGTGATTTTCATAGATTATGAATGGTCAGAAACATGTTGGACTCACAATAATATTTTGCGATCACCGTACATTATTGTAGTACGAGAAATTTCTTAAGAATTTTGTGAAGGCGATTGAGATAGCAACGATTTGTAAGTAGAAGGGTAAGTGATATTACGATGCAATAGATAATTCATACATAGAGAAAGACAAAGCAAAATATGTAAACAGCCAAAAAAGTACACATAGCATAAGGAAGATCCACTACTCGCCACTAGTTACACCACCTGCATCACCCCTTCGTCATCGCCACATCCCACCCCCGATCTGTGGCTACCTGTACAACCCCGTTTGGACTTCCTCAGCGTGGGGTGTTGATGCTCTAACAGGGTGAGGCAGTCAGGAGACCTGCTGACCCGTGATCCCAATGCCTCGAGGGTTGACTGCACCTGTGGCTATGTGGGAACTAAGGCACTGTTGAGCTACAACCTGAAAAGGACCTCCGCCGGATCGTTCACGAGGAAGTCCCTCACGTCCCCCAGGTGATCCTCGTGGAGGATAGGTGAACTCCTGACCGGTGCGTCATGCCTATATGACAGGTATTGTTTATTCCTGCAATATATCAATGTGAAAAAACCTTAAGAGATGAAATGTACCTTCCAAGTGGGTCATGGCGTGCAGCCAACTGTCGTGCCCGCCGTACATGCCCTGGCCAAACAACGTGTGCTGCCTTGCTGATGCCAGGTAGGGGTCCACGAATGACGACGGAAGCGGTGTGTAGGCACGTGCCCATGCTGATCCTCTAGCCTAACCTAGCGGTGGTGGTGCCCGGGGGTAGGCAAGTGGCCACGCTGACCGTTCAACCAAGTCAGGAGCCGGCGAGGCCCATTCATGTGGCCCTCCGGAGCCTCCTACCTGAGTGCAGGACGTGGCGGCCTCGGTGTACGCATCAACATGGCTACCTCGGGGAGCGTCCTGCACGACGAGAGGGCGAGGGCACGCCTCTCCCTCTCATAGACCCGATAGACAATGTGCAGCAGCTCATCGTGCGTCACCTCCAAACCATGAGCAACCCTGTGCACGATCGACCCGGTGTTCATCACAATCTCGGTGGTGATGTCAGTGTACAAGAAGTACATGAATTGTCAAACTAATAATTGTGGTAACCGTATTTAGACACTTTGAAACAGGAGAGGACGTACCGCGAGGGCAAAGTTCCATGCTAAGTGCATGGGGTACGCATCGGTCGGTGCTGGTACATGAGCGGGGGGAGGGTCTACGACATGCACTAGCCTAGTGCGTGTCTGTAGAGCGTACCAGTATAGGTACTTGTCGTACGCACTAGGGTCATATGTGGTGACCTTCTGCACGAAGTATTATTGCACATAAATACTGCACCGGGACAAGAACACAACGATAACCCACATGTTCTCTCAAAAGGGAAAAGCAAAACCAGAACAGACTGTATAGCACTCTTTGGTGACCAGTAGCTAATTTGCTACCAACTGGTTGAAGTTTATGGGTTCTATGTATTTCTTGGAGCCAGAGGAGACGTAGAGGGAGCCTTTCTCGTATGAAGTCTGTGTCATGTGAATACCGTCCTAGAGGATGTTTGGTTTGATGCCAAAATTGCTCCACCAAGCTCTCCTGCCACTGGGGCGGCCAGGCGGGAAACTTTTTTTTTCCAAATAATTATTTTTTATTTTAAATTACAAAATTATATCTGTGAATTTTTTTTTGGAGTTTTGACCGTATGTCACCGCACGGTTGGGCAGCTTGGGCCAGTCGCCCAACATTAGGCGACATGTGGCCAATTTTTCAACCGTTGGGCGACTAGGCCACATGTCACCCAACGGTTGGGCAACTTTGCTCTAGTCGCTCAATGATTAGGCGATTTTAAATAATAATGTAATTATTATATTAATCCGATGGAAATGATTGTAGGGGGAGTAAATGGTAATTTTTGTAGATAATACATTTAAGAAATCTTGTTTGTAAGTTTTTTTAAACAAAAGGACAGACAATATCGTTTGATGCATTTGTGATTTTCATAGATTGTGAATGGTTAGAAATATGTTAAACTCACAATAACATTTTGCGATCGCCATACGTTATTGTGACGCACCACGACTAAAATTAAACTTGATATAGTCATGTAGAAGATACTTGAGGTTATTAATTCTTTTCTAAACAAAGAGTATTCAATGACTGCCCTAAATTATGAACCAACTGTTTGAAATCTATGGGCTCTACGTATTATTTTTCGGCCTGTCAAGATGGCAATAGCAGCTCTTCCATATGTGGCCTTCATTCCATGTACATCGTCCTAGAAGATGTAGGTCCTCTTATTTTGTGCTTTGGCTTTTTGGCTTCTTTGATAGTCAAAACAAACGAGGCAATTTGAAGCTGATCCTCCAAACAGCTTCCCAAGTAGAAAACCATGTGCGCCACCTATATCAGCTTCTCCCCATCCATTTTCATATTGAAAAATGCAACTCAAAGCCATTATCCTTAGCCAAAAAACATGGCGTATAAGTTGAGTTTGGCGAGCACGTCTCCCATGCACGGAACTTTCCACCTCCGCAACATGCACTCTTCAACTCCTTAAATCCTGAAAAGTGAAATATCCCTGAATATTTTTTTTTTGGGTTTGCACAAGTAAACTTGCCGCACCTACTCAAATTCTATCAGAATTCTAAGGTAAGGTGATTCTGTGAATTTTTGGCCTTTTTTTCTTTTTGAGAGCGTGAGAACAATTGGCTAGTATAGTCATTTTAAGCTTGATAACTCATAGGTCACGGATTTAAACACCAATCAATTTAATTGGAAAATCCATGTAAATAACCTTCCCAACCCATGTGGTTGGTAGGAACAGAATTATAGTCATTATCAAGAGAGACAAATTTACACACCGCTAGACTATTCATGGTTCCTATCATATATAATTGGGAGCAGCTTGGGAGCATTATACTGTTGGGAGAGCTTCCGACGGTATAGCCTCCCCTCCCCTATCGGCTACAGCTCTCCCTCCCCTCCCATCCCCTACTAGTCTACCACCCTCCCCAACAGTTCCTCTTCCTCTCCCATCCCTATCAGTCTACCTCCCTCCCCTACCACTTCCCTCCCATCCCCTCTCCTGCCGGTCTGACTCCCCTTCGCCGCCGCATCGCTCTTTTCCCTCCCCTGTTGACCGCCGATGTCCTTCCCCTCCCCCGTTCTTCCCTCCCTTCCCTCTCTCTTCTCTAGCACCACAGTAGCCCTGCACCCCTCCTCCACCACTAGTAGCCGGTGGTTCACATCGCCGCACCGCCATCTCACACTTCCTCTCACCCTACCCCGCTCAATCTAATTTAGTGCACTGCGTCTCACTGTGCCTCCCTCCATCGCCGCCCACTACAAGACCACCGTCTCCCTGACTTCCCCCTACATCCAGGGATACAATGAACCTGTTGACAGTGCCTGCGCCATAGGGTTAGGCTGGCCTGGGCCCAAGGTGGGAGGTGGAAAGTCCGGCCTCCCAATCTGGACAACCCACCAACCCTCCTCTTTCTATTTTTTCTTTTTGGACAAATTTCTAGCCCACACCCACCTTCCACGATTCAATGAAAGAAAGAAAAATCTCCGCGAATCTATTTAATACTTCCGGAAACACCAAATCGGTGCTAGGGCATTACACAACCCTTACCTTCTAGCTCTTCTGGAGCTTGTGGCTCTGCTCTTACCTACTCAACTCATAAGGTAGAGGCCACTTCTTCATCACATTTAGGACCTCCCTGACATATTCAGCATCATCATTATTCTGAGCAGATCATAGGTGATCTCTTTGAGTGTGTCACGCGCTCGAAGTCTGGTTTATCTCACTTCTGTCTACACTCTACATATATCGCCACTTTCAAGCCCAAGGATGTTTTTCATGTACTGTCTAATAAGTCTTGGGTCAATGCCATGCATGAGGAGTTAGAGAATTTTGATAAGAACAAGGTCTAGTCATTTGTTGAGCCCCGCAGTGGTCATAATGTTATATGAACAAAGTGGGTCTTTAAGAACAAGCAGAGTGAGGATGGGGCAATCATTCGAAACAAGGCTAGACTGGTAGCACAAGGTATCTCTTAGGTTGAGGGCTTATTTTGAGGAGACTTTCTCCCCTGTAGCTAGGCTAGAGGCCATTATGATTTTTATTGTATTTGTAGCATCTAAGGGCTTCAAGCTATACCAAATGGATGTCAAGAGTGCCTTTCTCAATAAATATATTGAGAAAGAGGATTATGTTAGATAGCCTCCAGGTTTTGACAACCCCAATATCCAAATCATGTCGTCATGCTTTTCAAAGTCTTGTATGGACTTAAGCAAGACACTAGAGCTTGGTATGAGAGGTTTAAGTCCTATCTTTTGAGTCATATGTTTGTGATGGGTAAAGTAGATAAGACCTTATTCGGTCGTAGGCATGGCAATGACGTTTTGCTCGTCTAGGTATATGTGGATGACATTATTTTTTGTGGCTCCTCTCATTCTCTTGTTTCCCAGTTTTTGATGTCATGAGCATAATGAGTGAGTTGAGCTTTTTCCTTGGCTTTCAAATTCCAGACCTCCTGAGACACTTTGACATGAGTGATGGGTAGCTGGCGTTAACTCCGATGGAGACCTCGACCACACTTAATCCTGATGGGCATGGCGAGCCTGAAGATCAAAAGGAGTATCACAGAACGATTGGCTTCCTCCTGTACCTCACTGCTTTGAGACCAGACATACACTTTGTTGTGTGTCTGTGCACTTAATTTTAGGCTTCTCCTTATGTCTCTCACCGTCAGGCGATAAAACACATTTTTAGGTACCTTCGAGCTACTCTAGACTATGGTATCTGGTACTCTTCTCCTTCCTATCTTTCCCTTAGAGCCTCCTCCGACGTAGATTTTATTGGTTGTAGGATAGATAGGAAGGGCACTTCTGGCACTTGCCAATTTATTAGCAGTTCTCTTGTTTCATGGTCCTCTAGGAAGCAGTCTAATGTTACACAGTTCACCACAGAGGCCGAGTGTGTTGCAATCGCTAGTTGCCGTAGTCAGGTGATTTGGATGGTTTTGACCTTGTGGGATTTTGGGTTAGCCATAGATAGTATTCCACTTTTCTGTGATAATACTTTAGCCATTAACATTGCCAAGAACCCAATGCAACATTCTAGAACCAAGCATATAGATATTGGATATCATTTCCTTGGAGATCATGTTGAGAAGGGTAACATAGTGCTTCAGTTGTGGGGAGTGACCACCAGTTAGCTAACATTTTAACCAAGCCTTTAGATAGCTCAAGGTTTGTGGCTTTGTGGGGAGAGCTTGGGGTGGTCTCTCCTTGTGACATAATCTAAGGGGGAGCATCTTGTACTTTCTGTTTCGTATGTTCATTTGCTTCTTTCTGCACTTTGCTTCTGAGTGCTTTTGGGTTAGTCTTCCTAGCATAGACCAGGGTTGGTATCATACTATGTTGTTTAGATTTCTTTCTCTTATCTTGTGATCTAATGATGTGCTTATTAGTTGCTTCTCTTCTCACTATATTGAGTTCACTCATTTCTTTTAGGAAATCGAGGGAGTCTAAAGTGGAGCCCAAACATACGGTTCGCTGGCCCAAGACATGCGTTGGGGTCTAGTCACTGGAAGGGTGAGGAGGGCTCGCAGGTGCGACCTCGTGGGACTGCGAGCTAGAACCCAATGTCATAGCAGCCACGTGGAAGCCACTTGTAGACACAGATGGGGGAAGCTCTGCGCTTCACCCATTTGAGCGGAGGAGACTCCTCCTAGAGTAGGGGTGGCAACGGGCGGTGGTCCCAGGGAGGCCCTCGTGGCCCCACTTGACCCTTGCCAGCACGCCCCCACTCTACCCTACTAAGGCTATTGGAGGGAGATGGCCCCTCGTCCTCAGCCCCATGAGGACCCGACCGCCATGGGATCCCTACAGGGATAAAAAATAGGTTAAATATTTTTAAATAATAATAATAATAATATTATTATTATTAATTTATAATTATTTAGATATACTTTTTAAACAATTTAACTTCAAAAATATATATTCTAATATATAGATTCAAGCTTTAGTCAAATATATAAGAAAAGAATACAATCTCTCATTTTGTAAAATTATAATATATTTTTAAAAAAATATTTTTTATATTTACTGGGTCCCCATGAGGCCTTGTGGGGGAAGGGTGACCCTCGTCCCCGCCTCGCTAGCATAGCGAGGCCCCATCCTGTTCCCCCATGGGGGGAGATCACCCCCACCCCTCATGGGGATATTCCCCATGGGGCTCTGAACCCACAGGGGAATTGACACCCCTATCCTAGAGCCCCTCGTTCCTCTGCTCTGACACCTCAGGCTAGACCAGGGTTCTCAAGCCTAGGACTATTGGGAATAGTCTCACATCTTGTGCGAAGAAAAAAGCACAACTTACAAATATGAGGATGACCTCACCGATTGGACTAGTCTTTTAGGAGGAGAATGCCTAATGTCACTTATAAGGCTATTGCTTTAAGGCTTGCATGAGAAAACAAGTAGTAGTAGATTTTGTGCAAACAGCCCACAGCCCGAGCTAGGAAAAAAGGCACGGGTTATGAAAGCGGCTAAAGTTTCTTTTCATCCATCTGTGTGAAGAAAAAGCAAATGAGCAACTTTAGTTTTCTTTGGTCCGAACCTTTAGTTAAAGGTATAAACCAAACCGTCCAGCAGGTGACAGCGAAAAGGAGCGTTTTGCTTCAATCCCTCAGTTCAAGCGTAAAAGCAAAGCCCAGTAATCAACAACAGTACCCAAAATCCAAAGATAAGGTTCCATCCTTCGGTCCATAATAGAAGTTTTGCAAGCCTTAGTTCTTGATATGTGCCTAAGATCATGTCGTGTTCTCTAGGAAGTTGTGTCACTGATGATGATGCATAATCCAATGTGATGGCGAAGATGAGTCCTGCTATCTTGCTGCATTATCTGATGCTCACGATAGCATGTATGCAACATGAGCAATCAATATGAAGGTGTACATAAGAGATGTCAATAAGCGCAAGGGTCAGATAGCATTGGTAGCCATCTATGAGTGCATCTCAAGGGAGACACTCTTCCTACTGGCTAAAAAGAAGACGACCAAAGATGTATAGGAGGCATCAAAGATGCTATCCAGCGGTACACCATGGGAACATGCATGAAATCGATGGTGATGCTGAGTTGAGTCTAGTACATTGAGAAGATGTGTTCACCATCCATACTGGAGTATGTAGAGTTGAGTCCAGAACATTATGGAGATATATCATCGTCCTGTGTCGAGTGTGAGTTGGGTAAGTCGTAGTTGAGACTGAACATAGGAGAATTTCTCTACTCTTTTTGCTTTTTCATGCTTTTCTTATTTCTCTGCTTTCGCTTACAAAACTGGGTACAAGCCTCCTCAATATAAAGGCTAAACTCTTCTACTAGCATACGAATTCGGACTCCAAGTTGGAATCAACTTCAACTTAAGTTACACATGGAGATGGACTCTACTATGTCTTAGACTGAAAGTCAACATTATTTCCAACAATGGTGTCTTGCTACCATCCTCACAGAGCTCCCCCACCTACACGGACCAGCCCGGCACAAGTGGGGTGATTTGGAGCATACAAAACACTTCTGTGAGGTCTCTCACATTCATGTTCCTTGTGAGGGCCTGGAAATTTTATTGTCTCTCCTTGCCGCTATCATTTAGCACCATCGGAGAGGAGAGGACGAAGTCTATGTCCCCTCCGGTCCAATTGAGCCGTTTGCTGGGAGGGTAGCGGTAGTCGAACCACCGTCTCACCCAATTGGAATCCACTTCGTTCTAGTGGAGTTAGCAGGAAAATAGCCCACATGTGCGGGCGGACCCGGAAGTTGACGGTCATGAAGTTTCAATATTCGTCGTCTGCTACCCTCTTCAGTTGGCAGCGAGCGAAGTGGAGGGACACAAAGAAGGTTGCGATGCCTCGGGCTGCTTCGGAGTGCATCACCCACACAAAGATGGCAAGTCGGGTGATGACGTTGGCAGTCAGCTGCGTGAACTCTCGGTCATGCAGGCGTAGTACTTCTACCACAAACTTCATGCATAGAAAGCAGAGCACAACGTTGAAGTAAGCAGTAAAGACAACCGCTTTGTCATCGCGAGGATGTGGCTCCTCCTTGTCGTCGAAAGTCCTTCGCACTGGGTCGACGGTCGCCACCTTACCATTGCGGACGAGCTCCTCGAGGAATTCATGGGTCACTACAGACATCCCAGCGTATTGATGAAGAGCTTGCCTTCATCGAGGCCTTTGCAGTGCTTCCCAACGAGCAAGCTCGGCTCATCTTCCCCTACACGGGATTAGCTGGGGCGTGTGATCCCAGCACCTTCTCTTCCCCTCTTTGAAGAGGCTACGCCAGAGTCAGCGGCACCGTGCAGAGCGGTGCTCCGATGTCACTGCGATCGCCCAGAGCCAACAGTGAATTGAAGCATCTGCCCCTAGTCATCTCCAAGGAAATGGCAGTAGTGGCAGAATTGGCGGGCAATGTCGGGAAAGAAAAGAGGCAGTTGAGAGTCCGTGGTGTAGCAGGAAAGTGAGGTCTCGGCGCCAACAGGAAACCAATCTGTTATAATATTAAAATAGAAGAAAAAGAAATCACCACGTTCACTCTCAACGGATAGAAATTACCATATTAATCGGAGGAAAAAAGAGAAGATCTACACCATCAATTGTGGTGGGTTCAGATTATAACGGCTATATTAAAAGCAAGAGTCTACATCAAGTACAATGAAAATAACTGAAATTTAGAAAAAACAAAATAACTAATTTGATATCCATACAAAATCCTAAGTAAAAACCATAAAAATATATAATTAAAAAAATAAACAAAACGAGCAATTGGATTTGCATATGAATTTCAATAAAACATAATAGACATTTGAAATACAAAATAAATAAAATTAGTAATTTGGTTTTGATACGAATTCCAAAGTAATAATCGAAATAACTATAATTTAGAATAAAAATTAAGGAAAATAAGCAATTAGATTTACATACGAATTTCAACTGTAATTTAGAATAAAAAAATAGCATTTAGATTTTTATACAAATTTCATTCAAAAAATAGCTGATATTCAGAATAAAAATAAAAGAAAATTTCAGTCTTATTTTCAATATGAATTCTAAAATAAAATCCCTAAATAAATTTAATTCAGAACAAATTAAATAAATTAGTAATTTGATTTGTGTACAAACTAAAATAAAAAACTAAAATTTTGAATAAATTAAAATAAAATTAACAATTTGATTTTTATACAAATTACAAAGTAAATCTCTGAATAACTATAATTTGAAATAAATAGTTTGAAAAAATAGCACTTAGATTTCCATGTGAATTCCAAAATAAAATTCAAAATAAAAAATCAAATCAAATTTCCAATTTGACTTCCATACGAATTCCAAAATAAAGTCCCTAAATAATTAAAATTTGAAATAAAATTAATAAAATTAGCCATTTGATTTGTATATGAACTCTAATAAAAAATAACTAAAATTTTGAATAAATATAAAAGTTATAACAAGAATAGCAAAAACAATGTTAGAGGAGACCACAAAAGAGTGGAACGTGTTGATTTGCCCTACAACAAGATATGGATCCACGTGGAAGCGAAGTGCCAAGACGGCAGCAGTGGGATGAAGACAATCTTGTGTTGCTCACCTTTACTGTTTGACAAGGACAATGTTGTACTACTCACTAGCGCTGTTGAAGAGAAATGCTAAAGTCAAAAGGGCTGAAGCAACGAGTGGTGAGCGTCAGTGTTGTTGAAGAAGAGCTATGGACGATTTGGGGCCACCTAGTAGCTAGGAGCGTGGCATCACTAGTGAGTGCCACGATGTCACTACTGATGGTGAGAAGATTCTTCATATCGTTAGATAATGACTAAATTAGACATGTTGATATTGGTGAAGATGAGAGGTCACCACAGTTAGTGAGAAAGTCATAAACATCATGCATGTGTATATACATATATGCATCTGTATGAATAGAAGCACAGCCGTACAGAAGCAGAGGAGTAAAGAACTCAGAGTAGAGATGACACATCCATAGGGAATAGGCTTGGCGCCACTGGAGAGAGTGTGACAGGTGTTCCTGATAGGGATCGGTGATGTTTGCACATGTATGGTGTTTGATGTTGTAACGGCATGCAATTAGCAATAATTAGAGAGAAGTAAAAGATAACTATGTTATAACGTATTGTATTGGAAGGGGTAGTAGCTAAGAGGGATCGATCCAGAATTAGGCTTGCTATTGGAGATTAAGTAAAAAAGCTATGACGACAAGAAGAGATAGAAGACACACGGTTCGGTGGAGCAGTTGACGTATGAGGGAAGTTAAATTCAAGGTAGGTCATCTATGGTGCATCGGCATATGCATAAGCAAGATACTCTAATACCATATAAACTAATAATATAATTTGCTATACACATAATCAATGTATCATTTAAGATTAAATAGATGTGCATATGCATGCATATATTTTAAAAAAGAGATGAGGGGTATGCATGATGGAGAGTGGTTACGTTTATTGTGCTCAATGATTTTCTCCCATCAAAGCTCATACTTCAATTATATTCCTCAAATTGTATTTTATTTCAATATTATACTGTCATTTTCAATTTTTAAGATGTCTTAAAAATCTAATTAGCCTACAAGATACGTAAATATATTCTCAATCATCTAAGTTATATCATTTGATACTACAAATTTTGAAACAACTCTAACCGTGCAAATGTGCGGGCCACCCCGCTAGTTCCAGACAAAAAAGCAGGCACAAGAGCACAGGACAGAAGGCGGTAGTGGTTGTGGCTACATTTGGAAATTGGGGGCGAGAGCTTAGGCGTATGTCTCTAGTGAATGTGTGAGAGTGATAAAAAAAGAGCGGTGGGCAACAGGGGAAGGAGCGCATCAGTCGTGGCGGGTCCCATGGGTATGTGGGCCACAATTTGGGAACCGCACAATGCTCTCTCCTTTCTCCCAATGGCTAACGCATGGCTGTGAGGACGGTCGAGATGTTCGACCATGGGGTAGAACACACGTAGGGACGCTAGCACTCAAAACGCTCAGCACATGGTGCACTGCGCATGCAGGTGCATGGATGCCCCTCGGTGCAACCAGGGTGCTCATGTGAGGTTGTAGCGGCCCATCGATGGGCCTAGGTAGCCCATGCATCAGAGTAGAAAAAGGGGGCCCAAGCCGGAGGCACCCTGGTTGGAGTGGTGGTCCAAGGCAGAGTCCTAGTCGAAAAAGACACAAGAAGCAAAATCCTTCAGTGAGGAGCATGGGCTCAGCCCGTTCGCATGAGCGCCTTGCCCATGAAAGACTACTATTGTAGGAGTAGCCCCTGCCAAGCTTGTTTCAGCTAGTGCATCGAGGGGCAAAGGCCCCCGCAAGGTGGGCATCAGGTGAATCTTCTCATATACCCATAGCTGTTAGATTTGCCCCAGTCTAGTTGACTGAGCTCATGGACATTGAAAGGCTATTGTTGTGGGAGTAGCCTCCACCATGCTTGTTTTAGCTAGTGGATCAAGGGGCGAAGGCCCCCACAAGCTAGCCATCAGATGAATCTTCTCATATACCCATAGTTGTTAGATTTGTCTCGGTCTAGTGGACCAGGCTCATGGACATTGCAAGGGGAAAAGAATCCCTGTACCCTTTTAATCTATGGGTTTTTGTCAGGCTATAATCATAATCTAGTAGCCTTCATAGGGCTATAAAATAGGACCACTATGATATTGTATTGGGGGTTAGAGACACTAGTGAATGAAAAACCTATACTAAGTCTCTCACTCCCATTCCTCCTACAATCTAGGGCTCTGGTTAACCCGTTGGGGACCCCCTGAAACCTCCCGTTCTCTACTATTTGTTCTCTTAACCATGACAACCACTGCCATTCTTCCTCATGCCGCCCATTCTACAGTGACCATGCTTTTGTGCCTTTGCCATCTCCCAAACCCACCTAGCCAAAACACTAGGCTCTGGATCCTCTGCTCTTCATCTGTCACATGTCGCCTTTGCCGCTCCATGCTGCCTCCCTCATGCAGAGTGCCAGCCCCCTCAATCTGACCATGGCAGCTCCACCCGCCACCTTTGGTGGCTGATCTCTACCCACGTGATGTGGATGATGGTGCATGGAAGAGGGAGAAGAAGGCACTATACTGATTCGACACTAGGCCAACGCGATCATGCCTGACCTTATAGCATCAGTCATGTGCTATGTCAGCTCAGCGTTTTTTGTTAGAAAATAGCCTAATAGACATGTGGTGCAAATTAAACAGACACAAGTTCAGAAGGCTGAGATAGTAAAATACAAGTTCAATGGGTAAAATAGTACAACCTTGTAAATTCAGAGAGGTTGAAAAAGTAAAATATAAGTTCAAAAGAATATATGACACAATCTAAGTTCAAAGCGCAATTTTCTCTATTTTCTTTATATTATATAGTCGCGAGTCATGAAAATGCCACTCTATGCAGCGGCAGGTATCTTAAATTCCTATACGAAGAGCTAGCCCAAGCCCCAAGGAGGTATGAAGTGAACCAAGCCCACAGCCACTTGCGCCAAACTAAACTAGCGTATGTGCAGTTTGGGCTGTAAATGAGTCAAACTTGAGTGAGACTAGTCTTCTAGGGTTGAACTTGGTAGAAACTCGAGTCGAGTCAAGTTAGGGTTCGAGTCTGGATGTAGACTTGAGCTCGGCTCGGTATAAGCTCGAGTAGGCTCAAGCTCGGCTCATTGAAACTCCATAATAATTAAAATAATTTATTATATACTAAGTTTTAACAATAAGAAAAGTTCAAATTCGAGCTCAGCTCGAGTAAACTCGATAATAGTCAAAATAATTCAAATATACACTAATTTTCAACAATAAGAAAAGCTCGAGCTCGAGTTCGACTTGGATAAACTCGGTAAGAGTTAATATGTATCACTATTTAAACTCGAATCGAGACTTATAAACTATTCGAGCTTAGCTCGGTGAAGCTTGTTAGCTCAAGAGCTCAAATTAAACCTAGAACAAGTCAAACTTAAATAGCTCACGTGTCTTGAGGTTTTTTAGAGCCTTATGTGCAGTTGTTGGCTTGTTGCCCAATTCAAGTCTTTCGCTTCATCTTCCCGCTATAATTAACTCCCCTGCTTTCCCCTGCTCTTGCACGCACCTCCCTCTCTGCGCGCAAGTGCAACCGCCATAGCCAATGGCGCCCCGGTGCAGCAACGCCGTCTTCGCGGCCTTCAACGTCGTCACCCTCCTCCTGGGCGCGGCCGTCCTCGCGGCGGGCATCTACGCCGGCGCCCCGCACCGCGGCCGCGCCACCGACTGCGAGCGCTTAGTCCTCACGCCGGCCCTCGTCCTCGGCGCTGCCATCATGGTGTCCTCCCTCGCCGGCCTCGTCGGCGCCTGCTGCAGGACCTCCGCCCTCCTCTGGCTGTACCTCTGCCTCACGGGGCTCCTCATCCTCGCCGCGCTCTGCTTTGCCGCCTTCGCGCTCGTCGTCACCAACGCCGGCGCGGGGCAAGCCGTGTCGGGAAGAGGGTTCAGGGAGTACCGGCTCGGCGACTACTCGAGCTGGCTGCGGCGGAGGGTGGAGGACGGCGGCAATTGGGCCAAGATCAGGAGCTGCCTCGTGGAGGCCAACGTGTGCCGGAGCTTGCAGAGCAAGCGGACGCTCGACGAGTTCGTCAACGCCAATCTCTCGCCAGTGCAGGTGAGCTACCTTTGATAATCTTGTGAAATATTACTCCTTTCCTTTTGTATCGAAATATTACTCCCAAAGTCAACGGAGCCTCTTCACCTGCATTGCTTTCAGATATTTATGACAACTTTGCTTTGTTGAGCTGACCCCTTCAAGTGATTCATAGGATAATTGCTCAAGTTAACTCTTTTAATATTTGTGTTGTTTACATCAGGTAGAAAGCAACTTTGTTGTTCACAAATATCAGTATACTGGTGCAACTACAGTGTATTTTGCACCGTCCCGATGATCTCACTTCTAAACTACTTCAGACTTCTTATCCAGATGAAAAAGTTCAGTGTTTTATACTGTTTTTCAACTTTGCTTTTTCTGGTTTCTGACTTCACACTATCGAATTATGTTTTAATTTTCGCACTGAATTTGTTCCTTTTTCCTTAAGTAATCTCAATCCAGCATGTCTTTGCAGTTGTAGCTTTACATCTCTTTTCCTCTTTCTTCATCACAAGATGAACTGAACTCAGTTTACCAACAGAGGAAAGCTTATGTTGACAAATACTAGTCTTCAGATTTGTATGCCCAAATTATCAGTAAAGATAATTAGCATTCATATTATGTTAATTTCCAAGTGATCGACCCTGTGTACGATGTTTATAACAATAAATTTACTCCAACACATTTACTGACCAAGCTAACACCTTTTTATTGCGTCATTCAATGTGGCATTTAGCAACTAACGGGACTTCATCAAAGTCATATGCACAAGGGCTAGAATACTAAGGATAGACAAGGCCACGCTATCGGTCCACGTCATAGTTGTTGATCAGCATCAGCAACTCCTATAAACTAATGTAATTTGAAGTAAGAAGATTGTGTTGGTAGCAATGAATCAACTACTTCTGCACCCATTGATTTGGTCTAACGCGTGCACTTGCTAGAGCATGCGTCTATACGTGATTCTTCAGATAACCATAGCATAGATGCAACTTGCAGTTAATTAAAGAATTAAGAATACACTATTTGATTCAGTCCTGAACATGCATTCGCTGAAAGAATCATCTCATTCTGTTCAAATATTAGATCCTGTACTTTTTAAATATCATATGAGCATGCGATCTTTATGGAATTAACAAAAAGAGTTTGGAGCCAGTTCCATTGAGAATTGAATTTGTGCATCTTTGTGTCTGCAGTCCGGATGCTGCAAGCCCCCAACTTCATGCAACTTCGCATACCTGAACGAGACCTACTGGATCAAGCCCCCTGGCACCAGCAACTCCTCTGATCCCGACTGCGGCACCTGGTCGAACGACCAGTCCGAGCTCTGCTACGGCTGCCAGTCCTGCAAGGCCGGCGTCCTGGGGAACCTTAAGAACAGCTGGAAGAAGATTTCATTCATCAACGCTGCGTTCATCGTGCTCCTCGTCATCGTCTACACCCTCGGTTGCTGCGCTCTTCGGAACAACCGGCGGCACAAGTACACCCTGGTTGGAAAATGAGAGGTCAGTTTTGGTCAACAAAAGGTGTGTGGCATATCTGTGTGTTCTCTTGCTTGCTGGTTACATGAGCAAATGTAATGTTATGTTACACGCAATGAATTATCAGTATACATGTCATGGTTACGTTCTTGTTTGAGTGATCTCTCTTGAGAATAATGTGGCTGCAATTCTTGGTGGTTAATTTTGAGTAATGGAACAATCACAAAATGAGTTGGTGCAGATTTGTTGCTGATTTGTTGGGATATAGATTAGCAACTAGGAAGTATCGATATGGATTGAGACTTCAGAGGTTACAAATTTTGCATTTTATTTCCATTGCAATGGTTCACACTAAATTTGGTAGTTTTCATGCTCCACTATATTTTTAGATAATGGAACTAAGTTCCAGCCTCTACCATCCGAGGATGGTACACAGCTGAGAGTTACGCACAAACCAAAGCCATAAGGCTCACACTCTTACATCCAAGAACGAGGAAATAAAAGCAACAAGGTTCAGCCCAACCTGGACGAACAACTACTAAAATAGAAAAAAAGTAGTACTAGGCTTCAATTCGATTCCAAAAGCTCCACCCAAACTTTTTGAAGACCGCCATAATCAATACCTCCAAGTTTCTACATCCGCGCTTGAACGCCGGTATAGTATGTAGTTGTCATATTTCCAAAGTAATAGACAAATCAGACATGTTGTTTCACTAAGATATAGATCCCGGTGTTAAAATGCAGCGAAGGGAAGATGAATATCCCTTAGACCCTGTTTGGATACTATATCATGGTATCAAATTGGTATATTTCCATAGCTTCTTGCCAAATTGCTCTATATATAGAAAAAGCCTGTTCCTAGCAGAAAAAGAAAAAGAAAAAGCCTGTGAAGTCAATGGCTAAGAAAAAGAAAAAGCCTGTGGAGTGAAGTTAATGGCTACTTGACTAAGATGTAGATTAGGACATTGTAGCGCATCTGAAGTCACTCCAAGATTAGGAAACTAGATAACTATATGCTGTATCTGAAACTTTCTGAACATGGCACTATGCACTGTAGCAGGTTGTATTCGTTACCATTGCATAGTACATCCACTAGATAATTATATTTCCACTGAAGCAGGCTATGTCTTTTCCCTTTCCTAATCTCCCACAGAAGTGGACAACGTCTGTTTAAACCTGTAAAATTCCTAATTGATAATAATTCACAATTCATCTATATTTATACTAATATAAAAAGAGGGAGCTTTCCTTTCCTACATCCACCCTATGTTTGTGCACACGACCCGATCGATTGGATCTAATGGTCAACATCCATTCCAAGTCCTACTATTCACGGTGAATTAAAGGCCATTGATCTTTGCAATCCAATGGCCTAGATTTAAACTATATTCTGCCAGCAATTAAAGCATAATCAATACGTTATATCCCACTAATGTTGTGCTCACTACTTAAATTTGTTACTTGCTTGAAATAATGTCTAAATTCTCAAGATTCTCCATTAAGCCCAAGGTTTTCTTGAACTAATTCATCAGGAATGATTGAAGTTTATTTCTTCAATGGGTAAGTTTCATTAACCTGAATGTGTCTTCATCAGTCCGGTCATCTCCAATGTAGATCGGGAGAAACTCAAAATCATCTATCCTGAGTGATCGAAGCAAAAACTCGACCGCCTTTCCCTTCTCCTAGTCAATCACTGGACGAACCTCTAAAACCAGTAGAGTTGCATACGAAATTAGACAAGATGTAGAATTTGCTAGGAAAGGTGAACAAGTATAACACTTGATGAGTGGCAAATTTTATATTCCTACCATCTTTCCGCTGGTTAGTTTGAGACTAGGGAAATCTTTCAAGACATCCCTGACGACCTATTCAACAAATTTAAAATACAGAGGGACCAATCTAACATCATATATATAGATAACTTAGGAAAGAGATTTATTTTCGTATTATATTAGTATTTAAGTAGTAAAACTAAGCATATTTTTAGCAATTTTTCAAAAGGGGCAATGCCCCCCTGGCCATAGGGAGCTCCACACCTGAATCACTCACTTAGGATTTTAAAGTGAGTTCCTATGAGGAGATAAGGTCTTTTTCTTTAATTCTTTCCATTTTTTCCTTCTTGTGACTTGCTTTCCATGTATGTCATGAAAAATTTTTGGTCAATGTCACCATAATTTTTTTGGCTAAGCTCAGGGCCATCATTGGGGCAGCGATCCTCATCTGGTGCTTCTTGATGATCTTCTGCTCATGCCTACACCACTACATCTACATCGTCTATGAACAAATTCAACAAGAGATATTGAAGTTTATTTCTTTGATGGGTAAGCTTCATGACCAAAATGCATCTTCTTTAGTCCAGTCATCTCTGATGTAGAATGGGAGAAACTGATAATCATCTATCCTAAGTGATCACAGCAAAAACTCAACCCCCTTTCCCTTGTCCAAATCAATCACTAGATGAACCTCTAAAACATGTAGAGTTGCATACGGAATTAGTATACAAGATACAGAATCTGTTAGGAAAGATGAACAAGTATAACACTTGATGAGTGACAAATTTCATCTTCCTACCATCTTTTCGCTGGTTAGTTTGAGACGAGGAAAATCTTCCAAGACATCGCTGACAAGTTGTTCAACCAATCTAAAATACAGAGGGACCGATCTAACATACACTACTACAAAAAAGGCTACACTTGACGCCTCATCATAGACGGTTTCCTCAAATCGTCTGTGCTGTAATTATCATAGACGGTTTCCTCAGACTGTCTGTGCTGTAATTATCACAGACAGTTTCACAATTGTGACCTATGTACCATCTGTGATACACTACTATCACAGACGGTTCTTGTTAATAACCGTCTGTGATAATTCATAGATAGTTCTTAATACGAACCATCTGTGATAATTACAACATCACAGATGGTTTTTAATTAGAAGCATATGTGATAGTTCACAGACAATCATTAATATGAACCATTTGTGGTAAATGAGTATCACAGATAGCTTATGGATGGAACCGTCAGTGATCTGTCTTGCCTCCCTGATGCACGCCTTCGATCGTCTTGGCTCCCCAATATGTGTCTCTTCATTTTATGCACTGAATGTATTCCTTGTAGTATAAAAATGATGACCATCACCAGAGATTAATCCCCACATCGTTGATATATCCTGTATGAGCACCTCATCGACCATCAATCTTCCTTGTCTTCCTTGTCTCTCAAGCACAAATAAATAGCTCCCTATTCTTCCTTGTTGCTGGCATTGATGGCCATTCTGGATGAGCACCTTGTCGGTCATATGTTGATAGATGCTGTAGAAGGACACTGTGCTAACAGTGTCCTCCCTCCTATGTCCGAGGATTTGCCAAAGCAGTTGAAGACCACCTTCCATTGTCTTGACATCCTCCTCCATCGCGTCTTCCAATTCGTCTCTCACTTCTGGCGAGCTAACCTCACCATCGACGTGGTCCTTCACAACAACGTTGCGTGCCTCCAGGAGGCTTGGTGTCGCTTATAGTGCTTAGTCTAGGCGGTGGGTGACCGAGTCAACCTTGCCAAGACCCCTCAAGAAAGAGAAGAGAGCCTATGGGCTCAATTGGACTTGATTGCTCAATCAGAGGGTGTTCGAGAGACACTCGAACGAGCGCGTCAGTGGGTGGACGCATTTCAAGCTTCGTTCGTTGATGATCCCAAACCGTCCGATGCCGACCATGTCACCTACGAAGTTTTGAAGACAGAGATTGCATGCTACCTCCGCCACTAGAAAAAACATCAAAGTAGTTAGGTTTCTACTTTTTTGTTATCTTTTCTAAGAAGTGACTGGGCACATTGTTTGGACACCATATATATGTATAACAACATGATGGCATTACTGACAGGTAAAAAGTAACTAAGTAATACATATTTACCCCTAAGTCATTACTAAATTTGCATTTATGTATATGAGAATGAATTTAGAACCGTATATATCACAGATGATTTTTAGTATTAACTATTTGTGATTTCTGAAATATCATAGACGGTTTTAGTATTAGCCGTCTGTGATGTCTAATATATCACTGACAACTATATTTAAAAACCGTCTCTGATATCTGACATATCACAGATGGTTTGAAAACTGTCTGTGATAATCACCTGTTATCACAGACACATAAATCCAAATGGTTCGAAAACCGTCTGTGATGATGGTTTTGAACCGTCTTTGATGACCCTTTCTATAGTAGTGATCGTTTGCATAGATAACTTAGAAAAGAGATATATTTTAGTATTATTTCTGTATTTACATTGTAAAACTAAGCACATTTTTAGCAATTTTTAGAAGGGCCATGGCCCCCCTTTGGCCATTGGAAAGCTCCATACCTAAATCACTCACTTAGGACTGTTAAAGTGAGTTCCTATGAGGAGATAAGGTCTTATTTTTTAATTCATTCTATTTTATTCCATCTTGTGACTTGCTTTCCATGTATTACATGAAAAAATTTTGGGTCAGTGTCGCCATCATTTTCTAGGCTATGCTCGGGGCCATCACCGGGTAGTGATCCTCATCTCGTGCTGCTTGATGATCTTCTACACATGCCTACACTATTGCATCTACATCATCTATGAACTAATGCATCAAGAGTTATTGAAGTTTATTTCTTGATCTAATTAATTCATTAGGAATGATTGAAGTTTATTTCTTCAATGGGTAAGCTTCATTAACCTAAATGCGTCATCATTAGTTCGGTCATCTCGATGTAGATGGGAGAAACTCATAATCATCTATCCCGAGTGATCAAGCAAAAACTTGACCGCCTTTCCTTGTTCCAGTCAATCACTTGACGAACCTCTAAAACCTATAGAGTTGCGTATGGAATTAGTATACAAGATGCAGAAGCTGTTAGGAATGGTGAACAAGTATAACACTTGATGAGCGGCCAATTAGTATACAAGATGCAGGTATTTCCGCTGGTTAGTTTGAGACAAGGGAAATCTTTCAAGACATCACTGACGACTTGTTCAACCAATTTAAAATACAGAGAGACCAATCTAACATCATATACATAGATAACTTAGGAAAGAGATTTATTTTAATATTATTTTAGTATTTAAGTAGTAAAACTAAGCACATTTTTGGCAAATTTTCAAAAGGCGTCATGGCCCCCCTTCGGCCATAGGGAAGCTCCACACCTGAATCACTCGGTTAGGACTTTACAGCGAGTTCCTATGAGGAGATAATGTCTTATTCTTTAATCCTTTCCATTTTTCCTTCTTGTGACTTTCTGTCAATGTATTTCATGAAAATTTTTTGGTCAATGTCACCGTCATTTTCTAGGTTGCGCTCAGGGCCATCATTGGCATAGCGATCCTCATCTCGTGCTACATGACGATCTTCTGCACATCCCTGCACCACTATGTCTACAGTGTCTTTGAACTAATGCATCAAAAGTTATAGAAGTTTATTTCTTGAACTAATTAATTCATCAGGAATGATTGAAGTTTATTTGTTCAACGGGTAAGCTTCATTGACCTGAATGCATCATCATTAGTTCAGTCATCTCCAATGTGGATTGGGAGAAACTCATAATCATCTATCTTGAGTGACCGAAGTAATAACTCGACCACCTTTCCCTTGTCACAGTCTACTATTGGATGAACCTCTAAAACCTGTAGAGTTGCATACTAAATTAGTATACAAGATGCAGAATCTATTAGGAATGGTGAACAAGTATAACACTTGATGAGTAGCCAATTTTATCTTCCTACCATCTTTCCGTTGGTAAGTCTGAGACGAGGAAAATATTTCAAGACATCGCTGATGAGTTGTTCAATATAGAGGGACGAATCTAACATCATATACACAGAAGACCTAATAAAGAGATATATTTTTGTATTATTTTAGTATTTAAGTAGTAAAACAAAGCACATTTTTAGCAATATTTTCAAAAGGGGCCATGGTCCCCTGGCAATAGGGAAGCTCCACACTTGAATCATTCACTTAGGACTTTGAATTGAGTTCCTATTAGGAGATAACTTAGGACTTTGAAGTGAGTTCCTATTAGGAGATAACTTACGACTTTGAAGTGAGTTCCTATTAGGAGATAACTTTGGACTTTGAAGTGAGTTCCTATTAGGAGATAAGGTCTTGTTATTTAATTCTTTCATTTTTTTCCCTCCTTGTGACTTACTTTCCATATATTTCATGAATTTTTTGGGTCAATGTCACCGTCATTTTTTGGGCTGCGCTCGGGGCCATCACTGTAGTAGCAATCCTCATCTGGTGCTACTTGCTGATCTTCTACGCATTCCTGCACCACTACATCTACATCATCTATCAACTAATGCATCAAGAGTTATTAAAGTTAATTTCTTGAACTAATTAATTCATTAGGAATGACTAAAGTTTATTTCTTCGACTCGTAAGCTTCATTGACCTGAATATGTCTTTGTCAATCTAGTCATCTCTGATGTAGATTAGGAGAAAGTCAGAATGATCTATCCTAAGTGATCGAAGCAAAAACTCGACCGCCTTTCCCTTGTCTCAGTCACCGTTGGGTCAGATCAATTGTTCAAAGAGTCAATATTTCGGAGAGCACGTTTTTGAGGTTTTTGAGTAGTTTGAGTTGTCAGTTGAGTTGAGGCCTTGGAGTTGGTGCATATGGGTTGCATGAAGCATGTTGTAGCAGTTAATGACAAGAAGACCAAGACTAGGCCTGGGAGTGCTAAGGTCTAGGCGATTGAGGATGCCACATGAGGCTATGTGGCTTAAGCAAGGCACAGGTGGATACAAGGACTATAAGGAGGCAAGTTGGGGCATATGGTGAGCCAAGTGACTTGGGGGCGAAATGCTTTGAGGTGAAGGAAAGGTAAAGGGGCATTTCCATAAATTGCTCAATACCGAAGATGTGTGAAGTGAAGAAACCGTGGTGGTAGTCTAAATTGTTTAATTCAAGCTAAAGTGGAAAGAATCAAGGGGATCCAGGTAAAGAAGCTTCAAGGTGCAATCCTGATGCAGGGGATTGTCCGATCTTCACGGCGTAGAATCGATGAAGATAGTTTGGATCCGTGCAACCTAATGAATCGATAGCACTAACCACTGTTAGAACAGCAACCTGTGACAAAAGAATTCGTGCAACCACACGCTCGTGATCCCGTCTACCCGACCACCAAGTAGACGCGTCATCGCTCTGGCCAATCATAAGGAAACACAAGAACGATAGGGAAGAACGCCCGATTCCCCTTTAGGTTGCAATCATATGCCAAACCCTAGGAGGAACAAGCGCATAGCTCTCTGAAAATAATAGATTAATTTTTCTATTTGTGGTGGTCAGGCCCTCAGACTCATGCATGCAAAAATATTTAAGGCCGAAGAACTACAAGACCGACTCAACAACTAAAAAAACAAAACATCCGAACCGCGACATCCAAGACCGACTCGACCAACAAAATAAAAACAAAGAAAAAAACAACATCCAAACAGGATTCGACTCGCCTCTCGAACATGCACGAGAATGCATCAGCGACATGCACATGAGAAATTAAAGAAAAAACCATTTCTTCGATTGCTTTGTGATGTCTGTAGACATGCAAGCGTTGGCTTGTCTTGCATGCATGTTTTTTTCTCTTGATATTTCTTTTTTTGCTTTCCAATCAAAACTTTTAATGCTGCCTGCTACCTCCCTCTACACTGCTCTCTTTGTTAATTGTCTCCGTACAAACCTGAGAACAACTAAAATACTAGCACTAGGTAGTAGCCAGGTTCATGTAAATTAAAGCCAAATTTAATTAAGAGCGAGTTCACCTGTTGATTAATCTTTTTAGCTCGTGCTCACGTAATCGGTCCAGTCGTGATGTCCTCATCAAATCCTCTTTGAGAAGCATGCAAGAGAGACTTAAGTGGATAAGACTTGTTTGTGCTGAGCCTAACGGGTACCCATTAAGTCTAGGGTTAAATAGGTTATAAGAGAAGTGAAGGTGTGAGCCTCCACTATATAAGGGGACGTGGAGGTATGCCTTTGAATTATCCAAGGCTTTGTGTGAGAAAACCCTAGCCTAAGAAGTCAAATCTTGAGAGGGAGAGGGTTGCCCTTGTGGCTTTTGTCATACTTAAGGGGAGTAGCTGTAATCATACATTTGCAAGTAGCTAATGCAAAGATCTTTCAATCCTAGCCATGCTCATCACTTCATCTTTGTGTTTTGCCTTCTTATTTGGCGTTTGTCTTTCCCCCTTGTCTTCTTGGTCATGTTTTGTGCCAAGGATATGTAAAAGAGGATATGCATCGACTACTCAAATTCCATCTATCTAGGCACGTTTGAAACAAGTTCTTGAATTTGCCTAGTTTTGGCATGAGAAGGGTGTTTTCTTGGAGTTCTTGGTTCTGGGTGTTTGGGCTCAACCTTGTTTTGATTTAGAGTTCTATGGCATATGGGAAATCATTCTCAATCATGTTGACTTGAACTCTCCCACGAGCTACTCAAAATCATAGTTTTTATTTTTGTCCTGGTTTTGATGCAACTCATCTTAGGAGGACAAAGGTCTCAACTTTGTATTGACCTTGCTAGATCTTCTATTGTTCTAGGTTTCTTAAGCATTGATCTTGATGTTGGCAAAGTTTCATGTGATTTAGAGCCTTAATCTGCCCTGTGTATTTTAGCAACTTGTGTTGGTTTTGTCTCAGATTTCCATGTGTGCTTCCACTGTGTATCTTGATCTAACATTTGTAGCTTCTCATAACTATTAGAGGAAAGATCTTTTGGAATACTTTAGAACTCCTATTCACCTCCCCTCTAGTCATCGACCACGGTCCTACAAGTGGTATTAGAGCCCACCTAGCTCACTCTTGATCTTACCCAGTCTATGAACATGGCAGTAGAATGTTATTCCTCCAAGCCACTGATTTTTTATGGGGTTAACTATCTCTATTGAAGAGTAAGATGGCATGTTACATCCGGTGCCAAGATTAGCCTATTTGGAGGATGGTTAAGGGTTCTTTTGATGCGCTCAAAGTTACCAATTCATAAAATAGTTGGGTTTGAGCCATATCATGATGAAAGCGAGTGGCCACTTTACTCAGGTCCCAGGTATATAGCGGACGAGGGGTTACGTTGGCACAAGAGGGGCAGCAGGAAGCGGTCAAGGTACAAGATGGACATGGATCGGATACCTGGTCGCACCAAGAGGGGTAGGGCAAATCCCTTCGTTGAGGACCCACAGGAGACACACTGCGGTACTTGTGGTCTAATGGGTCACAATTCACGGATGTGTCAACGTCGTTCCAGTCTGGTTAGCGGCGTTATATCTAAAGAGCATAATTTTTAGATATTTTGTTATTCTTATCACTAACATATTTTTGAATGCACAGAATGGCGAAGTACCGGCTGCTAGACGAGTTCTATGACAGGGAGCACCACGGCAAGCTCACGGAGGACGGCCAGGTACGTGTGTTATCGAAATGTATTTTTCTCGTGTTACATGTGTTTTCATCACGCAGCTAACTTTTAAAGCATTTTCCAGGAGATTCCCATACTTCATCCTCGAACCCATGATGATGAGATGTCGCAGATGCCCAACGCACCATTGAGACTTATTGAGAGTTGTGTGTATGTATGTATTTTATAGGTGAATGTATGTGTATGTGTGTATGTATGTATGTTTTGAGACTTATTGAGACTTATTGAGAGTTATGTGTATGTGTTTTACATGTGAATGTATGTATATGTGTGTATGTGCATGTGTTTTGTATATGCAGAAAAAACAGCAAAGTGCTATTTTTTCTATAAGTTCAGTTATCACGGCGCCAAACACCCTGGCGCCGTATGTAAGTAGCACGGCGCCAAAGGGCCTGGGGCCGAGTTCTTCAATTACGGCGCCAAGATCTTTGGCGCCAAAGATCTTGGCGCGTAATTGAAGAACTCGGCCCAGCCCTTTGGCGCCGTGCTACTTACATACGGCGCCATGATAATCGAACTTGCATTAAAACGCAAGTTCAACCAGTTCTTTCATTACATTCATACAAACAATACTAATTGACATTCACCAAATGAATAAGCACGACCCAATAAAACATACATACATAGTCCACATACATAGTTCATAAATTCCTAGAAAATGCATACGTCGCATACATCAAACATTAAACATACATAGCAATAACCTCATCGAGTGCATCGAGGCCACTTCCCTTCCTCCGAGCATCGTGGTACTCCTCAAGGGCTGCCTTGGCACGTCGCGCTCTCTAGCTTCTTCTACCTTTCACCCTTGCGCCTTGCCGCGGCCCTCCTACGCTCCTCCTCGCGGTGTTCCCTCGCGGCCTCCTCCTGCTTCTTCTCCCTTTCCCTGCATCGGGGCTTTGTTGATCATTTTTCTTGCCGCACGATGTCACCATTATGCCCTTTCGTCAACATGGAGTTATGAAAGACTTCAACCATTGTCACCACCTGACAGCTCAAGGACAAGCTGTCTCACCGTGAGGGGTCTAATATTATGGCCTATGATCTGACGAGGCACTATAGTAGGAGGACAAATAGTACCATGCACACTGTAGCACGTGAAATAGTACCACATGTACTGTTGTGGTCGTATTAGGAATTATTGGATGCATATCTTTGTATTAGGAATAATTAGATACATATCTTCATATCAGGAATAGATAGATATATATCTTTATATTAGGAATAGATATCTTAATATTTAGATAGTATAGATATAAATTATCTTTAATTGATTGGTTGCATTAGATTATGTTAGTTTCCATATTGTTAGGAGCTAACCTCATCTATATAAAGAGTAGAGCCGCACCATTCATAATCAAGCAATGAATAAACAAAAATTCTCCAAATAAGCCTCAAAGCCTCTCTACCTCATCAAGAAAGAGCTTTGCTGGCAGTTAGATGAGGGCGAGTGTCCTATCCTTGGTCTTTGGACCTGTACCTGACCACCGACTACAACATGAAACGATGTTGTCATGACTCATGACTGGTATGTTATTGGGAATTTAGATTGTGCATTTTTCCCCTTAGTGGTTGTTTGGATGAGGCCGGTTACTTGGGAATTTCTATGATTAGTTCCAAATCCCTCAATCCAAATTGGCCCTCAGTAGTTAAGACTGTAAACCATAAAGGTTCCATTACACTAGAACAGAGATCAGACCTATTAGATATTGTGTAGGCATTATTATAGCTACAAACCTATAGAACCCCACTGCAGGAAGTAGAAAGTGTTAGGCACTATTTGGGGTTTGCAAGTGAACATTCATTGGATTGAATCATTGCCTTAACAAACTCAGTATATATCACTTTCAATAGTCCAGAGGAATCATAGATCACAGGTAGCAAGAATAGCTACAATTGGTGCATAGAGAGGGGCCAACCTTTTGATACCAAAGTGTTGATAATAATGAATTTTTGCATTTTTGCTTTTCCTACGGATAGACTTCAGTTAATGATTATGTTCAAAGCTTTTTCTTCGCAATCTTGAACTGAACATGTAATGTCTGATAGTTCCTAAACTTGAAAGAAATCGTATGAAACTGAAATGAGCTTGAAGACACCCTTTCCTCCTCCTATGTTTAGTTACAATCTTAATTATAGCATATAAAGTTGATCTCACAAAACAAGAAAGAAGGCAATAGATAAAGCTACAGATTTAGCTCCCTAGCTAATTACAGTAGTTCTCATGAAATTATTGTAACACCCTAGCCCAACGTCTGAGCCTAGAATGCTACCACTACTTGGTAATACTACCATTTACATTCATTGCTGCTAGATTTCAGCACATCACCTGCATTTAAGTCCCAACAGCAAAATAAGCAATATACGCTTAACGATGAACATGGTAGCAAACATACAAGTTTGCCAACTATTGAAAGAAAACGCGTGAGCCACATACGACCAAATATTTCCATTAAGACATACTTTTAACACTAACTACTCTAGCATGCCATTAGGGTCTAAATATATTGACTAAAGAAGGTATGTGAGTTACAGTTGCACATGGAATAAATGTGATACTCCTACCCATACATATCGTCTTCAATGATCACCTAAAAAAACACAAATAAATGAGGATAAGTCCGAAGACTCAGCAAGCACATAATAAAACGATAAACACAACCAAACACATAAGCAATCATCTAGCCATGTCATATCCCACATGTTTCAACATAATCATATTATCATTCTCATGTCTCATCATCATCTTTCCATTAGTGCAATGCAACACTACTCTACATGCTGATTTGCTCATCTCATTGCATATACCGTTATAGCCTAAGTGAATACCCGTCGATGTTCACCCTATCAAGGGCTTGTCCTCATTGACATGGGGATCTCTCCACTCCTATGAAGCCCTACTGAAGTAGGTCTTACAAATCCACCCACAGTGGATCTCTTTTTCATCATATGGGTGCACATGAGGCAAACACATATGTTCATTGTCATAAACATACTTCATCATTATCTTCATTAGCTAGTAAGCATCATGGCTTACCTTGCTCCATCATCATTGTCATCATCAAATAAGCAGACATCATATAACGTAAACATCGCATATTCTACAAGAATTGCCATTTGAAGAAAAGAGGTTGAGGGAAACATGGGCCTACTTGTTGTCGGGTTAAGAATGACAAGAAGCATGGACAACGTTCACGATGGCTGCGTTACGGTTTGGTCACCCCTCTTGTTGTCATGGTCGGCCGCGGTCCTTGCTCCTCTCCTTCGCCTTCCTCTACATTCTTAGCTACTCTCCTCTATTTCTCTCTTCCTCACTTCCTCTCAGTGGCTGGCTTTGTATGGTTGTGAACTTAGGTGTTTTTCTTTTTTTGGCTTGACTCCTGGCCTTGGCCGATGGGGGATGGTAAGAAGTGCTGGCTCTTTCGCTTGGCTCTCGGTGGGGAATGACTGGGGAAATGGATGCCCTCTATGGGCTGCTTTGCTTATGAAGAAGAGGGACTCGGCTGGCCTCTCTCTCTTGACTTGTGCATTGCCAAGCTACCCTTGCCTTATCCCTGTGGCTCTCTCATGCGGTTGTTTGCTCTTGGACCAGCGGTCCATAGGGTGAGCCTAGCACTATTTGTTGGTTTTCTACTATGGAAGGTAAGTCGGTAAAAACATGGACGTTGGATTTTTCTTCTGCCAAATGATGATGCCCACATATGCAAGAGGCATTGACTGACCTCGGATGATCTAGGAACCTCGATGAGTGATATTCTATTCGGTATTCTAAAGCCAAAGGGTTTTAACAGCAAAATATTTCATTTTCTTTTATTATCCCTTGGGTTATTGGTATTACAATTATATACATATAAACAGTATGAATTTCAAGTGAAAGAGCAAATAACTACATGAATTGGTTTTACTCATTTTGGTGGGTTTCCAGTTGCCATTTGGGAAGTTGTCTGATTTTAGAAAAAAGATCAATTGATTTTCCACGTGACGAGGAAATCGTTGGTCTAATTGCAAAGTTCCCTTACATGTCAACATCTCCTTTTTTTTTCATTGACCAGATAAATACAATCCTGCAATTTTTCTGCCACATGCAACCAACTGAAACTGAGCCATCAGAAGATTTCCATTCCATTGAGACTCGAGACTCACATACAGGCATAATTAATTGCTCCCTTCCCAAAACCAAAAAGTTGGTAATTAATTAACACCAAACTTCTTTTCACCAAATGGATTTTGGCTTATTCATCCTACCTAGGAGATATACCTAAACCAAGATCCATCTTTGCACTGACATATACTTGCACAATAGTTACAGTGGTACTACTAGTACTAGCTAGCTATAAGTAAGTTGGCTCCCAGAGGCATTTGAGCCTTCCCATCCATCCATACAGCTTGAGCTCCAGTCCTATTGCTTTTTGTGCAGAAGTGTGCTAATTAGAGCATTTCATTAAATCCTCTCACACCTCTCATGCATGTCTGCAGCCTGGCGCCGCTGCCTGACAAGAACACAAAATGTTAACTGCCAGGAGAATATAGATCATGAATTATTTTCATGTGGAGACATATATTCTTGTTCTTAAAAAGATATATATTCTTTCCAAGTAATAGCTGAACCTAGCTGCAGTGAACAAAGGGTGCCCAGGCAAAAAAAAATTTATCCTTTGTTCTTTTTTCCCGGGAGCAAAACTGTAAAACCAAGGGCCTCGCTTAGGACTGGAATTTAAAAGAAAGAGGCGTACTTTGCAGAATTGCAATATAATCGGAGTGAAGAAGAAGAAGAAGAAGAAAGCAGCAGCAGCAGCAGTAGCAGCTAAAGTGCCTTGAGTATTGATTACATATTTTAGAAAAATTAAAATTCATGCATTGGAAAAAGGAAAAATATGAAACCAATATATCTTAAAATTTTATATAACTTAAGTATTTGATGTGGAAAGGAGAGCTAGCAGTTTGGACAGAACCAATTGAACAATGTCTCATGAAATGTACCACGGACAGATCATTACATTAGTGTAAAAGAAGAGAGATGCTTCAGTCAGTGAGAGGAGGTACCAGTACTAAACAGTACTCTCAATTAACATCAATTCCAAAAACCCTGAATTCAGAAAACTTTTAAGGACTCAAAAACCAAAGAAACGAGAACATCTACACAAACATACTTAACCATGCATGAAAAGCTAGATCATGTGCCTTGCATAGAAGAATCTAACAACTACAAACAAGATGATAAAAATTAAATAGAAAATTGTAGTACATACATATACATGTATACATACCCTGATCACCACCTCAGCCCAGCTGGGATCCTTTGCACAGGGATTGCATGAGCTCCACTTGTGTCTTCAAGCACACAACATAATCCAAGGCCTCACTGAGCAAGGAGAAGCCATGCAAGGCCTCTCCTCCTGGCACGAGCTTCCTGAGCAGCTGCAGCCTCCCTTCACCATCCTCCTGGCCGCCATTGCACCACCTCCATTGCTGCCACTCGGCACCGCCATCAGCAAGCTCCTCCTCTTCCTCCTGGAGCTGCATACCCTGTGCGACCTCCGCACTATCTTCCTGCTCCTGACCTCCTTCCTGCTCGCTGCGGCGGCGGCCGCCCTCTCGTAGGCGCCGCTGCCCATGATGCGGCGCATGAGGGCCTCGTTGCACCGCTCCGCCGCGTGCCGGGAGACGAGGGCGCGCGCCCACGACGCCGTGCCGCCCCGGGCCGACACCATTGCCACGTCGGAGGAGAGCTTCACGGCGTCCCGGCGCTCCCGGATGCCCATGGACTTGGACGTGAGGCCGACCACCTGCAGGCTCAGCAGGAGCTGCTCCAGGAAGGCTTTCTTGAACCTTCTTGGGGCATGCATTGTTGTGTGTTTGTATGAAGAATCGTGCGAGCAACAAAACAATGGCCTCCTTTGCTTGCCTTGCTTGGTTGGTTCTTGGAAGGAGATGGAAGAAGAGGAGGAGAGTCGATGGGTTTGAGTTGTTGTTGGAGCTAGGAGAGGGGTTTATGTAAATATAACGCCGCTGGCTAGGTGTGCCCAATAAAGTTGCATGTGCCCTTGGGGTTGCATGTGGCCTTCTTCAGCTGATATTCATTGCTGTGTGTAGGGAATATTGTTTTTGTTTCCACTATCCATTTGGGTTTTTCAAAAGGTATATGGTCCTGTTTTGGGTACAAAAATTTTCTAGCAATTTCTTTTGTTAACTCCCAGCTAATGTTTCCTTTCTTACAAATTAAATTCATATTAAATTCCTTCTTTCCAAAAATATGTCTATATATAGTTTTGTTCTGATTTTTGGGCATGCTTAGAACCAGGGTTAACTCTTTCGGTTTGAGAAAAAATTCAGAAGGTGGAGAAAGCACTGAATTGAACAAAATTTTGGAATTTCATTCACCGAAATTTTTGAACTTCATTTGAATTTTGATAAAATTTAACCAAATTTGGATAAAATTTGGACAAATTTCGAACGAAGACAAATTCAGCCAAAATTTGACCAAATTTTTTTCCTTTTGTTGGGTAATGAAATTACCGAAATTTCAGTCCATTTTGTCCGAATGTGTTAACCCTGCTTAGAACACATGAATTTCTTCTCTTTTTTTTTAAGAAAGCAAGGCAATCCTACAAGAATCCTGCAAAATCCCTTATTTCAAATGGGATCTAAAAAAATTAATAGTGCATGGTACATACAAATTAGGACTTTTCTATGCCTTAAAAGAAAGGCTATATATCATAAAACTCATGAGGCCATTGACATGTGTATGCACATTTTATTTTCGAAAAATTATGATAACATTTTTCAAAATATTTAATGTTACATAGTACTGTCTCACCTTTCACGAGTTGTCTGAGTGTTGTAGTAGTTTAATCTATACGTCAGTGTGCATTATGTTTGAATGGGAGTTAAATTGGGCATGTACAAAGGAAGGGAAGAAGTATTTCGACATAGAGGGACCCAGTTTGGACTGTCTTTTTAACTGAGGAAAGCAGTTATATAAGTTCCAATGAGTGGGGTTTTTATTAATTATTTATTCGTTATTAAATAGACTTAGGGGGTAAGAAAAGGAAAGGTCTGAAGTGTGCAAGATGATAGGGAAAAAGAAAAGGAGAGAAAAAAAGAATGCACTTTTTTGGGGACATGTTATAAGAGGGAAGGGGCTGGAAGATGCAGACCATGCACATGCCTGCACATGGTGGACTAGCCCCACTTGGACCCTAATAACACCCAAATAGTCCTCATTAATGCCAAATATTATTCCTGAAGAAAAAGGTGACATTCCCATCGCCAAAGAAGACCTCTTAATCAAGTCCTTTATCTAGTTTTTATGGGTTAAATACAACATCAACTCTTACAGGATATATGCATGCTTTAGGTTCATGGATTGTTCTAGCTAGGTTCTGTATATGGTAATGTCAATGAAACCATCTTGTAATGTGAAGTTACACCCTTGCATGTAAGCACATTGTCTAATTACCTAAAGTTGAACCCTAGACGCCAAATCACAGACGGTTTTGTGAAACCGTCTGTGATGTACACTATTACAGACGGTTTCAATTTGGAGGCCGTCTGTGGTATTTGTGGCGGGAAAAAGGAGTATCATGACGGTTCTTACCGCTGAACGTCTGTGATATCGAATATCACAGATGGTTTTATAATAAAAACCATCTGTGATATTCCAGATTATCACAGACGATTTTTATTATAAAACCGTCTGTGATACTGGAATATCATTAAAAACCGTCTGTGATATTCCAAATTATCACAGACGGTTTTATAATAAAAAACCGTCTGTGATACGTTTCCTGCCTTACAATCCCTCCAAATTTCATATTTTTCCGCTTAAGTCCGAGTATGATTCAGTTCTGAGACACCTTCAGTAAAACGGGCATAACTTTTGCATACGGTGTCCGTTTTCAACGTTCTTGTACTCGTTGGAAAGCTAACGATGAGTCCGATCCAAAAAAATGATCCGCTTGCGCCAGTCGCCCCCCAAGACCCCAAAAATCGGCCATCTTTGGACCTAAACCTGCGTCGCAAGTTTTTAGTTTCTGTTTTTGCCCTTTTTCTTGGTCTTCCTTTCGGAATTTGGATTTTGCTTCAACTGAAAAGTTGTAGATCTCATCGAAACCTTTCAAATGAGTATATATAAGCTATATAAAACTTTGCTATTTTATCTTTTTAGACTAGTTGCTTATATTGCATCGGTATATAAAATTTTGTGCTCTAATTCACAGACGGTTCTATATATAGAACCGTCTATGATATTCATTCATCACAGACGGTTCTATATGTAGAACCGTCTATGATAATCTGGCCGCT